>OZ014565.1:0-1262000 GCA_963966155.1 Clivina fossor | reverse complement strand
CCTTACAACCGCGCTTAAAATCATGTAAAATTGTTAAAATCGCGCTTAAAATCATGTAAAATTGTTAAAATCGCGTTTAAAATCGTGTAAAATCCTTACAACCGCGCTTAAAATCATGTAAAATTGTTAAAATCGCGCTTAAAATCGTGTAAAATTGTTAAAATCGCGCTTAAAATCGTGTAAAATCCTTACAACCGCGCTTAAAATCATGTAAAATTGTTAAAATCGCGTTTAAAATCGTGTAAAATCCTTACAACCGCGCTTAAAATCATGTAAAATTGTTAAAATCGCGCTTAAAATCATGTAAAATTGTTAAAATCGCGTTTAAAATCGTGTAAAATCCTTACAACCGCGCTTAAAATCATGTAAAATTGTTAAAATCGCGCTTAAAATCGTGTAAAATTGTTAAAATCGCGCTTAAAATCGTGTAAAATCCTTACAACCGCGCTTAAAATTATGTAAAATTGTTAAAATCGCGTTTAAAATCGTGTAAAATCCTTACAACCGCGCTTAAAATCATGTAAAATTGTTAAAATCGCGCTTAAAATCATGTAAAATTGTTAAAATCGCGTTTAAAATCGTGTAAAATCCTTACAACCGCGCTTAAAATCATGTAAAATTGTTAAAATCGCGCTAAAATCGTGTAAAATTGTTAAAATCACGCTTAAAATCGTGTAAAATCCTTACAAACCGCGCTTAAAATCATGTAAAATTGTTAAAATCGCGTTTAAAATCGTGTAAAATCCTTACAACCGCGCTTAAAATCATGTAAAATTGTTAAAATCGCGCTTAAAATCATGTAAAATTGTTAAAATCGCGTTTAAAATCGTGTAAAATCCTTACAACCGCGCTTAAAATCATGTAAAATTGTTAAAATCGCGCTTAAAATCGTGTAAAATTGTTAAAATCGCGCTTAAAATCGTGTAAAATCCTTACAACCGCGCTTAAAATCATGTAAAATTGTTAAAATCGCGTTTAAAATCGTGTAAAATCCTTACAACCGCGCTTAAAATCATGTAAAATTGTTAAAATCGCGCTTAAAATCATGTAAAATTGTTAAAATCGCGTTAAAATCGTGTAAAATCCTTACAACCGCGCTTAAAATCATGTAAAATTGTTAAAATCGCGCTTAAAATCGTGTAAAATTGTTAAAATCGCGCTTAAAATCGTGTAAAATCCTTACAACCGCGCTTAAAATCATGTAAAATTGTTAAAATCGCGTTTAAAATCGTGTAAAATCCTTACAACCGCGCTTAAAATCATGTAAAATTGTTAAAATCGCGCTTAAAATCATGTAAAATTGTTAAAATCGCGTTTAAAATCGTGTAAAATCCTTACAACCGCGCTTAAAATCATGTAAAATTGTTAAAATCGCGCTTAAAATCGTGTAAAATTGTTAAAATCGCGCTTAAAATCGTGTAAAATCTTACAACCGCGCTTAAAATCATGTAAAATTGTTAAAATCGCGTTTAAAATCGTGTAAAATCCTTACAACCGCGCTTAAAATCATGTAAAATTGTTAAAATCGCGCTTAAAATCATGTAAAATTGTTAAAATCGCGTTTAAAATCGTGTAAAATCCTTACAACCGCGCTTAAAATCATGTAAAATTGTTAAAATCGCGCTTAAAATCGTGTAAAATTGTTAAAATCGCGCTTAAAATCGTGTAAAATCCTTACAACCGCGCTTAAAATCATGTAAAATTGTTAAAATCGCGTTTAAAATCGTGTAAAATCCTTACAACCGCGCTTAAAATCATGTAAAATTGTTAAAATCGCGCTTAAAATCGTGTAAAATTGTTAAAATCGCGCTTAAAATCGTGTAAAATCCTTACAACCGCGCTTAAAATCATGTAAAATTGTTAAAATCGCGTTTAAAATCGTGTAAAATCCTTACAACCGCGCTTAAAATCATGTAAAATTGTTAAAATCGCGTTTAAAATCGTGTAAAATCCTTACAACCGCGCTTAAAATCATGTAAAATTGTTAAAATCGCGCTTAAAATCATGTAAAATTGTTAAAATCGCGTTTAAAATCGTGTAAAATCCTTACAATCGCGCTTAAAATCATGTAAAATTGTTAAAATCGCGCTTAAAATCGTGTAAAATTGTTAAAATCGCGCTTAAAAATCGTGTAAAATCCTTACAACCGCGTTTAAAATCATGTAAAATTGTTAAAATCGCGTTTAAAATCGTGTAAAATCCTTACAACCGCGCTTAAAATCATGTAAAATTGTTAAAATCGCGCTTAAAATCATGTAAAATTGTTAAAATCGCGTTTAAAATCGTGTAAAATCCTTACAACCGCGCTTAAAATCATGTAAAATTGTTAAAATCGCGCTTAAAATCGTGTAAAATTGTTAAAATCGCGCTTAAAATCGTGTAAAATCCTTACAACCGCGCTTAAAATCATGTAAAATTGTTAAAATCGCGTTTAAAATCGTGTAAAATCCTTACAACCGCGCTTAAAATCATGTAAAATTGTTAAAATCGCGTTTAAAATCGTGTAAAATCCTTACAACCGCGCTTAAAATCATGTAAAATTGTTAAAATCGCGCTTAAAATCATGTAAAATTGTTAAAATCGCGTTTAAAATCGTGTAAAATCCTTACAACCGCGCTTAAAATCATGTAAAATTGTTAAAATCGCGCTTAAAATCGTGTAAAATTGTTAAAATCGCGCTTAAAATCGTGTAAAATCCTTACAACCGCGCTTAAAATCATGTAAAATTGTTAAAATCGCGTTTAAAATCGTGTAAAATCCTTACAACCGCGCTTAAAATCATGTAAAATTGTTAAAATCGCGCTTAAAATCATGTAAAATTGTTAAAATCGCGTTTAAAATCGTGTAAAATCCTTACAACCGCGCTTAAAATCATGTAAAATTGTTAAAATCGCGCTTAAAATCGTGTAAAATTGTTAAAATCGCGCTTAAAATCGTGTAAAATCCTTACAACCGCGCTTAAAATCATGTAAAATTGTTAAAATCGCGCTTAAAATCGTGTAAAATCCTTACAACCGCGCTTAAAATCATGTAAAATTGTTAAAATCGCGCTTAAAATTGTTAAAATCGCGCTTAAAATCGTGTAAAATCCTTACTACCGCGCTTAAAATCATGTAAAATTGTTAAAATCGCGCTTAAAATCGTGTAAAATCCTTACAACCGCGCTTAAAATCATGTAAAATTGTTAAAATCGCGCTTAAAATCGTGTAAAATTGTTAAAATCGCGCTTAAAATCGTGTAAAATCCTTACAACAGCGCTTAAAATCATGTAAAATTGTTAAAATCGCGTTTAAAATCGTGTAAAATCCTTACAACCGCGCTTAAAATCATGTAAAATTGTTAAAATCGCGCTTAAAATCGTGTAAAATTGTTAAAATCGCGCTTAAAATCGTGTAAAATCCTTACAACCGCGCTTAAAATCATGTAAAATTGTTAAAATCGCGTTTAAAATCGTGTAAAATCCTTACAACCGCGCTTAAAATCATGTAAAATTGTTAAAATCGCGTTTAAAATCGTGTAAAATCCTTACAACCGCGCTTAAAATCATGTAAAATTGTTAAAATCGCGCTTAAAATCATGTAAAATTGTTAAAATCGCGTTTAAAATCGTGTAAAATCCTTACAACCGCGCTTAAAATCATGTAAAATTGTTAAAATCGCGCTTAAAATCGTGTAAAATTGTTAAAATCGCGCTTAAAATCGTGTAAAATCCTTACAACCGCGCTTAAAATCATGTAAAATTGTTAAAATCGCGTTTAAAATCGTGTAAAATCCTTACAACCGCGCTTAAAATCATGTAAAATTGTTAAAATCGCGCTTAAAATCATGTAAAATTGTTAAAATCGCGTTTAAAATCGTGTAAAATCCTTACAACCGCGCTTAAAATCATGTAAAATTGTTAAAATCGCGCTTAAAATCGTGTAAATTGTTAAAATCGCGCTTAAAATCGTGTAAAATCCTTACAACCGCGCTTAAAATTATGTAAAATTGTTAAAATCGCGTTTAAAATCGTGTAAAATCCTTACAACCGCGCTTAAAATCATGTAAAATTGTTAAAATCGCGCTTAAAATCATGTAAAATTGTTAAAATCGCGTTTAAAATCGTGTAAAATCCTTACAACCGCGCTTAAAATCATGTAAAATTGTTAAAATCGCGCTTAAAATCGTGTAAAATTGTTAAAATCACGCTTAAAATCGTGTAAAATCCTTACAACCGCGCTTAAAATCATGTAAAATTGTTAAAATCGCGTTTAAAATCGTGTAAAATCCTTACAACCGCGCTTAAAATCATGTAAAATTGTTAAAATCGCGCTTAAAATCATGTAAAATTGTTAAAATCGCGTTTAAAATCGTGTAAAATCCTTACAACCGCGCTTAAAATCATGTAAAATTGTTAAAATCGCGCTTAAAATCGTGTAAAATTGTTAAAATCGCGCTTAAAATCGTGTAAAATCCTTACAACCGCGCTTAAAAATCATGTAAAATTGTTAAAATCGCGTTAAAATCGTGTAAAATCCTTACAACCGCGCTTAAAATCATGTAAAATTGTTAAAATCGCGCTTAAAATCATGTAAAATTGTTAAAATCGCGTTTAAAATCGTGTAAAATCCTTACAACCGCGCTTAAAATCATGTAAAATTGTTAAAATCGCGCTTAAAATCGTGTAAAATTGTTAAAATCGCGCTTAAAATCGTGTAAAATCCTTACAACCGCGCTTAAAATCATGTAAAATTGTTAAAATCGCGTTTAAAATCGTGTAAAATCCTTACAACCGCGCTTAAAATCATGTAAAATTGTTAAAATCGCGCTTAAAATCATGTAAAATTGTTAAAATCGCGTTTAAAATCGTGTAAAATCCTTACAACCGCGCTTAAAATCATGTAAAATTGTTAAAATCGCGCTTAAAATCGTGTAAAATTGTTAAAATCGCGCTTAAAATCGTGTAAAATCTTTACAACCGCGCTTAAAATCATGTAAAATTGTTAAAATCGCGTTTAAAATCGTGTAAAATCCTTACAACCGCGCTTAAAATCATGTAAAATTGTTAAAATCGCGCTTAAAATCATGTAAAATTGTTAAAATCGCGTTAAAATCGTGTAAAATCCTTACAACCGCGCTTAAAATCATGTAAAATTGTTAAAATCGCGCTTAAAATCGTGTAAAATTGTTAAAATCGCGCTTAAAATCGTGTAAAATCCTTACAACCGCGCTTAAAATCATGTAAAATTGTTAAAATCGCGTTTAAAATCGTGTAAAATCCTTACAACCGCGCTTAAAATCATGTAAAATTGTTAAAATCGCGCTTAAAATCGTGTAAAATTGTTAAAATCGCGCTTAAAATCGTGTAAAATCCTTACAACCGCGCTTAAAATCATGTAAAATTGTTAAAATCGCGTTTAAAATCGTGTAAAATCCTTACAACCGCGCTTAAAATCATGTAAAATTGTTAAAATCGCGTTTAAAATCGTGTAAAATCCTTACAACCGCGCTTAAAATCATGTAAAATTGTTAAAATCGCGCTTAAAATCATGTAAAATTGTTAAAATCGCGTTTAAAATCGTGTAAAATCCTTACAACCGCGCTTAAAATCATGTAAAATTGTTAAAATCGCGCTTAAAATCGTGTAAAATTGTTAAAATCGCGCTTAAAAATCGTGTAAAATCCTTACAACCGCGTTAAAATCATGTAAAATTGTTAAAATCGCGTTTAAAATCGTGTAAAATCCTTACAACCGCGCTTAAAATCATGTAAAATTGTTAAAATCGCGCTTAAAATCATGTAAAATTGTTAAAATCGCGTTTAAAATCGTGTAAAATCCTTACAACCGCGCTTAAAATCATGTAAAATTGTTAAAATCGCGCTTAAAATCGTGTAAAATTGTTAAAATCGCGCTTAAAATCGTGTAAAATCCTTACAACCGCGCTTAAAATCATGTAAAATTGTTAAAATCGCGTTTAAAATCGTGTAAAATCCTTACAACCGCGCTTAAAATCATGTAAAAATTGTTAAAATCGCGCTTAAAATCATGTAAAATTGTTAAAATCGCGTTTAAAATCGTGTAAAATCCTTACAACCGCGCTTAAAATCATGTAAAATTGTTAAAATCGCGTTTAAAATCGTGTAAAATCCTTACAACCGCGCTTAAAATCATGTAAAATTGTTAAAATCGCGCTTAAAATCATGTAAAATTGTTAAAATCGCGTTTAAAATCGTGTAAAATCCTTACAACCGCGCTTAAAATCATGTAAAATTGTTAAAATCGCGCTTAAAATCGTGTAAAATTGTTAAAATCGCGCTTAAAATCGTGTAAAATCCTTACAACCGCGCTTAAAATCATGTAAAATTGTTAAAATCGCGTTTAAAATCGTGTAAAATCCTTACAACCGCGCTTAAAATCATGTAAAATTGTTAAAATCGCGCTTAAAATCATGTAAAATTGTTAAAATCGCGTTTAAAATCGTGTAAAATCCTTACAACCGCGCTTAAAATCATGTAAAATTGTTAAAATCGCGCTTAAAATCGTGTAAAATTGTTAAAATCGCGCTTAAAATCGTGTAAAATCCTTACAACCGCGCTTAAAATCATGTAAAATTGTTAAAATCGCGTTTAAAATCGTGTAAAATCCTTACAACCGCGCTTAAAATCATGTAAAATTGTTAAAATCGCGCTTAAAATCATGTAAAATTGTTAAAATCGCGTTTAAAATCGTGTAAAATCCTTACAACCGCGCTTAAAATCATGTAAAATTGTTAAAATCGCGCTTAAAATCGTGTAAAATTGTTAAAATCGCGCTTAAAATCGTGTAAAATCCTTACAACCGCGCTTAAAATCATGTAAAATTGTTAAATCGCGTTTAAAATCGTGTAAAATCCTTACAACCGCGCTTAAAATCATGTAAAATTGTTAAAATCGCGCTTAAAATCATGTAAAATTGTTAAAATCGCGTTTAAAATCGTGTAAAATCCTTACAACCGCGCTTAAAATCATGTAAAATTGTTAAAATCGCGTTTAAAATCGTGTAAAATCCTTACAACCGCGCTTAAAATCATGTAAAATTGTTAAAATCGCGCTTAAAATCATGTAAAATTGTTAAAATCGCGTTTAAAATCGTGTAAAATCCTTACAACCGCGCTTAAAATCATGTAAAATTGTTAAAATCGCGCTTAAAATCGTGTAAAATTGTTAAAATCGCGCTTAAAAATCGTGTAAAATCCTTACAACCGCGTTTAAAAATCATGTAAAATTGTTAAAATCGCGTTTAAAATCGTGTAAAATCCTTACAACCGCGCTTAAAATCATGTAAAATTGTTAAAATCGCGCTTAAAATCATGTAAAATTGTTAAAATCGCGTTTAAAATCGTGTAAAATCCTTACAACCGCGCTTAAAATCATGTAAAATTGTTAAAATCGCGCTTAAAATCGTGTAAAATTGTTAAAATCGCGCTTAAAATCGTGTAAAATCCTTACAACCGCGCTTAAATCATGTAAAATTGTTAAAATCGCGTTTAAAATCGTGTAAAATCCTTACAACCGCGCTTAAAATCATGTAAAATTGTTAAAATCGCGCTTAAAATCATGTAAAATTGTTAAAATCGCGTTTAAAATCGTGTAAAATCCTTACAACCGCGCTTAAAATCATGTAAAATTGTTAAAATCGCGTTAAAATCGTGTAAAATCCTTACAACCGCGCTTAAAATCATGTAAAATTGTTAAAATCGCGCTTAAAATCATGTAAAATTGTTAAAATCGCGTTTAAAATCGTGTAAAATCCTTACAACCGCGCTTAAAATCATGTAAAATTGTTAAAATCGCGCTTAAAATCGTGTAAAATTGTTAAAATCGCGCTTAAAATCGTGTAAAATCCTTACAACCGCGCTTAAAATCATGTAAAATTGTTAAAATCGCGTTTAAAATCGTGTAAAATCCTTACAACCGCGCTTAAAATCATGTAAAATTGTTAAAATCGCGCTTAAAATCATGTAAAATTGTTAAAATCGCGTTTAAAATCGTGTAAAATCCTTACAACCGCGCTTAAAATCATGTAAAATTGTTAAAATCGCGCTTAAAATCGTGTAAAATTGTTAAAATCGCGCTTAAAATCGTGTAAAATCCTTACAACCGCGCTTAAAATCATGTAAAATTGTTAAAATCGCGTTTAAAATCGTGTAAAATCCTTACAACCGCGCTTAAAATCATGTAAAATTGTTAAAATCGCGCTTAAAATCATGTAAAATTGTTAAAATCGCGTTTAAAATCGTGTAAAATCCTTACAACCGCGCTTAAAATCATGTAAAATTGTTAAAATCGCGCTTAAAATCGTGTAAAATTGTTAAAATCGCGCTTAAAATCGTGTAAAATCCTTACAACCGCGCTTAAAATCATGTAAAATTGTTAAAATCGCGTTTAAAATCGTGTAAAATCCTTACAACCGCGCTTAAAATCATGTAAAATTGTTAAAATCGCGCTTAAAATCATGTAAAATTGTTAAAATCGCGTTTAAAATCGTGTAAAATCCTTACAACCGCGCTTAAAATCATGTGAAATTGTTAAAATCGCGCTTAAAATCGTGTAAAATTGTTAAAATCGCGCTTAAAATCGTGTAAAATCCTTACAACCGCGCTTAAAATCATGTAAAATTGTTAAAATCGCGCTTAAAATCGTGTAAAATTGTTAAAATCGCGCTTAAAATCGTGTAAAATCCTTACAACCGCGCTTAAAATCATGTAAAATTGTTAAAATCGCGTTTAAAATCGTGTAAAATCCTTACAACCGCGCTTAAAATCATGTAAAATTGTTAAAATCGCGTTTAAAATCGTGTAAAATCCTTACAACCGCGCTTAAAATCATGTAAAATTGTTAAAATCGCGCTTAAAATCATGTAAAATTGTTAAAATCGCGTTTAAAATCGTGTAAAATCCTTACAACCGCGCTTAAAATCATGTAAAATTGTTAAAATCGCGCTTAAAATCGTGTAAAATTGTTAAAATCGCGCTTAAAATCGTGTAAAATCCTTACAACCGCGCTTAAAATCATGTAAAATTGTTAAAATCGCGTTTAAAATCGTGTAAAATCCTTACAACCGCGCTTAAAATCATGTAAAATTGTTAAAATCGCGCTTAAAATCATGTAAAATTGTTAAAATCGCGTTTAAAATCGTGTAAAATCCTTACAACCGCGCTTAAAATCATGTAAAATTGTTAAAATCGCGCTTAAAATCGTGTAAAATTGTTAAAATCGCGCTTAAAATCGTGTAAAATCCTTACAACCGCGCTTAAAATCATGTAAAATTGTTAAAATCGCGTTTAAAATCGTGTAAAATCCTTACAACCGCGCTTAAAATCATGTAAAATTGTTAAAATCGCGCTTAAAATCATGTAAAATTGTTAAAATCGCGTTTAAAATCGTGTAAAATCCTTACAACCGCGCTTAAAATCATGTAAAATTGTTAAAATCGCGCTTAAAATCGTGTAAAATTGTTAAAATCGCGCTTAAAATCGTGTAAAATCCTTACAACCGCGCTTAAAATCATGTAAAATTGTTAAAATCGCGTTTAAAATCGTGTAAAATCCTTACAACCGCGCTTAAAATCATGTAAAATTGTTAAAATCGCGCTTAAAATCATGTAAAATTGTTAAAATCGCGTTTAAAATCGTGTAAAATCCTTACAACCGCGCTTAAAATCATGTAAAATTGTTAAAATCGCGCTTAAAATCGTGTAAAATTGTTAAAATCGCGCTTAAAATCGTGTAAAATCCTTACAACCGCGCTTAAAATCATGTAAAATTGTTAAAATCGCGTTTAAAATCGTGTAAAATCCTTACAACCGCGCTTAAAATCATGTAAAATTGTTAAAATCGCGCTTAAAATCATGTAAAATTGTTAAAATCGCGTTTAAAATCGTGTAAAATCCTTACAACCGCGCTTAAAATCATGTAAAATTGTTAAAATCGCGCTTAAAATCGTGTAAAATTGTTAAAATCGCGCTTAAAATCGTGTAAAATCCTTACAACCGCGCTTAAAATCATGTAAAATTGTTAAAATCGCGCTTAAAATCGTGTAAAATTGTTAAAATCGCGCTTAAAATCGTGTAAAATCCTTACAACCGCGCTTAAAATCATGTAAAATTGTTAAAATCGCGTTTAAAATCGTGTAAAATCCTTACAACCGCGCTTAAAATCATGTAAAATTGTTAAAATCGCGTTTAAAATCGTGTAAAATCCTTACAACCGCGCTTAAAATCATGTAAAATTGTTAAAATCGCGCTTAAAATCATGTAAAATTGTTAAAATCGCGTTTAAAATCGTGTAAAATCCTTACAACCGCGCTTAAAATCATGTAAAATTGTTAAAATCGCGCTTAAAATCGTGTAAAATTGTTAAAATCGCGCTTAAAATCGTGTAAAATCCTTACAACCGCGCTTAAAATCATGTAAAATTGTTAAAATCGCGTTTAAAATCGTGTAAAATCCTTACAACCGCGCTTAAAATCATGTAAAATTGTTAAAATCGCGCTTAAAATCATGTAAAATTGTTAAAATCGCGTTTAAAATCGTGTAAAATCCTTACAACCGCGCTTAAAATCATGTAAAATTGTTAAAATCGCGCTTAAAATCGTGTAAAATTGTTAAAATCGCGCTTAAAATCGTGTAAAATCCTTACAACCGCGCTTAAAATCATGTAAAATTGTTAAAATCGCGTTTAAAATCGTGTAAAATCCTTACAACCGCGCTTAAAATCATGTAAAATTGTTAAAATCGCGCTTAAAATCATGTAAAATTGTTAAAATCGCGTTTAAAATCGTGTAAAATCCTTACAACCGCGCTTAAAATCATGTAAAATTGTTAAAATCGCGCTTAAAATCGTGTAAAATTGTTAAAATCGCGCTTAAAATCGTGTAAAATCCTTACAACCGCGCTTAAAATCATGTAAAATTGTTAAAATCGCGTTTAAAATCGTGTAAAATCCTTACAACCGCGCTTAAAATCATGTAAAATTGTTAAAATCGCGCTTAAAATCATGTAAAATTGTTAAAATCGCGTTTAAAATCGTGTAAAATCCTTACAACCGCGCTTAAAATCATGTAAAATTGTTAAAATCGCGCTTAAAATCGTGTAAAATTGTTAAAATCGCGCTTAAAATCGTGTAAAATCCTTACAACCGCGCTTAAAATCATGTAAAATTGTTAAAATCGCGTTTAAAATCGTGTAAAATCCTTACAACCGCGCTTAAAATCATGTAAAATTGTTAAAATCGCGCTTAAAATCATGTAAAATTGTTAAAATCGCGTTTAAAATCGTGTAAAATCCTTACAACCGCGCTTAAAATCATGTAAAATTGTTAAAATCGCGCTTAAAATCGTGTAAAATTGTTAAAATCGCGCTTAAAATCGTGTAAAATCCTTACAACCGCGCTTAAAATCATGTAAAATTGTTAAAATCGCGTTTAAAATCGTGTAAAATCCTTACAACCGCGCTTAAAATCATGTAAAATTGTTAAAATCGCGCTTAAAATCATGTAAAATTGTTAAAATCGCGTTTAAAATCGTGTAAAATCCTTACAACCGCGCTTAAAATCATGTAAAATTGTTAAAATCGCGCTTAAAATCGTGTAAAATTGTTAAAATCGCGCTTAAAATCGTGTAAAATCCTTACAACCGCGCTTAAAATCATGTAAAATTGTTAAAATCGCGTTTAAAATCGTGTAAAATCCTTACAACCGCGCTTAAAATCATGTAAAATTGTTAAAATCGCGCTTAAAATCATGTAAAATTGTTAAAATCGCGTTTAAAATCGTGTAAAATCCTTACAACCGCGCTTAAAATCATGTAAAATTGTTAAAATCGCGCTTAAAATCGTGTAAAATTGTTAAAATCGCGCTTAAAATCGTGTAAAATCCTTACAACCGCGCTTAAAATCATGTAAAATTGTTAAAATCGCCTGTGTGTGTGTGTGTGATGGTGTGTGTGTGCGCACGCGCGCGCCCCATAGAACAATAGGTAAATGTAAAATTTGTATATAAAATTTTGAGACACATTGTATATTACTGAATACTGAATACTGACAATCTTGTGCTTAAAATCATGTAAAATCATTGAAATCGCTCTTAAAATCATGTAAAATTATTAAAATCGCTCTTAAAATCATATAAAATTCATTCAATCGCTCTTAAAATCATCTAAAATTATTAAAATCGCTGATAAAATCATGTAAAATTGTTAAAAATCGTGTCTGTGTGTGTGTATGTGTGTGTATTTGTGTGTGTGTGTGTGTGTGTGTGTGTGTGTTTATGTGTGTGTGTGTGTTTAATATCGCAACCAAAAATATAATATATCTATGTAATAAACTGAGATAGCTATGACAAAAAAAAAAGAATCTCACTACCAAATTGAAAAATGTCAAATTAATATAACGAAAAATGATAAAAATACCTTTTATAGAAGAATTCCCCAAGAGAATCTCATCGTGCACCATTTAGCAGGTACGTTTAGCTATAATTTAATATGCGACAACTTAAGATTGACGCATTTTTACGCAAGAAATCGTATTTTAATGTCAACCAGCGATAGCTGCCATAGAAATAGTAAATATACTAAAAGAAGAAGCGACAATACCGTGTATTTTGTCATTTACTATATTGCTAGACAAGGATAGAATATAACCCATCAGACCCATCTCTAGTCGTACAAATGAACTAAATTTTTAAAGCAGAATTTGGATCCTAGTAGCTTATATTTAGTTATATATATATATAAATATATAGAAATAGAAAAAAAAACATATTTAATATTTATTACATAATATATTGCGTAAAAATGAATGATACATTCGTAATACAAATAACATAAATAGATCAAATAAATATATAAATTAACTATAAGATTTAGCATTTTAAAATATACATACAACTATCAAATGAATTAAACAGATTGACCAAAATTTTACATTATCTTCATACTTATTTGATTTTGACAATTCGTCGCGAAATTCAATGTTTTAGCGAGAAAAAACATTCATTTTTTTCAAAGCAATCTATTGAAATATATTTTTTAAAATTTAATTTGTACGACTACAGATGGCACCACGTTATTTAAAGTGATATTAAAAATGTAATGCTATTGTCATGCCCCTGATAGCTGCCTTGTTTGTAGTACACACAAGGGAGCTATGCGCGCATAACATTAAAATACGATTTCGGGCGGTAAAAATGTGCCAACCTATAGTTGTCGCATATTAAATTGTAGCTAAACGTACCTGCTAAATGATGCACGATGAGATTCTCTTGGGGAATTCTTCTATAAAAGGTATTTTTATCATTTTTCGATATATTAATTTGACATTTTTCAATGGGGTCGTTGCGCTCAATCAAATTTACTATTTTCAATAATAAATATTAAAAGATTATATAAAAACAAGGCCAAAACACATTTTTTTTATTCAAAAACGATTACAGTATTTTTAAAAAAAATTAGGAAAAATAGCGTTTTTTACGCGCCACAGAATCTCCACAACGCTTATGACGTCAACCTTTTTCAGATTAGACAAGGACAACCTATTGTCAGATATCTGTATTTATCTCTTTCTATCGCACACAACTTATTAGAAATGTCAAATGACAGCTACTGGTATAGTGTTGCTTTTGTTAAAAGTGCACTTGATATTAATAATGTAATAGTGGACATTATATATATTTTATTATTATTATTATATATTTTATTATTATTATACATTTTATTATTATTATTATAATTACATATTTATTTATTATTATATATATTATTATTATAGGTATCGGAGGCGTTAGCCGACGTATATGTTTTTGATATTGCTAATAGAATCGACTAGTTTTTGATTTAGCCACAAGATGGTACTCTAGAATGGTTGACGTCACAAATTTCAAAATTTGAATTTGACCTTCGACTTCAATAATTTTTTTCTAATTAAATACAAATAATTTAACATTAATATCTATATATATGTAATTGTCTAAATATATATTTTTCATTAAAAAAATAAAAAAAATGAGCGCAACGACCCCATTTGGTAGTGAGATTCTTTTTTTTTTTTTCATAGCTATCTCAGTTTATTACATAGATATATTATATTTTTGATTGCGATATTAAACACACACACACACACATAAACACACACACACACACACAAATACACACACATACACACACACAGACACGATTTTTAACAATTTTACATGATTTTATCAGCGATTTTAATAATTTTAGATGATTTTAAGAGCGATTGAATAAATTTTATATGATTTTAAGAGCGATTTTAATAATTTTACATGATTTTAAGCGCGATTAGGAACAACAGAACAACAACAAGTTCTGTTGTTAGTTCTGTTGTTAGTTGTTAAGTTCTAAGTTGTTGTTCCTCATTAAGTTCTGTATTAATAACATAATATAATAGTAGTACCATAATGACCTCTTTCAACATAGGTAATGTAATATTAATATTATGTTACGCATGAAGAAAAACATGGTTGGCTATTTATAATAAAGGTCTGATTGCTTTCAATAATTTACCGAATACGAGTAATATTAAATGTTCTAAAATAGGTTTAAGTTCTGTATTAATATTTATTAATAATGAACGTTTCGACGAACTCAACGTACATCTTCATCAGGAAAATTGATATAAATGGGATTTACAGTAAATAAACAGAACATAGAAACAAATTACTAGGTAACAAATAAGTAACTAGATTTTGTTTTTTATATAATTAGTTCTGAAAGATTTTTTACTATGTTAAGGAGTTTATATATAAAAAAAATTTCTATGTAAATATATTACATAATTATATCATGTTGAATTGTATTATTGTAGTTATTATTGATGCTGCCACCAATAGCGTATATAGTAAATAATTACTGTATAATAATATTAACATTATTCTACTAGTAACATAATAACCTCCTTCTACATAGACAATATGGTAATGTAATATCAATATTTTGATACGCTTGAAGAAAAATATATACCACGATTTATTAATATTCAAATAATATTTTTACAATAATACAAATCTATATCGTCAAACACATAGAAACAACAAAAATATATTCGAAATAATTTGGTATAGACTTGCGTTATATAGTAATAAAGCGAAATATAATATTTTATGTAATGTGTAGAGATATAAATACGGTATGGGGTTATATGGTGTATGGATAGTAATATACGCATAACGAAAATACTAAGTCGAGTATATATGCTCATTCGTCGATTTATGACCGATCGTAAATAAGATTTTGACAAATAACGATATTACGTGTCTCACATTTTTGTCTCCAAACATATAAAACTCGTGGTACTCTGTCCGTAGCTAGCTGTCATAAACAACATACATGCAGGAGTGCTATAAGAGATTTCGTAAATTTTCACAGCAACACGCATTACATACACACTCGTAAACTATTTCCATTCAATCAGATATTATTTTATGTCAAGCCCATAATTTGAATTTTTTTTTTAAATATTTAAATTAAAGAAAAAAATATACCACTTTTTAAAACATACTAAAAAGTATAAAATTATCTATTGCATGCGCCAAAATTTTTTTAGGAGAAATTATTTTATACTTTTTAGTACGTTTTAAAAACGAGGTATAATATTATTTTTTTTATTTAAATAATTATTTTCTGCTTTTTAGTTTTGTGTATGTTCTGTATTTTCTGTAGTTTCTGTATAAGTTGTTTGTCTAGATAGGAATGTTTGGGGAAAACCAATTTCTATAATTTTCAAATACATACACAATCACGCTATGTACCCAAGGGTGTGGCACAAACTCGTTCCACTATGCCGAAATTAGTTTCCTCCAAACATTCTTATCCATACAAATTACTTATACTTTATCCACATTCGTGATGACCTAACAAGTATGTAAAATTGCTTACTTTCTGCAACTTGCATCACATACTTAATATAGAATTACATATTGTTGGTATAACTTCTTAAATTATATAATATTACGGCTTGCATATTAATAAATAATAATAATTAATAAAATATTTTAAGTGTAATTTATTCATTTCAAAATACATCCTTTATGTAAATTTACAAATCAACAATAATATTGCGGAACTAAACAAATTTTAGCTATTTATGTAAAATTCCTGACAGCACATTTACTAAAGTTCTGTTTTACTAAAAGAGGCATACATATGTACTATTTCATCTTGTTGGTAATAACATATTACATAATGTTTGTAAAAGCTCTGATATTATATAATTATTATTATTAAGTAATTATATCTATGTGGGCATCATAGTGTCTCATGGTTTGTAGATAAAATTACATATTTTTGTTTTAGAGTGTGTATAAAATTACGAATCCAATTGTAGCTCAAACATAGACTAGGGCACGTGTTCATATTTTTACGGTTCAGCAAACTGCTTACGCATGCTGGTCCGCTACTGGCTGTGCACAGCGGTGTTATGCTGGTCACCTGTGGGTGACATTTTACTATATATATAAAGTGCAAGGCAGGTTCCAACAATGTATCTCTAGCGTGGCTGTTATCGCACTGTAACACCAAGCTGGTATTTATAAAAACACTTCAACGTCTAGTGCAGACTTCATTATAAATAAACATGCAAAAGATACAACTGCGCTTCTAGCATGAGAACTAAATAACTTATCAGGCAAAAGTACTGGTTTTATCTGTGTGTCATTTTCCACTAGGATTATTTTATTTTTTCCTTAATTCCGGAGAGAGAATTTTATTGTAATAAAAATGTATTTAATATTTTTCTTATTGTTACATATTATACGAGAATGTGTTTTAAATTTTAATATAACTCAAGGAATTATTTATAATAATACGGTCTTCAGTAAAACTTAAAATCAGTGGCCCAATATTCTCACCTCACTGTCAAAAATGATTTTTGTCAAAATAAATTTTGATGTTTATTTAAAATTACTTATTAAGCAATTTTAATTAGTTTATTTGAATTTTATAATATTAGATATATCAAAAATAGAAATACTATTCATATTTGATAAGAGGTAGAAGTAAAAATATATTAACACGTTGACTGCCAACTACGAGATAACACGTAGTTTGTGTACTTGGCTAGGGCACCAACTACGAGTTATCTCGTAGTTGTTTGACTTGCCATATTCGTGCAGTTACGAATAATTTCGTAGTATACATATAAGCGTAATTATGAATAGATGGCTCTTCTGGGAAAAGAATAAAAATCAAGAACAGAAAATTTATTAATAAATGAATAAAAAATAATAATAATATGATATGATATAAATGATAATATAATATGATTAAATTAAATTGACTTGTGAGGCTAGAATTCTGAAAATTACTGTGGCAGTCAACGTGATAAATAAATTTGGAAAAATCAATTGTCTATCAGACACATAAGCAACACCCTATTTCGTATTTACGACTTTTGAATTTTATTTGCCCGCTGATGCATTTAACATGATGAAATGTTTAACGGAAAGTGTATTACAACAGAGGTATTACTATTTCCCGATTTACTAAACAGCAAATAGAACAACACGGTTTAGTATCCTTGTATGTTGGATCGTTAAACAAAGATAAACAGAAAGACATGAGTAAAATAGGTAATAAAGTCGTCAACAAACGTCCGTTTTAATAAAATTACTGTTAACTATTTAAATGTCAATACCGTTTCGAAATTAATTTAAGCGAGCTTTAATTAAAATGAGTGAATGTAATGTCATGTCGTTGCATATTTGTTCTTAGTTTAATTACGAATTTTAGATGAGAAATATCTGCCCTGAGTTGCATTAGAATTATCCAACAATTCACGCAAAAACTCTGTTAAATTACACAGTAAAAATTTGTTGAATTTAGTACATACACTGTAAAAAAATTCAGTAATTTTACAAAAAAAAACAACTGATTTACACCAGTTTAATATGTAAATTTACAGACGTCAGTATTTTTACAAAATATATGTGATATTATTTATGGATTTTTTAAAGGAAAATTTAAATTGTGATTTGTGAGAATTAATCTTAATTAATCTTTGGTCGAATATACAATTTCTGACCACCCTATACGGGTATACATTGTATTTACAAATTCAAGTAAAAATAAACAATGCAATTGTCAATTAACTTAACTTGACTTAATAATTTTTAATATAGCCATCGGAGATGTCAAATTAAATATAATTGATCGAGTTTCTTTGGTCGAATATACAGTTTCTGACCACGCTGGATGGTGCACATCGCTTTTCTTGCACTTCTTCACACATTTTCAATAATCAAATTCAAATTCAAGCAAAAATAAACAATACAATTGTCAATTAACTTAACTTGACGTAATAGTTTTCAATGTAGCCGTCGAAGATGACAGATTAAATACATTTGATGTTGTAGTTATGTTTGGTGCTGTCACGAGTGATGTATATAGTAACTAACTGCTGTATAATAATGTACATTATTGTACTAGTAACATAATAACATCTTTCTACATAGACAATATTAATATTACTACATGCTGGAAGAAAAAAACATATTATTTGTTTTATAAAAACTATTATTACGGGACTTTTTGGTAATCGTCTAAAAACTAAAAATACTGATATCACTTCCGATATAAGTCAAATTAAACAGTATAGAAAACAAATTCAGGTAAACTTATTTTATTTGTAACAATTGTGAAAAGAAATCTTTGATAAAATTACACACTGAGAAAAATGGATAGTTACCGTAACGCTATTTATATTTAAAACGGTGACACAAACACAAGATATTAAAAATAACAAAATAAGTATATTTAAAAATTAACTATAAATATAATAAAAACAAAAATTTAATACCATCAATTTGTATATAGTATTACAGTCTTAATTCTTAATATAGTATTAAAATATATATGTGAGTAGATTTTAAAAATGTAGAAATTTGTGAATACAGTAAACATACTCGTATATTTCAAATAAATATCTACTTATTATTATCCAATTTGTTAAATATCTATTTTTCTCAGTGCAGATTAATCAAAGTTAACATTGTTTACTAAAATCTTTCGAACATAATTCTCTTCTCGATATAAATTCAACATACAAACTCCAAATTGCAATAACATTTCGCAATAATACCCGCACATAACAATAATGCTACAGTTCCACATATGAATAATACATAATACAACAAAATAAAGAGCCATTATTTGCAGTAAACACTTCCATTTCTGATAGTAGCTGTGTGAATATACTTTTCTCTGTCTTCACATATAGATTGCATGAAAATGCTTTTGAAACATCTATAATATAAAGTTTGTCGTAGCTCCACCTAAAACTACTAGTGTTCGGCACTAAATATTCAACAATTCATATATACAACTTCACATATTATAACAAAACAAACACTGTTCCACTTTAACGAGATTTAGCAAAAAGTAATGCCACCGTAATGTCAACTGATTAAAATATAGGATAGTGAAGTAAATGAATATTTATTAATTTTATAATCTTCGTATTTTTTTAGAAAATTAATTTTATTACCTGCACAAGTTTTTTGCAAGTTAATATTAAAAAAATAATAAATCCGGTAGCATAACGTTTGGAACAACCTTCATGCAAAACAATGCCCATTCCAACTTAAATCGAATTCTGAAGTTTAAACAGTCTTTTTACTTCCATTTGGGAATTGTCTGCTTACATTATGAATGAGCTGTTTATATATCTCGTGATAATTTTGTCTGGGGAAGATTTTTTTTTTTTTCAATTTCGTTAATTTTTTATTAGACCTCTAGAGGACTTAAAGGTAGAAAAAAGAGGTTTATTGAAAGTAAATATTTAGACGCAAACTAGATTATGTTTACACTATTGATTGTGTTTTGTTTTTTCTGCACGAGAAATATAATAAAAGTAAATATCATGGCGGAATATGTTGTTAGGGTAGACTGCTGATATTGTTTAAAAGACGTATTGATGTTTCAGTATTATAGTTTGTTGGAGCTGTTTTGATATTTTCGATGTTTCGAAAAATTCACAACTAGAATGTATTATAATGTATAAAATTTTGATTATCTTCTTCAGGATATGTTCTTGTTAGAAATACATTAATGCTACAGCAATGATAAAATTTGCAAATTGTACATATCATTAAGTCGAAAATAATTGAAAATTAACAGATTAATTCTGTCAATAAGAATAATATTATGTTTAATTAGCTAAAATATTGTGATACTTTACTATATTAATTAATGACAGTAAACAAGATTTGATTATGAACCTTATTACTAATAATAATCTCATAATTATTATGTTATAATATTTGTAGTTGAATATTAAAAATAAATAAATAGTAATGAGAATTGTAAATGGTTTTGTTTCCTTCAATTTTGACTTCAGATTTGTACTCAGCGAGATGAAATACCTTTATATTTTTTTCTGGCGTGATTTATTGAAAATATTAATTTAATGAAAATATTCACTTATAAGCACGATTATCAAAATACATATGGGCTTAGGGGGGCCACTTAACCAACGAGTAAAAATGTGGGAGTATTTTTATAATTTTTTTAGCATATTTGGAGACTATTTAAGGGCTGAGAAAAGAAAAAAAAAATTTGACCTCTCTTAAGGGACACCCTAATATATATATATATATATATCATCAAGGAAAACATTACTGAGAATATTAATTAGTAAAAAAGAATAATAAAGAACAAAATTTTGCAGATATTACTTATAAAGATATCGCTATAAGAGCTGCTTTAAGAAAGAAAGAGAACGTATTAAAGAAGTTTATGATTTCTCATACGATCGATTGTGACGTCTCAACAGTGAGTCTATATCACGTCTTTGTAATATGTTGATATTTAATTTAATAGATTCGTGATAATACCATTATTTCCAATAAGTTTTAGTATTGAATGTTGATTCGGTAGTAAACAATATATACACATACAATATATATATATATATATATATATATATATATATATATATATATATATATATATATATATATACGAACATGTTCAGTTTTCGTTATAAGCAAATAGTAATCCTATTGGATTAAATAAATGCTCTCAATCGTTCGCTTTGTAACGGCTACAGAGTATTAATTTATGAAACGATGATTACACCATTTCCAATATTTATAATTGATAAGTGATTTTAAATCCTCGGTAATTATTTATATACATTTGTTTTATTACTTGATTAAGACCCAGTATTTCCAAATGTTGATATAAATTTATGCTGGGAATAATTCTTAAATTAGCTAATGAAATATTGTCATTTATTCTGAGAATACATTTTTAGCCAATTTACTTATGGAAAAATATAAATATAATATTTATATAATTTATTAATTTATACTTATATAATTTATATTTGGAAATACTGACCCTAATTTAAATAATTTGACAATATATTTTTTACAATTATCTACTGAGCTATAATTTTTTTCTGATAATTAATGAATCTTTACTAAAATACTTGAATGAAATAGTTACTAACAATAAGATAAAATTTATTATTAAATGTGTGTTAATTAATTTATATATATATATATATATATATATATATATATATATATATATATATATATAGGGTGACCAACCGTACTCTTTTAAGAGTACATGTACTCTTTTTGAGCAAGGAAAATTATGTACTCTTACTTTTTCAAAAAATACTATAAATGTACTCTTTTAAAAAAAAATACACTGATGCCACAATACTGAAAAAAATGTAAACAAGTTGTAAATATCCATACTTTCAAGGCTCAAACGCTCTTAGTTTGATCGTATTTTTGTTAATATTGTTTATTTTGATTTTCTATTTACAAGTATTTCGTATTCTACGAACTTTTCGTTTGTAAGTTACGTTGTGTTCGTCGTATAATATGTGGTAAAAAGTACATTGTATATTTTTGTTTAAATTGTTCATTTTGATATTAAAATACATGTATCTCATATCTTAGCAATTTTTTATTTATTAAATCTATAAATGATTATTGATGAAAATGATAACACGAGATATATATATATATATATATATATATATATATATATATACATATATGTGTGTATGTGAACGATTTTTGTTTAAGAAATGTACTCTTTTCGGCCTGGGCCGAGTTGGTAACCCTATATATATATATATATATAAACTGTTTGATAGGTATAGAGAAACGTTGTTGTACATGATCATAATATTGACTTGTGAATATTTCCCCAGTTCACACATAACACTCATACCAAACTGGCGCGAAATCTAATTCACTATAAATTTTGATCGCACTGACATATTTACACCCTGCTCCCATTATAAATCCACATGAAGCAAATCATAAAATTCGCATGAAACCAATTTTCAATTCCCAACACCATCCGCTTCCAATACGTGGAAAACTCTCTTTTTCATTTTCTCTCTCGCTCGGTAATCCAGCGAGACACATGATCAATACGTTCGGGGGGCACCCTCGGTCATCCGCCACATCGTTGAGGGGCCCCTGGGGGGGGGGCCCTCACATTGTGGAAGAAAACGCACCGCCGCGAACGCGAATAGCGAGATTGAGGAAAAAGTTGAAAAGTCGGTTAAGTGGAACTGACAATGACTTTAGTTTGCGGTCAGTTTGCCCGGTTTTAAATGGGCGGAAGGAATCGAGTTAGCCGTGCTGAAGGGTTGTGCAATTGTTTTTTATTTTTTCTTGCGCTGTTCACGTTCGTTTGTTTTATTCGCGGGATTTTTGGTTCAACGTTACGAGGTATTTTTGTAGGATTGTCGCTGTAATTTGTTTGAACTGATTTATTCGTAAAAATGGTCAAAAAAGTAATAATCAAAAAACTCGCTAGTGAGTTTGTGCCACACCCACTGGATATATATAGCGTGTTCTTTATATTCATATTAACTTTTATTTATAGTTTTTGAAATCAAAATATTGGATAAATTTTGTTATATTTAAAAACAAAAAATGCTACAGAAACAAATTAGAAACTAAAGTACTTTTAATGTATTTTAACGAATAATTTCTGTAATAAACAAAGCTATTTAAAGCTTTTTATTATGTATTTTATCGCTAAAAGTCGAAACGTTATCTGTGTATATACTAAAAAAGTACTAAAATACTAAAAACGTTAGATCATCGTAAAAATATTTGTTACAATATAAACATTTATATAGGGTTATTGTACAAATTTTAATCATATAGTTTGATTATTACTGTTTTATTAGTAATAAGATTCATAACCAAATCATTAATTAATATAGTAAAGTATCACAATATTTTAGCTAATTAAACTGACCTATCAACTTATTAATATTTTTTTTTCAGTCATTCCAAAATTGTGATTTATTTATTTAAATCTATACTGTCCGACGATAATAAAATTGATTCGCGTAATACTCAAATAAAATTTACTTTATTATTATTTTATCCTCAAAAACATCACATAATAAAAGGTTAACTTCTATTAATACATTCGATAATATGTAAAATAAATCAATTTGACCTTAAAACACAACTGTTTTGAAAAATATTTTATTATCTAATTTTACAATCCAGAATTGTAATCTTTATAATATTAGTATTTATCCTCAAAAACATCACATAATAAAGGGTTAACTTAATACATTCGATAATATGTAAAATAAACCAATTTAACCCTAAAACACAACTGATTTGAAAAATATTTTATTATCTAATTTTACAATTCAGAATTGTAGTTTAAATAATATTAGTATTTATCCTAAAAAACATTACATAATAAAGGGTTAACTCCTATTAATACATTTACTAATATATAAATAAACCAATTTAACTCTATCACCACCAAAATTCAAATTTATTTATTTATCCCGATCAACTCTATATCCACCTACGTGAATTCATACCATTCTAAAATGCATTTCCACTAGGCAATGTTATCAGCCTAAAATTACTATCAACCGGCCGACCCATACATTCGCCGTTAAGCCCTATTTTTGGTTCACTATCGGGGGCTCATGACACCCCCCGAATCCGGCCCGGATCATAAACCGGACCCGGTGTCAACCAGAAATACGATCGGGCGCTTAACGGTACCGGTTATCGGCTAGCGTTCGTTACGTTTGCGCGGATAAATTTAAACTGACGTTGAATTTTCGGTGTAAATCGCGTCGTGATTGTAATTGTATTAGAGAGATAGTGAGAGATCGGCTAGAGATATAGTGTGTTGAAATTTTATTTAAGGCTTATTTAGAAATAATGGGCTCGTTGCATTCAGTAAAATTTACGATTTCAACACGAAATTACAGTATTTTTATAAATAAATTGCATTTTTATTTTTGCTTAAATTTGAATTTGATTATTGAATATATATATATATATATATATATATATATATATATATATATATGTAGTACGAGAATTTAACGGGATACGGTATTGGGGCAATTTGTGGCTTCTTGAGGGAAACACTAAAAAAAATTTTTTATTTTACAATTGCACAATTATGTATAAAACAATTAATAATTTAATGTGAACTATAGATGAGAAAAAAACCTTACATATATGATTAGAACAATATAAATGCTGTTGTATGTGATTTGAATATTTAGAATTGATTGATTTTCCTTGTTTTCATCTTCCAACGTAAAATGTACACGTTTAATAAAAAAACTTATAAATAATCAAAGAATTAAAACAGTTATTAAACTATATCGTTGTGACAGTCAGTAGTTAAAAAAATAAATAAATAAATATAATAAAATTGTTAAATAAAAAAATAATAAATATATATATATATATATATATATATATATATATTACCGCCCAGATTGGTCAGTAATTGTATATTGAACCAAAGAAAGATTAATTCTCACAAATCATGTAACAAATATAAATAATATATACATATACATATTATTATTCTACAACTGTTTTTTAAGTTTAGTTTAGATTCGTTTAAAATGCTTGAAGAAAAAAATTGTATATATTACTCGGAATAAAAAGCGCTTTTTTTATTTCGCCCAGATTGCTGTTTTTTACTTCAATGACAGAGTTTTATGCCATATCCTTATAGATACATAATGATGTAATTATATATTTATGTATAATAAACCCAATAATATTTGTACTTTTCAATATTCTAAAATTCTGCATAATAGTATAATAATGAACTGCCAAATTTGGTGCAAGCTTTATCAATAAATAATCCCCACTGATCAACCTAACCTAAACCATCTAACAATATGATAAATTTCGAAACAAAAGCGAGTCGTAAATCATGGTTCAACTGATTAAAATTTTTATACCAATATCGATAATATCATTTTATCAAAATCTACCGTATGCATATATGGATGCATAATATTTTACAACTAGAGCGTTTGTTCCTCTATTCATAGTGAATTATTTAGCACGTGTAACTATATTCGTTCCATAACTATATAGACTATATGAGGACATCATTGGAATAATGACAAATACGTCACTTTAATCGAAATTAAGATTTTCTTTTGGTATTAACAGCAGATAAGATAAGAGAAGCAATAGAAATACATAAAGAAAAAGATAATATCAATCATTGTAAAGGCATTGAATTATATAAAATTTCGCTTCCATTAATTAAAAATATATAAATACAAAATCTAGTTACTTATTTGTTACCTAGTAACTTATTTCTATGTTCTGTTTATTTACTGGAAATGTCATTTGTATCATTTTTCCTGATAAAGATATACGTCGAGTTTTTATTTAAAAAAGTTTCAGAATAATATTTTAGACCTATTTACAAAATTTTTGTTTCTATAACCAACTTAAATAAACTTTTTTTTTAAATACATGTAAAATTTGTATCACTTACATATACTCAAAAAATATCAATAATATTTGAATAAATATACATTATTTAATAGGAGTATACATTATGATTTAATTAGTTCATCAAAATAAATTAATGGCGATTTAAGCAAAAAACAAAATATTAGAACCTAATACATTATTTATATTTAAGTGAGTTACTTTCTTCTTATCTGACATAAATTTTGTATTAAAAATTATGGCCCCTATTCTTACCTCACTTTTAAAAGTAATTTTTGTCTAAAGTATTTTTGACATTTACTTATTAAGCATTCTGAATTAGTTTAGTTGAATGTTATAATATCGGATATTAATAAAATATATCAAAAAATATAACATAATTGATAAGAGGTAGAAGTAAAAATTTATTTTAAAGTGAAAAATAAAAACAGTTTTTCATAAACAAAAGAGATGAGAATACGGGCTATAAATTTGAGTAAATATAACAACTTTAAGTTGTTATATTTACTCAAATTTATAAGTTAAGTTATAAGCTAAGTTACTTAGCATCAAAGTGATAACACCTAACAGCTTGTGTAATAAATTTTAAGTAATAATACATTTAGGGGAGTCATATTATTGTGAAATAATGATTAAATTATTAAAAACACGCTTTTTGAATTAGAAATTACGATTGAAAAACATGAACAAAAATAATTAACATAAATATAAAAAAATAAAACGGTTTTAGGATTTAGTTCTGTATTAATAATCGACGTTTTATATGTTTTTTCCTGATGAAAACATATGTTAAGTTCGTCGAAACGTCAATTAATATTAATATAGAACTATAACATAAAGCCGTTTGTATTTTAATGAAAAAAAATGTTTTATATTTTGAACTCAAAATGTAATTCTGAAACTTTTTTTTTTCAAATAAGTTTTTACTAAATTTTTGCATATAGACTAAGTTTAGCTGAAATTTTTTTTTATTGTTTATTTTAATCTACACCGGCTAATGTATTTTTAGTTTTTAGACAAACACCAAAAAGTTCCGTAATAATTATCTTCAAAAAAATCAATAATAATCTTTTTTCCATATAATGCGCCGACTTTTTGGAATCATTGAGCGCCTATCTGTCACTGATTATATTTAAAACTTTAAACGATAATCGGCCTAATTCTCTAACGAAGTTGCTAAGTTTTAGCAACGTTGCTAACAACTATAACCAATAGAAACAAATATGATTGGCTAATGTTGTCAGCAATGTTGCTAAGACTTAGCAACTTTGTTAGAGAATCAGGCCGATTATCTCGCATATTTGTCACAATTCCACTGGGACCGTCATAGAGTTGTGTCCAAAAGTTCCCGCCTCTATTTTAACGATAAATTTATGATGGTGAAGAGAGGCAGTTTGGCGAAAGCTGTGCACGCTTGCAAAGCTCAAAGTGGCCGTGAAAGCTATTATTCACAAAACTTGTTAGCGGTTTTGTTCTGACGCATAATTCCTGTCGTAAAACGAACCGTATTTCCGAATTTAATATATGAGCTTTGATAAAATTCAATTATTTAGGCAAATTGTCGAATAGATTCGCAAAGTTTGTGCGCTATAATGCTATGAATTTTCATATTCATATTTTATTTGTCTATTTTATTAACAATGAGCAGTGATATAATAAAAAATTCAAATTACATTAACTAAAAATGGTCACTTGGAGTACTTTTGCTAGAAACGTACAATGCCGTTATGGTACCTAGTTGATGTATGGTAGTGAATGTGAGAAAATGATTGCTGAAGAAATGAGATTTTTACATGGTAAATGTGGTGTAACTAGAAGGAATCATGTACGAAATACAATGTAAAAATTTATGTAATTTTACATACGTATATACACAATCACTCCATGGATCAAAAAGAATGTGGCACAAACTCTTTCCACTATCCCGAAATCAGCCTCCTCCAAACATCCCTATCCAGACAAGCAACTCTAACTTCATCCATATTCATAGTTCCTTTCATACATGCTCCTCTGTTCCTACTACTTAGAAACTTTCGCTCACGCAAAGCACTTTCAACTAATACTAATTCAAATCATTCATATAAATTTTTTTTAACCAAACGTTTATTAGGTATGTAAATGAAATTCATCATGCACTCAGGCTTAAAATGAAATAAACTGGAAACTAAAATATATTTTAATGAGATAAATTGGTCAAAGATACTTGATGCTTTCACTGTTTATTTTTTTATAATAATTGTAATAATAAATTAAGAATAAACATTAGAAGAAAAAAATTATTTGGATTCAGAATTTGAATAATAAATAATATATTTTTTAAATTATAAATAAATATAATTATAATAAAAATAAGTTTGATTATCATTTTTAAAGGTTTATTTTTAATTTATCATTACAGATAATGTAAAAATTATTTTATCTAATATATAGTCAGATATATTATCACATATTAAAATATTTTTAAATAACCTAAGACTATTTTAATAAGAAACAAAATTGAATTTATAAATACGTTATTTAAATGATACAAAATGAAATTCATTTATAATTGACTTAAATACGATTTTCTTCTACATGAACGAATATAATCGTGTTTTTCATCGACTTAAAAGTCTTGAAAGGCCCGAAAAGAAAACCGCAGCGCAAACTTTTCAGGTATTAGCAATTTTCTTTGTTGATTTTTCAGTAATTAGCTATGCTTACACAACAATGTCGTTCAAAGGTAAGAGCTTTTCTTCTTTGCTACAGAAAAACGTAGCAAGATCTTATCTTTCTATTGAAAATAATTGCAACATCAAAAGTTACTTGAAAAACCAGACATTGTAAGTAGCATTTTATATAAAGGCTTGAGCGAAAAGTTTTGTCCACTGAATCAACAGCAAATTCAACATAAATATGCAAATACTTTATGTGATTATTATGAATTATGTAAAAATACAGAATTTTGAGGTAGAGAAATATAGAATATTTATAGTAAAATAAAATTACAGATTTTTTATAATAAATTTTATTATTATTTTTCTGTATACCTATGTATGATATTCTACATCTAAATTTTCAAATCATAAATTTCATATCATTTATATTAAAATTAAATTATAAATTTGTAAATTAATTCTATCATGCATCAGACTTTACTTATTGACAAAATATTTTTTTGTGAAAACAAACATTTTTCTACGTCAGTCAAGTTAGCACCCCCCATTCTCCAAAAATAAAAACAAATTAGCTCACATTTATGAGCTATTTATGAGCTATTTTTGAGCCACATTCAAAATTTTTGAGCTGCAAAACTATGCATGAAAAACATGTTTTTCGATGGGGGGTGCTAACTTGATTTCAAGTTAGCACCCACGCTATCAAAAAATTTTAAAAAATTAAAACAAAGTAGCTCACATTTATGAGCTATTTATGAGCTATTTTTGAGCCACATTCAAAATTTTTGAGCTGCAAAACTATGCATGAAAAAAATGTTTTTCGATGGGGTTGCTAGCTTGACTTCAAGTTAGCACTCACGCTATCAAAATTTTTTTAAAAATTAAAACAAATTAGCTCGCATTTATGAGCTATTTATGAGCTATTTTTGAGCCACATTCAAAATTTTTGAGCTGCAAAACTATGCATGAAAAAAATTTTTTTCGCTATCAAAATTTACCTTTAAGTTTACATGAATAATAATAATAATCCTTATTTAGTTCAAATGCTTTACCAAATACAAAATAATAATATAAAAATACTAATATATAAATGTAAATCATATAGAAATATTTTTAAATCTATTATAAACATAAAAATACTTTATTTAAATAATAATCCTTAAGGCTAATTTTGAATATTTTTATATGTAATTTCTTAAAACTATCAGGTAACTTATTATATATTTGAACTCTTTTAAACAGTAATGTATTTTGTCCTTGTTTAGTATTTTTTTGAGTAATATAAAATTTATTCTTTTGCCGAGTATTATGATTATGTACATATTCAACTTTAGCTAATTTATCTTTAAAATAATCAGATTGAGGACCTAATTTTATTTTACGGATTAATATAATTATTTGTATTTCCATTAATTCTTTTATATCGCACTGTACCACTGTAATTCTTCTAACATTTTTTGTATAATGGTATATCTATAGCATTTTAAAATTATTCTCATTGATCTGTTTTGAAGTAACTCTAATTTATTTATATAATTTTGACTAGTTAGATACATTATTTAGCCTACAAAATAAAAATGCGGACAAATTATTGTATAAGAGTTGATTTATGAGTTACTTGAGAAATACAAAAACTGCTTTCGTGCTACATATTCAAAATGGAAAAAATTATTGTTTAATAATGTGCTAATAAATTTAGGTTATGTTAGCACCCCCACTTTTAATTATAAATAAAATAGGCAATATTTTACATGAGATTTATGGACTCTTTATGAAGTAGTTATGAGTATCGAAATTTATTTTTGTGCACCACTTTGGACACTCGAAAATTCACACTATTCTGCCCGTGCGAAGAATGAAGTTTCGAATTTTTAAAATAGAGCTCAAAAATAAATTTCGACGCTCACAAGTAGCTTATAAAGTGATCAAACACTTTTTAAGAGAATGAATTGGTTTCAACCAATATCCAAATAATAATAACAATAAATAACAATAACAACAATGCATAGTATTGCAGCTCAAAAATTTTGAATGTGGCTCAAAAATAGCTCATAAATGTGAGTTAATTCGTTTTAATTTTTGGAGAATTTTTGATAGCGTGGGTGCTAACTTGAAGTCAAGCTAGCAACCCCATCGAAAAACATTTTTTTCATGCATAGTTTTGCAGCTCAAAATTTTTGAATGTGGCTCAAAAATAGCTCATAAATAGCTCATAAATGTGAGCTACTTTGTTTTAATTTTTTAAAATTTTTTGATAGCGTGGGTGCTAACTTGAAATCAAGTTAGCACCCCCCATCGAAAAACATGTTTTTCATGCATAGTTTTGCAGCTCAAAATTTTTGAATGTGGCTCAAAAATAGCTCATAAATGTGAGCTACTTTGTTTTAATTTTTTAAAATTTTTTGATAGCGTGGGTGCTAACTTGAAATCAAGTTAGCACCCCCCATCGAAAAACATGTTTTTCATGCATAGTTTTGCAGCTCAAAAATTTTGAATGTGGCTCAAAAATAGCTCATAAATAGCTCTTAAATGTGAGCTAATTTGTTTTTATTTTTGAAGAATGGGGGGTGCTAACTTGACTGACGTCATTTTTCTCATGTGACCCAATGATGAAACCAATGATTGCACTATACCTATTGTTACGAAAATCATTACCAATAGAAATATTCTTTCAACTTTCAAACCAATACTCTTAAAATTTTATCCTTCCTTTCGAACAACGTTGGAAAATAGAGATAACGTATTATCGCTGTTAAGCAATGAAAAACAAAACCATTAGAATCGACTAACAAATAGCAATCTCAACTAGAATACACACCATTTAACTTCGAACGGCTAAAGAAAGCGAAGCAATCAACGGAAACTTCATCAATACATCAACGAACTAACGCTGGGGCCAATACAGGTTTATTTGTTGTTAGGAGAAAAACATTGTCGTTTTCTTCGTATCTACAAAGATACCTCAACCAATCACATTATCTGATTATTTGTCAAGATAGAGCAATCATTCGTTTTGGTTTTTTTTTGTGTAGTTATAAAAAAGAAATTATCCAGATATAAAAAACAATGATATAATATTTGATTTGCGCAAACACTGTAAACTACAAAAACTCCCATATTCATTTATAATGTCAATTTAAATTTGCCTAATTTTAGATTTGTAATTGCGCCATAGTTCAGCGGTTGAGGTGATTAACTTTGAGATATAAGAGTTCGAATCTGGCCTAAAGGAAGATTTCGTACTGTTACAGGAAGGTTATACCTTCAAAATTTAATAAATACTTTATTAAATCACTCCAGGCTATTTTATTATGAGTAGAAAGAAAATAATCTCGAATCATTTACTCGCTTAATTAGAAATTTATATCAAAACAAATTTCATTTTAATTAAGAAAGTGGCTATTTATACATACGGTATGTATACGTAATTTGCTATTTATACACACAGTATGTTTACGCAATTGGCTATTTAGGGTAGGTTAGGTTAGTAGGTTGGTTTAGGTTTTTTTTTTTATAAATTTTGCTTTGTTTAATTAAAAATTTATAGATTTTATGATTTAGTTACTTAGTAACTTGTTTCTATGTTCTGTTTATTTACTGTAAATATCATTTGCATCATTTCTTCTGATGAAGACATACGTTGAATTCATCGAAATGTCGATTATTAATACAGAACTATAACTTAAAGCCGTTCTAACAATCTAGGTTATGTTTAGTCTAAGATAATATTCGCAGTCTCATTTCGCAATTTTAACATTTTAATCTTCATTAAACAAATCTTCAGCCTTCTTTATCATCAGCTCAACATCTGGTGTTTAAATGGTTCTCGAGCCAAAAGTCTTTGCGGTCAAATTAAATAAGCGAAAATGATAATTTCAACTATATTCTTCAGAGTCGGAACGTGGCTACGATATGACAGCGCACCCCATCATCTGGAATAAAGTGTACCGATGCTTAATTTCAACGTCAGTTTCGGGACGTCGCGCATCGACGACGAATTCAGGCGTCGAGGCGTCATTGTTACAAATGACGGTCGGTTTCACCGAATCAACACGGTAGATTTAACCGAACGGAACTACAATCATTTACAGCTTATGTGAGATTATATACGAGACTGGAGAAAAAAAAACATTATGGAGTCAAATATTTTTTACTTCGTAGGAGAATTATATGCAATTATTGTAATTGTGAAATTGAAAGAAGAATTAATGCTGGTTGTAGGGTTTTTTGTGATGCTGTCCGAATTTCAATCTGGATTTTAGATCCTAGTCTATTCGAATCTATGTGTTTTATATTTTTATATAGATTTTTCATGCATTATACAAATAAATATGTGTAGCATGTTTTTTTAAAATATATCTATATAAGCTAGATGTATTATTCAAGTAAGTGTTCAGGGAGATTGTGAAAGATCTGTTTCCTATTTAAAATATCATGCGTTTAAAGAAATAATACATATTTAAATGTTTATTAAATAGAATAAATATTGAAAAGACATTTTACAAGCTGTATTATTTCATCAAAATTATATATGATGTTTCTAAAAGAAACATATATTCAATGTGCCTCAAAATTTTATATACAACGTGTCTCAAGAATTTTATATAAAATATGTTTTTATATATAAATATGTAATGTGTCCCAGAAATAACAGTACTCAGCTATAAAGATTGTTATATACAATATGTTTAAAGAATCATGCAATGTGTTTCAAAAATATTATCATATCATTAAATATTATTTCAATTACTATCTACTAATATTATTGGTTAATGTTTGTTAGCAACGTTATTAGAACTAACAACATTGTTACAAAATTAGGGTAAATAATTAATAAATTACCCGAAAATTCAATAAAGTAACTACTAAATTTTTTTATTACAAATAAAATGTTATAGTATTATTCGATTACTTCTAAATTTATATGTTTTCATCGAAAATGATTATTTCCAAAATAAAATATAGAATTCGACATGGGTAATCATATCAACAAATTCAAATATGAATTGAAAATTTCATATTACGCTGAAATCAAGTAAATATCTAATCTGGAAATATCATTTTCTGAAAAACAGATTTTATTAAACTTTTCGGAATATGAATGTCTTTATATAATATTTTAAATCATAGAATTTTATATTATTTGATTTTCGTCTTTGAAATTGAGTTTTTCAAAGAAATACATCTTCAATATTATTACGTTTATATTTGGAAAAATAAAAGTTTTTAAAATTCTGTAATATTGTAAAATTTTAAAATATATATGCAAAATATAAAAATAGTTAAAATATATTTTAAGTTCTTGTTTCATAAAATTTATAACTTTTGCATATTTCAAATAACTCGTGCACATAAAAAAAAAATAACACAAAAAAATTTGTAGAATTTCTCTTCAAAAAATATTTACATAATAATTTTTTTTTTCATACTTCAGCATAAAATTTGAAATATATTTTTTCTACAAGCATATCATAATATTAATAATACGTTATCATATTGCGTATGTAGAAAGATGTCATTATGTTATTAGTACAAAATAATTACATTATTATACAGCAATTAATTACTATATACATACCATTGATGATAACATAACATAATAATTACAACGTCAAGTGTATTTAATCTAACATCTTGAGCGGACATATTGAGAAAACTATTACGTCAAAGTTAATTGACAATTGAAAATATTATTGAAAATGTGTGAAGAAGTGCAACAAACGCAATGTGCACCGTCCAGGGTGGTCAGAAATTGTATATTTGACCAAAGAAAGATTAATTCTCACAAATCACGTAACGAATATAAATAATATATAATATCTGGGCTCAACAGAATAATCATCGCTTTTTACTCCTCATAATATAACATACTATTGTTTGTTCAATTTTACACTCTTCTCACATAAAATTACAATTTATTATATTTCACGTTATCATCTGAATTTTTAAAATTTGAATTATTATCTGTGAATCTTTTGTGAACAGTAGGAATAACGTAGAATATTTTATGATTAAATTACGAAAAATAATGGAAGAGAAACAAATTGTTATGTGAATTAGATTTCAAAAATCGGAAAAATCAGATAAAATCGACAAAGTTGAGCTTTCCAATTTCCAGTTTCCACGAATCTCATCTCAGTATAAATTTTGCAAATATTGAATATTTCATGTGAATTCGACGAATCAAGAAATCAATTTTATTTAATTATGAACATCAACTGTATTATGTAATTTGCTAAATATAACCTTGTTTATAATAATAATTAAATAATAAATAATTTTCAAAATTCTATTAATATCATTATTTTGTAATATTTGTACTGTAATTCCTATTTAGACAAGCAACTTTCACTTCATCTATATTTATGATACTTTTTACAGTTTCAATAATAACAAATGCAATTGTCAATTAACATAAGTTGACATAATAGCCTTGACAATATGACCGCCGAAGATGTCAGATTAAATACACTTGGCGTTGTAGTTGTGTTTGATGCTGCCACCAGTGGTGTATATAGTAACTAACTGCTGTATTATTGTACTACTAACATAATGATCTCTTTCTGCATAAATAATATGGTAATGTAATATTAATATTATGATACGCTTGAAGAAAAACAAATCTTTTCTATGTTAATATAATATATTACATATTACTAATGTTTTTTCTGAAAAAAACTTAGTTTTACACAAATTATCTATATAATTTTTACATACATAGTTTTTGTCAGAGCTTTGGACCGGAATAAAATGTTCTAAATTATGGTAGAAAAAAGTTTTTAATAAAAATAAAAACATTTAAAAAAATTAAAAATTTATCACTCGGAACTAAACCGAAAACCGAAAAAAAATCGGTATTTTTGCCTGAACGAAAACCAGAACCAAACCGATATATATTTTTTTAATTGAACTGGAACTAAAAATATAACAGTTCTGAGACCTGGTTTATGTAATATTACATAGATATTTTTCAGTACAGAGTGGTGCGAATAAGACTTTACAAATCTTACAAATACCATCTCGAATTTCACTGCAAACATCCAGGTTAGACAAAGTATCTTCATTCAAACGTCAAATATATATATATATGCTAAAGTCCTTAGTGCAGTGCACATATAAAATCTGTCCGATACACATATATCGCTTATCTGGTGAAGCTTTCAACAACATCCTGTGTGTCCCGTGTCATCCGAGCTTATCCGGTACTATGTAAAGGTCAAGGTCGCACGCTCACCCGCATAAAATGTGACAATATACACGTCTCCTCGTCCATGGCGTTTGCTATTCGTTTCCGTTCACGGCGAATGCATCTTGCCGTGACTGCCGAGCGCTTATCGACCCGTAGGGGGTCTTTTTTGGTCAATTGGTTTGAGGTGAATGGTGAAAATGGACAGGAAGATGGGTAGACAGGAAGAGAACCAGGGGGGTGGGGGGGCTAACCGCGTATATCCGGTCCAGAAAGTGCTGTGCTGCGTACGATAGATAGATATACCTGACCTTCTGGTCTTTGATGCTTCAACCACTGATGGGGTCGTTTTGAGAAGTTGAAATTTATATCAAAATTAGTTTGAATGAAATAAATATTTGTTTGATCTACTTATGATTATCTTTAAATAATAAATGTCTTAAAAACTAATAAATTTAAAGCTTTACATATAAAGTTTACACAGCGCGATAGAACGATATCTACAATGTAGAAAAACGTTTGTGAATTTACATATTTTTTCTTAGTAAAAATTATATATTTCTTCTTTAAATTTCATAAAACTATTATGGAATTAAAATATTACTTAAAATAAAATAGCAGATTTACATATTTTTTGTATATTTTCACGAAAGTTTATATGTAAATTTATGCTGCAACTGATAATATTATGTATTTTTACCACGCTTATATTGTTATACTGTTGTCACGGTCAAATCTTGTAACCAATTTTTAGACCACTTCCTATCATCTGATCTCACTGAAATTTTGCATATAGTTTTATTCCAGGAGACAACACAATATTTTAACAAAAAGAAAAAAACGGCATTTAAAACCGATTACAAGATATGACAAGACGACAAGACTAAAAAGCAGAAAATAAAATATATAAAAAAACTTTTTAAAAACCACGCTTATATTTAAATGCACTAAAAAGAGGAAAATAAATTTTTTCCTGGTTATCCAAAAATTTTAGAAAGAAATAAAAGCGTGGAGCGCTTAATCATCATTGCGAAATATATAGTTTCCTGGCGCTCCACGCTTTTATTTCATTCTAAAATTTTTGGATAACCAGGAAAAAATTTATTTTTCTCTTTTTAGTGCATTTAAATATAAGCGTGGTTTTTAAAAAGTTTTTTTTTTTATATATTTTATTCCATATTAATTTGTAGCATTAAAATTATAATTATAATATAATAGCATTTTTACAGAATAATTTAAGTAATATTATAGATAATATTCAGTAATATTACTTTTGTAGATTTACATTTTATGTAAAATTATACAATATAACAAGGCATTTTTGTTAACAGCCGATTCAATGACTGAGTATCTTGTGAAATTTTGGGAAAAATATAAAATCTCAATATTCTTGAGTATTATTATATTAAATTTCACAATGACAATACGAACATTTATTTGTTCAAGGTCTTTTACTATAATTGCTTATCGCATTATTGTATAGATGGCGTTGGTGGTATTTATTTACTTCTCTTCGTTATCGCTTTGAAGTACTTGCTATAAAAGGCAGCCAGAATTAACATCGGTTATCAGTTGCCATACAGCAACTGATCACAGCACCGTACTGATGAGGTCCTAAAAACCAAAACACGTGTCTACGGTTAAACTGGCCAGTCATTGATGCATAGCTTAACAGCCGATTCAATGACTGAGTATCTTGTGAAATTTTGGGAAAAATATAAAATCTCAATATTCTTGAGTATTATTACATTTTTGTTACTCTTGACTTTTTATAGTAAAATTACATAAAAAAAATTACAGTGTAATATGAGTAAAACTATATTCATCTAATCCAACTATTTCAAGCATTTTACAGAAATTTAAAATATTTTTTATTTTTATTTATCAACGTTCAGAGTTTTATGTGAAAACGTTGTGAATAAAAGAATATCTCTTTTTCTAATAACAGATTAACATACACGTATATTTTCTTTTATACCGACTGTCACAAGGAAGGTATTGTAATCATACTAAATTTGACATATAGAAATGCAAATCAACTGTTTTAGTGTGATGTTCATCTGTCGGTATATGACTTGACGTAATAGTTTTTCAATATGACCACCGAAGATGTTAGATCAAATACAATTGACGTTGTAGTTATATGTGGTGCTGCCACCAGTTGTGTATATAGTAACTACCTGCTGTATAATAATGTCATTATTGTACTAGTAACATAATGACGTCTATCTACATAGGCAATATGGTAACGTAATATTAACATTATGATACGCTTGAAGAAAAAAGTATTTGTGTTTACTCTTTCATGTAAAAATTATTACCCATTTTCATGAAAAAAAAATCTGTACCCCCTAAAAAAATTCTGGGCCCTTTTCCTTTTTTTTTCTCTATCATCTTTTGTTTCAATATCCCTTAGAATTCGAATAGAAAAACCCTACATTAACCACCATAAAACAGAATGCGTCAAAGTGTATCAAGGCTGATAAACATCGCATTTTCAAAGCAAACCAAGCAACCATACTAAACTGGACTAATGTAAAACTGAACCGACGCGTTACAAAGTGTTTAGGAAGAGTAAAAGAACTGTGTGAGGGGCGCGATCGTGCGTAGAATTCATAATTTAGATGGCGCGTGAAGCAGTTCTTGTCAGCCCTCTCCAACTTTCGTTGTGCCTTTTTAAGCCATAAATAAATAAGGATCAGGCTGAAAAGTTGAAGATCAGCTGCTTACCTTAAAGTAAAACTCGCATTGCAAAGTCTTTCGTATTAACTTTTCATATTGGTGATAGGTTTTGGCGTCTTGGTGAGTTTTTGTACGCCCCGAAAGATTTTGATGATAATGTGATAATAATGGTGTGTTTTTATCGGACGACGTAGTACGCAGTATGTTTAAAAGATGTTTACAGTTTATAGCAAAGTTTTTCGATAGCGAAGTTTTTTTTAGTAGATAAGTAATGATGTATAATTATTTGCACCGAATAATCAAATGAAATGAAATTATATACCTACACTGGAAAAAAAGTACTAAAATTTTACTATAAAAAATCTGTAATTTCATTTTACCATAAATATTCTGTATTTTTACCTCAAAATTCAGTAATTATTACATAGTAAGTATAAAAATGATCTAATAAGAATGTAAAATTGCTTATTTTCTACAAATTGCATCAAATACTCAATGTAGAAATACATATTGTTCGTAGAACTTCTTAAATTATGTAAAATTACATCTTGCACATTAATATTTGTAATAATTCATCAACATAATGAGAATTAGTACATATTTTGTGTAATAATACTAATAAACTATTTTAAGTGTAATTTATTCATTTCAAAATACATCCATTATGTCAATTTATAGAAATGTATGTAATTATACCGACAATAATATTACAAAACTAAACAAATTTTACCTATTCCTGACAGCAAATTTACTGAAGTTCTGTAAATTTACTAAAAGAGAAAAAATAATTTAATATTACATACATAATCCCGTTGGTAATATCATATTCAAGTTCTAGTTCTACATAGAGTATATTGAAACGTCGTTTTTTAATTAAAATTTATACGGAACATAATCCTAAGTCAATTTATTTTAATATAATGAGTTCTAAAAGATTTTTTCTTACTATGTTAAAATTTTTCATATTAAATTATAATAATAAAAACTTATTTTGTTTTGGTGTTTGAAGGATGTTTCCTTGAAGAAAATGAATAATTTTTTTATTAGATAGTTATAATTTATATGAAGATTGAGTTTCTTTTACGAGGGCAAGTTATATTGTTAGTAAGTAGTATGATAGTTTGGTGTTTGTCATTATTACGGGCACAAGCTAACTAGGGAATTTTCTACGACTTCTCTATAAATTTTACAACTTTTGCCAAACACTCTTTGATGGCCGATGGGAATTTTCTTAAATATATTGTTCAAGTTTTATTGGTGCAACAATGTCAATAAATTTTATTTGATACACATAACATTTTCTATATTTTATCCTATAAACTTTGATGTTTATATTAATAATATATGTACCAAACTATCTAGTGTATGTTATGTTATTAAAAAACATATATAAGCGGCTTTAGGTTACCTAACAGTAAGCACCTATAAGAACATTGCTAAAACTTAACAACTTTGTTACAGAATTGAGATGATTAAATGCTAAATTAATCAGGCACTTTAAAAACAATTAACAACGTTTTCTATAACTGATCCTAAATGAATCATCATAGAATGAATGACTGTATGTATACCTAAATATTCATAAATTTCAGAATTATTGAATTTAATGTTTTGCAATATCTACTACATCAATAAACGTTTGTCACTAATTCATTCTGTAAATTGTAATATAATAGTATATATTGTCACTTTGTCTGTAAATTCTCCAATTTGAAATTTACATAATGTATATTAAATTTCCGATAGGCAAATAGGGTTACCTTTAAATTTATGAAATACATTTCATAATGATTTGTATATAGTTTTGTGGTTTATATTAAATTTGATTCCTTGTACCAATATAATGAATAACAAATAATTAAATCGCAATTTATAGACGGTAAATTAATTATTAATTTCATTTGCATTCAAATTAATTCAGCGCCTATTTGCAAGATTTTTAAAATCTGACTTATAGAATATAAATTAATTATATATGATCAGAATAGCGTTTGTTGTAAAGAATTATAAGTTATTATAAAAAAAAGAGCTTATGTTTTATTATTAATGTAATTTAAATTTGTTAAAAAACTTAACAATTATTGATTTATAATCTTCAAATTTTATTTTTCTACCATCATATTAGAATAGTATATTGAGAACAATTAGCTCAGAATGGTACTAATTTCCCATGAGTGGGAAATGGATATTCTATGCAAATTTTACACATGCTTTTTCTACGACTATACAATACGAAATTCTAGCAACAACACTGACCCATCAGATATTTTGAACATAATATTTTTTCTGCAACTCTATATCTATTATAAAAAAAATTAAATTACATAATTTTCGTGTACACTAAAATAATTTTTTGAAAAATTTATTTTAATCTTAGATAAATAGTGAAACCAAAATAAAATTTTATTAATTTTTTTCGTAGAAAATACTAACACCAATAAAATCTTTTGTAAAAATTTGATTAAGCTCGAATAAATAGTAAAGCCAGAATTAAATTTTTAAAATTTTAGTAATTTTCTTCTCGAAAGTTAGCAACACTGTATGTACATTAGTAAAATTATATAATTTGTGTGGGTACTAGGAGAATCTTTTATGAATATTTGATTAAATTTGAATAAATAATGTAGCCATAATAAATTTTTTTAAATTTTAGTAATTTTTTCGGTAAGTTGGCATTACTGGATAAAATAAAGCCACATGGTAAACCTATACTGAAAATTTTTTGTAAAATATTAGAGACACCGTACCGAACACTATACCACTTTTCCTTACAGTCAAAGTGATAAAAATAACTTATAGTTGTCGCATAAGTGAAATTCCAAATCAAGTCCTAAAAGTAACAGATATCAATTGTTTTTATTATCTACTAGTAGAAAAGGACTGAAAATGAATATCTCAAATTGAAAATAAGATAAATAATGATACGTTTTAAAGCTAATGAAAAAAAAAACACTAATTATGTTTTATGATAGTAAATTATTTTCTAAGTAAAATTCATTGTCACTGACATTTAACGATAATAAAATGATGAATGCATATTGTCAGGATTGTAATGAAATAAGATATGTGACGTGTGGGTTATCAATTTTATATGATAGGTACGTCCGTCATATAAGGATAAAGGATAATCAATAATAAGTACTGTTTTGGCGCTGGGCGTAATTTTAAAATGCGACATATCTGACAGTTCTACAATCAATCACAGACAATGGTACGGTATATTTTTAGAAATTTTTAAAATACAGTTCGTTTTTTTTTTGTTTTCAATTGTTTGTTTTATGGAGTGATAAATGTTTCATTAACTGTAGACATTTTTTTTAAATTTATGTATACTGGGTGTCCTATTAAGCTTCTCTGCCTGGAGATGCCAAGAACTATAAGAGATGTGGCCATTAGATCAACAAATATGTTAGATTATCTGTATTAAAAAAAAAAAACAGATTATAATAATTGCAATGACAATGTTTATATAATATGAGTATAGAATCATACTTCTAGAAGAAGGTAATATGTAAATACATGAACAAAATAAGATTAGAAGTATATGGATAAACCCATATATAGACCACTTTGACATTGTCACATAAATACTAAGAAATAATAATAAAATTTTTATAAAAAGTTAATTTTGTAATTATTATGTATATATAAAAATATACCCTGAATATTTGCTTCAAATCGTACAAACAGTATGCTGAAAATAAATTATGAATAGTTTTTCCGAAAAATTTAGTAATTTTTTCTCGGAAAATCGGTAGTAAAATTAAATAATTTTTGTGGACATGAGGAAAATCTTTTGTGAAAATTTGATTAATCTCGGATAATAGTAAATAATGATAGTAAAGTTAATAGGAGTATTAATTTTCAAAAATTTTAGTAATTTTTTTCTCGGAAAGTTAGCAACACTGTACGGTAGTAAAATTATATAATTTTTGTGGGCATTAGAAACAACTTTTGTGTAAATTTGGTTAATCGTGAATAACTAATGTAGCCATAATAAATTTTTAAAAACTTTAGTAATTTTTTTTCTCAGTCTGAATACTTCTCCCAGTCTCAAGAAATCTTAAAAGTAACAGCTAATCTCTCACGAACTGATATTGAATCTCTTATAACTATATTTATTCTGAATAAATATGGTGTCAACGATCAACGTGTTAAAAATATTTTTGTTCATACGGTAGTAATTTTTATAGTCATCTAAAACTTAAAATTACTTCAATCAGACTGTCAGTGTAGGGGATTCGTGATTGAAGTCAGAAATGCCAGTCTGATTTTTCAGTCAGACTATCATTTCTGATTGATTGTGTAAGGTCCGCTTATAAACTTTGTACAGAAACTTTTAGTTTCACAGAAGTTTCGTCTGATATGAAATTAATTTTGTTCTCTAGCTGAAGTTTTCCTAAATCAAATAAAATTTCTATAGTTAACCAACATAGTTTTCTATATTTGATATTTGAAAAGAAAATGTGATTTTAAGCAGAAATTATATGCAACTCAGTAAACAGAAAATAATGCGAAATGATCGCATTTAAAAGTAAATAAAATTTATTTCGTACAATCTAATAAACAGGTTCATTTCTCGCCAAAAACCTTAAGAAATAAAATTGAAATACCGCCGCAAAAATTTAATATCTTCCTTTTTCGGTTGGAATACGAAATAAGAAATTTATTCATTCAACCCAAATACCAAGTGGGGCTAATGTTTCTCGCACATTATATAATCACCTCAAAACTAGCGACCGCATCTTGTTTTAATATGCCATATTTCACTAGCAAACCTCCCTCCCCGCCGCTTAATAACACCAAATTACCGGAACACAGTTGCACCACCATAGACGGCGATTATGGAAATTTTATTCCATATTATTAAATGATATTGGCAAAAACATTAATGTTTGACATTAGTGAAGAAAATAGTAAATATTTAATGAAAACAATCGTAATACTGTAATTTGAAATATTTATACATCTACGAATTTATTTTTCTCAAACTAAATTTAAATTTTATATTATCCTCAATATTTTCATTATGACATTATAATATTTTTACGTGTATACATATTTTTGTTGTTATCCATACATCTATAAATAATACTGTTTGAAACAAATGATCAATTTGCAATGCTTCTCCACATACATGTTAGTAAACAACTTTAAAAATAGAATTTGTAAATAAAATTATTATTGTCTAAATGGATTAAAATACTCCTACAACAACAACAACGTAATTGACCCAAAATATCCTCGTTGTTTTTAATATTGCACAACAGGCACAATAAGCACTTATCTTCTCTTAGTGCAAAGCATTTTTCCGAAAACCACGTACGACTCCCGTATCTACGTTAAAAATGTAAATGAAGCAATATTACTCGAGCGAAATGCGTTTAACGTTTGCGCGCGCAAATGAAATGGAAAGTATTAAACGAATAAAGTCATTATCGCGAAATGGCGTCCGGGTCGCGACACTGCTTAATGCAATCGAAACACCTTGAGTGGCGTTTTTCACGCTTTGAAAAGATTTTTCATTGAATAACGCGCTCGCTCGCCTTTAATTTTTTTTTTAGTTTGCTCATATGGGTTGATGTGAAAGATTGCTAGGGGTCATTAATTTTGCTTTTATGGTTTTGAAGCATGATTGAATTATCACACAGTGTTAAGTAAATTGCTTGTAAGTTTATTAAACGCGTTTGTATTGAAATTTAATTTTGTAATATTTTTTTAATCTTTTAATTGTACTGTAAAAAATGTAATATAAATTTATGTAATTTTACACAACTGTTAATAATAATCAAATGTTGAGATTTTTCCCAAAAATTTCACAAGTAATTGTGTAATTTTTAGGAAAAATTAGTATATTATTTAACATTTTTTGTTCAATGTTATTATAACTATTAATAGTAAAATAGCAGTATTTTATAACTTTTACTATGATAATTAACGTAATATTACATTTTTTTTTCTGAAAAAATACATTCATAGAATATGTAAATTTACATCAATTTTATACAGTGTACAAACTATTGAATAATGAACTTACAAAATTTTGATTTATCGATAAATGTTAAATAATGATTGATTAAAATGTGTTAAAATATAATTTTGTAATGTTTTTTTCTTTTAATTTTTCAAATGCAATTGAACTGATTGATCACAAACTTAGAAGAATTTAATTAATCCAAAGGTATTGAGAGCAATAATTTAAGAACTCATTGGTGTGAGTAATAGCATTATTTATCAAAAAAAAACTTATATATAATGAACGTATTGTTTAATAAATGTAGAAAAAATATTTTACTAATTGATACAAAAAAATCGTTGTTACAAAAGTTGATGTAAGTCAATTAAGATGGGCTCGACCATCTAGAACAAATATCTAATGAGGTTTAGTAAAAAGAATATATATGAGTAATATTGAAGATGTACGTCTTCGTGGATGTCCAATAAACTGATGGTTTGGCATGATCGAGAGTCTTTTGTAAAAGCGAGTGGATAAAGCAAAAATTGAATGAAAAGAGTTTATGCCACACACACACTTATGTATACATGGCTTGATTGTGTTTGTATGTTCAGTAAATTTCTCGTAATTAATGCACAAAAAAAAACAAATTTATTATAACATTAAACATTATTGTTTTAGTTTATAAGGACCATTTTCTGTATATAATATTCGTCCATTTATAACAAGTCTTAGCAAAAAAAAGATATGATCTTGACTGTGTATCATATCAAAATACAAAAGCTAATTTAGTAAGAAAATGATTTTATCTGCAAAAACATAACTGATATAAATTTGTCAGCTTCCGACGCAGATATTTTGTTTCATCGTCTTAAAAAAAATCATTTCGCTATTCCTTAAATATTATCTTGTGACTTATATAGCAAAAAAATTATATCTTAAGATCTAATTTATTAAATTTGTTGGGTTTCAAAAACAAAATATCTCAATATATTATTTTTATTAAATATTAACATCTTTTTAATACTAACAAAATATAAGTGAGTGTGTTGTTATTATTTTTAAATTCGAATAAAGTAAATAGAATTATGTATAAAATAAAAAAATTTAAATTTTATGTTACCAACTGAAATATGAATATATCTGTTAGATTTTTGGTTCGAACAGTAGAAAAAAATTGATAAAATATGTACATAAAACTGCGTTAACATATATTCAATCTTTAATATAAATTGGCCTGTCTACTACACGGGCAAATTTAAATAATAAATAACCTCGTCGTATTTTAAATTCTGATTGAAATCGATTTACCATAAAATATTCTCATGTTATCATCATAAGTTTCACTTTACAATAAGCCCTGAAACGAATGCATTCCATACATCACCATCTCCAAAAAAAAAAGCCGAAAAAACTTTCAAACCACAAATCCTTTCCAGTCCAGCTTTCCATTCCATCATCAGTCCTGATCGATGCTCAGTTGAAACGCATCACAGCATTACAACTTCTCTCTCAATGATGTCAATTTTGTTACAGACCAATTCAAATCCCAGCTTGAATTCGCATTCGGCCGACCACTGGATATAGGTACGAACTGCCTCCTGTCAATCCAGACTCCCAGTGGATGTCGCGCGAAATCGATAAGGCCGACTACTTCTCTCCCAAACGAACAACCGGAATAAAGACGAAACGAGCAAGCACAAAGCACACAGCCGAAACAATAAATAAGCCAAGCGTGAGAATATAACAAACTGCGCGCAAAAGGTCACCTCTCTTTTTCGCGTACCTTGGAGAATTCCGAAATGCCGAATCGTCATTCTCCAAACTGTACTGTACTGTATTTGTAGATAAATCCGACAAAGGCGCGTTTTTTTTTTTCGTTCGTCCTCTCTGCTCTTTTCGTTGCAATACCAGAAAACAACTTTTTCTTTGTTGTAGGCAAACCAAATCTATCTAACATCACTGAGGAATTCTGAATTTCACCCTTTCCTTCCACTCTTTTTCAACTCTTTTTCTCGAAACAATATTTGTCTTCGTCCCTACATTTTGAAGAAATTTCATTGGTTATATACTCTAACTACTAACGTATTTAAGATCATATTTTTGTAAATTTGTCTTTGACATTTTAGTAACTCAACATACAGTGATAAATCACCATTATATCTAAAATTATAATTTCCTTTTTTTACATTCCAAACAAAATCAAACCATTTTACTTCATAACCTCAAAATTTTTGTAAAACTCTTTCTGTGAAACCTCTTAAGCAAATGTTCCATTGAGAGGAGATATTAATACCCCAATTTCCTAACATTGACAAATGATTTCATTTGGTGAATTTTAAAATCTAGATAGCAACTGGTGAATGTGGTATTTAATGGGCGCTATGCCCGTGATTTTGCGTAGCATTCCATACTTACGGAGACTGTCCACACGTTTGGAACGTTTGAAACGATATATCTTTGTCGTGGTATGAATACAGTAGTGTCACATTGTTCGTTGTTGCGTGTGTTGATTTGAAGCGTAAATCCGACAGTCAGCGAACAGTTGTGTGCTTGGAAAAGATAAACGCCGCGAGTGCGTGGTGTCACACAGAAAGAGCAAAGTCAGGGGAAAAGAATAAAGAAGAAGGAACGTTTTTCGACGTTGTTCAAGGAAAAAAGGCAGAAGAAACGGGGCGCACGCAAGAAATTCTCAGAGAAGTAACGTGGGATTGAATAGAGTTGTTGAGTAGCAAAGGGGGGTTTGAGAGAGTGCTGTCTGTGTTATTAAATTCACCCTGTAATGACCGGCAGATCACCCGAACGACAAAAACCGTTCTACAGCCTCAACAACAACGTTAAACGACAAAGCAGCGGTAAGATTTATGTTTTCTTAATAATTAAAAGAATATCCCATCTTTCTTTTTATGATTACTTCATCTCGTAACTAGATTTAACTTGTTTACTTATATAGTAATAAAACTATAGAAAAACTTTATCTACTATTACTTCAATTATTTTATACTACTTATCTACACAGTAAAAGTTAAAAAAAAAAAATTAGATATTAAAAATCTACCTCTGTTATTATTTTTAATTTTTAACACACAGTCAAAGTGTTTGTAATTTTATCAAAAGTCAAATTTACTTGAAATGTGGAAACCAAATTATTTTATGTGTCGTTTTCATAGATTTTCATCGCCAAAGTAAAAAAAAAAAAATACAAGAAAAAATTTGTTGTTTCACTGTCTTGGTAGGTAACAAAATTTTGATATCTTTTGCTTTAATAATTAATATTTAATTTAATTTAATAATTATTAAAAATAATTTTTTAATAATTTTATTTTATTAAAAATAATTAGAAAATGTTTATAATCAAAATTAATCATTCTTGGCATTATTATTTCATCACAGAATTTTTTAAAATTATTTTTTGAAAATTACTAAATATTAACAAATAATGACAGTTTTCAATTTAAACATATAGAAAGTTCACTGTCAAATAATTTAATTTTCAAAATGAATAAACCCATTTTCAACAGTATAAAATCGATAAGTACTGTAATTTGGCAGAAATTTCTCTATATTTTATTCAAAATGACAGTTATTTATTTACGGAAAATTAATTTTTATTACCGTCTAATGTATATTTATATAACCGTTTCACTCAATTATGGAATAAATACGCAGTACACTACAATGTATTAATTGTAATTGAGCATGTGTAATTTGATATGTTTTTTAAGTTTTGTATATAATGAACTATATTAATTTTTTCACAGAAATTACTAAAACAAGAAAATGAAATAGCAATAGTAAATATTTTCGTTTGTTTAGTAATTTTCATATTATTTTTATATTACAAATAATACACCTATATTTATGCTGAAGACAAGTTCTGCTCCAAAGTTAACAAATATATTGTAATTTCTTTAACAAAATAAAATGGCTTTATGTTTAAGTTTTGTATTAATATTTATTGATAATCGACGTTTCGACGAACTCAACGTCCGTCTTCATCAAGTAAATTTGATACAAATGGCATTTGCAGTAAATAACAGAACATACAAACAAGTTACTATGTAACAAATAAGTAACAAGATCGTACATTTTTTATAAATTTTTAATTAGTTACTTATTTATTACCTAGTAACTTGTTTCTATGTTCTGTTATTTCCTGATGAAGACGGACGTTGACTTTGTCGAAATGTAGATTATCAATAAATATTAATACAGAACTTAAACCTAAAGCCATTTTATTTTTATATAATGAGTTCTGAAAGATTGTTTTACTGTGTTAATTTCTTTAATATTTCTACACAAATCAAATAAAATTTGAAAACTTTATTAATAAGACAAATTAAACTAATATTCAATAAAGGTTTTTTATATAGATTCATTTAAACTAATTATCCCGTAAATGTTTTATACTCAAAAACATATTGTCTACCCAAAATGGAGTAAACGGAAACAAGATACATATAAAATAAAACACACGAAAATATAATTAAAATTAATATTCTCATATTACATAAAAGGTTAGACTCTTAAAAACGAAACGATTATTATGGTAATAAGTTCTTTATTACAATGTCTTCTGCATCTAATATTCTTTATTGGATCATTGGACAAAGAAAAACCCTCGCCTTTTTTTCCAACGTAGTACAAACGAAATTCTGGTTCAATTCTTTAATTTCATGAAGTGATTTAATACCGTGGGGTACGTTTTTTTTCTTATGTTCATTGAAGGACGAAAATAAATTATATTGGCGAAAGGAGAAAGATAAAATTTACTTTGAATTTAATCTGGTAATTAATGAAGATAAATGACATTTAACTTAATAGATAAAAGATCTTTCTTAAAGTCTATTTTTCGCTTTTCTTCCCTGTTAGTTTCGCAAGTGGTAAATTTAGTTTTCTTTATTTCCGAAGAGGTAATACTTCTCAATTAAATGCATGCGCATTATATTAATAAATATAAGAAAAATGTTATTATAATTATGTAAATTTATTAACTTCAAATCCATATTTCGGTAATAGAATTTACAAGAGTAAGGGTCGATTGTATAAAACATTGTTAAATACATTAACAATTTCGTTAACTTGTCAACTAAATGATCAATGAGGCACTTTAAGAATAGTTTACAATCGAATTTTGTAGTTTTACTAATGTTAAAGATAACGACGTTTTATGCAAATGGACCTAAGTGCGAACACATTATCAGAGTTATTTTCCAGATTTGAAAATATTCTAAAACAGAGCCTACACAATCAATATTACTGTCAGTATTTTTTGATCTACAATACAGACAATACAGCAAATAAATTTTCAAAATTGCTGATAGAGATACAAATAGTTTGTAAAAGTGTATGGTAGCAAAATAAATAAAGAAACTCGTTTACAAGACGACAAGACGTATACGAGTAAATAAATTTTAATCAATTTAAATTTTCTTTTCTTATAATCTGGTGAAATCTCAAGAATCTTCTATTTCTCCAAATATTACTTTTTCACTCTCTGATAAAATTTCATACTAATTTTACATATTTTTTTTGCAATTTAGTGATATTATATAATGAGTTTTCGATAAAGCGCTATATAAATCTATCAGATGAATTTAGAAAAACGCCTATACTTAAAAGATGAATGATAAATCTCAAATACACATAGATATCTTTCGACCTTGCAAAGATTAGTTCATAGTGCAAAAGGAAGGCGTTTCCGGCGTGAAAGGGTTAGGCTATAGAAGGGTAAACTTGGTCAATGTCAATGTTTGCGCCCGTCTTCTGGCAAAAAGCCGGAGCCCTTTGATGTCAAAGTCACCCATCTTTCGTTCATCTATCCGCCTAAATAATGTTGTATGTACAATCGACCAAAAAAACATCTGTACGTTGGCAAAACTTTTAATTACTTCACTCGCAAACGCGAACAGAACAAGAATACTGAAACTGGAAAACGTTCAACTTGTTAAATATTCGATAAGCCCACTCACTTTTATTCGTTGTTCTTATCAAACACAGATAATTCTTTTCTGTTCGTTGTGCAAAGTTTTTTTCGCTGCGTTATTCTTAGTTGTTTTCTATTTAGTTCGAACTAAACGAACAAGTATAATTGGTTTTCATTATTTCTCAACATCAAAGGTAGTGAAATATGATTGAATCTTTTTCGCCTGTTTAAAAATATTGATTGCGACAAACTGACTGAGAAAATGAAATTCCAATATTAGATTTTGCCCTCCGAATCACATTTAATTTCAATTTTCTTATATTAATATTGGTACTTTAATGTATATTCTTTCTACGGATTCTTAAAATATTTCCAATAATTTCATTTATTTAGAAGAATTTTTATATTAAATATTTTCAGATATTTTTTTTGTGTATTTTTATTTATAAATTCCTATAAACGTTCATATTGCTTTTTAATAAATATATCTTGTTTTTCATTATTTCATTTATATTATGGTAAATAGTCCAGATATTTTAATTGCAATATTGTGATTGAATATAACATTACTTTTTAAGAAACATATTTACAGGCTGACGATTCTTAAAATAATAATAAAATATTATGTTTGCTCAAAGATATTATTTATTGATCCTGAAGGATACGCAATTTTATGCAGTTTACGATGACATATTATTTACTTTGGAAAAATAATTATTATTTTCAAAACCGTTAGGTGTTCCTGCCGCTCCTGTATAATGAAAAAAATTATTTAACATAGTAAAAGATCTTTCAGAATACACTATATATTTAAATAAAAAGCTTTAGATATATGTACTTGTAATATATCTTCTTAGAATAAGTGTACAACACTTATTGTATTAATAATATTGATTATAATGTAATTATGCTTGCTTCAGGTGAGCAACAACATTTCGGATTACGCGAACGAATCAGAGCGGGCCGTTCTCGTCTTCTCCAGAAGCAGCATTCGCAGCATTCGCAGCAACAGCAGCAGCAACAGCAGCCGCACTCGTCAGCCCCACCGCACCAGCAGCGCCGAATGCCGCTCCGGAAAGTGAAGGCCGGGTCCGTCGACGCCGACGCCAACCGCCGCCATCGCCATCGCCTTGACAGCTTCCCGCATCAGCCGCATAGCTTGCCACGTCAGGACACCACCACCTTGGACCAGATCCTCACCAGCTGCAACGCCAGAGCGATGCGCTACTACCGCATCTGGATCTATACCTGTAACGCCGTGCTATTCCTATCAGTGATGGCATTCTGTGCCGTAGCGGCACGCGTACTCGTCGCCGATTATCGCCGTCTTCTCATACCCAATCTAACGCTCTATCAGCCCAGCTTTCTCTACGCCTATCTCGCTCTCTTCACACAAAGTGGTGTACTACAGGTAACAAAACAAACACATTACAAATATTACAATGATTGTCAAAACTTTTATTCCATTTATCAGTGATCCTTGACCACTGATTAGGATTTTATCCATTTTGTAATTTGCTATTAATAATAAAAATAGTAAATTTGTTCTTCATTCAGTTCTAATTTTAGACATAAAATTATATTAAAATTCTTGTTTGTATGTATGTAAGAGTTAATGTTTTCTAACAAGTAGACACAATTTAATTTAAGTTCTCATGCAGAATACTAATTCATGAATAATACATATTAAAATCACGTAAACATTTCATATAATTTCATAACAAATAAAATTTAAATATTTAAAATTCTTCATCACTAAGAGCTTACACCTATCTACAATTTACAAAGTGGAAAGCCTTTTTTTTACTAACAACCTACGCATCTATTGAAAAGATTGGAAAAGAAAATAGATATCGGTTATATCGAATATTAATCTAAAAATAGTCATACTTCGTAAAGAATTCTAAACTCACTGTACAAAAACATTGAATTTTTAAGAAGTTATGCACTATAAATAAGTAAATACAATTTTAAAATTGTTTACCAAAATGAAACTATGGTTTTGATTTTATCAAATAAAGAGTACTACTTACATAAGAACGTTGTAAATGCATCATAAATGTATATATGCACTTTTTAAGAGCTTGCCATTAAACTACTTTTACAATAATAACTATTTTCCAGCGTAACTGTAAATAATTTTTTTCAACTCTTTTTACTACTTTGACTGCAAGGAAAAAGTAGTATAGCGTTTGGTACGGTGTCTGTAACATTAGCAAAAAAAAAAAAAAATTGTATAGAAATCCTTCATATAGCCTCTAGATGACGAATCTGAACTTAGTTTATGTGGGTGTATGGATGTGCGTCGTCAGTTCGCTCGCTCGGTCCTCAGACCAAATTTTGTGATCGCAACTCCTTCTAGACGGTTTAACCGATTTTAATGAAATTTTCAGGATAAATTTGTCTGGTGCCCAAGATGGTCATGTGGTTTTGGTTTTTTCCAGTGATGCCAACTTTCCGAGAAAAAAATTAATAAAGTTTTTAAAAATTCATTGTGGCTACATTATTTATCCGATTTTGATCAAATTTTCAGGAAAGATTTCTCTAGTACCCACATACATTACGTAATTTTAATATAATACAGTGTTGCCAACTTTCCGAGAAAAAAATTACCAAAGTTTTTAAAAATTTATTACTGCTATGTTGTTTAACCGATTTTGTTCAAATTTTCACAAAAGATTCTTCTGGTATCCATATAAATTAGATAATTTCAACAAAGAACAGTGTTGCCAACTTTCTGAGAAAAAAATTACTAAAATTTTTAAAAATTTGTTACGGCCATGTTGTTCAACCGATTTTGTTCAAATTTTCACAAAAGATTCTTCTGGTATCCATATAAATTAGATAATTTCAACAAAGTACAGTGTTGCCAACTTTCTGAGAAAAAAATTACTAAAATTTTTAAAAATTTATTACGGCCATGTTGTTTAACCGATTTTGTTCAAATTTTCACAAAAGATTCTTCTGGTATCCATATAAATTAGATAATTTCAAAAAGTACAGTGTTGCCAACTTTCTGAGAAAAAATTTACTAAAATTTTTAAAAATTTATTATGACCACTTTATTTAACCGATTTATGTGATAATGTCAAAGTAGTCTATATATGGGTTTACCTATATACTTTTAATCTTGTTTATTCTAGTATAAAATCTTTCTCTAGCATAAAAGTCCATCAATGATTTAGATGCCTAAAGCTTTTCATTCGAATTAATATTTCGCTAAGAAAGCAATAATTATATATTTATTATTGTATAAACACTTCAAAATATTTGTATATTTTAAACTTTAAATTGATGAACTCATTCATATTGTATTGCTCTCAGTTAATTTATGGTAAAATGTATTTTACGGAATTATACAAACACTTAAATGTGTATTTTTTTATTATCTTACAATAGAAAGAAAAGAAAAAATTATTTACTTTCTTTGCTAGCTCTAGACTAATTATTTCCATTTAGTTAATTAGATAAAACAAAAAACTGTACTTCTTTGTCTCCATAAAAAAATCAATTAGAATGATTAAAATTTTAGAGTCTAAATTACTCACAGAATTTCGATGTCCATTTACAGTAAACGATATTTAGTAAATAAATTACCGTACGGAGAACTAATTTCTATCTATATTTTGCACGTTGTGCAAACATTGTTTAGAAAAAAATATAGAATTATACCAAAAGTATACTTTTTATTCATAAATATTTTTTATTGAAACAAAAGTTAACCTTATTACATTAAAAATACATTAAAAATGTTATTTAGATGTCTAATTCAACAACATTTTTTTAATTCCCTAGGTGATAGGATGCCTAGGTGCTCTCCGTCTCAGCGAGAAACTGCTGAACGTCTACTGGCTAATGCTGCTCATCCTACTCTTCGGCGACGTCGTAATCGGCCTCTTCTGGATGTTCCGTTTCGACAAGATCTGCCAGGAGCTGAAACCAAATCTTCGCATTCGCTTGCATCACGACTACGGTTACAGCAGCGAAGTAACCGCACTATGGGACCGTCTTCAAACGGACTTTGCCTGCTGCGGCGTGTCCAGCGCTATGGATTTCGGTCCCCTGAATCGTACCGGTGCCCAAATGCTTGCTTGGATTCCCGACACACCGACTGAAGCAATCGGTGATGCGACGGTGCATTCCGCGTACGTGGTACCAGTGAGTTGTTGCATTAGTACGACGGAAGAACGGACCTTGGTGGGTAATGCAACAGAGCCCTCCTCCAAAGAGCAAACGCATCGTAATGTGTGTCAAGTGGTGCATTCAATCGGTTGTGAAGAACGTTTACAATTGTATTTGCGACAGACTGCGGATATTTTGTTTATTTTGGGATATTGTGTGATTGCGTTTCTCAAGTTGTGCTTTTTAGGAATTCTCAGGTAAGTTTCATATTGCTACATTCTGTCTCCTGTTTCATATTAATGACTTTAATTAATTGCAATGCCTTTTGTACAATTTTTATTTCTTAATTTAATTTATTAAACAAAGCTATTCATAATTAGATTTCGTTTTAGTTTTTTCTAACCGACTAAATAATGACATCAATCTTGTGCTAATTATATCTTTAACATGTTTATTTATACGAATTCAACATATTTAAATATTTTGTTTGTACGCAACTTTTATTATACATAGTTTTTCATAGAAACTAACAAGTTTATTTCGTAAATCTTGTGATAAAATCTAGCTCTGTGTTGTCTAATGTTTTTATCTTTTATGTAAGTTGTGTATTCTACAATACTAAATTTGACAGATTGTATATTTTAGAAGATTTAAAAAATGGGCATTTGGTAGTTATATAAATGATAAACTTTTCGAAGATGAATAAGTTTATACATTATCGAAAGATGTACGAATTGAAACATGAATAAATGTTGGTATCAAAGTTCTGTACGTTTTAGATATATTAGCAAGAAATGAAATGTACACAATAGATTTGTTCAAATATTTGGCTCCATACAATTTATCTTTCCGCATCTGTTGTTTTTCAGTATATCCATATTTATTTTCTGTTTTCTTTCAAAATCCTGTATCAAAATTTCACTCATACTAAATTGAAATTGTTATCGAAAATGGAATATACTGTTCTTAAATAATGATACGTTGTCGACAGGTATGAAATTAGAGAAATGATACAAAAAATAAAGATCCTACAAGCCGAAATGGAAGCGAGACCTTCCATAATTAGTCTAGACAACAACTCAAGTCATGATCTAGGCTTAAGCAGTCCATCGCATACGATCCTCATCAACACAGCCAGCGCAAATGGATCGGTAACTAATCACATCTTACAGCCATTTCATTTCCTTTAAATTTCAAACTGACGGATATTAAAACACTTCAATGCAAAACGAAGTTACTCGTGTAAACAACTGGAAAATTACAAACTTCTCATCTCGATTTATGAATGAAAAATTAGAATAATTTTTTTATCATTATCGTTAATTTTCTATTCAAATAGAAGATATTCCATGCAAATTGATAGATTATGTAAAATAGATTTATTGATTACCCGACGAAACGCATTTGAAATTTTTCAATTTATCTGTAATTTTTTTTTGCCGTTTTGCCAATTTGGAACTTTACGAAAATCAAGAATCTTTTTGCATAATTTATATGGAATCAGTTTTCGCATAAATTGCGCATTTTCCATTCGTAAAAACTTGAGAATTTTTTGTGATTTTCTTACACAAATATTTTCACTAATAATATACATATATTTCCAAACTTTTTTAATTATTAAAATTTCGTTAACTAATAATATTTTAGGTATTTTCTTGATCAAGTTCTGAAATTTTCAATAGTAATCTTCCTCGATTTAATGAAAACATATTAGATCTATTACGAATTTAATGCAATCGTTCGTTTCACTTACTTATTTTCTTTTACCGTCTTGCACCACTATAAATCCTACGATTCGCGCATCTAACAACGGGAAGAAAATGAGAAATGCATAATTAATCTTTAGGTGCCCGGCGGAACGGGTTGCGATTCAGCGCGTACGAGCACGCTGCATAAGCCGAGCTACGAGAGCACGGAATCGGAGCGAGAGAGTCTGCTGGTGAAGGAGCCACCGGATCAGCCACCGAGCCCACCACCAGTACCACCACATCCTCGCTCCGCCCCAACGAGGGCCTTCCTCAGCGCCGAGAACCTAGAATACCATCAGCGGAATCTGCAGGAGACGTGTCGCGCTAAACTCTTCCCAGGTATAGAGCACATGATCTGGCTTAAACACTTTTTGCTGCAGGTTTGAACGAAAGTTCCAAAAGAGTTTTGGTTACAGTTAAATGGGTTTGTTGTCTTGGATACGGGGTTTTATAAGCGCCTTTGGTTTCGTCAGCCGCCTTTCATAATATGTTATCTGAGATTAGTAAAATAGTGATATTTTCTTTTCAAACGGAAAATTTTATATTTTCTAAATTATACTACAAGTATAGTTAGTTGTTATAGTTTTGTTATTACGAACTGAATATTATATTTGTAATAAAAATATCTATTTTAAAGTTTAAAGAAATATCTATGCTGCCAATCTCAGATAATAAAGCTAAAAAAATAGAATCATAAATAGCGTATAAACATCCAGTTCCGAAATGTCAAACTATCTGATTATAACTAAATCATTTCTGAACTTTTACGCAAGCCTGTCTAAATATTGTATTGTATTTGGTATATACGTATGTTACACATATATTTTAAAGTTGTGATGATTGAAATATCCACGTTGTCTTCTCTCTGCTTGTATTTCAAACACAAGACACATTATATTTTGCCATACACGACACTGTCAATGGCTCAACCAGTGACGAAGCTAGTGAGGAATCTTTTACGGTATGTGACCAATCAAACACCAAGTTGTCCAATTTTGCCAAATTTAAAAAAAAAATGCCTGTGCCACCGCTTACACTGTTTTACATGCACCTCGCTACACAACACACATTTTACCAATTCGATTTTTTTTTTAGCATTCAACTGTTTTATTCATTTGCCAAATTGGTAAATATAGATTGCATATCTGAAGTTTCGATGTCATATATTTATTATTTACTATTAAACGTCTTTGAACTATATTTTTCTTTAAATAACGTCCACGCATTTTTTTAGAAATCTACATTTTATTATTTATAATGTACTAATCAAAAGACTCCATTAAATACTAACTTTACACAGTGAAAATGTTTTACAACACGAAAATAGTATAAAATACATAAGTTTGTATTAAAAAAATACTACATTTTATATTAACGTACGTAATTTAGTCTTGGATTCAATTCTTATATTATCCGAGAATCGGATATTCAAATATCCAAATATTTTCGAATTAGAATATTGAAATCCAATTAAATTCAGATATTCGGATAAAATTATTAAACAAAGTAAAAACCTTTCTGAACTTATACTTTATTTTAAAAATGCTTTAGGTTTCAGTTCTGTAATAAATTTATTACGTAACTAAACCCAAAACCTTTTTTTCAATTAGACATTATTATTCATAAATTTACTATTACAGATTTACAATATGACACAGGTTTCTATAAAAAATGTACTGGATCATTAACAAGAAAATTTAATTTTATCAATTTTAATTTCACTTCACATATCTTTAAGGAGTTTTAAATTTTTTATTAGTAATTATAACTTCAGATTAAAAATAAAATATTGAATCTGAAATACAATATACTTTCTGAAACTACAGCACTGCTTGTCGGGATAGACTATGCATTTGCTTGCACGCTGAGAAATCTTTACCAATATTTAATCTCTTTTATCTAGCCATTGGAATATACTTTATAATAAATTTCAAGACTTATTATAAGGAAATTAAATTTTGTCTGATTTTACCGCAAGAAGCAGGATATCCATACATATTTTGTTATAAAGAATTTTTGTAAATTTTATTGTCAATATGACGAAAAACTAATTTAAAAATTCCTTGAATGTTATGATATCGAAACGTTGGATAGAATAGAATTAATTACAATTTGTTCGTAAATCATATCTCATTACAAACTTGTAAATGCTGCCAATTTTTAAATGTGATAATAATTTGTGTATTGTGTACCAAGATGGACTAGTCAAAACTAAATTATTATTTAAATAACTTTTGTGTTGTTCGTAGATGTTATAATTACTAAATTTCAATTAATAAAAGACAGTCCAATTCTGCTATTTTAGCTGTGTTCATAGAAAAAGTGTTGCCGCTTTTATGCTATTTTATCTGTTCGTTTGTTTAGAAGATAAATTGTTATAGATTTTTCTTTCCTTTCTTGGATTTTTACAAAATTCGTAATCATTTATTTTTGTTTTGTTATAAACGTTTCTTTCTAGTACGCCGTAGAAGTATCTAATATTCAAGCATGCCTAATAATTCAGCAAGAATTATACAGAGTGGCACCTCTAATATCAGACCGATTCAGTGCCGGATTAAGCTTTTTTTTTGGGCTCTAAATAAAACTTTTATTTGGAACCCATGAATAGCATCAGTTCTATAGTTTATATTGGTTTTTATCATTTTTTTGTTACACGAAAAACAGTGTAGATTTTATGTTTTTGAAGTCCTGAATTTGTCTTCAGGCCCTACAAATAAAATTCTCGAATGAAAAGATAAAATAATATAATATGCATGGATGTGCCAATTTTGTAAACTTCATTTATTTATTACGTAATATTTAATCTTTTTAATTTAATTATCACATAAATTCTATAGAAAAATAAATTTGTTATAAATGTGTTTTTATTTAAAAATAAATTAATTATATAAATGTGTAAACAAATTTTAAAATCTCGCTTAGTAAATAAAACGAATTGCGCTCTACTCTGTCCAATAGTCTATTTCATAATGCTGGATTAAAAAACTATAAAAATATTATCGAAATTACGTTTATATAAAAGAAAAACATGTGTGATAGAGTAGAACTAGATCCGTTTTATCCTCAGATTTACAAAGCGAGTATTTGGCTAGTTCACATATAAACGAACAACACTTGAATATGTTATAAATTTGTGAAGAAAAATGTTCTTTAAATTAGTAGATAAAAAATTTTCTTTAAAAAATGAATGTGCTTGTAGTTACCTAATTTATTTGTAGGGCCTTTAAAATTTTACACTTTCTAGATATTTGTCTAGTTAGTAAGTAATCCGGCCCTGGATCGATTAATTGTGTCACTGTCACATTAATGATTTTTTTTTTAATTTAAAAATTCTAATTCATTTTAAATTATTCTAAATGAGATAAAGATCTTAAATAGTATAAAACAAGTTAAATATTTGTTGATAAGTTTGAAGAAAAAAAGTTGTTAACGTGACAGTATGACTAGAGACGCCAGTCTGTATGAAAACAAATGAAAACATTAACGAAAAATTCTTGCAGACTTACAAGACGTGTCTGGATGTTAGATGGTCTTAGCATACAATTAATAAAAATTGGCTGTTTACGACGACTTTTACACACAGGTTGCACATTTCTATTGTCCATCAGATTTTGAAATTTTGATATGAAACATAATATTATCAACCGAATATTGGATCTTCCCTATCCAAGGTGGATAGCGTTCCTCCTCTGTCCTCTTCTGTGTAAGTGCTCTTAATTTTGATCATGCTCGGTTTCTAAGACATTCATAGAATCTCAACGCAACTTACAGAAAATTTACAGTGATAAATAATTATTTTATGATTAAATTCAATTAGGAGATACCTATATAGCACTTCTTTGGTCCATTTTTTTTTTATATTTAGAACGCTCAAATGGAATATCAATTTCCATGAATTAGACATTGAAAAACGGGACAAAATGGATTAGTTTATTTTAAAATTAGTTTCAGTAATCCTGATTTAGTTATTACTTATTCTTTAAGAAAAATGTGATAATCAAAATTTTCTTTTTGTATTTTCTTATATTGTTTTTAAAAATAATTACACGAATTTGTAATGTGGTCTTTATCAAATCATGGAAGATGAAAATCTTTTCTTTTGTGCAGAACAATATCGCAAAAAAAAGCATAAAATTTTGACGAAAAAAAAAACTTATTTCAAAGATATTACAAAAATACGATAATATAATATTTAAAGAGAAAAAAGGAAGGTAGTTGAAAAAGAGAGGATATTAAATTTAATTTTAAAATGCATCCCTTCGTTTAAAATCAATAAAAGCATCATATTAATATGTCTTAGCAACCGAGCATTAAAAAATAATCTATATCCTCATTATCCCACCATACTGTTTCTGTTAAGTTATGGAAACAACAAACGAACAGATTTGTTGTCCAATTTCTAAGACCAAAAACCATATAATAGTTTTGACGTAATTAAAATGTCGTTTGGTATGTGTGGTATGTGTAGGTGACGCCGCCGCCGATTCTGACACCAATTCACACTGCGCCTTGCTGGTGGAAGAGGTGACATCATCACCATCCGCCCAGAGTCACCTGAAGAATCCAAACGGAAACAACAACTACGAGTTGCACGAGTTCCGGGAGCATGAAGCCGCTGCCACAGCGGGCACATCCACCTCACGTGCGGGCCGTCTCAGCACGCCCGACATGTCTGTCACGCAGAACATCTGACTAAAGTATCACCTGGAGAACCTCTTCAGCCGCGGTCGTTTCAACCGGGTGAAGAAGGGCCCGCTGGCAACGCCGCTAGAAGAACTATTCAAGAGGCGGCCCCGTCGGCAGAGCAAGGCCCAGATTCCCGACTCTTCGTGTTGAGGTTCTCCGGGATTTTTAGTCTTTAAGTCGACGCCATATTCCACTACTATATATTATACTAGAGTACTACCAATGCCATCAGTGCGCAGACGCAGCAAAGACTAGCTTCCGTTGCAACGCGAACGCTATCTACCTGTGGTGAATGATATACTAATTATTATAAACAAATCAAGTTGGTGTTGTGTGCGCTAACTAAAACACTCTTGTGATCCAATAGACTGTAAATTTCGTCACCTCTAGAACTACCTAATGTGAGCCACACTCATACAAAACTATAATTTAATTATTAAACGAATTCACCACCGTCACTACCAACTAAAACAACAACTATATTTTAGAATCTTAAGTACATATATAAAATAAATCATCTAAAACAATTGTACCAAGTCATGTTGACCTAGCTTTAAATTTATAGAGTGTAACTAAGTGAAAAACAAAATTCTTCCCAAATAAATATATACAAATATTTAGACGCGGGAACATTTAACAAATAATAAACAAAAACAAGAAACAAGTGCTGAAAAGTAACAAGTAAAACAAACGCTTACTGGTAGGTAGAACGGTTTATAAAAAAAATGATAACGCGTAGTTTTCCTATTGTCCACTGTCGCTTTTCCATGAAAATGGAAGCTTTTGTTACTTCCAAAAAGTAAAAAAAAATAAAATATGAAAATACTCCAACGATTTATTATATTATTACATAGAAACAAGAAGTGATGCAAATTAATATATTATAAATTATATATATATACATACATAAAACTGCTAAATTCTAATATTTATATGAGCTTATTTAAAATAGTGCCTCGTACTAAGGGAGTGTGAAACTATGCTACCCTACTATACTGTTATTAACTATATTTAAAAGAAATGTATGTACTAAGTTACTCGAATAAAGCTGAGTCTGTACTAACAAACTACTCAACTATTTTCTCGTTCATTTTCAAACAACTAACAACAGTTCTCTGCAACGATTTAATCAAGAAAATTTCAACCAAAATGTTGCGCTTTAATTTAAAATAAAAAAATACATCGAGAGTGCGTGTATCTTAAACGATCAATATACCTTAAAAGTATTTTTAAAAAAAGCATATTCATAAGCACAAAATAAACTAAACGAAATTTAAAATGATACTTGCTGTAGTTACTTTGAACCCCCACACTGGAAGCAACATTAAAAAAAAAAAAATTAGTAAGACGGTGACCAAGTAAATTATATAATTGTCATTAAAAAAAAAATGTGTCGAATCGAATTCATTGATTGTGTCCTGTTTGGCCTATGTGCAATTTCAGCCGCGTTTTAAAACCCAAAAAAATACCACGTTAGTTCACTGGCTTTAACATATATGTCAATAGTTTTATCGAACGAAATTGCCGCGTGTAAATGCATTGCTGGCCGGCCTCAATCCCGCACATCACCAAAAAAACCTAATCTCAATAGATGTCGTGTTTTCATTATTATATTATAAAAACAACAAAAAAAAAATAGAAAGAATTTTATCGGTCTCGTTCAAACAAATGCAAGAATATGTACGAAGAATATTTTTAACATAATTGCTGTTGATTGTTATAAAACTGTTTAATTTTATATAATTACAACTAATGTCTGTTGTATGACGTTTGTTTAAAAATCCATTGCCTTGTGGACTAGCAATTAATGTACCTAACTGATAACTAAATAAATTATTAAGTGATAAATCAATAATTAAAATAATGATTATATAAATTAAGCTAAAAAGTACTGATTGATACAGAGTAGTTTTTTTGAATTGTAGATAGTAAATAGTAAATAAAACAATGTATAATTGTAATTATAATAATAAACGTTTAAAATATTTTTGCTAGTTCACAAAAGGTTTATTCATTCATGCTGTTTCATTCATCTGAATGTTATCAAAAAAAAAAAAAAAAAACCACGATAAAATAGTTTTAAGAAAATATCGTTGGTGTTAAACATTATTTTTTTAAACTTTAAAAACCATGTTACGCATTGTTGTGATTTTAAAAGAAAATAAAGACGCTTGTTAATGATGTTTGAAATACGACCGGGTACGGTCCTGATTGTTTCTGGTGCACATACACGTCGGCATACATTTTATCAATGAATAATTAATTAGAAACATAATTAATTTACCTTTAAAAAAAGTCATCGTCATAAAATATCGAAAAACTGTAACTAATAAAAGTAATTACTTATAAATAAATAAATAGGCAGGTCCTATTAAATTCAGTTGCTAAAGCGATTAAATTCATGCTAAAATATACTTTAAACAACTGTTCATATCGATTAATCGAATTATACGGTGCAAAAGACCAATTTTTTCTTAAATGCTATTTAACAATGTCAGTGGCGTAGCTAGAAAGCAAGTATCCAATAAAATAACCCACTTCCAGATTTATAAATATTAAAATAAAACACATCTAATAAGCATTAAACTAAATCTTTTATTTTTCTGAAAAATGCAATAAATTTCTTGTAACGCCACTGAAAAATTCATGCTTCCTGGAACTACAAATATAATGTCAAACTAGAAAACTGTATCGATCAAAAATCGACACAATTTTCTGCCGCGACATTTAGAAGATGTATATTCATATATAGTTAATTATTCTGTTAGATGCTATATAATTATGTTGAACCATTCAAAAGCTGTACTCGATAACTCTAAAAGTTGTATATACCTATTGAAATTTAATAAAAACAAATGTATTGTTAACAAATGCGTCGTCTTTCATGTGAGATAATCGCCTTCCGTCACAGTTAAACCAATCTATATATTATCGCTGTTCAATAATATATATAATTACGTAAGGTTAAAATCGTGTTGTAATTTTATACTAACGGTTTTTTCTCAGTGATTATAGTTTTATATTTATTAACAGTTATAATAATAAATATTTGTCATAAACTACAAATTCTTTGCGAACTCAACCCTGCAGTTTTTTAGATATATAATTTAAATTACACTTACCTTGATCGTTGAATCGGAAACTTTAGCACATGTGTCTAAGTTACATCCTCCAATTATGATCTGTAACATGGTAAGTTTATATTTTTATAAATTATTGCCAAATATACAATAAACTTTCGAGATTTTTTGGATGATAAATAATAACAAATATTTTTGATATCCAGTTTTATATTATATATAATAAAACATTGTTTTATTAATTTTTACATAATAATAATGTAAAATTATGTATTCACAATTATTATTTATTTTATTAATAGATATATACAAATTAACTGACTAGTGTAGTCGAAATTATGTTATTTTATATAAATAAATTACAATTTATAGGAAGTAAAACATAATAATTATTGGGTAAGCATTATTAAAGTTTTATTGTAATTTAAATTAAGTATTAATAGTTTTACAAGAACATAATAACCCATAAAAAAATTTGTCATAAAAACAAAATATTTTTTATTCGTTCCATTTGTTTCTGATATGAAGAGAAAAAAAACCGAAAGAAAGTAGAAGCGAAAACGATAAAAAAAAACAATTGTTCTCGTATAAGCGTTCATTATATCGGTCGAAACATTATACGGATGTGCTTACCGGCGATGCAATTTCCGATGATTTTCCTTCGGTGTGCTTCACATTTTCTTTCGCATTTTCGCGCGAGCGTGACCTACATCGGCTCAATTCTACGGCAATCTGCGCACCAATCTTTGCGTTATTTTTTATCAATGCCATATCTGTGCGATTCCGTGATTAAGGATGTGCAGAAATATAAAAAATAATTATATTTTCGATCGTAATAATTCTCAATTTTATAACAAAGTAATTAACTTGAAATTAATTGTAAAAAAAATTATAATGAAACATTAATAATTTATATATTAATCAAAAAATGAAAAAAGGATACTCGCTGTTAATGATTTACCCTGGGTAATCTCAGCAACAACTCTAAGTAAAAATGGAGTAACATGTTTACCAGTTACCCCTTCTTTTGCTGCTTGTTCCAAAGCTAATTTAATTCCATCTTCCATCAGTTTTTCGTCAAGAGCATCTACTTCTGGAATAGGTACCGCAAAAAGCATGCCCGATTTAAGACCTAGCTCCAAAGACGCCAAGATAATCTTAGCGGCTTCCTGTGGGGAACGAACATTGTATGGAGCGTGGGTGCCACTTTTACTGGTGTAAAATGCAGGAAAATCTGTTGTACCACTTGAATCTAAAGTGGCCACAAAGACGCCTTGAGTTTCCTTTAAATTTATAGGTAAATATTTTCAATTTTTTTGTTTAAAATATCGTTCATAAACAAAAAGAACAAACAGATGTTTTGGAAGGTAAATAATATAAAAATGAATTGAAAATTGTATTTCATTTTAATTAATGTCAATAGAATTCATTAGAAAATGAAACAGACATTATGTACAGTGCATGCAATATAATAAAAGATATATTTTTTATAAATTGTACACTATGACAAAAAAAGAAACATATTTTGTCATGCAATGTCAATAGAACATAATCAAACAAATAAAAAATTAAAGTAAAGTTCTTCAATTTGTTAAAATATCTTTCGAAGTTTAAAATATTTTTATTTTAAAATTCTCAAAATACAAGCAGTCAAAAATTTTAAATATTTTTTAAATAAATAATAATTTAAATTGTAAAAAAATACATTTATTGAATTGGATTAATTTTTTATTGCATTTGTCACTGACTTACGCAACGTACATACATAACAAAATTGCAATATATTTTTAAACAAGAAAATTAGTATTTTTAAGAAAATTAGATTATTTAATTATAAGACTTACTAAATATTCTAACGTCCTCGGAATATCTAAAATAGATTTTACACCACTGGAAACAACAGCAATAGAATTTCGTCCTAATTCGGTTAAATCTGCCGAAATATCTAAAGTATTTTCACCTTGCCTGTGTACACCTCCCACACCTGCAATAATATATTGTTTAACTTAATTTCTATAGCAATACAACAATAAAGCATTTAATTATTTACCGCCAGTGGCAAATACAGAAATTCCAACTTTTTCGGCAGCTATAATAGTACCCGAAACTGTAGTACCCCCATTAAATTTTTGACTTAAAACATATGCAAAATCCCTACGTGATGTTTTAATAGCGGTCGATTTTTTTGTATCTGCTAAATCTTCGATTTGATTACGATTTAATCCAATCGTAATTTTCCCGCCTAATATGGCAATAGTTGCTGGGATGGCGTCCTAATAGCTCAAGTTATTAAGTGTCAAATAACGTAAACATTATCAAAATTACCTGATCTCTAATTATATTTTCAACATCTAATGCACATTTTATGTTTTCTGGATATGGCATACCGTGAGTAATAATTGTTGATTCTAACGCAACTATCGGCTTATTAGTTTCTAAACCAAACCTAACCTCTTCGGAAATGTCACAATTTAAACCACGTTGTAATGTTTTTGAATAGTATTTCCACTTTGGAATTACATTATTCACTACTTTTTGTAATCGCCACATTGTTCAAACTTAATATTAACTTAATATTTGTATAAAAATAATTAAAAATTATCAAAAAATATCAACTATGACTAATAATTAGAGAGCTAACTTAGCAGATTAAAGCGATAACTTTATCAATCAATCGTTCAATTTAAATAAATTAATGTTTATTTATTTATGCTAAGTATAAACATCAGTAAATAAAACATCGTTTTATATTCATAATTTATTGAACTTGAAAGGGTACAATTATAATAAATAATTCTTAAATTACGAAATAAATTTCAATGATATTAATTTATATCACTGATATCCCAATCAGAAATATCGTGTTCGGTTTTATTTTGTTTAGCTGAAACGTTTATAAGGGCTTGTGTACTTATTTTATCTCCACTAGCTTTGTGGATTTGTTTTCCGGATTTCTTGTTAAAATCTAAAATCGAACTATCAATACTTGTTGAACTGCCATGTATATCGGATTGTAAAAATGTATTTGATTTGACAAGAGTCTTTTTTACGGGAATTTTTTGTACAGTCTTCGTTTCACTCAGCTCATCTTGGACTCTAAAAAAGAGGATTTAAAACAAATAATAATCAGTTGCTATGGAAACTAATGCTGTCAATATTTTGTTTTTGCTACAATCAATACTAATATAATCAATTTATTTACGTTATCAAAAATAGTATATTACGATACATGGTCATTTCCGAAATAAAAAAGCACGATTTCATCTGGCTTTTGTTAAAATGCACTTATCAACTATGTATCATATTCTGTTTTTCACACAATCAATTTAAAAATATGTAATAGTATGTTGTTGCTATGGAAATGTAATTTTTCACAATGAAGTAAATAAACAACTGTTTCTTTTATCACGTGGCAGAACGAACAAAACACAAATTTGTGTAGAAAATTATTTTTTAATAATTTGAGAGAATAACAACATTTAACTTGACTTTTGTTACATAACAATTGTTAAATAAATTATTAATTAATATCGAGTATGTAAACTGAATAAGTTGCTTCGATAAATTAAATAACCTATACTTACATATTTTCTTCTGAATTAGTTTTAACATCTTCCGAATGTAGATCGAATAAAACTTTCTTTTTGGCACCAGTGGAAGCATAGTTTTTCAAAACACCCTTTTGCATTTTTTCCTCTCTGAATTCGTCACTCTCAAAATCCGACGACGAAATTTTCAATTGACTTTTTTCGATTTCGATTGTTTTTTGAATGAAATTCTCGGCTGGTTGATCAATTTTTGGCAACGATCTTTTCGGTGATAGAATATTTTCGTACGAACTCGACTCACTTTTATCGGAAACTCTCTGTTGAGCAGCCGATAGTTCCTGTTTCATTTCTAAAATACTATCGAACGATTGAGCGATATTTTTAACTGTTTCTGGAATATTAACCGGTTTGGTTTGATTCTCATGATTTGATTCGATGTCCACAACATCTAAACTCGAATCCGATTTAGTTTTTCGTAAAGATTTTTTCTGTAATTTCTTTGTTTTTGTTGGTGATTCATTTGCAAGATTTTCTGTTAATGTTTCTGTATCACTTTCGCTTTTATACATTCTTTGTCTAACTCTTTCCCTCGGCTTCGCTTTTGGTACATTTTTATTAACTGAATTCGTAGTTTTTTGTTTTACAATTTCACTATGTTTTTCTGGTTCAGATTTTTGCGATTGCGGTAAATTTTGATGTATAGTAAGTTTATAAATTCCTGATACTTGATGCACGGGTTTATTTTCTGTTTTAATTATAGATTTAGCTCTATTTTTCATATTTGAAATTAATGATCGAAATTTGGATGGTCTTAGTTCAGGTTCAGGCGTAACACTAGTCGAGGCAGTCGGTTTGAAATGCTGCATTTTGCCTTCTAATTTGTCAATAATTTTATTGCGTATATCCGAAAATGATTTTATATTCTACAAAAATAATTATTTAAATTTCTTCTTCTTGTGTTTCATTATAATTGTAACGACAATTAATCATGTCGTCACCTTGGAGCATAACTAGCCTCTCTTCATTTTGAGATATATATGAAAATAAAATTATCATAAAGACGTATATTTTCATTAACTAGCTCCAATCTCTATCATTACTTAATTCTGACTTATGCAAGATTATGTGAAAATATTCTCTAACAAAAACAATTTTAAACCACTATCTTGAAATTCACAAAATATAGATAGACTAGTTCTGCTTCAAGGTACCGATATATTTATTAATAAAATAAATATAATTTAAAAAAAGTTTACCTTCGAAGCCATTGTTCTATGATGGGTAACAATATCCATTTTTTGCTTGTATGATTTTTCTGGCAATCGGGTCCATTCTGGATCTACCCCTATATCACGTAAACGATTTGAAACGACATCTTCAATATCTTCTCGAAAACTCTCCAAAATTTCCGGATTAGTAATTAATGCATTCTCTAAACTGTAAAATATTTGTAAAACATTTTATGTGAATTATTATTTTTATTAAAAAAAAACACATGTATTCATAATGTAATTTATTTATTTAACAAAAACCATACGGAAAGATTAAAAAAATTGTGTTTTCAAAGTAGATTATTGACAATAATTATTAAACATTTTTACCGTAATATTTTTTTTACATTAGTTTTCTATTATTAGAATATTACATACCTTCTTATAGATCGTTTTTGCAAAGTAGTAACACCGGTATGCGACGATTTGACAGCTTCCGTGCTAGCATTTTTCGGTCTATTAACAGTAACAGCCGAATTCGTAACAGTTTTTGACGGTTTCATAATCGCGGGACTTTCAGTTTCTTCCGTGTCACTTTCTGAAGTTTCACTCTCAGATTCCGAATCAGATTGTACGATCATTTTTCGCGAATAAATTTCTCGAATGCTGGGCTGCGGTTGTATTGTTTTTATTTTTTCAATTTTAGGTTCTTTTGAATTTATTCTTGATGGTTCTTTTTTCTTTTCTTGTACCTTTGATTTAAGTTCGTCTATCAAATTTTTAGCATATTTAGCATCGTTGTGAATCTGCGCTCTAATTGAAACGGGTTTTATTTTTTCAGTATTTTGTTTTTCAGCTTTGATACTTTCAGTATCGGAATCGTAATCGCTGGAATTTTGTATAGATTTCGTAGATACTGTAATTTTTTCAGGCATTTGAAATGTGTTTGTAGTTTTTATCAAATCAACTGTTTTTAATAATATACGGTGTTTTTCATGTTTATCTTCAATTTCTTGTAATTTATCCCAAAATATCTCTAAACGATCTTGCAATTTTGAAAATGTATTTGTCATCTGCGGAAAAAAAAATTATAATGCAAATTTTGAGCTGTACAAATGACTTAAAAATAAATTTAAGATTTCATGCTACAATTAGCGTAAAGTTACTAGAACTCTTATGAAAGTTTTTAAAATTATATACGGAATTCCGGAATCTATTATTAAGAAATCATAATTTTAATTCGAAATATTTCACTATTTATGTTAGGAAATATAAAAACAATTATACACCTAATTTTAAAATAAAATAATGTAATTATAATTCAAATAGATAATATTTAAAGAAAATAAAGTCTAGAATTCTATATTATTAATATATTGCAATGAAAAGTTTATTCGATTTATTTTTATATAATTTAAGTTTTGTAAATAACACTTTTTTGTGATTGCAAGCGAATTATTACTCTTTTCTTTAAAAATGAGAAGAGTAAATTTCATAAGCAATTAAAATATATATATATATATATATATATATATATATATATATATATATATATATATATATATATATATATATACCTGTTCAGAAAGTTGTACTCCAAGTTTTTCAAAATCGTGTTTAGTTTTCTCTTCCAATTCTTTTTCAACTTGTTCTTTTACTTTGGAAATATCTGTCCAGCTCTTTTCCGATTTACTTGGTGATTCGCTTGTTTTAGAAAATGTAGTTGCACCTTCACTCAATCTCGGAGCACTTTGTTTTTGTGGAGACGGTTTAAGCGTAATTTTTGATAATTCATTCACTATCGTTACTTCTACTTTCTCATCATTATTTTGCTCGAATTCATTATCAATTTCATCTTCTCGCTGTTCTTGTACATCGTCAGTTTCTTTTTCAGATACATCTGGATTTGTTTCTTTATCTTTTGATTTTACTTCAACTATTTTCGGTTCATTACCATCATCTTCGGTTTTCTTTTCCACTAATTGTGTTAACGCAGGTTTTTCATTAAATTTATCGAATACCTTTTCAATCCATTTATCGTATTTATCTTGTTCCGACTTCTGCACTTTTAAAACCTGCAACTCAGATTCAACCTGCGTTTTTAAAATATCAAATTGTTGATGCAACTTCTCAATATGTTTATAATAATCTTCATTGTGTATTTCAAGATCGCGAATTTTACTGTCACGATCCACTTTTTTATTTTGTTCCTCGGATTGAAAGTAACGTTCCGTATTGTTTAATTTTTCTTTGAGCTCCTTTATTTCCATCTGAAGTCGATCGGTTTCTGCTTTATACAAACTGTGAACGGGTGTTGTATTTATTTGTTCTTCGGAATGTGGAAGATCCGTTTTGATTTCTGATAATTGCTGTATATCTTGAGGTGCATGGCGTCTTATTATGTGAGCTTTTAAATAATCTTCGTGTATAAAAACTTTGCCACATTCTTTGCATTGAAAATGAGCTAATGGAACATTTACTGTTCCTATCGGTTGATATTTTTCATGAATTTGTAAAGCCGTTTTTAAGTCTTTATTTTTTTTCTTCATTTTGCTTACTTCTAATTGATAATTCATTATAGCTTGTTTTAATTCATTGTTTTCCTAAACAAATAGATAGTTAAATTTTAAATAGTTTATTTATGAATTAATTTACCTCATTTGATTTTTGTAAGTCATTTTTAATAACAACAACTGTATTATCTAAGTATTTTTTGCAGTACATTAAATATTCAACTGCTAATTGACTTAAGCGAAACAGTTTGACAAAATTAGGATCCAAAATGCGGGCTTCTTCGATATCCAAACTATATTCTAATATATTTTGAATATGATGTTCGACAATGGAAATATCTCTGTCATGTATTATTCTGTCTATATCTAATACAGCTGGAAAATATTAATATTTTATTTGATGTATTAGAGCAATATATTTTTAGCACACCTATGCCATTTCGGTCGAAGTTTTTTTGCGATTTGTGACTTTCGAACGAAAATCCCATATCCCATGCTAATCTTATATAATCGTAATGCCATCGATAAGGATCCGTAGACATAGAAAAACACCTTTTAATATGAATTATTTATTCAAAAACACATATAGAAATTATTACAACTATTTCATTTGTCTTGAGTTTACAATCAAAACAAAAATAATTACAAAAATATACACTATTTGATGGTGGCGCTGTTGTAAATATTGTGACAGTTTCAATTTATATATAAAAGAATACAAAAATGATAGATATTTTAGGTTATATGTTTAAAAAGCCAGTGCACAAAACTTCTGGTTCAAAAAGGCATCAATTTTAATGTTAGTTTAATTATGTTTATAGGTAATTCACATATTAATTTTTTAAAAACTTTGATTTAATAAGGTCTGTAACGATTGTGTCCATCATCGCGACCACGACGATTTCGGTCATAATTTCGTTCGTATCTTGAATCACGAGAATCATATCTGGATTCACGATTGTCGTATCGATCCCTATCTCTATCGTAGCGGCCTTGATAATTTCTATTTCCTGATCGTATTGTTGTCAGACGTGGTCGTCCGTGCCACGGACTAAAAACTGGCGCTTTCGGAATGCCCTGATCGTAAACCTTTTTATATTCTTCATCGTCTTCCGAATACCTATTTGCAAATTCCGTTAAACATTCGTCTAAAAATTCTTTTTGCTCCCGTGTGAGGTTAGTAGTGCTGCTGTCAGACATTTTTGTTGAATGGTGCCGGCGTGCCGGCAAAAATGGGTGTACCGTCAAGTTACGTTCACATGAGACCATACTACCGATAAAACATAAAATTATATCACTTTTATTTGAAATGTAAAATTGAAAATATTATTAATATTTTATTATGTAGTAATGTTAATTTTAAAATATGTAATATTCTTTTTCTATTTAAGTTATAAATTAAATATTGCGTTATATTTGTTAATGAGTGCTGGTGTAATACGGGCTTGTGCGCGTGACATTTGCGGGAATAAAATATTGAGCGGTGTACGAATACGCGAATATTTCAACGTGTATGATTTTGACGTGGCGTGACGAAGTAACTCGTACCCAATACGTTAAATGAGAATAGTCATACGATGCGTGGGTAACCAATAACATTTCCTTAACGTTATTCTTAGAAAAGAATAGAAGGACGTAGTTAAAAATGCATCTGAAATTTGTGGAGCTCTTAAAAGTATTATTTAAGATTACAATATGTGGTCGTGATACTTATCGACATTAAAATAATGTTATTTCATTTAAATGAATATTGTCAATAAACAGCACACTTCCCAAGACTCATTTATGCAAAACTATAATAAATTAATATATTCGTGATTGTGCGTATTTTTTTGTTATAAATAAATAATTTCATTAATACATATATGAATAATTAGTGTATATAACCTAGCATTTTTGCGCGTAAATATTTGGAACATTAAAATTAGGTACGTTACATCATAATTTTTGTCTGATACAAGTCTGAATGATATACCGGAAAGTGTTTAATCATCACTTATTTTTTTTTTATCTGGGCGTGTAATAATAATGTCTTGACCTTTTTCGCTGATACTAGATAAATCGTAAATAAGCGAATGCTTTACCGTTTTTTTTTTCTATATTTAGAACATAAGTGAAATTGAATCGACTGTTGTTTCGACTGCAAATGGTTAATGAATTGTTTTCAGTAACAGATTGCATGTGCTCCGATGGCTACCGCAACCGCAATGTCCCGTAAAAGAACTCGCAGCTATTCAGAAGACGGTTCCAGTCACAGTATAGAACGACAACGTACGAGCAACACTATCAAATCGCTGAACATGGTAAATATTGTTTGTTTTGCTTCATTGTGTATATATGCCAGTGGGTGTGTGTGTGTTATCATTAAACAAAAAAGGTTTACGTGATAATCCGCGGATTTATATATGTGCCAACCGGTCCGTACGGGTACAAGCGAAAATCTCTCACTCTGCTGTTTATGTAAAGTTCCTCTGATCTCTTGACTTTCGCTACGCATTTGACCTGATAGCTGATAAAATTCGAATATATATAAATCCCTGAAATGAGCATTACGCGGTCAGATATTGAGCTCAGTCACACCACTCGCTATCTGACAGCGCCAACGATGCCTTCCACTAAACTCGTGTCTAGAAAACGCACTTACGATCAAATTAATCCTGTAAGTAACTTATTATTTATTTATTTACATTTATTGTTCACGTTTCACATACAATCAAATTTATCATTTACATAAATGTCAAATTTTTCTTGTGACATAACCTTAATTAATTTGCTCTCAATTTTTTCAAACCAATTTTTCTGTAATGAATTCGATTGTTTTATAGTGATATCATCCGATTAAAAAAGATATTGGCAAATTTTAATTTATTTTTATTCATCATATTAGCTGTCACACATGTCATCATTTTCAATTATTATTTATTTCGCGAATAATAATTTCTATATTTACATCAGTACATTCTTTAGACGAAACAAAAATTACGGAAGTGTAGTATTTCTATATTTATAAAATTTCAAAGTCTAAATTACTCATCGGAAGTTCATTCATTTATTGGAAACATAAGTATATTTTATTTCAAAACATACAAAGTTCTATAAACTTGTAGCATAATTTATAAAACTTATCTTAAAGTATTTTTTTATATATTACGTCTTAGTTTAAAGAGAACAGTATAATTTTTTTATTTATAGAAACTAAATTGTGTCTCAAAAAAATAATCCGCCAACATGTAAAATTAGAATATGTAATATCGGTATATTATTGCATTTTAAATTTTTTATCATAAAAAAATAAATATTTGTACAACGGTGCGATAGCAAATTACCTAATAAACTAAATAATGAAATTTAATATAAAACAAAAATAAATGTTTACGTTTAATAAAAAAAATATATTTATCTCGAACTAACTTGGCAATATAAACAAATCACGAACTAGTTTAATGCGTTTTTTATTTTATTTTAGAATGTTGAAAGGACATTTTTTTTAGTACAAACATTTCAATTGATTTGAATGAAAAGAAATTATATTGTTTTATGTAATTTAAAAGTTCATACAATTGTTATAAATTACATAAATGATATGGAATTTATTAATTGAAAAGTTACTGATATTGTAACAATGAAAAAAAAAATGCTTATTGTAACTGATATTATTGTTTGTATTATTGCGTGATTTTGAAATAATATTATTTGCTTTTATTATCATTGATTATTTGTATAGTATATAATTTTTTTATTACAGTTATAAAAATATTATTCCATGTTAAAAAAATATCATCACGCCACATTTAATATATTTAATAAAATAGTAAGTGACGTTTTACATTAATTACTTATATTACAAGCTACACATGTATGTAATACTTACTTGGTTTTCATTTCATTGTTTTACATAATACCGTTACGGAATTTTTGTTATACCATGTAATTTTCTTTAAATTTAATACAGTTTTAATTATGTCTACTTTCCTCGATTTTAAACACAGGTTTCTTAATAAAAATTATAAATATTTCAACTATGTCATTTACAACTATTTAACTGGTTTACGCACGGAATAAATTAGAATATATAAATAATTCTTTACGTATATTATTATTAATAGAAAACAAAATGATTGGTAATAATTATTGATTAAATAAAAAAAAAATAACTTGACCTAGAGAATTGGCGTAGTTGTCAAAAATTACAAATCATATTTTTGTTGTTGTTTTCAGATTGCAAAAATTATTTATACTATGTAATTTAGAAATTTTTGCAGATAATGAATAAACATTGTTTTATTTATGACAGGCTAATTTAAAAATAAAAAAATTGAAGCAACATATAAATTCGATTTCTAATAAATTTATTTTTGAAAATAGTATAAATTTTTTTGTAGAATGTCATTGAGTATTTTTAATACCTTTAATTTTTTATCTATATAATTATTTTAAACTTGTTTAATATTATTGAAGATTAATAAATTTTTTTTTATATTTAATTTTTAGAATTATTTTATCGTAAATATATTTTAGAGATTTGATTTGAAATTTTTTGATTAGTATTTGTAATTAAATATTAAATATGACAAACATTTCAAAATAAATAAAGAACTAATCAAAAATGTTAAAAATTAACTTTTGTTTTTTTTTTTTTGTTTAAAATTATAATTTCCATCTATGGTAATACAAAACTTAAAATAAATATATCTACTTAGTTTTTCTTTATACTGTCAAAATTATACAAATTTACAAAAAATATATACAAGAAAGCAAACTACGATAAGAATTTATAGAAATAATCTAATTTTAAAAAACTAAAAATTTACAGAATGATTCAAAAATTATCATTGTGGTTCTTTGTCACGTAAACAAAATAATTTAATTCTCCAAAACACTAAAATGGTAATTATGTTAATTAAGTAAAATTTGGTTAAGATTAATTTGAAAAATAAACGATTTGAAAGTCATTGTTTTCAGAGTTTGTAATTTCAATTTCATTGTACAAAATAGTGCCTTTATTTGAAATATAAATACTGACAGTGTGTGAAATTTGAATTTGTGAAAATCAATATTGAAAAATTTGATTTGTCACTGGAAAAGCAATTTTTTTTGGAGAGCCCATTAAAGTGATTTGAGTAAAAATATTACCATTTTATAAATTGGTTCAAGTTTATCAAAGTCATAGTAAAATTCTTTAAAATTATAAGCAATTTTGCATTGTGTGATACAAATTGGTTAAAAATCTATCAAAGTTATAGTAAAATTACAGTTCGTAAAGTTAAAGTTTAATTATTATAGGCGATTTAAAAAAATAAAGCAAAAAAAAATTAATATGTATGAATTTATTGTATATTTTACTGTACATTTAATTATTCAGTTTCATATAATAAATAATAAAACTATGATAAGATTAAATTTCTTTAAAAAAATCATATAGAATACAAGATTTTGTAAGTGATTTTTCTCTCGCTAGAAACTGTAATTTTGAGTCACTGTTATTTATGATCGTAGACCACTGCCTCCAGCGTTTAATTTAAACGAAATTAATCTGTCTGGCAATCTGATTGGATGGCAACTATTGTGTATACAATTACTTTAATAAAAACTTTAATAAAGGTATAAATATGTATAATAATTTACCAAATGATATTAAAAATGAAAAATCTGTTAAAGATTTTGAATATAAAGTAGGGTCATTGCTTAGAGGTATGTAGATGACTACAAAATGTCTTGTCAATTTGTATGTGTACACTGTTTATACTAGCGTAAAGCTAATTAATAAAGTATTATTATTATTATTACAAGTTTGTAAGTTTGATTGATATATTTGTTTGTAGTCCATCTGCAAGGAGGCACCGTACAGCGATGAACCGGCCGCTGTCAGAGAACGTGAGCTGTGCGATTATTCGAAACGGATCACGTACAAAATGGCTGTGAACGGACAAGCACAACGACCCATCCGGGTCTACGCTGATGGCATCTACGATCTATTCCATCAGGGTCACGCGCTACAATTGCAACAAGCGAAAAATTTATTCCCTAATGTCTACCTCATTGTGGGCGGTAAGAATTCGTTATATAAAAAACACCAAAAATTATTGGCTCGTACCACAAACTCGGTACGGTTACGTTGATTTATAACCAGTATTAGATTTTTAAAACCGAGTTTGTGGTATCAGCGTATATATCAATTAAAATAATAAGTAATATAAGTAATCATATAAATTTGCAGAAGTCTCACAGTTATTATACAATTATGTTGTCAGTTAATTATATATTATATAATGATTCATAGAGCCATCAGAAGCTTAGCAAAATATGCCTTTTTTTTTCTAACGTTAAGGCAAACAAACGGCTATATTCAGACAGGTGGTGGGAATCCAAAAATTAATAATTTTATATTCGATTTATTCGTTTAATACTTCAGATTTATGGTAACTAATTATTAGAAAAATTAGCTAATTTGTGTACAATTAATAATTTAATAACAATTTTTATATATTTACAAAATTAGCATATAAAAAAAATTAATCAAATATTTTAATATTTTCATTGTTTATTATTATTTTGATTTCTAAAAAATATATATGTTGTTAATTGTTATCATAGTACTTATGTATTAATTTCAGAATTTTTATGTGTAGTTTATTTGTAAAAAAATAATTTTTATTATTTTCCTTGAAAAATGCGATTTTCTCTTATTCCACACATATAATTTATTTGAAAAAAAATATAATTAATCTTTATTACAATTAACAACATATATTTTTTGGAAATCAAAATAATAATAAACAATGAAAACATTGACAATTAAATATTTGATTAATTTTTTTATATGCTACTTCTGTAAATATATAAAAATTGTTATTAAATTATTAATTGTACATAAATTAGCTAACTTTTCTAATAATTACTTACCATAAATATGAAGTTTTAAACGAATAAATCGAATGTAAAATTATTCATTTTTGGATTCCCACCACCTGTCTGAATATAGCCGTTTGTTTGCCTTGAAATGGCCCTAAGTAAATAAAAATGTGAGAGAAAAAATTTGATAAATAAAATTCCAGTTTGTTTAGGTCATAATTAAATAATATTTTGTATTTAGAAAATCTATCATATATTTACAAACAAATACTAAGACTTAATTTGTAAATATATAAGCGATAAAAAATTACATATTTTTTGTTTGAAATCAGCATCTAATTAAAATTCAATCAAATATTCTAAAGATTTGAGTTTCATAAATGAAAATGAGTATTAGTTTTTAATTTTTACTTAGAATGTCATTAAAATATTTGTTTATTTAAACATTCTAAGAATAGTTTATAATACATAAACAATTCAAAAATATATTTAACATAAATATTGTGTAATATCGATAAAAATTAATATCTAATAATTAATATATTGGTTTTAAGTTTACAAGATAATATAAGATAATTAAAGTTAAAATTATTACAATAGATAACATGCACCGATACAGCCTTTTTTTTAAATATTTATCTTATCTGAAAGTTGTAACTTTTTGTAGAAAAAGTAATTGCTGATTTATGTTTGCGTAAAAATAATAATAATAATATTTATATTTTTAAAAGCTAGATAATCCTTGTCTATAAATTTTTAATGTAAGCAAAAAAAAATTACAAAATTTTATTTTGTGACATTAAAATAATTTGTTTGCGTTTTGAAATAGGAAAAGTACAGATAAAAATTATTATTTATAAATTTAGTTTAACAGACAAAATAAGTAAATTTTATATTATTATCTCGTATTATGTTTATAAATAGGATTTATTATTGACATTAAGTTTTGTCAGTTAATTTCAAATTAGAATTTTTTAGATTTTTTTTTACCGTTATGGATAAATGAGAAATAAACTAATTTTACTAATTGTAAATATTTTAATTACTATAATTACGTATAATGGACCCAATTCACTGTTGCTTTTAAATGAAGATTAAATGCGTTTAATTATATTTAATTTTAATTGACAAACTGACGTTTTTTTATTAATACAATTTCAGTATTTATATAATTTATTATATTTATATAAAATATAAATAGAGTTAATTATATAAGGAAAACTAAATACTTTATATAAAAAATAATTATAATATGAATGTTTGTTATTTTATATTTTGCATTAATTAGTTCAATATTTATCGAGTAAAAGAAATGGAAAAGAATCGATTGATTTTGATTTATATTTATTTTAAAATAATTTTGTTTTGTTAAATTATAAAGAAACAATAGTTTATTTCATTTTTGGCTTGTAAATATTTGATACTTTTTACTATATCTGACATTTTCGTACAAAAAAAATTAAGTAAAATTTCTAAAAATGCTTAATAAATGTTCAAATTACTTATTATAATGAGTTTTGAATTGTAGTCAATAATGTTATCGTAATTATTTTATATTAGTTGATAGAAATTTTAAAGAAATGTAAATTATATTTTTATTTCATTAATTCGCTAATTAGTACACGTCAATTTTTATTTGACTTAATGACGAATAATCAAATAAATATTTTTTGTTCTACACTTTTACTTTTTATCTCATTAAAATAATCATTCATTTAAAAAGTAAATAATTTTATCTAACTTGTATAGTTTTTTATTTTTAGTTGATTATTGAATTTTAAAAAAAATTGGTATTTTTATCACGAAATCCTTGAGGATTTTTCAGACTATCTTACTTAATAACATGTAATTAGCGTTAGTGCTAATGGTTCTTGAATCAAACTACGTAAGACAATGCAAATTTTAGTTTTACCAATTGCAGCCAAAAATTGAGATTTTAACTAATTTCTATTGTATTTTCACAAACTAGTCGTAGTTTAGAATCAATAACATTTAGACTAAAACATAACATTAATTTCGAGATAAATAGGGACTATATCAAGAAACAAACAAAAAATCTCAAAGAAAACATTATTTTAAAATAAATACTCCTATTATAAATCAAAATCAATCATTTCTTTTACTCAATAAATATTGAACTTAATTAATGCAAAATATAAAACTTGCAATTTATATATAAATTATTTATTTTTATTATAACTGTTATTCAAAAATTCAGTATTTAGTTTTTCTTATATATCAACTCTATTTATATTTTATATAAATATAATAAATAATATAAATAGTGAAATTGTATTTATATTAAAAAAAACTCTAGCTTGTTAATTAAAATTAAATAATTAGGGCAACGTTGGACTATTATGAATAAAGCAACGTTATTTTTAATTTATTTTATAATATGAATCAGAAAAATAATTTATTAGATTAATTTCCATTAAATATTTATTTCAAGTCTTAATCAACATTTAGCAACGTTGTTATTGTAAATGAAAACTTGGCTAAGGCCGAACCTTACTCGAATTATAAATAGCCTGGATGTTTTTGTATTTTTTTTTGGTGTTGTTTGTTGCAGTGTGTAGTGATGATCTAACGCATACCAATAAAGGCCGAACGGTGATGAACGAAATCGAACGTTACGAGGCGTTAAAGCATTGTCGTTACGTGGACGAAATTGTTCGTGAAGCGCCGTGGGAAATCGACGAGGCATTTCTCGCCAAACACAAGATCGATTTCGTCGCACACGACGAAGCACCTTACCTAACCGACGAAGGGGATGATTTGTATGCGCCCTTAAAAGCCAAGGGCATGTTTGTTGCCACACAACGCACCGAAGGTACTTATCAAATGCAATCGGAAAACAATTTTATAATTGAGACACTGCTGTAATTTTAACATAATTGTTTAACAAATACATAATATCAAACATTATGTAATAGGAGTATAATATTTCCAACGGGATGAATGTTTTGTTTAGTAAAGTCTCCTTTAAGTATTTTACAGAACTTCAGTAAATTTGCTGTCAGGAATTTTCTAAAAATAAATTTAGTTCTGTAATATTATTGTTGCTATAAATATTACATATATTTCTAAATTTAGCTATAAACGATGTATTTTGAAATGAATGAATTACACTTAAAATATTTTATTAGTATTATTACACAAAATATGTACTAAGTCTTATTATTTTTATGAATTATTACAGATATTAATATGCAAGCTTTAATTTAAAGAAAATACATAAGCAATTTTACATACTTATTAGGTTATGTTTACTAGCTTTAAATTACAGAATTTTGAGGTAGAAATACAGAATATTTATAGTAAAATGAAATTATAGATTTTTTTATAGTAAAATCAGGGTGTATAACGGGCGTGAAAAACGGGAAAAGCGGGAATTATACGGGAATTTTGTTACGCGGGAATTATGCTAGGAATTTTTTGGTTGTGCGTGAATTTTTTAAAAATTTGTAAGATTTACGGATTTAGTACGAATGAAGCGATCGATAATGGATTTTCATAAAATTTCAGAAGAAATAAAGAAAAAGAAGATGGAATTATAATTTGATGATTGCGATAGTTCATGTTCCATGCTGTAATTGTGATAAATAAATATAATATATGCAATAAATAACTTCGATTTAACACTTCTGTAACTTCCTTTATCGTTAAACTTGTATATTTACATAGGGAATTTTTTTTAAATATACGGGAAAAAGCGGGAATTATACGGGAAATTTATTTCAACTTTTCGTTATACACCCTGTAAAATTTTACTATTATTTTTCTTGTAATTTCACTATATATATTTTTTACAGTGTCTGTTAATATTAATAAATTTATTCAATTTTTCATAAAAATAATTAAAGTAAAATGTTCAAGGACAATTTAACCATCACTAATACCTAAATTAACGTTTTATTTTCTTTCACTAGGAGTCAGTACTTCGGACATAGTCGCGCGAATCGTACGAGACTACGACATCTATGTGCGACGAAACTTAGCACGCGGTTATTCAGCCAAAGAACTCAATGTTTCCTTCCTGAGCGAGAAGAAATTCCGATTTCAGAACAAAATGGACGAGCTGAAAGACAAGGGCAAACGGGTGATGGAAAATATCGGCGGTAAACGCGACGATATGATACAGAAATGGGAGGAGAAGAGTCGAGATTTTATCGACGCGTTTCTCTTACTATTCGGCCGCGAAGGACGCTTATCGCACATATGGAACGAATCGAAAGGACGCTTTATGAAGGCGTTAAGTCCGCCCAGTTCGCCGAAAAACGGCTCGCCGAATTCCTCGTCACAATCGTTGAACAGCGAGAATGATATCTACGAGGATGCTTTACCACCACCGCGTAAGACACCCCGATATGATTCACCGTCCCGTAGTGCGGCCAGTTCACCTTCATCTAGTCGAAGGCCGTTTAGTAACAGTAATAATAGTCTAAATAAATACTATTCCGATGAGTATTCAGATGACGAAGACGGTCAAACGTCCAAATAGGATACGGCCATCCAACTATGCTGGGGACCAAATTAATTCTTCTGCGATTATTTAATGAATTTTTTTCGTTTTGTTGGTCGTTGCGTTTCGAACGCACCTCACTTCTGTTTTTTTGCTTAGGATAATTCTATTATTATTACTATTTACTCTTCTCTGGTTCCTCTTTTTATATATTTATATATATAAATATATATCTACAATGTGATTGGATTCGACTGGAACAATGAGTGAATTGGACAGAAAATTTTACTATTTTTATTCAATTATTTATTTGGCATTAAATTATTTTAATATCTATACAGGGTAATTTATGATGTCGGGGACAAACTACACCGGATGATTTCTATGAGTAATCTAAATAAGAAACTACAAATAAACATATGCCCGAAAATGCTTTCTAACGGAACTGTAGCCGTTAGAAGTTTATTACATGTAACATCAATTGCGTCAGCCTTATTTATAATATCTGAATATAATATCTATAATATTTGAAGTTTTTTATTTAGATTACTCATAGGAATCATCCGGTGTAGTTTTTCCCCGACGTCATAAATCACCCTGTATAATGAAAAATAGACAAAATTATGCAATTATTAAGAAGGTATAAATCAAGCGAAAATGTTTAAAATTTGTTGTCGAATTCTCAATAAAACAATCACACTGTATATATATATTTATCGAAAAGTGATAATTGTTTGCTTTTGTTATTATGCAATATTTAACGTTTGATTCAATCAGAGAGCAAAATTAGAAGTTTTTAAATTGACTCGGTTTGCGTTCATTTGTTTTGGAATTGGAATTTTTACAAATTGATCGTATTAAATTGTTATTATTTCTATTGTTTTTAGAGACGGAGACATTTTGTGCCACTGATTAAATTGGTGGATGATAATATTGTGTGCTGAAAATTTTTGAAATTGAGAACTGAACAAACAAAACCGCGGTGATCTTATTAATGGTTTTTGACACGACACACACATTTGTGTATTTTATTAAATTTTTTATAAAACTCAATGGAAGAGAAATGGCTTTTCTTCCTAACCTATGATAACACCACGAATGTTGTTAAATAAAGAAAAAAAACATGATAGTGATATTTCTCAGAACCATTATTTGTTTTTTTATATATACATACTTATAAATTATGATCAATTATATATATGCAGTAGTATAATAAAACAAAAAAAGAATATTTTTTTGAAACCGTCTTAAATTCCGAACTGTTCTTATAAATAATAATGCTGTTTGACTGGATGCGTTGTGTGACGGATATATACTATTTATTTAATATTTATTCCCGATGATGTGTAGATGTGTAACTTTTGAAATTATATATACCTACTCTGTTATATAATTGCAATAAAGATACATTGTTGATAACTGTTTTTTTTATTTTTGTTCCGAACAAACAAATTGAATACCTGCGAAAAATATTGTTTTACTTCCAGCAAGATTTCTGCCGGAATCACAATTATTATTTTAACAGTTTGCACTTTTAATAAAATTGATACAGAATACATTCATCGTGTAAAATTGTTTTGAAATTCCGAATTGCTACATATATAGGGATCCCATAATTATGAAATGTAAAAAAGGGACACTCCAAATTCTATTTAAAAACAACTTTTTTTTCTTGGGTGTGTATTTCTATTTAAATTCTAAGAAGAAATTTAAATTATACATTGAATTCTAATAAAAAAGTAATATCCAAATACAAAACATTTAAATAAATTAAACATTGAAAATCATTTACATTAATAAAGTTTCAAACTGATTGTTGCACTGAAAATAATAGAAATATTAGTATTTTATGTAAAACGGGACATTTTTATGTTCCGGAGCATTCTATGGGGACACTGAGACAGTTTCCATAAAAACGGGACTGTCCCGGTTAAAACGGGACGGATGGGATCCCTATTCATATAGTAAAAAATTAATTAATTGTTATTAAATTATTCGCTTCAATGATATTAATTTGTAACGAATTTATTTTGTATTCGTAAATTATTTATTAAAAAAAAACATTGATTTATAATAAAATATTAGTAAAATTCAATTTAGGATTTTGCAAAAGTTGTTCTCTATTAATAAAATTGAGTTATATATTATTTTAAATTAGGAAATGGTAGTTTAAAATTAATGGTTATTATTCTATCAATTTAATAAATTTAAATTATATAAATAGATGTCGATACTGACAACTTTTATCGTTTATTCCAATGTCAACAAACACGTGTATCCCGATGAATCATTTAGGTAAATTCCAATTAAAATTTACCTGAAATTTTATCGTAATGTATTCATATGTTGCGGTTAGCTGCCGATTTATACCGATGTCGTACACCGGTTGCCACCGAACATTTCCACCAATCACAAACGAGTATTTCCGAGCCAACTGACTTCAAAACGTTCATACCGAAGGCAAAACAACGAAAAAAATATACGAAAAATGTTATTGATAAGTGGAATCGTTCGATTTTATAATAAAGAAGATAATCATAGTTTTAGTGCTAAGTGTTAGTGTTAATTGGATATCAGTAAGACCGTTTTAACGTATGCTTTTATGATAAATCTTGTGTAACCAAGCTGCATCTTCAAAATGGACGAAGCTAACGTTCAAACACAAATATCGACAGGTAGCGATTCAAATAGCGAAGCAAGTACGAAAAACGAAAGTGAGTTCAATAAAAAATCATATTTTATTAATAAATCTATTCATTTTATATATTTTAAGTGGTATTTCATTAACCTTGACGTATTCTAACCAAACCTTAGCCACCGTACATTGTATAGAATTTACGTCGTGACAAATGTCATTTGAGTGCATTCACATCTACATATATAATATGTTTATATTTCACTATCATCTTAAATTGTTTTAAAATATTTGATAAAATAGTGTGTCAGTTTATTATTACAAATTTCAGTGAGTTCGTATTGTCTATCTGTACCACTTTGTAATACTAGAGTTGCTTCAAAAGTTTTTTTGTTCTGTAAGTATAATCCACATGAAAATGAATCTATGTAGCATTAAAATTATTCTATGAAATTTTATTTATTATTTTTATAGTGTTTTATAATTCCGAAAGAACTTATATTTGGCGGCGACGCCAGTCTCTAGAATTTCAAAAACTTTTCTAGAAACGTCTTTAAATTGATCATGATTTATAAAAAGATATTCTTGTAAGTGTTTTTTCGATTTGTTCATAAAATTAAATGAATTAAAACTTACTAGAAATAGATATAGGTATTACAAAAATATGTCTATTGTCATTCCGAAAACGTTAGATAGATTTGTTATAGTTTTAAAGAAGCCTAAAGTTATAACATTTTTATAACGTTTATAAATTAAATTGTTTATGATTTATATGTTCTAATTATATTTTTTTTAGACCAATGCTATATGAAGAAAACTTGAACCTAACCTAGTATATTTATTGTAAATTAAAAACTTGTCTGACAGACGGAAATATATATATTTTTAAATTAAAGAGAGATTGGAACAAATATGTATATTATTAAATAAATTACAGAATTTATGGAAGAAGAATATTTTTATAAATATAAGATAGATAGTTCGTATTTAGTTTAAAATAAGTTTAACTTTTTGTCAGTCACTGAGAAAAATCTTAAATTTTTTTGATTAGTGCGTATTCGCAAATTAAAATTGCTATATATTTACGTAATGTACTATATTTATCAATAATATTATAATTGTTTACGTTTCTGTTATCAAGGTGATAGTGGGCGGTAAAGTAATGCGACTATCTTTTGTAAAAATGCAATGTGGTATGTGATACTTGAGGGGCACTAATACAAAATCATAATATACATTTTTTATATGGCTTTTTTCATCTGTTTTTCTCATAGATATATATTTAAATACATTTTCTCAATCATCGAATTAAAATCTGATTGAAGATTTATTGCGTTAATGACAATTTTAAAATATTTACGATATATGATGTAATAAAGATTTAATTCATATGTAATTGAAGACATGGATAGAAATTAGTTTTGATTCACTGCTACACAAAAACATTTAAAATGTGTAATTGAATTCTAACTAAATATTAAAACACAAATTAACACAAATTTATTTATATTATAGTTTTTTTTTACTTGTGTTAAAATAAATATGGCTCGATTTTTTGAATTTTTCTTACGTATACTTCAAATGGGAATTTAAAAAAAATATTTTGCTCATTAATAATAAAAAATTCTCATTAAAGTTTTATCTTGTGGTTTGTTCAAATATTTTTGAAAGTAGCTGTATGTATTTTGTAAATTACTTAATTTACAATCTTTATAGGTCTATTTGATTTACATCTGTAAGATTTGTAAGTTTCAGGATATTTTATTTTCTATTAATATAATAATTCCATTTATTCGAAGGAAAAAAAAACATATAATAATACTATAGATATTACAGATTGGAATCGAGTATATCAATCAGTTATATAAAATCTGCAATTATTTATGTTTATTGTTGATTATTTTTGACTCCCATAATTTTATTAATAAATGTTACAGTTTAAAAAAATAATATATAAATAATCTTTCTAATGCTGAAACATTTGTTCATTTCCAAAGATTTATTTAATATCAAAAATCGTTGTACTATGTTTGTTATTTAATTATAGTATAAAGATTAAAAATAGTTTAATAAATATTTTCATTATGACTTGATTTTTAATACCTGATAACTGACGTAAAATAACTTTTGATTTAAATCAATAATTTTTTTAGCAAAATATGTTTGATTTAAATCATTGTATGCAACCCTGTCTTGTTTACAGTATTTCTTATTATAACTGGACTGTTAGTGTAATTTAAATAAATAAATAAATAAATATTATCGTATTTTCTGTTTGTTTCAGCCGTGCATTTACCACTTGATAAACGAATATGTCTGGTGGGCAGTGCGAAAGAGGACCCGATCACTTGTCGTGCCGCACAAGATTTCGGTGTACCGGTACTAACGTCGGATACGGGCCTAGAATATGTTACCGACGTTACATGCACAACAATATTCGTATTGGATGATTTTGAGGGTTTGAATTTAAAAGAACTACAACAATCGCCTCATCGGATATTAGGTTCGATCGCTCTACAGCAACTAGCTGAAAAGAAAGAGAAATTACCGCAGAACACAAGACCACTGTTTAATCTAGCAATGGCTGGTGTTGTTGTTTGTTTTACTGGTTTCCGGAAAAAGGAAGATCTAGTAAGTATATCCAGATTGAGTTTTTTTTTTGCAATCGATTTTAAACTAACTTCCCGATAAGCTAGCGATTTGATATTTTAAATATAGCTCCAGAACTGGATGACAATGCAATATTAACTAATTAATTAATAATAGAAATATTCAATTAAAATTAATTAATTAATTTACATAATTATAATTAAGCAGAAAATAATTATTTAAATAAAAAATAATAATATACCACGTTCTTAACACGGAATAAAAAGTATAAAATAATTTCTCTCAGGGTTAATTTCTTCTGGGGGTTAGAAATCTGTATTGGGCTAGGAGACATTATTTTATACTTTTTAGTGATATATTATTTTTTTTTTTATTTTTTTAAACACTGATTAGACACAATTAGTCAAAACACTATCGCTCATACTACAAACCCGGTTTTTGGGGTGTTTTAGTTCATTTGTTTAGTCTTGCTCTTAAAAACAGTTACATTGTTTTAAAACCGGTATGAGTTAAAACCGATTTTATGACTAAGCTAGTGATATTAGTTTATTAGACACATTTAGTCACAAAGTAGTATATTTAGCCATTAGGTTTAGTAGAAATTAGGTGTTAGTTTATGACTAAATGTGTCTAATAGCGTGACTAATCAGTGTACGTCCAGTCTAAGACAACATTGAACTCCGATTAATTATAATGTAAGTTAATTTTTTCCCCCTGTAACTTTTTACGTTAAACATAAACGTTATTGAGAGAATGTGTGCAAAAAAAGATGATTCAAGTTATTTTTATTTTATAATGTATGTGACCTTGGATAGTATCATGTAAAAAACTATATTATTAATTCTATAATGATTAATTAAAATGGTAATATCAATTCTATTAGTTTCTAGGAAAAAAATACATTTTACGTACCAAATATGTATCTCAGACTACAACATCATATTTTTGTAGCAAATAAACACATTTTTAACATTAGATGTTATTAATACAGTACATAAAAGAGATTATTTTTATTTTGAGGTATTTTTAACTATTTTAAATATTTTAATATATATATCTTAAAAATAAAATAAATATCTGAAAATATTATTTAAAGAAAAACGACCTAAATAAAAATTAAATATTAATACTAAATACAATTTTCATTTAAAAATAATCTTTCTATTTATGATATGTATAAATAATTAATACAATTTTTTTAAAAATAGACTGCAATATTTATAAAATTACTACGCTTTGAGATATCAGAAGAATCTAATCGATAATCTTTAAATACACAATACTCGTATTAATTATGAATAAAATAAATGCTTCCAGGGAGAGTTTAAAATACCTTTCAAATCGAATGTTTTCTCGTAAATTTTTCCAGACACGTTTAATACCATTGATACACCACATGGGCGGTTCTATACGTAAAGATATGGTAGCTAAAGTCAACTATTTGATTGCGAACTGTTGCGGTGGTGATAAGTATCTATATGCAACAACATTTCGTCTGCCCGTAATGTGTCATACGTGGGTCACAGCCTGTTGGGAGCAGCGAAAAGATTTGAGTCTTTCTGCCATACACGAACCGATTGTTGTAAGTTTTTTTCTTTTTCTGGGGGATTCTGATTTTGATTCGGGGATTTTATTCGGTTCACACTTGTAAGATCTATGTTGGTTTTTTTTTCTGTCAATAGAAAAATTACATCTACTAAAAGATTAGAAAATGATCTACTGTGGCGAAATTTAAATAAAAATAATATTATAAAAAATATTATTTTTATTTACATCTACTAAAAAAAAATAACATTCTGTAACACTACAGGTTTTATAGATGTTAACTATTGATTAAGATAATAACATTTTATGCAACTTGCTCTTAAAAGTTTTTGATTAAAATTAAAAGTAGAAAAATTAGTTTTGTCTTATAGTATTTAATTTTCAAATCACTCGAGAAAATTATAATTATTGCTTGAAATTGCAATTAATCTATTTATAAAATAATAAAAATTTATTATATTTAAAATGATTGTATTTTATGATATTGGTTGAAATTTTTTGTTATTGAATAATGACAATTATGTTGAATTCTTTTCGTGCAAGATCTAAGCGGATATTTTCCGAGTTGTAAGTACGATATTTTAATTTTATAATAATTTATTTTTTGTAAAAGAAAATTATGTTGTTTTCATACATATTTGATGTGTAATTATTGTGGTTTGAATTTTTTTAAACAACTTTTGCCAGTAAATATAAAAGTATTTAATTTTACATATAGTAAAGGATGTGATACAAAACTCTTTCCACTTTGCCGAAATTAGTTTCCTCCAAACATTTCTATCTAGACAAGCAACTTTTGCTTCATCTATATTTATGATACGTCTAGTATATACTCACTGTTAATCATACATAAAAAATGAATGAATTAAAATATTAAAAATATATACATTTTTTTATTTTAAGAAATTTTATATCTGAAATTAAAATTATTGGCAACATTTTTAATTTACATTATTATTAAATCATATTCCAATAATATATTTTATTTAAATTATAATTTATTGAATGGAAAGAAAAGAATTATAAATATGAATAATTAATTAATGAAATAATTGTATTAGAATACCCACAAGTTGAAGCCATTCCACGGTGCCCGCGTCTGTTTCGTTGGCTTCTCCAGCGATGAAACGAAACATATGCATGAAGTGCTGGAAGCTAATGGCGGACAAGTTACACAAATTGACGATCCACTGTGTACGCATGTGGTAAGTTTTTAATTAATTTTTTTCCTCAAAATATTCTCTTTGATATGTGCACTGTGATTATTTAACTTTTTTCTTTTTTTTTTTTGCTTATGTTTTATTAATTTTTTTATTCTTTTTCAATAAACGTCCGTGTTACGTGTGGTTTGTTAAATGTCGCTATCATAAAATTAAAATGCTTTCGCAGTTGATAACATAACATAAACTGTGAATCAATTAGTTATTTTTTAAAAAATATTACGTGAAATAAAGTATTGAATTTTTAAATCGAATTTCTTACCGTGAGGGTTATTAATTATTAATTTTAATGTGACTTTGTCGTATATTAAAATTGTATTTTAATTTTCATTTACGTAATTCTGCTGTTATTAAATATTTATTTTTAAATACACATGTATTTGCCATAGCTACAGTGGCCTTTAGTCTACGACATTTTTTTTTGTAAATATCAATTATATTACAAGCTGGATTCGAACTCGAGTCATGAAAATATAATACAGTTTGATAATGACAATGTTTATCGAAACTACAGACACTACAATTGTGAATTTTCAAAGTTATTAAAGTTTTTTATTTTTATATAATTTGTTGTTTCGTATTAATGTAAATTTAATAAAACATCTGATTTATTGATTGTTTTAATTTTTTATTGAGAAAATTAATTAAGATTAATTCGAGGCTTTAGCAATTGTGTTCCATTGTGATCCATTCGGATTAACAACTGTTGTACAGTGGTTGCTAACTATGGTCGCTAGTAATTTTTACTAGAAGCTTTAGGTTTCAGTTAAATTTATTACTTTATTTACAAATATTGATTCAATATTTCGCTCACTGAATTCATTGTTAGGAATAATTAGGAAACAGATTTATTAATCACATATGTACCATTATTAAAATGGTCAAATTATATATTTCGTGAATTTTTAAAACGATTATTTTATTATGTATTAGTGATGTGACAAATAGTATATTCGGCCAAATTTCAGTTTAGCCGAATATTGAATAGTAAATACATGGCCGAATAGGTCGAATAATTATTCGGCTTCAGTACCACTTCTAATATATTATATTAGTTCAGTATAATAACAAATATTCGGCCAAACTTTAATCAAATATTTGACCGAATGCCGAATAGTAAATACATGGCCGAATTGGTTATTCGGCTTTGGTCCGATCTCTATTATTGTATATTTATATTTTGTAATAAGGTTTTTATGTTATTACAATTTTTTTTGTTCTTCAATCTGAAATAAAAATATAATTATGTAAAACCGCAAATAAAATCTTGAAAATTGTTATGTATTTTGAACAATAGAATTTTTTTTATAAATCAGTTTTTGTATTTTGCGTTGAATATTATTATGTATTATAAAACGAAATAAAGTAACAATAAAATTGATTGACAAATTAAAAAAGAAAAACAACTAATTGTATTTTATGGAATTAAAATTTCTATTTATTAGTGAAAGATAAAATGTTCTGTTACACTATATTGCTGTTTAGAATACAATTATAATTTTAAATTGATTAAAATAATAAGAGTTACATCTTTTAATCTTTATTTCACGTAATAAATTAAATATTGTTTAATATATATTTTATTATTTTCGAATTTGACGTAACATAATTTTGTGAGATTTATTTTTGACCAAACTGTTTGATTTTTGTTTTGTTTTTTTTTTTTTGAATATGTGATATGTATTATTTTTTCTCTCGTGAAAACATTGAAATGCGCAGTGCATGGGCTGATCATCACATTTGATCATTAAACACACATAAAAAAATAACACAAATTGAACTCACGGTGCTTGGCTCTAATGGTTTTCAGGTAATGGAAAATGGGGAGACGTACACAGTTCTATCGCCGCGCACAAATCCAAACACACCCACAAAAGACTCATCTCCATTGCAAGAAAACGATTATAAATATCCTTGCACATCCTCTCCCCATCCAAGCGATTCGATCGTAACGCAACCACCTACGTCGGACGATAGTGAGAAATTTCTCCATAAAATTTCACCCGCACTTTTGGAAACGATACAAGAATCTCCGCAAAAACGACGACGCGACTCCCCCGATCAATTCGAATTTGATTTTAGCTTTAAACGTCGCCGAAACTCGAGTTTTATCGCGTTCGAAACGCCCGGTAAAAAGAAATTCAAAGATATTTTGAAGACACCCGTTAATTTATTCGCACGACGAAAATCCGTAACCGCTACGGTAACTTGTTTAGACACTAATGTAGATAGCGAACATAATGATCTATGTTCAAATTTGAATCAGAGTTGCGAATCCGTACAGAAAACAACAGACGATAAATTCAACGATTTTAAAAGTCCTTCGTCTCTAAATTTATTCGTAACGCCGAAGCATAAAAGTTTCTTTAAGAAAGGTTTTCGGAAATCGTTTATGTCCGAGAAAGGTTCGTTGAAAACGCTTTCGGAATTTGATCCGAATTGTTCGATTGATGATGTTGATGTGTCGATTTGTGAGAGCGTGAAAACGACGTTAACGACGCCTGGTTTATTGCGTTACGATGCTCCTCATACGCCTTCTTCATCGTCCTGTGCTCCTCCAATTCCTACCAGCTGTGATGCCGCTGGACCAGACAGCTGTGGACTTTCTACTAGTAGCGTTCGGGTACTAACTATTACACATATTTCATTACAAGAACTGTTTTCGGAAAAGGTGCTCGAAATTGAAAATTACATTTTATTTTTTTTTTCTTCTCCAAATTTTTATAATATGTTTCAATATATTAGTATATTGATTTTTAAAGCAGTTATTTTCATATTTAAAATGAATGAATCTTATAATATTTTGTATTTAGCAAAGCAATTATATAAAAAAAATAATTTTAAATATTTGCAATAAAAAACAAAAAAATAAATAAGAAAAGAATTTGATATTTCCAAAAAGTCGAAATACTGAATTTTATTAAGTTTATTCCATGTGAATGTTTAATATTTTTAAAGTCGAAATATTAAATGAAAAAATTTGTCATTTGGTGGAAATTGATTTGTTCATTTGATATATTATAAAATAAAATTTAAGTGATTTGTTTCAAAACAGTTACAAAATTAAAATATGTATAAATATCTGTTTCTAGAAATTGTGCGATTGTGTACAAAAATTTTCAAAATAAATAATAACGTAAAATACCTGGCTTATGAATTTCTATTGTTTGAAATTTCCAGTGAATTTTATTATTATCCTAAATTTTTAGCATTCTTGAAATAACTGATAACTTACATAGCTCGGGTAATTTTTTCACATTTCCATTACACATTTTGTTTGTATTATAATTAAAAATAACCGAGATAAAACTGGTTACAAGTATTATATATGGAAGTAAAATATTTGTACAATTAATGTTAAACGAATAATACTAAACTGCTTTAAGTGGAACAAGATCATATAATTTCCACTTCAAACACCTTTTTCGAAAACATTCAAATTTGTGGTTGGGGGTAGTTATTTTGGACTTAGTTTTGTGCCATAGCTAGAGCCCTATTTGCTTCCTGTATATTTTGGTTTTTTATCAACAACAACAAAAAAGTTTCAGAGCCAAGCACAAATTCTATTTATAAATCATATTTTTATCACTTTGCTAATGCTTTAACCTAACTTTAGTTAGCGATAATTATTTGTTTAAATAAAAATTTGAATTTGCTCTTAATCTGCAATTAGAATTTCAGTATGTTTAGTTCGCTAGATAAGATCAACTGTAAATTTAAATTTTGTTTAAAAGGTGTATGAAAAGAAAAACTTGCACAGTATTGATTTATTATTATTATTATTTCTATTTGCACAAATAGAATGATTACCTTATCATCTTATAATAAAGTATTCATTATGCATGATCCTCTATTGGTAAGTTTCAATTGAATTATCTAGTTTTAAAATCATAATTGGGGGCTCTAGTGAATGTATTTGGTTGTAATGATATTGATTTGTCTTTTGGGGGGTTTTTTTTTTTTTCGTTGTAAAATTTGTCGTTCTGTGGTAACGAAAAATTGTGGAGGAATTGTATTGTTAATATCGATTTGGTTTCGTTAGGTGGTTGATGAGAGTTCAGTCACAGAACGACCCGATGGACCTCCAAAAGCTTTGCTGGTCAAAGCGGAATGGTTTTGGGCCTCGGTGCAGAATGAGGCATGCGTGGATGAGCGGGATTACCTCTTCGACGATGTAAGTTATTTGTGATTTCATATATATTATAGTTCTATTGAATATTATTTATGTATTTTCTTTTGTTCATTTGTTTATTGCTTTTGTTCTTTTTTTTATAAAATAAATAATTGCACTTAAGTTTGGAATGTTTATGAAATGTAAGAGAAATTTAATTAAAGTTTATTATTTATAATTATTTTACAAATCTTTCTCCTTAATTCTTTTATTGAGTTCACGAGGAAAATTAAATCAACTGACATTATTTAAGTTTTGAGAAAGCAAGCTTAAAAGTTTAAAATATTTTTATATAAAATGTGTGAGAACAGAAGCTGAAATTCTAAAATAAAACGGCTTCAGATTATAATTTTGTATAACAAATCTGTCATTTGGTCTGTTTTTCCTCTGAACCTTTCAATTGTTTATTTTATTGTTTATTTTAGAAACTTAAAAAAAATAATAATATATTTCTATAAAAATTTGAAATTCTAACGTTAAAAAAATCGAAAGGTTTTTTCTACATTTTTTTTTTGACAATAATTTTCTTATAAAATAAAATTTAAATACACTGCGTATAAGTTTATAAAATATAAAAAATTAAATTGAAAATTTTGCATTTATTTGTTTTTTGATTATTTTATAAAAAATAATTAATAAACATAGATTAAAATAATAAACAAACTAAGCTAACTAATAAATTATTTAATAATTCGATTAAAATTTGTATAATTATTATTAAAAAATATATATATATATATATATATTGTTAGTATCGAGATTCGAACCAAGTACCTTTCGTTCTTGCGATAGATATTGTTGCACACTTTACTCGCCGAGCTATAAATATCGGTTACATTTTTATAAATTTTCAAGTACTTGATGTAATTAATTTTATAATTTTGTTATTAAGCATGTACATACTAGATATATATATACTAATTAAAAATATACTAATCAAAAATATACTAATCTTACTATGAATATGTTTTTAAGACCATAATTAATTAATTATGAAATTAAACTTTGTATTCATTGATAGAATATTACTGTTATAGTAAAGCAAACTATAATTACGTTATATTTAATTGATAGTGGCGTGATTAAATTTATATTTATAACATGAAAATCAGCATACGTAAATGTACTTTATATTGACCGATTACGAAATTAAAAAAATTGTCAACACATCTATATAAATTTCGAAGAATTCTTTTATCATTACAATATCACTGACTCACTATATTTATATCATTGCTGGGTTTATCAATAAATTTTAAATAGTTGTGATACACAATCATGTCATGTATCCAAAAGGGTGTGGCACAAACTCTTTCCACTATTCCGAAATCAGTTTCCTAGCCAGACAAGCAACTTTAGCTTCCATCCACTTGGAAACTTTTGATAAGCAAAAAATTTACCGTAGTTTAATATATGTTGTTTGTTCGCGAAACTAGACCATTTTACATGACGTGTTTTTTATTTGTTATTAAATAAATTAAAAATTCAGTAGCATACATTTAAATTGTACTTTGAAAACAATAGCACAATATTAAGTAAATACATTTAAATAAATGAATAAATTTGCGATATTTCTGAAGTTTGATTTATTTCTAGAATTTAGTTGTGTGACAACAATTTGTGTATATGTACAAAAATATTTTTTTCTTTCTTTTTAAAACAAAGAGATTCAAACTTGAGATTTCGATTTTTACGATGCAATGAATTATCTAGTAAGCAAGATAATAAATACAGGAGAATGTGATATTGCAGTATTATTCTATAAGTTAGTTAATGTTTTACAAAGTGTATTTTTTATTATTAAGAAGGTTATTGTTTTATATATTTTTAACTATAAAACGTGTTGTTGCTTTCATGCTACGTGACAAATTTATTATTGATCTTTTTTTCCTATTTTATTATTTTGAAATTCACGGGTTTTGAGGTAATGCAATTATTATTAACGAAAAAAATACATTACTTTATTCAGTTTTGTTATAGAGGGTGGTCCAGAATTATGTACCTTAATTGTTAGAGCTGATAGTACGTTTAAAAATAAGGGTACCTTTTTCTATAGACTTTTTTCCAAAACTCAATAATAAGGGAGATACAACCCTGTAAAGGGGTGAAATAAAAATCATTTTTCAACACTTAACCCTTTAATCAAACTTAATGAAAACTTACAACTTTCAAAAAATCATACAATACTAATATTAATTAGTCACCAAAATAATGTTTTACAGAAGATGTTCAAAATGTCCTCCATTTTGTTGTATACACAATCGAATTCTTTTATTTAGTGAACGCATTATTCCATTTAATGTTACTGCATTGTTTTGTAAGATATTAAAAAAAAAATGGTTTTTATTTCACTCATTTACAGGGTTGTATCTCCCTTATTATTGAGTTTTGGAAAAAAGTTTATATAAAAAGGTACCCTTATTTTTGAACGTACTATCAGCTCTAGCAATTATGGTACATAATTCTGGACCATTCTGTATTAAGACTTAGTTGAATAAAACATTGTCAGTTAACGGGGCATGATTAAGTTTATTTTGTGCATTTAGTCATAAATCTTAAGTATCATACACACTGCCGTTATAGGGCTAGTTTTAAGCATAAGGCATCACGAAACACATATAAACTTATGGCTTTAGGTTTTAGTTATGTATAATTTTTAATTAAAATTTGACGTTTTGATATACTGAACGTATATCAACATTAGGAAAAATTATACAAATGACGTAATAATAAACAAACAAAACATTATTGGGTAATTATAATCTTATGGTTAAAACTAAAAACGGCCAGTGTCTAAATAAGTCTTTTCGAAACTTTAACGAATTCAATTTCCACAGTATCTCGAATGTGTCGTCTCCCCGGGTCGCAGGGACTCTCACACAGCAACCCCAAGCGGCGGTTCCAGTCGACGGAAACGAAAACGACTTCACGAAACCCTATCATCGCTGGTACGAAATGATTCACCCGCTATTCACAAGCGTCGCTCGTCCGTTAGCGATGCGGGTCTGCTTAGCGTGTCGGGTTCGTTTCTCGATTGTACGGCGAGTCCCGATAAGGCGCTACTCGATCAGGCCGAAACACCAACGCTTGACACGCCGAGGAAGAATCTGAGCGCGAGGCAGCAAGTTTTTATGGAATTGATACAGACTGAATCGAATTACGTTAATATTTTACAGACTATTGTGACTGTAAGTGTGGTTTTTGGTTTTGCAAAATAGTGGTTAGCGACAGTGTTTTGGGATAGATTTCTATTTTTGATATATTTTATTTATATCTAACATTTTCAAATTCAAATAAACTAATTGAAATTGCTTATTTAGTAATTTTAAGTAAATGTCAAAAGTAATTTTGACAAAAATCGCTTTTAAAAGTGAGGTGAGAAAATACGGATGCGATAATAAAAGTTTATCTATTTAATAGATGAATAATAAGAATTAATTGATTTTTTCCTCAAAATATATTGGCCCGTATTCTCACCTCATTTATAAAAGTGATTTTTGCAAAAAGTACTTTTGACGTTCACTTAAAAATCATTTATTAAGCATTTTAAAATAGTTTATTTAAATTTTATAATACTAAATATAATAAAAATGATCAAAAATAGAAATATTATTTATATTTGATGACAAACAGAAGCAAAAAGTTATTTTGAAATTAATGATAAAAGCACTTTTTCACGAAAAAGTGAGGTGAGAATACGGGACATAGATATTATTATAGATAACAAAATAAAATATAAAAATTTGCTTCATTTTTATTGTTAAAAATTTTAATTACTGATATTTTTGTGAAAGTTTCAAGTAAGTTTTCATTTTCATTCTATATGAAAACATTTTTAAATTTAGTCATTTTATATGATTAAAAGCTGTAATTAAATTCCAGGTACATTAAATTATTACAAAATAATTAATAAAAGATTAGAAAATGATCTACTGTGGCGAAATTTAAATAAAAATAATATAAAAAATCCCAAAACCCAAAACTTAAATTAAAATAAAGCTAAATACGTATTTCGGAAGCTAAGCTTCCATCTTCAGTAGCTAAATAAAATCTACAAAAATCTTACCTGTGATCCAAAGTGCTTAAGTGTAAGATTTTTGTAGATTTTATTTAGCTACTGAAGATGGAAGCTTAGCTTCCGAAATACGTATTTAGCTTTATTTTGATTTAAGTGTGGTTTTGGGATTTTTTATAATATTATTTTTATATAACAAAATAATTAAGTTATTAGTAAACTTTTTTTTTAAATATTCCGTATAGTTAAATTATTGGATGAAATAGGTAATTTGAGTGTAAATTTATTCTCTGTGTAGATGTTTAAAAGCCATTTAGAAGAAATGCCCGACAATGAAGCATTATTAAATAATACAGAACTGAAAATAATTTTTGGTAACTTACCTCCAATTTATGAAACACATAGTCGAATGCTAGAAGAGTTACGTTGGGCTTCTGCGCATTGGTCGGAAGATACATGTATAGGTAAGCAGTAATATTTATTACTAGTCACAAAGTAAATTATTTCGAGTCAAGTACATGTATGTTTAATTAGGAATATTTTTTTTTTAGGTAATATTTTATTAAAGTATTCAAACGATTTATTGAAAGCGTATCCGCCGTTTGTAAATTTCTTCGAAACAATGAAAGAGATGCTAATACAATGTGATCAAAATAAGCCACGGTTTCACGCTTTCCTCAAGGTGTGTCAAACGCGACCCGAATGCGGTAGACAATCGCTTCAAGATCTACTCATACGACCCGTACAACGTCTGCCAAGTATTAGTCTTCTATTAAACGACATTTTAAAGCATACGAATAAAAATAATCCGGATAATTCGGCACTAGAAAAAGCCCTATCGGCGATCAAAGAAGTCATGACGCATATCAATGAAGACAAACGGAAAACGGAGGGTCAACGGGTTATGTTCGATATTTTTAACGAAATTGATAATTGTCCGGTAAGTGTCTCAGTTTACTTAGTTTTATTATAGAAGGAGTAAATGTAAAAGTAAATTTTACATTATAAGAAAACACCAAGAAAAGTTACTAAAACATTTAATTTGCAACGTCTGGGATCTCCACATTTGGTTTATTTATTTACTTAGAAAATATCACAAAAAGAATTTAAAGCAAAGAAAACTTGACAATATAAAAATTATGAAGAACTTATTGAAAATAATATTGGGTATAAAAACCAATCAGAAGTATATATTTTAAATTACTTCTCCTAGTTAAAGAACAGACTATAGTTCAATCTTTTTAAATACATTTTTGATAAATTTTTGATCTGAAGAAGGCAAGCGTTTAGTTTTCGTCGAAACGTAGTTTTAAAATAAATAATTAGCAGAATTTTATCTTAAAATTGTTTATATTGATTGATAAGTTGCAAGTTTTATGTTATTGTAAATTATATTTGTTCAGAAAACTTAACATAAACTGTGTTTTCTTTTATCGAAAAACTCAGCTCAGATCAGCAGATATCAGTAACCTCGAAATAGTAGCTGTTTTATTTATCGTTTCGTAACTGAGTTTGAAGTGAGTGAATTGCTTCCTCCCTTACCGATACTGAGTTGCATATTTAGCTAGTGCTTAGCTGAGATTCAAGTGAGCGCACATTTTCCTAGTTTAAGATTTGATAACGTATTTGATACTGGTTGACATTTCTATTTGAATATTTTATTGTGAAATTGTGGAACTTACGATTTTAAACGTCACTTTCAAATAAACTGTTTTATTTATCAATACAACTCACTCAGCAAAACAACTCAGCTCAGCTCATTTAAAAGATTTACTGATCTGAGTGGAATGTAAAAAAAAACACAGCCATTTTCATATACTTTCATAGAAACATTTCTATTTATTTCTATAATTTGGGTGCCGTAGATACAATTTTCTATGCAACTGGGTTTTTTATGACTTGTTACATATATAATTATTATTGCAACAAGTGCATAAAGTAGTACTTTATATCTTTATTGAATTTTCTTTTTCCAGCCCGATTTAGTATCATCGCATCGTAGCTTCATATCACGTTGCGAGGTAACCGAATTATCGGACGGTTTAAGCGGTCGCGGTAATCCGCTCGTATTATTTCTCTTCACCGATCAGTTGGAAGTGTGTAAGAAACGTTCGAAGGCGTTCAATACGTTAAAATCACCGAATACAGCGAACGGTTTTCATTCGACGGGACGGGCGAGCGCTAAACCCTATAAACATGTTGCAATGTTGGCGTTAAATACGATTAAACGAGTCATCGATATACGGGAAACAGACGATTGTCAGCGGGTGTTCGCATTGGTAACGCGCGATCATCAGGAACTCAAAGAGAAACTCTTCTCGTTTACGATCACCGAAGACTTGGATAAGTCGACGTTCTTGAAGATGTTGTGCCGGCATATTGCAAATTCAGCCTACAGTACTGATGCGGTAAGTTATTTTTTTGGTTTAATTTTCAATTTATAAATACTCAGGTTAAAGTATTTTTGCTTAAATCGCCATTAATTTATTTTGATGAACTAATATGAATCATTAGTTAATTTTTAAATGAAGAAAAATGCATTGATCTTGCATTAACTTATGATTTTCTTTAAAAATTATAAACATATATAATTACTTAATGTTATTACTTTAATAAATAAAAAAATATTAAAATTTATTGGCCCCGTATTCATAGCCCTTTTTAAAGCACTTTTAGTTAACAGCAGTCGTAATTTCAATATTAATTTTTGCTTTTACTATAAACCAAATATAAACTATTTTTCTAAATTAAATACTTTTTATTATATTTAATATTTTGTAATATAAACAATGCTAAAAACATTTATAATATTTTAAAAATAAATACTTTAAAATATACGCACTTTTATCTTGGCTTTATAATCTAAATAATTAGTTAATTTTTAATTTAATTATTTTATTTATTTGACATCAAAATTTTGTTATTTATTTTAATGAATTCGTATAATTTAAAAAATATATTTTATATAATTTTGTGAAAGGAAAATGATAATTTATTGATTTCAAATCATATTTTTATTTCGAAAATATTACAATAATAATAAAATATCAATTTCAATTTTTTTACAAAAAATACAACTTCGAACAGCAAATCATAGAATAAAATACATTAAAATAATAAACAAAAATCAAAACACGTAATAAAAATTATGGAAAATATTTGTTTGCTTTCAATTCAATTTCACATTTTTAAACGCCTTCATTTACAATTATTGCTTCTAAAATTTAACTTTAATTTCAATTTTTTTACCAAAAATACAAATCCGAACAGCAAATCATATAATAAAATATATAAAAATCAAAACACATAATTAAAATTATAGAAAATATTTTTTAGTTTTTTTGCTTTTAATTCAATTTCACATTTTTAAACGCCTTCATTTACAATAATTGTAAATGAAGACGTTTAAAAATGTGAAATTGAATTAAAAGCAAAAAAACCAAAAAATATTTTCTATAATTTAACTTTAATTTAACTTTAATTTCAATTTTTTACCAAAAATACAACTCCGAACAGCAAAAATCATATTATAATAAAATACATAAAAATCAAAACACATAATTAAAATTATAGAAAATATTTTTTTTTTTTGCTTTTCAATTTCACATTTTTAAACGCCTTCATGTACAATTATTGCTTCTAAAATGTAACTTTAGTTTCCTTATAAGGCTGATTAGGCTTACTAATCGTGGAATTTGTTCTCATGGTTGTCCAAGTCTTATCGGATTTTAACGTAGATAAGTTTGGACTGCGAATGGAATTCGGTTTCGGTGTACTACTGATACAATTCGATATTTTAGTGGTTGAGAAAGTATTTTCAACTTCATTTGGCGTTGATTTTTGATGCAGAATTATTGATTGCGAATCGAGCATTGTACTGTTAGCAATCGGAGATATTTTACTAATATCTGCTGGTTTTTTTACCACACTAACGGAAGCTGATGGCGAATTGTTGTAAATCTGAATTTTATTCGGTGATATACGAAATTTTAAACTAGTTTTTGTCGTACCGGGACTGGTGGTGAATTGTATCATGGCATTTTTCGGTAGTTCTAAATAGGATTTATTCTTTTCCTCCATTAATTTCGTTGATGGCTTGGTATTAGTAATCGATTTTCTAGAAACGCATGGACATGAATTTATTTTGCTTTTCGGTTGACAATTTTGTAAAGTTGCCAGTGGAGTGTTCTGTTGTTTTAAATAAGTTTTTTCTTCTTTTACGATTAATTTTGATGGTGTTTTTGTTTTTGTTAGATTTTTACGAACACATGGACAAGCATTTTCTTTGTCTCTTGATAAACAATTTTCTTTTGTATTACAACTGATAATCTTTGGTTTTCTATTACCGCAACTCATTTTAAACTGGAATTATAATAATTCTATACGAAATAAAATAAGTTATAAATGTTTTATGATACTTACAAGTTTTTCTTCAGGAACGTGTTCGTAAAACTTGTTTGCACAAACTACAAAATTATAATGAGAACAAAACTAAAATATTTAATTGATATTGTAATTATTCGTGTTTAACTTGAACATGCGCAAAAATCTTATTAGTACTCGTATTTTGTGTGTTTTTATTTGCAAAACGTGAGTGTTAAAATGGTTGCATATTCAAAATAAAATATACCAAATGGTCCTATTTATAAAATTATTTCAATATTTTTTTATTTACAAAAACATTAAATTGCAAATAAAATATGTATTGTAACTGTTTACTTTAATTATTATAGTTGTTAATGAAATAATGATTTTTGTCTACTATTCAAACCTCTAATCGTAAGATTTATTTATTGTTGCCAATAAAATATAGTTTTTTTGTCGGTAGTACTGTCATTTATTCCGGAGATACTTTTTAGCCAATCACAAATGATCTTTTACGTATCTTGAGAATAAATAAAGTTGGGAATATTGGTCCTTAAAATCTGTTCTAAAATTGGTTTTAACTAATATCGGTTTTAAGACAACGTATCTGGAGTAAACAAATGAACTAAAACACCCAAAAACCGAGCTTATAATATCAGCCAAAGTGTTTGTTATAGAAACCGGTCATTATCATAATAATAAAAACTATATATCGAATTGAAAATATTGTAAAGCTTAATATATTTATAATTTTGTGTTACAGGAGAAATTCTTAGCCTATTTGGAGCCACATCAGCTCGATATAGATACAAGCGATGTGACAATGGGTACATTATCAAAAGCTTTTAAATTCGCAACTCGGACGCGAGTAAAAGTCGGTCGAGTTTTTAGTTTTAATAAAACACCATCGAAATTAAAACGCGCCATGTCGACGATGATGTCACCTTTCGGCAGCTCGACGAATATTACACCCGCCTCGCAATTAGCCAACATGAGACTTGCCTCCTATAACAACATCAATGTAAGTTTATAGATTTTTTTTAAATAAATATTGATACATATAATTGCATATTATTGTTTTTATTTTATGAAAGATTTAGTAAATTGAATTAGTAACATATTAGTTTTCGCTTTGTTTAAAAACTGTATAGTTTCGAAATATATTTTAAATTTACTTTTTACAAATACTTAGCGAACTAAATTATAAGATATACTTTTAATTAGCTATGTAATTAAATTATTAATGACTTTCAAGTAATTTAATTATAAAAAAACATGAGAAAATTATAGAATAAATTCTAGTAGGCAGTTCTTCGTTTCAAGTTAAATAATAAAGAAAAATTTATGTTTATTAGGAGCTGGGTAACACGACAGACTCGGGTAATGAGACACCATCTGGCGAGACCTTAGTTGCCCCAATGTCAGTGCAGCCAACACGGAAGATGAAATGTTCTTCGTTGAGCGTCACAGCCCTGAAACGATTATAACCGTTTTTGTTTGTTTTTTTTTCTTTCGAAAAAATATGCTCTCTGTCTCTCTCTGTCTTTCATTTCGCATATTATACATACAAAACAAAATAACTATTTTTACCTCTTCACTCTCTCGAATTTTATTATTATTATTATTATTTTTATTATATTTTATTTCTAATTCTTTCAGATCTCTAAATACGTCAACTATTTATCATGTGACTCTTTTAATTTGTACATAAAAAAAAACATTATATTATACAATAAATAGGTTATACGTGAAACGAATTTATTGTATTTAATTTATTTTTTATTTTCTTCAAGTATTTTTTAATTTACTTTTATAATTGCGTTATTTATTAATAATATTAGAATAAACTAACAAAAATATATTTATTTTTATATTTTATTTATGAGGTTATTAAATATAACAATAACAAATTTTTCAGTGTATACTTACCTTTAATTAACGAAATTCCTTGTGATGGTTGCACATGGCTGTCAATAAATCAGTCTTTAAAGCAAATATTTCTCATTTTTTCTTTACATATTGCATATTTTCAATTATAAATTAATATTTTAACATATATAGGAAAAATATTTGCCCGTAGACAGTGCTAATTTGATTTGGAAATAATATTTGTAATGTCAAAACTTTTTAAGTTATTTTGTTGGTTATAGTTATAAATAATCTTATAAAACAATTAAAATGTGTGAATATTAACAATGAATTAGTTGTTAAGTGGTGATTGTTTAGTGACTGATTAGTTAATGGATAATTATTTTAAAGGATTTGTAATTTAATTTTTAATTAAAATACGTGCCGGAACACATATTTACATTTTGTTTTAGTGAACTTATAGTTCCAGTGTTAAAAGTAACGGCCTGTTAAATCAAGGTAAGTGTATTTTTATTTATTTCATTTATATATGCATTTGAAAACTTTTAAACAATGCTACTATTTAGTAATGCTATTAATTTATTTATATATTATTTACATTGGGTACCTGAGTCGCCTTCAGTATGTTTTTTAAGTCCTTTTAGTTTGTCTAGTATTATCAATAATAAATTTTCATCTAGAATTAAAAATATGATGCTCTACTTTTGAAATAACATTTTTTTTTAAATATTATAAGTAGTATATTTGTTAATAAGATTTACTTTTTATTTTATTAAAGAATTATCATTACTATAAACGATAGTAGTATATGTTCGCCGTTTTTATTAAAATTAGAGCATCATTTAATCATTCTAGATTTCAATAGTTTATTGTGCAAATATATTTTAATAGAAATACTAGACAAAAATGTTTTCCTATTAAATTAGGTCCACATCTGCTGAGGATTGTTAAATACATGTTCAAGGAACATTTTAGTTTTTAGAAATTGATTTTTTTTTGTTTTGGATTTTTCGGGTACTTTGCATAGGTCTGTGATTTTTTATAATGGAATTGTTTTTATTTCAAGGGAATAGCTATAACAATTATAAATCGCTTCTACCTTAGTTTCGAAATGAATTTAGTTAGCAAACTTCAGATTTTTTTTCGATTAGGTTTAACTACAGTTTACGGTTAGTTAAATTTCATGTAAGGAAAAATTGAACTATTAAAAATTTAGTCGATATCTGTTACAAGTTTTCTCGAAGGCTAAATAATTGATTCAATATTTTCTTTGCGAGTGGAATGCCGTTGTAAACTTTGAAAAAAGGATTACTTGCAAAGTTGAGTAATTAAAAAAGAAATATGGATTATTATTTAGCCCCGAGTTGTCAATAATTTTCGGAGTATCTTCTTCGCTTATGAACTTTCTTGATGTTTCGTAAGCTCGCTACAAATTTAAGTAAAATTTAATCTCATTAAAAGTTATCCTTGTAATAAATTCTTCTCCTTAAACTTTTTCTTTATTTTAGTAAAATCTTTTGAGTAACCAAACAGCATTTCTCTCTCTCTCTCTCTCTGCGAATAATTCTGCAATGAAGATACTCGGAATACAGCCATTGTGATATGAGCTTGTATATTCTGTTTTTTTTTTTCATAAGATATTTTTTATGTCATATACTTAAAATATTAACATATATAAATGCTATGTCTTAAAACAATTTATACATTTTTCAACAATATTATTTTTAAATTATTATAATTTATAATATAATTAACGTAAACATTAGTTACACGTTTGGATTTAATAACATTTTTTTCATATATTTATTTATGTCCAGTTTCCCAATTTGTGCCATATTTGAACAAATGGGCAGCAGTTATTTCGATGCGTTTTTTTTTTTAGAAACTGAATATAAATACAAGTTTACAATTAATGAATAAATAAATAATAAATTTTATAACCTAACATATTTATCCAAACTTGTAAGTAACGAAATACATTTGACAAATATTTGGTCTCTTTGATAATTAACAGTATTATATAGTTGTTATTTACTTAAGTATTTTTTGTAAAGGTGTTATAGATTATGTACATAAACGATTTTTATATAATAATTCGAAGCAGAAAAGTATTTATTTTTTTCTGTTATTTGGAAGTCTTCAAACAATAATTTACGGTAGTACAATTCTTGCATATTCGATTTGTTTTATAAAGTAAGATTTCTTTACTTTTTTTTATGTAAGTAGGAAATGGTGGCAGTTTTATCAAAATTAAAATTAAAATGGCTGTGTGTACGCGGTTATTATTTGTAATTTCAAAATGCCCGAAAATGTTCCGATTTTTTCGGCTGTATTTTTATTTTTGTTTCGAATAATGTTGTATTATTTACACGTGAACTTTTGACGGCAACCTTAAAATTTTCACTGAAAAATAATCATAAATAAACAACAGTTAATACGACATGGTGCAAAATTGCAACTAAAAATATATTTTTATGTTTTAGTTTGGAATACTTCAAAGACAAATATAGTTTAGTTGCTTGTTGAAAAGTGTCGTAGAGAGCGTTAGTAATTATTTTCGTAACAAAATATATTTAAATTTTAAAATAATAACAAATTATTGTGTAACGAATATTTTTACAGAAATATTGAACATAACATTACAATTTTTAATTATGTGTGCAAGTGAACATAAAATAAATTAATATTTCGCATGATATTTATTCCTATTAGTGTGGAAAATATTATGAAGATTTTTTTTTGTCATTGTCGTATTTAAAGTTTTCCTAGAATTTTTTTTTTTTTGTAGTTTGGTCCCTGCATGCTTGTGCCGCACTGACATTCAACGCTTTGTTTTTTCAAAATAAAAAAAAAATAATAATTACACAATTTGAATCAGTGGCGGATTTACAAAAACAGATTGGAGCAACATATATTTTCGAAATTTATCAAAAACAATTCGAGGGCATGTGCTCCAGTGTCCTATTCCTTGAATCCGCCACTGGTGAGAAAATAATATTAAAGTTATGCTCATGCTATGAATTCGGATTTGATAAAAATTCTTGTTTTTCCGGTTGAATCGTTACACGCGCGAATAAATTATTTATCTTTTTAAAGAAATAATCAATACATTTGACTAAGACAAATTGAATTACCGAGGGCGCTAATCCTTTAATGCAGATGGGGCACCCAGTGTCTCACCGTTATTTATTTCTGTTTTGCTCTTTTAATAATTAATGATTATTTTATGCGTGTAGTATTTTGTAAATAGATTGTAAAATATTATTTTGCGTATGCTTGAAACTCGGAAAATAAACTATAATCTTTGTAAATAGTGTTTAAAAAAATATAAATTATGATACACAATAAATTTTTCTAATTTTTTATAAATAAAAATACTTATGCCGAAAATTCAATGCCGTTTATTTTATTTCATAATTGAAAAACATTATGTGTGTTTATAGATAATTAAATTTAGTATTCAAAATTAGCATTTTTTTTTAAATTAATATTAAGATTTATTAAAAAATCGATTTATTTTTCAAACTTTTATATAATACAAATAGTGTTTCTGTATAGACGAGATAAGAAGATATTTCGGAATATTACTCTTGTCTTGTTTGGAAAAAATATATTTTCTTAATATATAAGCAATATTATAAGTATTTCAATATTTAAAAATTATTATTTAATGCATATTTATATTTATCAACAAATTTTAAAAATTATATAATAATTTAAATTAAAAAAATGTTTTGTCGAAAAAATTCGTTTCTTTTTGGTAATTTTTAGTATCATTTTGTCTTATTTTTTTATTAATTTCACAAATATTAAATATTACAGCTAATAAATATCTGTTATTTAATTTATTTCAAATAGTTTGAATTGAAAATGAAATTAATTATGTCGAGACATTTCGTCTTGTGTCGGTTATTGTATTGCATTTTGTATTAATTTGTATTATTAATTATTTTGTCATTTTGCAATAATAATATTAAAAAAATATGAATACTAAAAGATAAATTTTTATTCTTAGATTCTAAATCTGTGTTATAATTAAACTTAATTAAAAAATATCAATACTCCAAATAATATTGAATATTTCCGAAGATATTTACTGTAACGATTCTCCGAAAAAGTAAACAAACATTATTATTAATATTCGACAGTTTCCATAGGCGTTCGTCATGGCAAAATTATGGGGAAGTTCAACAGAGGCGTCGGTCGTTGAGATTTATTACTAGTAAATATAGCTCAGTTATGGATGTTCTACTCGGGTAATGACCGCTCATAAATTATACGAGAGTATTTGTGTGTAATCCATGACCGTGCAAGTATATTGGTCAATACGAACCGGTAATATTACCGCTAACCGGTACAATAGTCTCTGCCTAGGTTTCAATCGGTTACACCCGGCAATATTGGTTTCATACTCGCTAGCATTCGTAATTATTCTAGCGGTAAAGCTAAATTAACATTCTGAAAACGGAATTTATATGCAAACATTTACATTTGAGGTGTTTGTATTTTTTTAACCGGTTCATGAAAACGGTTAATGGTAAGTGAACTAGAAAAAAAACAAATTGGGAATGTATTTATTTACGATAATTGAATATTTATCAATTGGGTTCGGTCGCTTGTGTATTACATGATTTACATGGATAAGTTTTTATTGTAATTGAAATATAAATGTTCATTATTTTGAAATTGATAGCTGCATATTTTGTGCCTGTGATAAAAAAAAATTGGCATAAATATAAATTGTACAAATTTAATTTTAGTGAGAAAACTGACAACAAATCTAATTGCTATATTTATAAAAATTTGTTTAATTTTGTAAATTTTATCGAAATATTTATACAATCCTGCCTATATGTCAGTTTTCTTTTCATTAGTAAATATTTACATAACATAGTATAAAATCTTTCAGAACTCATTATATTAAAATAAAACGGCTCTAGTTTTTAGTTCTGTATTAATATTTATTAATAAAATGTCATGGGTATCTCCTTTCTTGACGAAGACCTATTTTGAGTTTGTCGAAACTACAACTCAAAGACGTTTTATTTCAAATATTTACATTTACGCTGTACTTATTTGAAGTAAGGTAAAAAATAGTATTCTTCAGCTAAGATCTGATTGCGCAATGTTATATAAATAATTTTGAACTAGATATATATATATATATATATATTAGGGTGGTCCTTATTTTGGCAAAGTCGGAAATTTGTTGCTCCCACCCGCCAAAATTACTCCAAATAAATAAAAAAAAATGTTCATACACTTCCCAGACCTGTCAGATGATATTAACCCGTGTCTGTTGAAGGCTCAAAATTTACATTTATTTAGCTTAAATGAGGAAATCGCCTTTTTAGACATTATGGGATATAACTTTTATTGTATTCACTTTAAAAATATTTCAAAATAATCACCAAAAAGCTAATGAAATATGCTTTTTAGTAGTCCAAAATTTATGCCATTCCGATGATTATTAACGGAGTGGTGTGAATTTGGAAAATATGATTTCTGACTCAGAGAAAATCTATAATGATTAATGATTATTAATTTGTTAATTAATTTGTAGATGTCTCATATTATAGAAACTGTTTATAACGTTTCGTACGTCGTAACTCTGTTCAGGATATAATTCTGAACTGCCAATCTACTACATTAACATTAGTATATAATGTTTTACATCGCTGCACTCTTGAATTGAATATAAAACGAATTGAAATATTTTTGGATTGCACGTAAACGAAATATAATTGCGCAATCACAATTTTACCTACAGAATATTAACGATATCTAGTCAGTATCGAAAAGAAATAATTATTGTACATTTTGCATTATGAAAAGTACTAAATATAACTATTTTTCAATTGGAAATTAAATACATACGAATATAAATTAAATAAAAATGAGTGAAAGAGATATTCTGAGATTGCGAATCGCTTATGAATGAAACGAGAAAAATTGAAATTTAAAACTAAATATACTCAGATCACGTCCGTAAAATTTTCTAACCAGCAAACCAAGAATCGTACGCGACAAAGAACACATTAGAAATCATATCTGTATCCAACTTTGTAACTCAATTTTATAACAGAAATCACGAGAAATAAGATAAATAAATATTTATATAAACAAAATTTTGTTATTTCTTCATCTTTTAAATTAAATATTAATAAATTACGATTTATTTACTTCTATATAATTTATATTTACGTAAAATTATTGGATAAAATAATAATAATAATAGATTTATCTAGAATAGCACAAAGCTAAATACATAAGTTACGAAAAATTATCAAAAAAAAAGTTATATGAGAAGTGATTTTTTTGTTTTTAAATTAACTGAAACATATATTAGAAAAGTGTCATAGTATATATCAAGTGCTAATGTGCTATTGTTTATAATATATGCACAGAAAAAGTAAAATAGTTATTTCATTAAATTTAAATTGGATAATCAAAACAAAATGGTTTTAGGTTATAGTTCTGTATTAATATTTTGTAATTATCGACGTTTCGACGAACTCATCAGGAAAAAAAATACAAATGGCATTTACAGTAAATAAACAAAACATAGAAATAAGTTACTAGGTGACAAAATAAGTAACTAGATTATAAAATTTATAAATTCTTATTAATGGAAACAAAATTTTATAAATTTTATGATCTAGTTACTTATTTTGTTATCTAGTAACTTGTTTCTATATTTTGTTTATTTACTGTAAAGTTGAGTTCGTCGAAACGTCGATTATTAATAAATATTAATACAGAACTATAACCTAATACCGTTTTATTTTCATATAATGAGTTCTGAAATATTTTTTACTATGCTAGATAATTAAATTGGTATAGTTATTTCAAATGCATTTAAATTGATTGAAATAATATTGTTATTGCAAATTAAGTTTATATAAGTTTATATAAAGCAACTAAATAAAGATATGAGTTACGAATTGTAATTTATATATGTATATAAATAAATATATTTTAAAATTTTGTATGACGAACGCCAATGATAAACAGTTGAATTCTGTTGGTCAATAAAAAAAATCTGCATGCAATTTTTTTACGAATAAATTTATTGTACCGAATAATTCTAGGAGCACATTGCACACTCATTTGCACACTGTCAATTGTTAATTGTAATCATTTGTTTAATTTTTTTATTTAATTTTTGTTTAAATTATAACTACCTACCTTTCATTGTAACAACAATTTTTTTTCTCATATCGGCTACACAATTGGTTTTTTTCCTTATATTTATTAATATAATTACGATTTGGAAATGCATTCGTAAAATACATAATCTAAAATAAAAATTATTTTGGCAGACATTTTTCTTCATTCTTCTTCTTTACCATCGTCTTCATTTGTCTTCTTGACATTATTTTGTTTTTGTTTTTTATGTGTGTAATTTGTAGGTTCTGGTTGATGGTGCGCAAAACTGTTTAAAAACGAAATAGATTTTTTTGTTGTTTAATATTATTGTAAAGAATCTATCGAATTTTTTTATATTATTATAATAATAAATTTTGAGTTTTGAAGCTTTTCACAAATTAAAAAAATATATATAGGCAGTTTATTGAATCAGTTTATGGATGTAATTATTTTAAGTATTATAATGTTAGAGTTTATACGAGTAATGTATGAGAAAATATAATTATCTATATTTCGACAAAATTTAGAATTGTTTTGGCTTCTGTTACAAGTTGAGGTTTTTCATATTAGTGTAGCTATTTATAGTTTATATAATATGAATTTTAATAAAATTCTTTCATATTTCTAAGTAAAAAATATATGCCGAAAATTAAAAAATTATGTACATTTACATTGACATTGATAATTTTGGTAATTTTACTCTATTTTTTATAAAATATTGTAAATTTACCAAAAAATTATAAGATTACACTAATTTCCATTATTATCAATGAAAATTTACATTAATTTTTTACAGTTTAGCTGTAATTCTTTTATTGATTTCAATTTTTAAAACCTCATATTTGAAATAGTAGTTTTATTTGAGTATTTACTATTATAAAATTATATTTAATTTTTAAATATGTGATTGACCAAAAATGGCGTATGGAATAAGAAATCGACTGATTGGTCAAATACTTGTGTTTGTGCATAAAATTAAAACTAAAACAGCAATTTGAATGAGGCTTTATAACAACAAAAACAAAAACTTCATACTATAAATATAGATCAGTAGAAAAATGTGCATTACAATTTATTTTTTCGTGTTTAATGTAGTTTTGAATAAAGTCTGCAATTTATATAAATACATATTTAGTATTCATTTTGTTTTACTAACAAATCCATTTTATTGTATTTATTTAAATATTAATAATTTTTTTTATAGGGAAATTAATTTTAATTTCTTTAGATTCTTACTTATTAACAAAAAAAAAAAATAATCATTTCGTTTTGAAACAGCGCGCACCGTTTCAAAAATCAATGTGTAGTGTACGACTAGAATACACAATTATCTTTATCGTCTATCGATCCTAATCATTGCGGGCTTGAGTGGTTCACTATATAAATATAAATTACAGAGCAGTTTATGAGGGGGTTGAAAGGGGCGGGTTGCTGTGAGATTCGTCTTCTCTTCTTACTGTTTTCGGTATTAAAACGGTTTTTTGTTTTGTTTAGTTATTTAAATAATCAACAGTTTATCTGTTCCGCATATGATAGCAATGGCCGCTCTTACACGATACACCGAACAAACGGATGAATTGTAAGGCGACTGCGTTTGTCGTTAAATAATGCTCTCGCGATTGCGTTCGTTGTCCTCCAGACTGGACGTGCTCGACGCACCGCAGATCTGCATCTCGATTTCGGCGAGCCGATTCTCCAGGTCCCATTGCTGTTGGCTGAGTTTCACCGTCATTGCGGCGTTTTCGGTTTCCACCGTATGTAGACGTTCGCGTAGCCGTTTAATTTCGGCTTCGAGGACCTCGTGTGAGCCTAGCAATGGGGTGACGTCTTCGGATTGGACCAGTTGCATCATGCTGTCGGATTGCATTGTTGTTGCTGGAACAAAAACTATGAGATAATTATAATGGACAATAAAAAACTCTGAAATTCAAGTTTAATATACAATGATATAGGAATGTGACCAGTGGCTAGCAGAATTAGCACAATTTTTATTCGTTTAGTCATATATTCAGCAGTCACTTTTAACGCTACAATTATTTACCCCAAAATATTGAGCCAATATTCATTATTTTAAACTATTAATTATTAGATTCATGTAAGATAAAGTGGAAATCTGGTTAGTATTTGCTTTTTTTTTTGCTTCTCCAAGAAAAAATCCTTGCCCCCCCCAAGTCAAAATTAATCAAAACACTGTAAAAAAAACCTAGGGCAACTGATTTACACCAGTTTAATATGTAAATTTACAGATATCACACAGTGGTGAATCAAAAAGTACGTATGGTTGAAAAAAATAAACTTTGAAATTTTTATATGTGATACATATGCGACTAGTAGGAAAATTAGTTTTGTTTGTAAAACAAAGTAACTTTTGCTTGAAACTAAAGAAATATACAGGAATTGCTTCGCAGTTCTGCAAATTTTTATTGCAAATTTATCTTGCTTTAATAGGCATATTTTACTGATTTCAACTTAGATTATATGATACCATTTTCATAGTTTCAAGTATTTGCAGCTGCAATTTTCAGGATTTATTTCTCCATAGAATGATGATAAATTCTTCAAATTTTCATCATCCCAATTCACCCCAATCAAAAGTTACAGCTATTTTAAATTTAACATTGAAAACTCCAAAAGTAGTGAAAGAGTACTGTATTGCAAGTAATGAATGGTCAATATTTTCTTATAGCAGCACTTTAATAACATCAATTCCGTATTGTATGATGTATATAGATATACAAAATTCAAGAATATCATACAAATTTCGAAGTTCATCTTTTTTAAACATGCGCGCTTTTTGACTCATCGTTTTATGTAAGTTTACTTACTTTTTCGGTAAAAAAGCATTTATAATATGGTAAATTAATTATTTTATTTAAAATTACAAAATTGTTATATTTAGACAAAAAAATTATGTAAATCATTGTTTTGCTGAAATAATATGTAATTTTTTATTACGGTTTTTTTTTATGTAAAATGGCAACTTTTTTACAGTGTAGTTACAAGTAGAACTGTGAAAAATGATCGATCTGATCAAAAGACCGATCGATAGATCCAAACGATCACAATAAAAGAAAAATCGATGTGATCATTTAATCGATTTAATCGTCTGATCGATCTAATCATTCGATCAACTGGTTTCTGAATTCTTGAAATAGTTTGATCAAACATTTAATTTTTATATAAACGTTTTATCCCGAGATTCATACACCACTCATAGCAGATTGAATGTATTATAATTTAAACTACAAATATAAATAAATACATTTATAACAGAAAAAAAACCAACAAAAATATCATTTATAAAAGCATTTTCATTAAACGCAGTTATAAAAATGCTGAACGTTTATTTTTTACCCAAAAAAAAGAATCGTTCTAGTATTCAGCAAAAATTCTATTACAATACAAAAATTTTAAATTAAAACACTTTATTATATTACGCCACTCGTACTGTTCATATTCATTTCAATATTTGTAGTTCTCAACTCAAAATAAAAATAAAGTAAAAAATAAAAATATTAACAATAGTAAGAAACTGCTACAACAGGAAGAACAGACAGTTCTGTAATTGCAATTGTCAGAACAAGTACTGTAATATACCTACAATACATATAAATATAAAATACCGTATGACTTGTTCTATACAGAGACGGACTCTACTGCCCTTTTGTCAATTTTTTTCTGCAATCACAAAGCTGCTTTATGCAGTTAAATCTGTCCGCATCCCGTAGGACTTGTAACGTTAGTTATTCTGTCTTTTTCTATAAAAAAATCTATTTACTAGAAAAATATAAAATGTCTAATAATTTAAGAGATATGAACAGAATTACAGCATTAAGCTTCAGTCGTTAAAAATCTGCCGTAATAAAAATAATATACGATGTTTTATGTTTTATAATTTATGTGTTGAATAAAGTCTAAAGGTCAGTTACATGAAACGTCGTTAAACATGTTGTCAGTTAAGATTGTGCGTAGTTATAATAAAGTGATCAATGGTGTTACGAGTTTAAATCCTTAAATTTATAGAACTTTTGTGGCTTTATAAGTATTTGGACTCGTAAGACAATTTAAAATACAATTATTATATCTTCATTTCTCTGGAATTATAATTTTTTTATCTAATGTCGGTGATAAAGAGAGATTATAATATCTAGAGAAGCGGGCGATGAGAATTATATTTGGCTGTAATCGTTATTGTAATATCAAATTAATGATCACAACATTGAAATGGATTGAAATAGATAAATTTATACAGAAAATAAAATTACGTTTACTGCCACAATAATTCTCTAGTATATTTTCAGGAAACGTATACGTATCAAACAAAATGCTGGAAATTTTATATTAGAATCTAGAAATTACAAACGAACACAAAATTCTATGGCCTGTATTCTTACCTCACTTTTTCGTGAAAAAGTGCTTTTATCATTAATTTCAAAATAAGTTTTTGTTTCTGTTTTTGATCAAATATAAATAATTTTACTATTTTTGATTATTTTTATTATATTTGGTATTATAAAATTTAAATAAACTATTATAAAGTGCTTAATAAATAATTTTAAGTAAACGTCAAAAGTACTTTTGGCAAAAATCACTTTTTTTTAAAGCAATACAACACCTTACAAAAAAATGTTAAGTTGTGCAATTACGAGTATAAAATTTTTTGTTGAGACTTATATTTAAATGATTTATTTTAGTTTAGAATATATATTTCTTGTATATAAGTTATATGTTTATATATTGTTTAATATTAGTTTATTATTATACTTTAAGTAAATTTCAATTCTTGTCACTACTTTAAGAGTGAAATCTATAGCTTTCAATCAAATTAAAATTCAATGAAATTGTCAATTAACTTAATTTAACTTGACATAATAGTTTTTAATATGACCGCTGAAAATGTCTGGTTAAATACACTTGACGTTCTAGTTATGTGTCACTAGTGGTGTATAAAGTAACTAACTGCTGTATAATATTGCCATTATTATATTAGTAAGTAACATAATGACCTTTTTCTACATAGACAAAGTTCTAATGGTTAAAAAATCAGAGGGTTTATTTGTATCCAGTACGCTCCTTGAATATCGGAAAAGAAATAACAATAATAAAAGATAGAAAAATGGCAAAAGGACGCAAAAGCAAAGAAACGAAATAATGAAAAAAAAAATAACAAAAAATTCTAACCTAGAAAAGTATTTCCGTATGCATGCATTTTAAAAATGCAACTTCTTTTTTACTATCGAATAGTAAATGCTGGCTCGACCAGCAAATGGCACTGCAGCTGTGGTCAGTGGGTTGTCTGCATTCAGGCGTTGAATATACCCATTGACTAGCACAGCAGGCCGAGTAGATAAAGAGATTTTTCGTAGTCCGAACACGTTTCATTTTACGTTATTATGTCGCGTGCAACTGAATTCGACTTGTTCAATTTCATTCCGTATATGATTACGTATTATTTTTCATCTAGTTATTGTAATATCGATGGGTAATATTATCGTTATTAGAGATTGTTAAATATGTGTAATTTCCGTAAAATATAAATTGTGGTTTAAATTTATACAGTGTGGAAATTAAGTAAGGAATAAATTCAGTAATTCCGTTGATATTAATTTTTTGGAAAAAATCTCGAAGGGGTATAGCGATTTTAACTACAGCGAATATTTTCAGCCTATTTTCAGTTTCTTATGTCATTTGTTTTTCATGTTCTGATGTCGCGACTTTTTTTTTAAATGACAATCTATATTTTTTATTATTGATTTTGGTAGTAACACAAATGACATAAGAAACTGAAAATAGGCTGAAAATATTCGCTGTAGTCAAAATCGTTATACCCTTTCGAGATTTTTTTCCAAAAAATTAATATCAACGGAATTACTGAATTTATTCCTTACTTAATTTCCACACTGTATATGTATAACATAAGGAATGTTAAGAAAAATATTGATATGTAATAAAAATAGATAAATTTTTATATTGTGTTTTAGCTAAATCAACTTTTCTACTTTATGTATACATATATACTAAAAATTTAAATATTTTATTAAAATAAAATAAGTTTCTATAAAACAAAAAGCATTTTTAATAAATAAACAATACAATAATTGTCAATTAACTTAACTTAACCTGCCGCCGAAGATGTCAGATTAAATACACTTGACGTTGTAGTTATGGGTTGGTGCTGCCACCAGTGCTGTATATAGTAACTAGCTGCTATATAATAATGTACATTATTGTACTAGTAACATAATGACTTCCTTTATTCATAGGCAACATAGTAACGTAATATCAATATCTTAATACGCTTGCAGAAAAATACATTTACTTCTAAAGTAAATTTAACCAACGTTTATGAAAAACGAGCCTTAAATGTTTATCCTTTTATTACATTAATTATCAGTTTAACAGAAATTATAAACCAAGCATGAAACAAAACACGACGAAAACAATTGCAATTATAAAAGGTAAATGACAATCTCGTACCATGACATCAATTAAACAAAACAAACAAAGAAACAACTGAAGGGGGAGGGGGGTGGAACATCAATGCTTACTACGATCCGCTTTAAATTCTAAAGTCGTGAAGAACAATTGAATACCGACACACAAACACACACACACACACACATATATTGAAATCATATCACACGCATACATCTTCTTTTCCCTACACGCCTTTCGTTCGCACAATAAGATCTTTCGTGCAAAAGAATTTGGCCCCGAGAAACCTGATAAATCCTTTTCTAAGCTTCCCTATGTCCTTTAGAAACGGGGTTGTCGCCCAATCCTCTCTTTGTTGAAAAGGGACAATCACAAAAATGCAATAAATGTCTTTAGTTGATTATCCAACAATATTGATATGTAATATGTCTTAAAGAATTCGCTTTTTTGCTTTTAAAACTATTTTGGATTTTTCACTGGAATGTAAGATCAGATCTCATTGTGAATATTGCATTTTTATTTCTTCTTCTTCATAATGAGGAACTTTAACTTTCTTATTTTAAATGGAATATCCTATGTTTTATTTTATCATTGATTTTAGGAGTAAATTTTACATATGATACATTACACACATTTGACTTTAGTTCAACTGTTTTTGATGTATTTTAACTGTTTTGATTTTTTGTTTGAAATTGGCAACATTTGTCAGGGTCAATATCTCAAGAAAGCAATCAAATATTTTCAATTTGTTAATGGGGTTTTAATATGGAAGCTTTTTGCTACCATTTCATAAAAAAAGTAAATTAAAACTATTTATAAATATGTCTAGAATATTGCTGTAAACTTGGCGTTCAAAAAACATTAAAATCAATTTGTTTTTGCAAAAAAAAAATTCCTATTTTGTACTACTATAATATTAAGAAATAGTGTTATAGGTTATGTAATATGTCCTATGTTGAAAGTTGATAGATTTTTAGTAAAATATGTAATTTGGATACGTTGTTATTACTTTATTAATGTAACTAAGTAATAATTTTGCAATTAATGTTTGAAAAATTGGCAAAAAGAATAGTTTTATTCAAAGCAATCATACTTATGCCAGTAGAATTTAATATCGATGCTTTTTTGCAGGTTTAAAGTCAACTTTAGTTAAAGTATTTATTATGAAATTGGCTGTTAGCCATGAAAAATAAAGTTACTAATATTCTGATGTTGTGATTTTTCCCAAAAATTTCACATTTTTATTGAATCGGCTTGTTAAGCTATGCATCAAGTCATACACTTAAAAACTTTTCTTTAATGTTATTATTATAAAGTTACTAATTAATAAGTAATGGTCGGTTTTATAATAAACATTTTAATTAAAGTTAATTTTAACTCGACATAAAGCATTGTTTAATTGATAACACCAAATATTTTTTTATGAAACTGGTAAGTATTTTATTATGTTTATATAAAATAATCTTTTATTAAAAAATAATTAAGTACATACATATTTTGCCGACTGAATATTCTAAATAAAAATTATTTATATCTATTTATTAATAATTTTATTTTTCTTTGCTACACGCGAAAAGAAAAATAGGTTACAAAATGAAAATCAATAAATTACAATGCAATTCACACAACAGCATTAAAATTAAGTGGAAAAATTATCCTTTCAAAATTTGCAAACATAATATAAATTTCGTATATGAAAATCGAATATATTTAATTAAGAAGAGATGATGTAAAATTTTGATGAAGATAAAAGGAAAATAGTACAAAGTTTGGAACAGTTTGGAGTTAGAAAAATAAGCGTTAAATTCATTCTATGCATGAAGATGACTGGTTATTAAGTGTTTTAAATCCAACGATAATGAGTTTTGTGTTTACAAAGGCTTAATAATAAATTTTGAAATTTTCTTGCTAATATCTTGCTCTCGGCTATATTTGGTATAATTTTCCTCTAATATTTTAACCCTTTTCATCTGTGAAATCATACTGTGCGATAGAATCAATTCATCTAACTCTTAACTATGTTTAACTTTCTCAAACTTTGTCGTTATATTTCAGTGAGAAATTTATAGGTTTTTTCTCCATTGAAGATAATATAAGATTCAAATTGAAAATGAAATACTTTTAAACACAAAAATAACCATAGTAATTATTATATATTTCCTACATTGTTATTATTATTTATTCTTTCAATACATTATGTTACATAATGCAATTGTATACAATGGTAAAAACTTATTCTTTCTTTTTACCACTTTGACTGCAAGGAAAATGTGGTATAGTGATCGGTAATGTCTGTACCATTTTCCAAAATAAAAAAAAATATATAGAAATCTTTCATACAGCCTTTAGATAACGAATCTGATCTTAACTTATGAGGGTGTATGTGTGTGCGTCGTTCGCTCGTTCGCTGATACAAATGACATTTACAGTAAATAAACAGAACATAGAAACAAGTTACTAGCTAACAAATAAGTAATTAGATCATAAAATTTATAGATTTTTAATTAATGGAAGCCAAATTTTATTTAACTCAATGCCTTCGCAGTGATTGATGTTACACGGAGAAAAACGTTTCTTTGATATTAATAAATAAATTTCAATAACATATATTTTTTTATTTTAAATAAATTTATTTAGAGTAAATATACAAGCTCTTTATTGTAAAATAATTATTTGTTAGTAATAAATAAATACCTTTAAATCAAATAGATATTTATTTGCCACTATTGAAAAAAATATTTATTTTAAAGAAAATGATTTTCATTACTCCAAAGAATGCCTTTTCTCCGTGTATCTTTTTCTTTATAAATTTCTATTATTTCTCTTATCAATCTGCTGTTAATATTGATTGGTCTCGCAATTATTACAGTATCTTTGCATTTTACATTATGAAGATATTCTAACGTATGTTCAGCAATACGTCTAAATAATCCAGATAAATCTGCTATTACTCAACATGCGTTAAAAAATCTTCATGTTGTAAAACTTGAAGATACTGTAATAATTGCAAGACCCATCAATATTAACAGCAGATTGATAAAAAAAGCAATAGAAATTTATAAAGAAAAAATAACTGTGAAGGCACTGAATTAAATAAAATTTGGATCTATAACAAAAATTTATGATCTAGTTATTTATTTTGTTACATAGCAACTTATTTATATGTTCTGTTATTTACTGTAATGCCATTTGTATCAGTTTTCTTGATGAAGTCGGACGTTGAGTTCATCGAAACGTCGATTATAAATAAATATTAATACAGAACTACAACCTATAGCAGTTTTACTTAATATATGAGTTCTGAAAGATTTTCTACTACGTTTTATTTCAGTTATCTCATTAATATTCGTAATACCAAACATTGTCACAGCAATTGTACTGAATATTTTTCTTAAGGATGATGGTTTTCGTCCTTATTTGCCAATAGTAAATCCATTCTATAATCCGGTTGCAAACCGTCACAAAACCAGGATCAAACCAGATTAACAACGCGGTGAAGGAATCACGCTGTCCTCCCTCCGGATAATCCTTCGGGAGAGAGAAAACCGATGGGGGGTATGAACATGATGACCGTTTCGCCGAATGAACCGGAAAACGTTTAACGTGGTATCCCCCCTCTGGATTCGATTAGTAATTTCATGGAATTGAAATGGAGGGAAAACGGAGATGATGAAATCTAGTCAATTCTGATGTTTATCGATGCGTATTTGTTTTAAGTCAGTATTAATTTTTTTTTGTGGATTTTTGAATTATTTTAAAGTATAGTTATACACTGTTCAAAATAATAGGGTAAAAGAGTAAAAATTTTCGAGGGTATTTGAATTTCTAGCCTTATTAGTGCAAAAAATTGCCCTGCTCTTGTGTATTTTAAAATATTTAACTTTTTACCTTGATGGAAGGGTAAAAAATACGAAAAATAAGAGTAAATAACTGCTTTTTTACACTTTTCTGAGATAATAAAGTACTCTTTTGAATTTACCTATTTAGGGTAATCATATTTACCCTTTTTAGGGAACGGACTTATATAGGCACTAATAAGGGTATTTTTTTTTCGAACAGTGTAGCGAATTTTAGTTAGATAAATTATATAGAGATATTGCACAATTTAAAAATAAATTATATTTGCAGTTAGGTTGTAGTTCTGTATTAATATTTATTAATAATAAATAAAGATAAATGATACAAATGATATTTACAGTAAATAAACAGAACATAGAAACAAGTTACTTGATATCAAAATAAGAAACTAGATTATAAAATTTATAAATTTTTAACATAGTAAAAAAATCTTTCAGAACTCATTATATTAAAATAAAACGGTTTCAGGTTGTAGTTCTGTGTTAATATTTATTAATAATTGACGTTTCGACATACTCAGCTTAATCAGGAAAAAATGATACAAATGACATTTACAGTAAATAAACAAAACATATAAACAAGTTACTAGATAACAAAATAAATAACTAAGATACTCTTATCTTGCTTATCATCTATTGCTTCTCTTCTATTGCTTATCTTCTATTGCTTCTCTAAGCAATAGAAATTTATAAAGAAAAAGATAATATCAATCAGTCTGAAGGCACTAATTTAAATAATATTTGGCTTCCGTTAATTTTATAATCTAGTTACTTATTTTGTTACCTAATCACTTGTTTCTACGTTCTGCTTATTATTTATTGTATAAATGTTATTTTCATCATTTTTCGATTAGAAATAAATATTAATACAGAACTACATCCTAATGTCGTTTTATTTTAATACAATAAGTTCTGAAAGGATATTTTACTATTTTTATACCAAATATAATAATTGAAAAAGTGGTATATTAAAGTTTGTGAACTTACAAGACCGTTAATTATCAGCTAATTGATGCGCTATTAAGCTCATAGTGGCGAGAGATTTGATGAAATCTTCAACTAATCTACATAATTGTGTTAATTAACTAAAAACTTCATTATCGATTCCCATCCATCCATCTATCCATCGTGTATTGTCATCATTATATTATCATACGTACACTCACTTCATAGATGTCATTGCCCATCGGAACAATGAACAGATCCGAACCAGCGCGGGTAAATATTGACCCAAAGCGCGCCCTATCGAAATGTTATTTACATCACATCGGGCCCTTTGCCTTTGCTGGTGGTTGTTCAATACTCTCATAAACATTGGACCATTCAATGAGGCGCCTCACATGTATATGGTGGATGTATTATAGACATTTAGAATAACTAGATTACACTTATTTTGTGTTTTAATACATGTTGTACAGCTTAGGAAGTAAATGTAGTTTTTATTTACTATAAATGTCATTTGTATTAGTTTTAATGATGAAGAAGGATGTTAAGTTTATCGAAACGTCGATTATTAATAAATATTACAACTGACCTACAACCTAAAGCTGTTTTTTTTTTAATTTATAAATTATATTATGATCTAGTTATTTATTTTGTTATCTAGTAACTTGTTTCTACGTTCTGTTTATTTACTCTAAATGTCATTTGTACCATTTTTCCTGACGAAGACGGACGTTGAGTTTACCGAAACGTCCGATGATTAATAAATATTAATACAGAACTTAAATCTGAAACCATTTTATTTTATATAATGAGTTCTGAAAGATTTTTTTTATTATATTAAATGTGTTTTATTTTTTGACCAATTCATTATATTAAAATAAAACGGCTTTAGGTTGTAGTGTATTAATATTTATTAGACGTTTCGACATACTCTGTGAATATCATTATCAGGAAAACTGATACAAATGACATATACAATAAATAAACAGAACATAGAAACAAGTTACTAAAACCTTTTTATTTTATTTACTATATATTAAAATAAGGTCATTAACTTCGTCATCAATAAATTAATCTGTCATCAATGCTTAACACGTTCACTGCTACAGCAATTTTTAGAATTCTGACATTAAAGCCAATATAATTTAATCATATTATATTATCATATATCATATTATTATTATTTTCTGTTTATTTATTAATAAATTTTCTATTTCGTTTAAGCCACCCTTGAATTTTATTATTTTTCCAGAAGCTATCTATTCATAGTTACGCTAATATACTACGAGATAACTCGTAGCTGCACGAATACGGCAAGTCAAACAACCACGAGATAACTCGTAGTCAACGTCCTAGCTAAGAACGCCAACTACGAGTTATCTCGTAGTTGGCAGTCAACGTTTTAAAAAAAAACAGCCTATTTGTCTTTGCGCCGTCTAGCTAACTATCATCATCTATGAGATATATACAACATTCAAACATTGTTTATCGGATGACACTATCAGTGGACCACTTGCACACACGTGTGATGGTAAATAAACATTCTGGTGTGTTATATAGTCCGATGATTGTAAGTTTCGTTGTACGTCATTATATTAGTGACAAACCTAATAACACAAAAGTATCTGTACCTAAAATATTTTATAAATACATTTGCATCTAATTTTATATAGTATTTAAATAAAATAAAATGAATTTAGGTTATAGTTCTTTATTAATATTTATTTATAATTGACTTCTGGACAAACTCAACGTATGACTTCATCAGGAAAAATGATATAAATGACATTTATAGTAAATAAATAGAACACAGAAACAAGTTACTAGGTAACTAAATATGTAACTAGATAATAAAATTTATAAATTTTTAATTAAAAAAAAAACAAATTTTATTTAAATCAAATTCTTCACACTGAAAAATTTCTATTGCTTCTCTTATCAATCTGCTGTTAATATTGATGGGTCTTGTGAAGATATTAATTTTAATAAAATTTGTCTTTCTTTAATTAAAAAATTATAAATTTTACGATCTAGTTACTTATTTTATTAGCTAGTAACTTGTTTCTATGTTTTGTTTATTTACTATAAGTATTATTTGCATAAGTATTATTTGTTAAGTTCGTAGAAACCTCGATTATTAATAAATATTAATATAAAACTATAGTTTAAAGTTCTGAGAGATTTTTTATTATGTTAGTATTTAAATTATTTAAAATCAAAATTTAATGTATGCAGTTGGTTTATCAACGATATTTGGTTATATATATATATATATATATATATATATATATATATATATATATATATATACAAACAAATAAGTACTAATTATATAAAATAATATTTTGATATTTGTATTAATTATTGCTATACTTGACAACAATGATTATGTTTGCTAAATTGTACGTTTACATTTAAAAATTAAAAAAAAAATCATTTATTTTTGTATTATCAATTTTGCTTGACGTTTGTAAATAAATATTTATTATGTGTTCATATAAACGTACTCAGTGATGATATAGATTTATTGGATTGGTGCATAATTATCAGGTGTTTTTATAGACGGATTATTTGTTAATAAAAATTGTTGTTTTGTTTATTTTTTTAAGAAGAACCGTGACTTTTTTGCTCGTGGAATTCAAGCAAATTGGAAATATTTAGTGAATTAGATGATGACTATGCTCCGAAATAATCATTTAAAATGTTATTGTCGAATTTTTATGTTTCTTTTTTCATAATAAATATTGTTTAAAAGAAGGTCTGATAATTATGCATCAACCCTATAGTTACATTTTTGGATGACGTACAATCGAACTTACGACAATCGGAGTATAGCTTGCTTGCGTACGACTAGGTATATATATATATATATATATATATATATATATATATATATATTAATATATATATATATATATATATATATATATATACATATATATGTAATCATTGTATGAATACCATACCACATACACACGATGCGAAATAGTAAATGATCCATTCCACAAATGGTAATGAAGTAATGGTTTGAATGTGGTTTCATCGAAATTGTGTGTATATATATCGATAATGTGACAGTTCCGGTATTTGTTTTGATTGCGGGTTTGATGGTTGGTCAGCTAAGTGAACACATATGTAGGTTTGGTTAATGCAGGTATGCAGATTGTTTGACAAAATGGTAATCAAATTTTTAAATATTATACATTGAATAATGTTGTATATGTTTATTTTCATAAGGTCGTTCGTTGAGCTTAATTAAATTTAAAATAATTATTTAAATATTTTTTTTAATATACCACGTATTTAACATGTGCTAAAAAGTATAAAATAATTTTTTCCAGCCTTATACAGATTATAACACCGTATAGAAAAACGTGAGGCTCATACAATAGATGATAGTAAGGCGTGTAGGGAGTAGCTGTTGTTGCCACATGTTTTTTAGCCGCTGAAATATTGAATTTTGTTTCTGAAATATGTCAAAATGGTATGAAAATGATGAAAATATCTCTCATACAGCATTCCTGTAGTAAAATCTATTTTTCTACATAATATGGTGGACTCTCCTAGCTTACTACATAATATGGTGGACTCTCGTAGCTTACTTGAAAAACTAAATTTTTCAGTTCCAAGACTTTCGACTGATTCTACGCTAATGTTTTATTGTGATTCTTCGAGAACAAATATTTTATATAAGGCACCAGGTAACACCACGTACAGATATTTTAACAATTGCTTATCTGATTTTCATATTTTTCATGAAAATTTACATTCACTAATTAATAGCTTAAATAATTATGTTAGTAATGACGTCCGATGAGTAGTTGGAGTGGTATTTGAGAGGGTGGCTTGCGTGAGCGAAAGTTTCCAAGTGGTAGGAATAAAAGAGCATGTATGAGAGGAATTATGAATATGGATGAAACGAAAGTTGCTTGTTTGGATAGGAATGTTTGGAGGCGACTGATTTCGGGATGATGAAAAGAGTTTGTGCCACACTTTTTTGGGTACATGGCGTGATTGTGTATGTATGTAAAAATAATATATTTGTATATGTATTAACATTATTGTATATGAACTGATATGTCATTTTATATATATATATATATATATATATATATATATATATAAATCTTGTCCTGTAATTGCTTGTATAACGGTTGGGCAATAAAGTCATTATTATTATTGTAGTTAACAGTCAACATAATATTCGCTATTTTCTACCAAACGAAATACCTAATTTCATTTTAACTGACGAGAATTCCATTTAAACATATCGCAATTCAGCTCCGTATCATCAGAAAACTAATACTAATAAAAATTGATTTTCTCTATCACTTTACACAATTTTTTTTTCAATAGCTACACGCATTCAAAGCCAAATATTATGATCAAAGACATTGTAATAATTGAAATGTTATTTTGCTTTTCGGTTAGCTGTTATAAAAGTCGCGTTGGTACGTGACAAATATCATCTGCTTTGTATTACCCCCGCAAGCCACACGTGTCGCTACCGCTCCCATTGCTAAGCTGGTTGTTTGGTACGACGCGCAAATTCATTTTATTTCAACCGATATTTCGAGATATTTTTCGCAATCATATCAAAAGAAACTGTATCACTATGTGTTATACAATACGTATCGTTTCTCTAACACGCGTGTCGCCTACAAGCTTATTGTTACAAAAAAACTTGGCACGCTTTTTGGTATTGGTGTAGTGGGTGGTTCAAAAGTCTGGATACGGTTAAATATTTCGAGATATTAATGCTGTCAATATTTCTTGATAAATTTCTATTGTTTCTCTTATCAATCTGCTGTTAATATTGTAAAGGTACTAATTTTAATAAAATTTGTCTTTCTTTAATTAAAAAATTATAAATTTTATGATCTAGTTACTTATTTTATTACCTAGTAACTTGTTTCTATGTTTTGTTTATTTACTATAAGTATTATTTGCATTATTTTTTCTTATGAAGACGTACGTTAAGTTCGTAGAAACGTCGATTATTAATAAATATTAATATAAAACTATAGTCTAAAGTTCTGAGAGATTTTTTATTATGTTAGTATTTAAATAATTTAAAATCAAAATTTAATGTATGCAGTTGGTTTATTAATGATATTTTGTTATGTATATATATATTGTTACAAAATAACTTGGCACTCTTTTGGTATTGATATAGTGGGTGGTCCAAAAGTCTGGAAACTGTTAAATATTTCGAGATATTAATGCTGTCAATATTTAACAAAATTAGATCTGGGTATCCGATTTTCCGATAATTTTTTTCTAAGATTGCATATATGATTTTTTAAATACAGTGTATATAAAATACTTTGGACACATAGCTGAGTAGTTTTATTTCTGAAATACATTGCATATTTATATATAAAAATATTCTATATTATATATATTAAATATTATATTTTATATCATATAACTTAAAAATTTTCTTGAGACATCTGCTAATTTACTTATTAAACCGGTATAAATCAGTTTTCCCAGGTTTTTATATAAAATTACCGAATTTTTTTACAGAGTACATACATACATAATCATGACAAATTAAAAAATAAATATTATCAGGAGATGTGAATTGAAAATAGTGTTACGTTCAATATAAATGCACCCTACGCTAACCATGAAATATTCTACAGTAATACTCGTTCTAAGTTTATTAAAATGATTTTTTCAAATCAAATCAAAAATCTCTTGAATAATCTAGATAATTTTGATGAAGCAACGTGATGGTTGGATCTGACAAATAACATAGTAAATTATAAAATAATGCATTTGCCGGAGATATTAAAGGATTGTGTGTGGCATATATACACTGTAAAAAAATATTAGTAAAATTTTACTATAAAAAAAATCTGTTATTTCATTTTACTATAAATATTCTGTATTGCTACCTGAAAATTCTGTAATTTTTACATAATTCATAATAATCACATAAGTAAGTAAAAATTGCTTAATAAGTATGTAAAATTGCTTACTTTCTGCAAAGTGCATCATATACTTAATGTAGAATTACGTATTATTGGTATAACTTTTAATTTTGTAATATTACATTTTGCATATTAATATCTGTAATAAATCATAAAAATAATGACACTTAGTACATATTTTGTGTAATAATACTAATCAAATTTTTTAAGTGTAATTTACTCATTTTAAAATACATTCTTTATGTAGAAATGTATGTAATTATACCAACAATAATATTACATAACTAAACAAATTTTAGCTATTTACGGAAAATTCCTGATAGCGAATTTCTGTAAATTTACTAAAAGGGACTTTACTAAAAAACTGTAAAATAATATACAAATGTACTTCTCCATTCTGTTGGTAATATCATATTACATAATGTTTGTAATAGTTCTGATATTATGTATTTTGAAACAATTATGTATTAAATGTACAGTAGTTGAGTAATTATACCTAGAAATATTGAACATTATAGTAACTCATGGTTTGTAGGTAAAATTACATAATTTTGTTTAAGAGTGTAGAGCAATATTCTTCTCTCTCTCTATATATATGTGTGTAGTACATCCTCATATAACTTGTATCACCTCTCACAAAATTCATTTCAACGGTAATAAATCTTCAGCGCCCCACTTTTTCAACTTGGTTGACACTTGCTATCACACACACATACACACACATAAAATTGTAATAGCAACGCCACCAAATTGTCCAGGACTTTTACTGGATTTTTCCATTTATTTTGTTTTGCCCCGCATTGCGAATACATTTCAGGTGTATGGCGTTATTTTTGTGGCAACCAGAATATTTTTAATTAAATTTGTAGTCTATCGGAAAGGGTTAGGTTCGTAGAATTCTCTGTAAACATTTTTTTTTTATGTTCCCTACGATTTTTACACTTTGTAGAACAATAAATAAATTTATATTAGCTTAAAATTACATGATCTAATTTTGCAATCAATAAATTCATTTAGGAATAGTATTTATAAATGTTGAAATAAATCCCTGACATAATTTTAAAATTAACTAATTGTTATTTATTCTAAAGTATATTTAATTTGGCACCTCCGGCGGCTATATTAAAAACTATTAAGTCAAGTTAAGTTAATTAAATAGACAATTGCATTATTTATTTCAGCTTGAATTTGAATTTGATTATTGAAAGTGCAAGAAATGCAATGTGTATCGCCCAGAGTAGTCAGAGATTGCAAAATATATTTAATTCTCACAAATCACGTAACATATATAAATAATATATAATATATATATATATATATATATATATATATATATATATATATATATATATATATATATATATATAGTCTATTCTACAACTATTAGTAAAGTTAGATAACTTGGCATGTATTTTTATATATTTTTTAGTTTGAAAAGAAAATCATATATGTCCGACTCGGAATAGAAAGTTCGTTTTATGTTTTACCCAAAGTGCTTAGCCTCGGCTTTGCCTCGGCTACAAATATCTGGATTCAATAATAATCGCTTTCTACTTCTGGTAACATAATATACTATTATGATATATGATTAGGAATTTATAGTTCTATTAAAATTTCGCGCTTGGATGAAAACATTTGAGTGCCACTCGCAGTACCGTTAAGCTGTATGAATATTCTCTGTCATTCGACTTATTTAATGTATGCAAAAACAAACAGAATTATAAATGATTATCTCGGAAAGTTTCTAATGAAATTTAGTCGTACTTTTTCCCTGAGTATGTTTATGTTAGCATGGAAAATACATTTTCAAAAATGTTAAATAAATATATTATATTTTATAATATGTTGTGCATATGATACTCAAATATGTAGTCCATAAATTTCAAGTATTTTTAGAAGCGTAATTGGAAAAGTTTTAACCACTGTTTTGAGAAAGTTGCGTTAATGTTTGTAATTTTCTAAAATAATGAATATAATGTTTACACACTGAATTGGATTGAGTGAGATTTTCGAAACGGTTTTTCCGCAATATTATTATCAGGTTTTAGTTTGAAATTTTTGGGTCTGGTTAGTTTGTTTGTAGTAAAATTATTATTATATTAAAATTCTAATGTTGGGATTTTTCTCAAAAAAAATCATAAGTTATTCAGTCATTGAATCGGCTTGTTAGGCTATGCATTAATGACTGACCAGTTAATTCATAGACACGTGTTTCGTTCTTTAGGAGGCTCGTCAGTATGTTGATTTGATCAATGTCTGAAGACACTGATGAAGTTTTTTTCAGATGGTCCCAGCATTTCGATATTTTTAATTTGTATCTACAATTGGCTAGGTGAGAATCAAAGGTATACATGTAACTTTAAAAAAAAAATAATATTCTCGCAAAGCGAGAATGGAGCTAGTCGAATGTGGTTTGATTTTATAAGCTAGTTTTTCGACTAGCTAAAATACAAGATTAGAAGTATATGGGTTTACCCATATATAGACCACTTTGACATTATTACATAAATGATAAGAAATAGGAATAAAAAAATTTTTCACCGAAAGTTGGCAACATTGTATTTTGCTAATATATAATATTATAGGCGCTAAGGGTATCTTCTGTAAAAATTTCATTCAAATCGGATAAATAATACGAGCATAAGAAATTTTTAGAAAATTATAATTTTTTTTTCGGAAAGTTGGCAACATCGTATTTTAATAAAATTATAATTTATGTGGGCACTAGGAGAAACTTTTCTGAAAATTTGATCAAAATCGAATAAATAATGTAGCCACAATAAATTTTTTTAAATTTTAGTAATTTTTTTCTCGATAAGTTGGCAACACTGTATTTTGTTAAAATTGCATAATTTATGCGGGCACCAGGAGAATCTTTAGTGAAAATTTGATTAAAATTGGTTAAATAACGTGGTCATAATAAATTTTTAAAAATTTTAGTAATTTTTTTCTCAGAAAGTTTGCAGCACTGTACATTTTGCGGACATGCAGCAATAAAAAATAAACATTCGCGATACTATTTTGTTGTTTGAATGACGTATAATAAAGTGCTTTTTACCCCATCCAAAATATTAATTTCCCTTTGAGCTGTGCGCGTTTGAAAATAACAGCTTTTTAGCCCTGGAGAACTGAGCTACCTCTCTTTAAACAATTCGATAAGTCACTGCTCACCTGGTTTAATGCAAGCCGGTGTTTGTCCCGATTGTCCGTGACTCCTACTGCTTCGGCCACTGCTCGACACCGAACCGGCCGGACTATGCGGGGCCGTTGCAGCAGCTGTTGGTGGTCCACTGCTCGCTGCGACGCTGGCACCGCCGCCGGCACGCGTCGATGCCATCGACGACGAGCAGAAAAGCGGTTCGACGGATCTAAGTGGTAAGAGCGGTGCCAGCGGTGAGATCCACATGTCCTCCAGCGGAATACGGCCCCGTGATTCGACTAGGCCCGGTGTTGATTGGCTACGGCCCATTGCCGCTGTAAAAAAGTGAAGAATTGTATAAAATTATAGTATTTATCAATTGTATAGGATGTGTTGTTTACGAGATTTTATCGAAGAAACCTTATATTTTATGTACTATTGTAAAATAACAAACTATAGTTAGATAAAAAAATATTATTATTATATGTAAATATATTACATAATTATACCACATTCTATATATATATATATATATATATATATATATATATATATATATATCTGATTGAAATAACTAGTAACTGGTAAGATAATTATGTAAGAAATTAATGGGTATATAACGTGATTGTGTATGTAATAATGGGTATATCAGTCCAATATGGAAATGTTCTAGTTCTTAAATAAAACTCATTTAAATTTTAAGCTTTCGATTTATTTTAAATCTTCTTCATAGCCAATTATAACATGTGGAAACAAAACTATTTGTATAACAATGTCAACATGATAGAAAAAGTTAATATTTATAAAAAGAGTTCGAAATTTAACTCATAAGGACAAATGTCGTAATGAAAATAAAAATTGTACTTACAACTAATATACAGGTATATATATATATCGATGTATTTAATTGTACAGTATGTATTTTTTTATTAACTTAATGCTATTTAAATAAATATTATTATTATATATTGACAATGCGTTTTTTTCTCATTATAGATTCGTCTTTGTAAACGTCTTTACAAACCAACCACCAGTTTACGTCAAATTTGGTAAGTAGTTTTTAAATTTTCATTCATCAAAAAACATTTTAATAATAAATGTTACATTTATTATTAAAATGATTTTTTGACATGTTTTTTATATAACTGTGATATTTTGTATTTTTAAATTTACTGATCAAATAATGTTTATTTGTGTTACATGTAAAAATCAACTAAAATATTCTGCTAGCCCTGAAGAAGGCAATAGTGATTGCCGAAACGTTGGCTTAGTAGTTAATATAAATATATAAAACACTGAATTCCGTCAATTACTAATTATTTATTATTTTGAATCATGATTATTTCAAGTTCTATTTCGGATTGGTTCGTATCAAACAGTTTAGAAATTTTGTTTGGAATTTCGCGATGCTTAAATTTTGTTAAATAATAAAATCATTATTGTATTGGTAACATAATGACTTCTTTCTACATAGTATATATGGTAACGTAATATTAATATTATGATACGCTTGTAGAAAAAAAAATTACATCTATATCATTATTTTTTCAATTTTATAATTTAAATATTATAATAATTTAAATATTATATATATAATATTAATATATTATAATCCATGTACACAATATTCGATTTTAATTTAAAGAAACATTTTCATACATTTGACTTAATGGATTTGCGTAATCTTGTTAAATTTTGTCTGTTGGTTTCTATAAACAAGACAATATTTATAATATATTTATACCTGTAAACAAAGAAGTATTATTCTATCACTTTCTAACTCATTTATCTTACGAGCATAACGACAATTTGAAACAACTAAAATAATAGCCAATCAGAGATGAGCAGTCGTATTGATACAAGTTCGTTTGTGTTTTTAACAAAATTTAGTTGTGAAAAATGCGTGTTTTCTGTAGCAGTTAATGACAATTTTGCTCGGATTTTAATAAAAAATATTGTGTAAAATGTAATGAATTAGTGTTTCATGACTATATTTACTAAATATAAGTGTATTTTGTTTATAAGAAGTGAAACAAATATTGTACTATTATTCTAATCTATAATTAAAACAATTATTCGTAACATTGATAAATTTTATATGATAAAAGTGGACAGACAGTATTGAACTGGCAATTTTGTATACCTATGTGTGTGTATTTTATATTCTAACATATTTACTAGACTATAATTTTGAGTGAGAGGAATTAAAATTGAAATTAGAATAATTCTACAATTAAAGGTAAACAATGATTTTTATAATTTTATTAATTTGTTCAAAATATCACAAATTATCACAGAATTTAAACTGTTTTACAAATTTTTTTTTTATTGTCATATATTTTTCTATAATTATTTTATTACATATTTGGAATCTATTTTGAAGCTATACTTTTGCGGACGTCCGATGAGTAGTTATAATTGTATGATTGAGAGTGTTTTGCGTTAGCAAAAATTTCCAAGTATTAGGAATATAAGAGCATGTATGAGAAGAATTATGAATGTGGATGAAGCTAAAGATGCTTATCTGGATAGGGATATTTGGAGGAAATTGATTTCGGGATAATGGAAAGAATTTGTGCCTCACCCTTTTGGGTACATGACGTGATTGTGCATTGTAAAAAACTAAATTATTTTGTTTAATAACGTTCAACATCAACAGATACAGATTGTATTATATTAAATCTAAGGATAGAAAAGGATAATCTTTACACAATTTACAATAATTCAATCAATTGAAAATTAAAAAAAAATATATAATAGAATGTAAAGTGTTGCTGATCTGTAAAATTGCATCCATTTGCAATATGCATTCGTGGAGGTCCGTAAAAGAAACGTTCTAGCAATTTGTTATTCGCGCATTCTGCTTGTAAATTTTTCACAGATCTACCGTATTCCCGTGCGCCATTTGCAACGTGACGAAAACAGTTTCAGGTTCGCGTTTTTATTTTAAGCGAAAGACTTTGAGTGCCAGACGCTATATGGGACACTATACCCCCTCACACATACACACAGACACACCGTTCTAAACACGTTTTAAATTTTATGATCTCTGTCTCGTTGGACTTTTATGTTAGCTTTAAGCTTTAACATGAATGTGTTCTTATTTTTTTTGATGTATTTATGTAGGTATGGTACTCAGAAAGTATCATAATCTATCTGTATTAGCTTGAAATAGAAATTTACCAATTTTGAAACTATTAACTATCAACTATCAATATCAATATCTAGCTATCAACAATATTAATAACTATTTATTGTAAAATAATGGTATTTTTCTGCAAGCGTATCATAATATTAATATTATGTTACCTTACTGCTTATCTAAAAAAGGTTATTATGTTACTAGTACAATAATGACATTATTATACAGCACTTAGTTATTATATACACTATTAGTGGTAGCACCACAACGTAAAATGTGTTTAATCTGACATCTTTGGCGGTCATATTGATGCAAACTAATACGTCAAGTTAAGTTAGTTGACAATTGCATTGTTTATTTTCGCTTGAATTTTATTATTTGATTATTGAAAATGTGTGAAAAAGTGCAAAAAATACAATGATTGCATCATCATATCACATATGATAAGGAAAGTATTGTACATACACACAATCACGCCATGTATCCAAAAGGGTGTGGCACAAACTCTTTTCATCATCCCGAAATCAGTCGCTTCCAAACATTCCTATCCAAAAAAGCAACTTTTGCTTCATCCACATTCATAATTTCTCTCATGCATGCTCTTTTATTCTTACTACTTTTAAATTTTCGCTCACTAAATTGAATATACCGAGATTTTTACAAATAAGCACGAATTAGGTTTATAGTAACACAAATCAACTGTATTTGACGTGATGTTTGTATGTTGGTTTCTGGACACATGTAGACGGATTGTTATCAAATTTCATATTTAGGTTTCAAAGGTAAATATCTAAATTTGTTCCATTTTTGGTAAAAATTTGCGTACCGAAAGTGGTAATTTATTGCAGTAACTTTTATATATTTTATAAATATTTCACAACAGAGATTACTCCGAAAAAAAATATTTAACAAAAAATTACTAAACAAATTATAACTAACAACTTTTATTTCTAACATTTTTTGATATGGCTAAATATTTTTTAAAATAATTTTTCATATTTTTATAACATATATAATTCTCTAAATAAGTGGCATATTTATATCAAAACTGTTTTGTTTGTTTTGACTAGAGTAGTTGCTGTTATAAAAAAATTTTCTATTTCATAAATTTATTCATTTATTTATTTATTAGTAACAAAATAATCATTTCTTGTCATAAAATCATCTCATTATGATTTCTCAGCAAATCGACAAAAAATAAGCACTAAAATATGAACTAGTCGGTATTTTTTCTCGATGAGCCCGAATGATTTGAGCAAATGCAAAAAGAGAAAACGCTATAAGACGTTGAAATTGGTATGGAACGCTATGGGTGGTAGAGTCAGGTTTGGGGGGGGGGGGTTGTGATATTATTTATAGCACTGTGATACCCTTATATCGTAAATAAGTCAGAAACGAAAACGTGGAACTTGCGCCTGTCAACGGCAGACGATGCATGCTAAATAGCCGTGTCGCCATTTTAGGGGATGATGATAATTTCGAATTCGGCCACGAAACATCGCAAGAGATATATAGTTCATTCTTTAATCATTCGAATTTTAGTATTTTAGATGAAATAAATTGTTCAAAAGAATTTATTTAACAAAAGTTGCTAAACAAGTTATAACTAACAACTTTAATTCAGAACATTTTTCGATGCGGCTAAATCATTTTTTTATAATTTTTTATATTTTTGATATATAATTCTGTAAATAGGATGGCCTATTTCTATCAAGATAGTTTTGTTTTTAGTTACCATGACTACAGTAGATGTTATACAAATTTTCTTATTTCATAAATTTTTTTAATAATCCGTTCTGTAATAGTGCAGATTTTTTTTTATACTTTAGTTCACTATATATTTTTGTGAGTAAAATATCTGTTTTTTGATAATTCTTAAGACTTTGTTATTGAAAGTTTAAAAATAAATACAGGGTTACTAAAATGTATGGATGCAATTAAATATTTTAAAAAGGGTTATCAAAACTTGTTAAAATTTTGTGCACAATTAAAAGTATTTAAATTTTATCGTCTGAGATGTTTCTTAAATTTCTACTGTCATTTGTTTCGGAGACACAAGGCTAACTTATTTTTTTCCTGAATTTAGTAATGTAACACATGCATATCTTATTTTTAACAAAACTGAAATAAATAAATAAAAGATCATTGAACAAATATAATTTGAAGAAAATGTAAAATTTATTTTACCTTGGAGTTATTGGGTGGTAGCATTTGTAAACTTAGTCACGCGGCTAGGCGCGATTAGCGGGTTTAATCACGCGATTAAGTTGACAGATGTTAATCACTCATTGTCTTTATCTATATCATAAGAATTACACTTAAAATTACAAAATTACAATTACAGAATTACAAAAAAATTAAGAATTTCATTTTCATATTGTGGAATTCCGCCCTGCTTTGTCTGAAAACAATTTTAAGCATATTTTTAGTTTTTTAAAAAATTAGGCGGCCATGAAAAATGTAAAAAAACTATTTTATATTCAGGTAAAGTGCCTTTTCGGTCAATAATACGGCATAATGTTCTTGAGAAAAGTTGTTCAGAATATGAAATTATGACTAAAAATTCAAAAAGATCAATTAAAAAAAAATACATAAGTTTCTAAGATTGTATTTATTTATGTATCTAGATATTTTAATTAAACAATTATTAGAAATCAAATTTATTAAAGAAAGTACATACATACACAATCACGCCATGTACCCAAAAAGGCGTGGCACAAACTCTTTTCATCATTCCGAAATCAGTCGCCTCCAAACATTCCTATTCAAACAAGTAACTTATTAAAGAAAGTAATTAATTAAAATTGATTTAAAATCAAATGATTACAATTGTGATTTAAATCATGATTTAAACCAAATGATTGATATGTTTCGAGAATTAATTTTGATATGGTTGGTGTAGAAATTTCGATCAAGTTACCCTATCCTAAACCTTATTGATGTATAAGTGACATAATATAGGGTGGTGTTTGCTTTCTCACTTATTGGTCCTTATAGACTAGCGACTAAATCTCTCGTGGTCAACCGCAAACTTGATTTACCTGTGATTAGGTACTGACGTCATATTCTCATATAGGTAAATAAAATACAGATTCCAATTTTGCTTACTGTCTATAAGATGAGGCTACATAATTCAATTCAATTAATCGAACATTTTCCATTTCCTAATCGAAGTGATTTTCTGAATTTTTTTTATACATAAATATTACTAATAATGATAATAATAAATAAATTAAAATTTGAAAGATATGTTTAATGTATTTGTAAAAAAAAAAGCTATAATGATTAATAATCATTTTTTTTTTAGTCAGAAATAATATTTTTCAAATTCACACCACTCCGTTAATAATCATCGGAATGGCATGAATTTTTAACTACTAAAAAGCATATTTCATTAGCTTTTTGGTGATTATTTTGAAATATTTTTAAAGTAAGTACAATAAAAGTTATATCCTAAAATGTTTAAAAAAGCGATTTCCCCATTTAAGCTAAATGCAAATTTTGAGCCTTCAACAGGCACGGGTTAATAGCATCTGACAGGTCTGGGAAGTGTATTTACCACTTTGACTGCAAGGAAAAAAATTACTAAAATTTTAAAAAATTTATTATGACCACGTTTATTAACCGATTTTAATCAAATTTTCACAAAAGATTCTCCTGGTGCCCGCATATATTATGCAATTTTAACAAAATACAGTGTTGCCAACTTATCGAGAAAAAAATTACTAAAATTTAAAAAAATTCATTGTGGCTACATTATTTATCCGATTTTGATCAAATTTTCAGAAAAGTTTCTCCTAGTGCCCACATAAATTATAATTGTATTAAAATACGATGTTGCCAACTTTCCGAATAAAAAAATTAATAATTTTCTAAAAATTTGTTATGCCCGCATTATTTATCCGATTTTAATGAAATTCTTACAGAAGCGCCTATAATATTATATATTAGCAAAATACAATGATTTTCGGCGAAAAACATTTTTATTGCTATTTCTTATCATTTATGTGATAATGTCAAAGTGATCTATATATGGGTTTACCCATATACTCCTAATCTTGTTTTTAATTTATTTGGAGTGATTTTGGCGGGTGGGAGCAACAAATTTCCGACTTTTCCAAAATAAGGACCACCCTAATATATATAATATAGTGTCTGTAAAAATCAAATCAAGCAGAGAGCAATGATTCGTCAAAGTGAAACAATAACTTGCTAAATTTACGTTCGGAAGGGTTCTTTAACGGTATAGTGAATTTTTATCGTTCATTCCTCTCCCCCCTCTCACCCTACTTGTTTTCGTTACGAAAATCTCGTAGTTGGGGGGGGGGGAGTCGTAATCGTTTACAATAAATATTATACCGGCGATTCGACGTGCTTTAGAATAACGATACGATAGTGTATAAGGATAAAAATGATGAAGGAAACAGCTTTTTAATGCTTTTACTTTACATGATATATTATAGTGCCGAGCTTTCAAACTTTTTTCAACCTTAACTTTTTTTTCCTTATCGAATTTAAATGAAAATTTACCTAGAGATTTTTCATATTATGCGCAAAAGTTATGTTCAAATTATTTGCCAAAGGGGAAAACTACTTCGTCAAATTTTCTACATCAGATTGTAAAAATTTTAAGTATAATTGTTGAAATTATAGAGATTTTTCGTCGATATTACTGATGTTAATCAAAAATTTTAAGATTGTAGTAATTTTACTTATTTAATAAATAACTTTTATATAAACTTATGTTTTTTTCTGTATAAATAATTGACACTTAAAATTAGGGATATAAGTTTGCCATTATTTATAATATTATTTTGTTAGAAATAATTTTATTTAACATAGTAAAAAATCTTTCAGAACTCATTATATAAAATAAACTGCTTTAGGTTTAAGTTCTGTATTAAAATTAATTTATAATTGACGTTTCGACAAAACTCAACGCTCGTCTTCATCAGGATCAACTGATTCAAATGATATTACAGTAAATAACAGAACATAGAAACAAGTTACTAGGTAACAAATAAGTGATTAGATCATACTTGTTTTTTATAGATTGTTAATTAATGGAAGCCAATGCCTTCACAGTGATTGATTATATATAACTTTATTTTTAGATATTTTTTATGAAATATTTCGAGGTTCTTTTTTGAAAAGTTTCCTAACAGAAATTTAATTATAAAGTTAATTTATTCTCGCAATCAACATGTATTTTGTGTAGTTCATTAAAGAATTCTAGGCATGAAAATGTGTTTCTATCTCTCATTAACATCATTTATTGGACAACAAGAGTTCGTTACGGGTTAAGTAATTCAACTTGAAAACTTGTTTGAATTTAGTTTCTTCAAGTGAAAATTTCAATATTCAATTTGTTATTTCTTTGAAATATAATGAAATTTATTGATTGATTCACATAATATCTAAGTGGGATATATAGATTTATGTAATTTGCTGGTTTTTGAATTTTTTTTATCTGATATAAAAAGACAAACTATTTAATAACAATAATTACAATTAGCTCGAAATTAGTGCTATATTATAATTGTAATCCTATTGGTTCTGAAGGTGACTTAATACCAAGACAGGTTACGCCATAACGCAGTAACGGCATAACGTATTCAAGTTACATTATTTTGTATTTCACTAAAAATCTATCAACTTTTTTAACATAGGACATGTTACATAAACTAACACTAATTATAATTTGACACTTGCATAGCATTCTATCAACAGCGCTAACTCGTCAGATAATTTAAATGCAATGTAGTGATTGGTCAAAAGTTGTGCAAAAAAATTGTATTATGATTAATTATGCAGTGTGTCAAAGCTATTAGTTATATTAATAAAGTAATAACAACGTATACAAATTATATATTTTCTATTTTACTAGGAATCTATCAATTTTCAACATAGGACATGTTACATAAACTAACGCTATTTTTTTTATACATAAAATTAATTAAAGTAGTAAAAATTCAGGATTTTCCTTTGAAAACAAAAGAGATTTTTATGTTTTTTTTAAATTTCAAGTGTGTAGTAATATTTTAGGCACATTCTTAAATAGATTTAATTTAGTTTTTTTACGAAAAGGTAGCCTAAAGATTCCTTAATAAGGCCCTTTTACAAATTGCAAATATTTGATTGCATACTTGAGATACGGACCCTGAAAAATGTTGCCAATTTCAAACAAAAATACGTTAAAAACAGTTGAATTAAAGTAAAATGTTATTAATGTAAAATTTACTCCTAAATTTAATAATAAAATAAAAAACGGGGCATTTCATTTAAAATAAGGAAGTTAGTTGGAATATCCTTATATATCAAATTTTGTGACATAATATTATATGGATTTTAGAATACAGATAGCATAAGTTGCTCGTATTTGTTAAGAATTTATAAACTTTTGTATAACAGAAATAAAAAAAGTTTTTAACGAACGGACAAGGAAAACGTATTAAGCTGTAGGGTAAACGTGTTGTATAAGTAAATGCAGAGATATTTGGTTGCGAAATAAACTTGTATGTGTATATGTAGAAAACTAGTAAAATATTCCGTGTTGTAGACGTAGTTATTATTATATTCGACGCAGATTGTATGTGTTGTTTTTGACACTTTGAGTGGCATTTCAATTTCGGCGGTGTAAAATTTTCACATTTTGTATACAAGCACTTTATTACAATACGGTTACAACCTCTACATAATATTACTTTTTTCGTTTTATATCTTATAGTAAAATGCAACTGTATGTTTATATAATTTTAGATTTTGTTATATGTTAATCTACGTAAAAAATGTAAGATTCGTGGATGTTTGATATTTAGCATTTTTCGGATTTTAGTACGTCTGTCGAGCGCATTGAACTTTGTCAGATTTTCAGCATTAAAAAAAAATTAAACTGCTTAGGTTAAAGTTCTGTATTAATATTAAGTATCGACGAACTCAATGTCCATCTTCATTTTTTTTTAATTTCTTTTATCAGTTTTTTTTATTTGTCAACCTACGTAAATATGTAACAGTCGTGGATGTTTGATATTTATCATTTTTCAGAAGTTAATACGGCGTAACATATCCACGACTGTCGAGGGCCTCAGTTTTTCAGAATTTTTAGTCGTCGATCAAAGTTCGATTACATTCGATTTTCGTTCAAACAGCATTTTTACGAATCCAGTTTATTCGGAAGCTAAATTATTTTAAGTTAGTTAAAGACAAACTTTCAGAAGAACACGTTTAGTTCGTCGAAATGTCGATTATTAATAAATATTAATACAGAACTTAAATCTAAAGCTGTTTTATTTTATGGAAAATGTTTGTAGATTTTTTTGTATAGAAAAATGCTTTGTGCATTTAATAGGACAAGTAGACATAAACACGCAAAAGAACAGTTACAGTTTAAAGATCAAAGAATTTTTTTAGGATTTGAAACTTTTTATATCTAAATTTACCCAGATTTGAGTTAATTAAATGTAAACTTGTAAAACCTTATCTACGTGTTCTTGTAAGTACAGAAACTAATAAAAATATCTAGGTACATTTCCACAAAAAATCTAGAAGCATATAAATATGCATACAGTGTACGTCAAAGTTGACTACAATTCTGGTTTATACTATACACCTACATACCTAGCTGTTATTGTCAGTATAAAGGTGGGTCATAAAGTTCTACGTGAAATTGTGCACGAAATAAAAACGAATCGTATTTTTATGCCTCGACGAAACATAACTAAGATTTGTTTAAATTTCTCCAGCTTTATTGATAATAACATTCGCGTGAACTAGAATTATATGACTTTTTAGGAATTTTATTTGCATCCGTAGAAAAATTTATAATCGTATTTTTAAATGTCACCTATAAAAAATTTACAAATAACTGTAAATGTCGCTTTAAAAAAATTATTGAATTGGGACAGAATAATATTTTTTTTTCTTCAATAATACTTTTAATTTTAATTATTTTACACGGTTTGTTCCATACGCCATTTTTGGTCAAATTGAGTTATTGGAAATTTTGGCAATATTTGTTTATTTCTATTTGAAAAATCATGGATGTTATAATTTTAATAGTTTCGAAAATATAAATTCTAATTGGTTACATATCCTTACTATAAACAATTCAGTTCAGAAACTTTAAACATCATTTTCTCGAAAGTTAGATTTTGTAATATGGAACAAACAAGAAATCAACTGACAAAATTTCGCTTAAAAAACAAATTGAATTGGGCCAGAACAATAATTTTTTTCCTTCAATAATACTTTTAATTTTAAGAATTACTTGGCATTTATTTTGATTTATTTTTAGTTTAGTTCAGTTTAGAATGCTTGATAGAAAAAATCGTATATGTCACTTGGAATAAAAAGCTCTTTTTGTGTTTCGCTCAGACTGTTTGGCCTCAACATTGCTTTTTACTCCTCGTAATATAACATACTATTGTTTATAATGACATTACTTCTATTACGTTTGAGACTAGATTAGGTATGGAAGATGGTATAATGGAATACCAATTTTATGAAAGCTCATGTAAATATACCAGTGACTGATGTCACACGTTTAGTGACAAAATTTAATGACTTGTCTACAACTTAAGAGCGATCCACCTTTATAGTTATAAGTTTAGCGATATTGTCATATAACTATATGCCGATTCTTCTGTAGTGTATGTTTATTCAATCGACTGAAATAAGGTGAGATACCTACCTTTTTCGAGAGGTGCCCGCTTGTATTTTTCAAGTCTCTTAACTGCAATTGCTTCAAGACGTACACGTGCCGCTGGATATTCCTTCAGCACATCCCACATGTCTTTTTTGCTCAAAACGAACAGGTCACTGTAACCGACAGATCGAACTGAAGCTGTCCGACGATTACCTGAAATCATAGGAAAAACAAAATTCTTCAAATCATTGATATAACAAATTAAAACAAAACAACTAGTCCAACAACTACAGATACGATGCAGGAGGTAATGGGGTTCTACCCTGGTACTCTATACATATCATAAGATCAAAGTCAAAGTCAAAAAGAAACTGTTATTCAGTCATCAAGCACTGAAGATGACATTTACGATATATGGCGAAACGTCTGCGATAAAGATAGATTGACTACGGCATACCAGTCTAGAGAATTCTATAAATTCAATAATAATTTGATTATGTATATTACCGGCAGATTGATAAGAGAAGCAATAGAAATTTATAAAGAAAAGTTAACATCAATAACTGCGAAGGCACTGAGTTAAATAAAATTTGGCTTCTTTTAATTAAAAAATTTATAAGTCTAGTTACTTATTTGTTACCTTGTAACTTGTTTATATGTTCTGTTATTTACTATAAATGTCATTTGTATCATTTTTTTCTGGTGAAGACGGACGTTGAGTTTGTCGAAATTTTTAACCCCGAGCAGTTTTATTTTAAGTTTATCTAATTTGTTTTTGATTGCTATTTAAATGAACAATACATTTAAAAAAAATTAATGTATTTTATATAATTTTGAAAATTAAATGAAAGTTGGTGTATATACAATACATACATATTTGAAAAAATTGTCAAACAGATCAAACGACAATTTAAATCATATATCAAATTTCCTGTAGTTTTATCATTTGTCTCGCTGACTTTGTAAATATTTTTCAAATGATAGAACACTTCAGATAACGCAGTATATTAATTACATTTACAATATTAAAGTAGTCTTATAGAACTGAATTGTTTTCAAACACAGACAGATGTGTTCTTGCTTTATTGTGAGTGATTTAAGTCAAAAATTGTTTACTGAAGAAATCCATCTGTTTCACTGTTATCGGAAAACAACTTTTACTACTGGTAATTAAATTTTTGTTGCTAATTTATTAGATAAAGGTTTGCGAATAATTCTAAATGTTTTAGAGATTTTTTTCTGTAAATTGTCGTTACCGTACGATATTGGTTCACTTTAACAAACTGATAATAATATATTATGTTACGAGGACTAGAAAACGATGATTATTGTGTTGAACCCAGATATTTGTGGCCGGGACAAAGCCGAAGCTAAGTAATCTGGGCGAAACACAAAAAAAGCTTTCTATTCCAAGTTAGATACATACGATTTTTTTCTTCAAGTGTTCTAAACGTAACTAAACTTAAAATAAATAAAAATGCGTGCCAAGTAACCTTACCAGTTAGTAAAAGTTGTAGAATAGTATGTATATGTATATATTACACTGTAAAAAATTAATGTAACCTTACATGTTTTTTAAATGTATTTTTTTATGAAAAAAAAATAAAAATATTATTTTAATTATTATAGTAAAATTACAAAATGTTGTTATTTTACTGTTAAAACGTGCATAAAATTACATAAATTTAAGATATATTTTTTACAGTGTATTTATATTTGTTTTGTGATTTGTGAGAATTAATTTTTCTTCAGTCAAATATATAATTTATAAAAAAATCTGATTTCATTTCTTGCACTTCTTGACATACTTTCAATAATCAAATTCAAATTCAAGCGAAAATAAACGATGGAATTGTCAATTAACTTAACTTAACTTGACGTAATAGTTTTTGCAATATATTATCTAGTAAGTAACTGCTGTATAATAATGACATTATTGTACTAGTAATATAATAATGTCTTTCTACATAGGCAATATGGGAACGTAATGTTAAAATTATGATACGCTTGAAGAAAAAAAATATATTTTATTAATTTATTAGATAAGAGTTTTGAATAATTTTACATGTTTTTACAGATTTTTTCTATAAATTGTCAATACCGTACGATACTGGTGCACTTCAATAAACTGATAAAATATCGTTATAATACTAAGTAAGTAAAGTATTTTTATAACAATTCTTATGCAGAGGTTTTGTCATATTATAAGTGGACTATATATATATATATAGATGTTGAGGCTAGTTTTGTAATGAAAATGACGTTTACTTAAAATTACTCATTAAGTAATTTTAAACAGTTTATTTGAATGTTATAATAATAGATGTAGTTAAGAAGATTAGAAGTATTTGGGTAAACACATATATGTAAAGAAAACTTTGACATCATCAGTTGGCAAATTTTTGTTTTCAAATCCGACTTACAATTAGATAAAAATTTAAAATACGTGTAGATAAATTAAATGTCGATTATTAATAAATATTAATACAGAACTTATTGTAAAAATGTTTTGTATTTCTTTGTATAAATGCCTAAAATATCATTCTAATACTTTTCTCAAATAACTTTTTTTCAAAATTTTACAAATAAAGTAAGTCAATTATCGTGAATTTGTTTTTTTAAAATGGTTGATTTTGACTTATATTGAAAGTGATATTAGTACTCCAACTAGTGCTTTTTTTAGTTTTTAGACAAGCAATAAATGATTCCGTAATAATAAATTTCTAAAATAAAACGGCTTTAGGTTTAAGTTCTGTATTAATATTTATTAATAATCGACGTTTCGTCGAACTCAACTCAACTTCATCAGGAAAACTTGATACAAATGACATTTACAGTAAATGTACAGAATATAGATACAAGTTACTAGGTAACAAAATAAGTAACTAGTTCATAAAATTTATAAAATTTTAATTAAAAGAAGCCAAACTTTCTTTGCTGTTTAATCAGAGGGTTACCCATATGTTTATAATCTTTTTCAATTAGAAATTAGCAGATAGGTTTCTAAACTTTAGCAATAAAAGAAAAATAATTATTTAGAATAAAACTGCTTTAGGTTTAAGTTCTGTATTAATATTTATTAATAATCGACGTTGAGTTTGATCGAAACGTCGATTATAAATAAATATTAATACAGAACTTAAACCTAAAGCAGTTTTATTTTAATATAATGAATTCTGACAGATTTTTTTTACTATGATAATAATTTTCAAATAACAAATAATAAAAAATTTCCCATTTGATGATGACTTTTTTTTCACAATTATTTAATTTGACTTTTACCAAAGAGAATATATATATTATATTCTCTTTGCTTTTACCTAAAGTGATATCGGTACTTCCGACTAGTGCATTATTAGTTTTTAGATAAGCACTAAAAGGTTCCGTAATAATAATTTTTGACGTACACTGTATAATATATGTACATATTTAAATATTTTTATTTCCAGAATGTCTACCATGTATCCAGTTTGGAAATTAGCAATACTTATTGTTATATATGATTTATTAAATTATGTAAGTGGCAATTGTTTCCAAAATGGAGAAATTAGTGCTGGTAGTATAGATTCCCATCAGATTTACTACTTTAAATACAAATGTGATAATATGACAAGAGATGAATTTGAAATCGAAATTAATGTGATTGTTCAGAGAAAAACTGTAAGAAAATTAGAAGTGTATGATAGTAATTTGGGAGTACTGACCGAAACGCTATTTAATGCCAAAAACGGATATCAAAATGTTGGGAATTTGACAATAGATAATTGTAATGTAACTTCAATTGAAAATAAGACATTTATTAAATTTAGCTCTTTATTATATTTGTATATCGTAAACAATAATTTTAAATCATTTACGTATAAAGTTATATATTTTCTTGATCGTTTAACCACATTAGATTTAACAAATAATAAAATAGAAGATTTTCAATTTGATTGCGAGTATAATCGTAATTTGAATACCTTATCTTTGAACAATAATTCTTTAGTTACTTTAACGAAAAATGTATTTTTATATAAACATTATTGTTCTGGGCGCAATGGAATTCAATTATATTTTGCTCATTCAAAAATACAACAAATCGAAAACGGCACGTTTGATAGGATGTATATCAGTACGTTAGATTTGTATAATAATGAAATTAAAAATTTTAATTTTTTAACCTGGGATACAAGAATTAATTCTTTGAATTTAACTCACAATAATATAACAGTATTCAATTTAAGACCAAATAGTTATTTAGATGAACTTTATGTAGACAAAAATCCATTTCGATCACTAGAACCTAAGTCATTTTATAATTTAGTAAATTTAATAAAATTTAGTATTAATAAGTTTTTATTCGTAACAGATGGTGTATTAAAAACAAATACGTTTTACGATTTAAGGTCGCTTTTTGATTTAGATTTATCTGATGTTAATATAAGTAAAATTGAACCTAAAGCATTTACTTGGTTAAATAATTTGCGGAACTTATATCTGGAACATAATAACATTTCTACGATAGGTAGTAATTTATTTTTTGAATTAAAATCTTTAAGAACTTTAAATTTAGAATATAATAAAATATCTACTTTAGAAAATAGTTCATTTTCGGGACTAAATTCTTTGAGAATATTAAATTTGAGCAATAATAATATTTCGACACTGAAAAGTCAAATGTTTTTGGGATTAAACTCATTAGAAACACTCGAATTAAACAATAATCCAATTGCAAATATTGAATCAAATTCGTTTAGTGATTTGAATCAAGTAATTAATATAAATTTTCGAAATATTTTTGCTCAAACTAAACATTTCAAATCTGGCATGTTTAATGGATTATCTCAAATAGCTATTTTAAATTTCTCGTACTTCGATCTTCAGGAAATTGATTCATATGCTTTTGTTGGTTTGTCACAGTTAAAAGATTTATATTTAGATAATAATAATATTACTGTATTGCGATCATGGACTTTTGCAAAATTACCAAATTTAAGCATCTTAACATTGCATAACAATCCTATTGCTAAATATGAACCACATGCATTTGTTAATATTCCTGACTATAATATTATCGATTTTCAAAATATATGCAGAAATATGAAACATGTTCCGAAAGAATTTTTTGACGGTTTAAGTAAAATGGAAAATTTAAATTTATCGGACAGTAATATAATTTCATTGGAAACAGGCTCATTTATCGGAATGGATGAGTTACGATATTTGTATTTGAGTAATAATAAAATTGAAGAAATATCTTCATATCTCTTTGCTGATACTCGTTATTTGAAATCTTTGATTTTGTCAAATAATTTTATAAATAAAATTGATAAAACGGCTTTTTTCCATTTGGAGCATTTGACATTTCTAGACTTGTCTAGGAATAATATTTCTCTATTGGAATTCAAATTATTTGATTCAACAATATCACTGATTAAATTAGATTTGTCATGTAATAGAATAAGTAACTTAAAAAATATAAATTTAAAGGAAATAGTTAAATTGAATTATCTGTATCTTCAAAATAATATAATATCAAGCATAAATCCAAATACATTTCTAGGTTTAACTAATTTAGAAGTTTTAAATATATCTTCTAATCTTATTAAAGTAATTGAACCTTATGCATTTTCTGATTTAAATAATGTAAAACAATTATATTTAGAAGGCAACACTTTGGATACAATCAAAAGAGGAATGTTTATGGGTCTGTTCGGTTTACGAAATTATAGTTTTCAAAATTTATTTGCTAATATTCGTACTATACAAAAATATTGTTTCGTGGGTTTAACAAATTTACAAAGTTTAAATCTTTCACATTTAAATATTGAAATTCTAGAACCAAACGCTTTCAATGGTTTGGTAGAATTAAAATCACTTTATTTACAAAATAATCAAATTAGTCATTTAGAATCATATGTTTTTAACGGAACAGGAAATGTGAATTATATCAATTTGACCATGAATCCAATATCTCAAATAGAACCTAAATCTTTTATCGGTTTATCTACTTTGGAAATTCTAGATGTAGCTAAAAATTTTTGGAATATTAAAGTTTTGAAAGCTGATACGTTTCGGGGGTTAAAGCGATTAAGTAGTATGAATTTTTCTGGCTCAGGCATTGAAGAAATCGAACCAAATTCATTTCTCGATTTAGATAATGTTCAAGAGCTAAATTTAAATTATAATATTTTATCTACTCTACATGCAAAAACATTTCAAGGTCTGAATAGGTTACAGAAGCTATACCTTTCTAATTCAAACATAAGAGAAATAAAACCAAATTGTTTTGTCGGTCTGTTGCAATTAAATTATTTAAATCTAGATAACAACAAGATCTATTCATTGCAAAATAATACATTTTTCGGATTAAATGCGATACAGAATTTAAGTTTAGAATATTCAGGAATTAATGTGATACAACCAGACGCATTTTCAAATTTAACTTCTGTTAATTTTCTTAATTTGAGAAATAATTCTATATTTGAATTGTCTCAGAATGCATTTAAAGGAATGCCCAATGTTCAATCGATCGATTTGAGTTTTTCGTCAATAAAAACGATCAATCCGGGTGCGTTTAATGGTTTATATTCAATGAGAGCATTAAATTTAGAATCAAACGCGATAACAGTTCTTCAGCGTGCAATATTTAACGAAACGACAAATTTGGAAATTATTAATTTGAAAAATAATCGTATAATTGAGATTGAATCTGGCGTATTTGTTGGCTTAAACGGTATGAAAACTTTACACGCATCGTATCTGTTTAATAATATCAAAATTTTAAAACCTGGTTTATTTAAAGGTTTGTCTAATTTGCAACAACTTGATTTGTCCAGCAGTGAGATAACTAGTATGCAATCAGGAACATTTTATGATCTAAATTCATTGGTCTCACTAAATTTAATAAAAAACAATATTACCATGATAGATTCAGATAGTTTTTCAAATCTTATTCATGTAACAAATTTAACTTTATCTGAGAATAAAATTAATATTTTTAATAACAATTCATTTCGAGGCTTAGAGACTATGATCTGCTTAAATTTAAGCTTCAATGCAATCAAAATTTTTCCTTGTAAATTATTTGATGAGAAAAATATTTTATTAGAATTGTATTTAAGTTACAATCAGATAGTAGATGTTCAAGTTTGCGCTTTTCAATTTTTGACTAATTTGAGAAGATTACGATTGGATCATAATGAATTAAGTTATTTGAAGACTGGAACATTTTCAGCATTAAGCGGTTTAGTTTCTTTAGATTTGTCTTATAATAAATTTAATACGATTGCTGATAGACTAATACATCCGTTGATACAAATTAAGGAAATTGATATTAGCGCAAATCGTTTTGAATTTTTAAATCCAGCAATATTGTTTAATCATTTGAGTTATTTGAATAATGTGGATTTGTCAGGAAATTTATGGGATTGTAGTAATCTTACATTAATACTGAAATATTTTAAAATGAAAGGGATACGTCATGCTAGTAAAATTACAAGTTATGATTATGGCGATAATATTCATTTTATACAATGTTCCGATACGGAGAATGAAACCGCGAATGGAACTAAAACTGCGACTAAATTTTTTATCGAAGATAGTAAAGAACAAAGCGAAGTTTTATTTAAAATTAATCAGGAATTCCAAAATATTAACAATAATGGTAGGAATGAAGCCAAAGATTCATTTAAACATTTTGTAGATGATATTGAACACAATGAAACTTTATCTAAAATTATTCAAGAACTACAAAATATAAACGATAATATTAATAATAATATTAATAATGTTAATAATAATAATAACGCTAATATTAATAATATTGCAAAGAGATTTGAGAATCCAATTTTGTTATGGAACATCACATTTTTAATAATAATAAGTATTGTATGTTACAAAGCAATTTGTTTTGGTATTAAACTGTATAAGAATCATATTAATAAAAATTCAATGAAGAAAACATCTAGTATTTGTACAGAAACAGTTGAAATGTCAGCTGTTAATGAACATTTAGAAGATAGTAGTTTATTAGCAAATTAATTATTATTGTTAAAATAATTTACTTATTATTATTATTAATTTTATGTTCAGACTATGAATTGTAAAAATAGAACTTGTAAACAGGATTGGGTTGATTTTAATCATTTTATTTAAAACACAATTTTAATAATTTGTTTTTTAAAATAGTAATAAATGATTTAAATCAATTTTAATTAATTACTTTTTTAACTAAATTTGATTTATAATAATTGTTTAATTAAAATATTTAGATATATCATATTATAAAATTATAAAATTTGTTTATATGTATTATTAGAGCTAACGTCGCCTGTCCTCATATTCTGTGCATATTGAGTACAAGGAAGAAAAAAAATCAAAAGCAAACTAGAATAATTTTTCTAATTTACATTTAAATTTGACATTGCCGTTTTTTGCTTGTTCTACAGTGACACACTTAAATATATGCATATGTCTCTGAGGATATGCTACTGCAGATGCATTCAAACACACATAAAATTAAAAATATTACACATATAAAATTATATATGTTAAATTTACATTCAAAATACATACATCAAAATAATTAATAAACTTCTACTTTTGAAATTTTAAAAAGATCTAATTATTCTATTTTTTTTTTGAAAAAAATCACAAACAGCTTAATCCTGCTTGTAAATAATATTTTATTAGGTTATGGAATTTATGTTCTATTTTGTACGATTCTATAAGATCTATAGTACTATATAATTTTTTGTCTTTTTTTAACATATACAATTTTCAGTTTATTAAGAAAAACGACAAAATAATCTATAGTACTATAGATCTTATAGAATTGTATAGAATACTAGCATAAATTTTATAAGATTAATGTATTTTTTAATGTATAGTTTTGTGAATTGAAAATTTTAAATTTGTATTTTTATGTATGAAATTATATTAGTTAAAATTATTATTGTAAATTTTATCATAAAACCTAAATTGTACAAATAGAAAGATTTTTATCTAAAATAAATGTAAATACTTGTAAATAAATACTTTAGATTATAGAATTTAATTATATAAAAAAATATAACTTTTTTGGAAATTCCTTCACGATCTATGTAGTTAAAATAAAACGGCTTTAGGATTTAGTTCTGTATTAATTTTTATTAATATTCGACGTTTCGACGTACTCTACATACATCATCATCTGGAAAAATAATACAAATGACATGAACAGTAAATAAACAGAACATAAGAATAAGTTACTAGGTAACAAGATAAGTAACTAGATTATCAAATTTATAAATTATTAAATAAAAGAAGTTAAATTTTATTTAAATCAGTGCCTGCACTGATTTATATTATCTTTCTTTATAAATTCATATTGCTTCTCTTATCAATCTGCTGTTAACATTGATAAGAGAAGCAATAGAAATTTATAAAGAAAAAAAGATAATATCAATCAGTCTGAAGACACTGATTTAAATAAAATTTGGTTTCTTTTAATTATATATTTATAAATTTTATAATCGTGTTACTTATTTTGTTACCTAGTAACTTGTTTCTGTGTTCTGTTTATTTATTGTATATGTCATTTGTATAAGTTTTCCTGATGAGTTGGTGTATATACATATTTACAAAAATTGTCAAACAGATCAAACGACAATTTAAATCATATATCAAATTTCCTGTAGTTTTATCATCTGTCTCGCTGACTTTGTAAATATTTTTCAAATGATAGAATACTTCAGATAACGCAGTATATTAATTACATTTACAATATTAAAGTAGTCTTATAGAACTGAATTGTTTTCAAACAATTCAGTTCTTTATTGTGAGTGACTTAAGTCAAAAATTGTTTACTGAAGAAATCCGTCTGTTTCACTGTTAACGGAAAACAACTTTTGCTATTGGTAATTAAATTTTTGTTGTTAATTTATTAGATAAAGGTTTGCGAATAATTCTAAATGTTTTACAGATTTTTTTCTGTAAATTGTCGTTACCGTACGATATTGGTTCACTTTAATAAACTGATAATAATATATTATGTTACGAGGAGTAGAAAACGATGATTATTGTGTTGAACCCAGATATTTGTGGCCGAGACAAAGCCGAAGCTAAGTAATCTGGGCGAAACACAAAAAAAGCTTTCTATTCCAAGTTAGATACATAGGATTTTTTTCTTCAAGTGTTCTAAACGAAACTAAACTAAAAATAAATAAAAATGCGTGCCAAGTAACCTTACCAGTTAGTAACAGTTGTAGAATAGTATGTATATGTATATATTACACTGTAAAAAATTAATGTAACCTTACATTTTTTTTAAATGTATTTTTTCATGAAAAAAAAATAAAAATATTATTTTAATTATTATAGTAAAATTACAAAATGTTGTTATTTTACTGTTAAAACCTGCATAAAATTACATAAATTTAAGATATATTTTTTACAGTGTATTTATATTTGTTATGTGATTTACGAGAATTAATATTTCTTTAGTTAAATATATTTTTTATGAAAAATCTGGCGGTATATATTGCATTTCTTGCACTTCTTCACATATTTTCAATAATCAAATTCAAATTCAAGCGAACTTAACTTAACTTGACGTAATAGTTTTTGCAATATATTATCTAGTAAGTAACTGCTGTATAATAATGACATTATTGTACTAGTAATATAATAATGTCTTTCTACATAGGCAATATGGGAACGTAATGTTAAAATTATGATACGCTTGAAGAAAAAAAATATATTTTATTAATTTATTAGATAAGAGTTTTGAATAATTTTACATGTTTTTACAGATTTTTTCTATAAATTGTCAATACCGTACGATACTGGTGCACTTCAATAAACTGATAAAATATCGTTATAATACTAAGTAAGTAAAGTATTTTTATAACAATTCTTATGCAGAGGTTTTGTCATAATATAAGTGGACTATATATATATATATATATATAGATGTTGAGGCTAGTTTTGTAATGAAAATGACGTTTACTTAAAATTACTCATTAAGTAATTTTAAACAGTTTATTTGAATGTTATAATAATAGATGTAGTAAAGAAGATTAGAAGTATTTGGGTAAACACATATATGTAAAGAAAACTTTGACATCATCAGTTGGCAAATTTTTGTTTTCAAATCCGACTTACAATTAGATAAACATTTAAAATACGTGTAGATAAATTAAATGTCGATTATTAATAAATATTAATACAGAACTTATTGAAAAAATGTTTTGTATTTCTTTGTATAAATGCCTAAAATATCATTCTAAAACTTTTCTCAAATAACTTTTTTTCAAAATTTTACAAATAAAGTAAGTCAAGTATCCTGAATTTGTTTTTTAAAATGGTTGATTTTGACTTTTATTGAAAGTGATATTAGTACTCCAACTAGTGCTTTTTTTAGTTTTTAGACAAGCAATAAATGATTCCGTAATAATAAATTTCTAAAATAAAACAGCTTTAGGTTTAAGTACTGTATTAATATTTATTAATAATCGACGTTTCGTCGAACTCAATTCAACTTCATCAGGAAAACTTGATACAAATGACATTTACAGTAAATGTACAGAATATAGATACAAGTTACTAGGTAACAAAATAAGTAACTAGTTCATAAAATTTATAAAATTTTAATTAAAAGAAGCCAAACTTTCTTTGATGTTTAATCAGAGGGTTACCCATATGTTTATAATCTTTTTCAATTAGAAATTAGCAGATAGGTTTCTAAACTTTAGCAATAAAAGAAAAATAATTATTTAGAATAAAACTGCTTTAGGTTTAAGTTCTGTATTAATATTTATTAATAATCGACGTTGAGTTTGATCGAAACGTCGATTATAAATAAATATTAATACAGAACTTAAACCTAAAGCAATTTTATTTTAATATAATGAGTTCTGACAGATTTTTTTTACTATGATAATAATTTTCAAATAATAAATAATAAAAAATTTCCCATTTGATGTTGACTTTTTTTCACAATTATTTAATTTGACTTTTACCTAAAGTGATATCGGTACTTCCGACTAGTGCATTATTAGTTTTTAGATAAGCACTAAAAGGTCCCGTAATAATAATTTTTGGCGTACACTGTATAATATATGTACATATTAAAATATTTTTATTTCCAGAATGTCTACCATGTATCCAGTTTGGAAATTAGCAATACTTATTGTTATATATGATTTATTAAATTATGTAAGTGGCAATTGTTTCCAAAATGAAGTAGTTCATACTTATTATTCAAAATACAAATGTGATAATATGACAAGAGAAGAATTTGAAATCGAAATTAATGTGATTGTTCAGAGAAAAACTGTAATAAAATTAGAAGTGTATGATAGTAATTTGGGAGTACTGAATGAAACACTATTTTATGCTAAAAACGGATATCAAAATGTTGACAATTTGACAATAGATAATTGTAATGTAACCTCAATTGAAAATAACACATTTATTAAATTTAGCTCTTTATCATATTTGTATATCGTAAACAATAATTTTAAATCATTTACGTATAAAGTTATATATTTTCTTGATCGTTTAACCACATTAGATTTAACAAATAATAAAATAGAAGATTTTCAATTTGATTGCAAGTATAATCATTATTTGAATATCTTATTATTGAACAATAATTCTTTAGTTACTTTAACGAAAAATGTATTTTTAGATAAACATTATTGTTCTTCTGATTATAGGCACAACAGAATTCAATTATATTTTGCTCATTCAAAAATACAACAAATAGAAAACGGCGCGTTTGATAGGATATATATCAGCACGTTAGATTTGTATAATAATGAAATTAAAAATTTTAATTTTTTAACCGAGGATACAAGAATTAATTCTTTGAATTTAACTCACAATAATATAACAGTATTCAACTTAAAAACAAATAGTTATTTAAAAGAACTTTATGTAGACAAAAATCCATTTCGATCACTAGAACCTGGGTCATTTTCTAATTTATATAATTTAAAAATTATTAGTATTAATAAGTTTTTATTCGTAACAGATGGTATATTAAAAACAAATACGTTTAACGGTTTAAGCGTGCTTTTGGATTTAGATTTATCTGATGTTAATATAAGTAAAATTGAATCTAAAGCATTTACTGGTTTAAATAAATTGCGGAACTTACATCTGGAACATAATAACATTTCTACGATAGGTAGTAATTTATTTTTTGAATTAAAATCTTTAAGAACTTTAAATTTAGAATATAATAAAATATCTACTTTAGAAAATAGTTCATTTTCGGGACTAAATTCTTTGAGAATATTAAATTTGAGCAATAATAATATTTCTACACTGAAAAGTCAAATGTTTTTGGGATTGAACTCATTAAAAACACTCGAATTAAACAATAATCCAATTGCAAATATTGAATCAAATTCGTTTAGTGATTTGAATCAAGTAATTAATATAAATTTTCGAAATATTTTTGCTCAAACTAAACATTTCAAATCTGGCATGTTTAATGGATTATCTCAAATAGCTATTTTAAATTTCTCGTACTTCGATCTTCAGGAAATTGATTCATATGCTTTTGTTGGTTTGTCACAGTTAAAAGATTTATATTTAGATAATAATAATATTACTGTACTGCGATCGTGGACTTTTGCAAAATTACCAAATTTACGCATCTTAACATTGCATAACAATCCTATTGCTAAATATGAACCACATGCATTTGTTAATATTCCTGACTATAATATTATCGATTTTCAAAATATATGCAGAAATATGAAACATGTTCCGAAAGAATTTTTTGACGGTTTAAGTAAAATGGAAAATTTAAATTTATCGGACAGTAATATAATTTCAATGGAAACAGGCTCATTTATCGGAATGGATGAGTTACGATATTTGTATTTGAGTAATAATAAAATTGAAGAAATATCTTCATATCTCTTTACTGATACTCGTTATTTGAAATTTTTGATTTTGTCAAATAATTTTATAAATAAAATTGATAAAACAGCATTTTTCCATTTGGAGCATTTGACATTTCTAGACTTGTCTAGGAATAATATTTCTCTATTGGAATTCAAATTATTTGATTCAACAATATCACTGATTCAATTAGATTTGTCTTGTAATAGAATAAGTAACTTAAAAAATATAAATTTAAAGGAAATAGTTAAATTGAATTATCTGTATCTTCAAAATAATATAATATCAAGCATAAATCCAAATACATTTCTAGGTTTAACTAATTTAGAAGTTTTAAATATATCTTCAAATCTTATTAAAGTAATTGAACCTTATGCATTTTCTGATTTAAATAATGTAAAACAATTATATTCAGAAGGTAACATGTTGGATACAATCAAAAGAGGAATGTTTATGGGTCTGTCCGGTTTACGAAATTATAGTTTTCAAAATTTATTCACTAATACTCGTACTATACAAAAATATTGTTTCGTGGGTTTAACAAATTTACAAAGTTTAAATCTTTCACATTTAAATATTGAAATTCTAGAACCAAACGCTTTCAATGGCTTGGTAGAATTAAAATCACTTTATTTACAAAATAATCAAATTAGTCATTTAGAATCATATGTTTTTAACGGAACAGGAAATGTGAATTATATCAATTTGACCATGAATCCAATATCTCAAATAGAACCTAAATCTTTTATCGGTTTATCTACTTTGGAAATTCTAGATGTAGCTAAAAATTTTTGGAATATTAAAGTTTTGAAAGCTGATACGTTTCGGGGGTTAAAGCGATTAAGTAGTATGAATTTTTCTGGCTCAGGCATTGAAGAAATCGAACCAAATTCATTTCTCGATTTAGATAATGTTCAAGAGCTAAATTTAAATTATAATATTTTATCTACTCTACATGCAAAAACATTTCAAGGTCTGAATAGGTTACAGAAGCTATACCTTTCTAATTCAAACATAAGAGAAATAAAACCAAATTGTTTTGTCGGTCTGTTGCAATTAAATTATTTAAATCTAGATAACAACAAGATTTATTCATTGCAAAATAATACATTTTTCGGATTAAATGCGATACAGAATTTAAGTTTAGAATATTCAGGAATTAATGTAATACAACCAGACTCATTTTCAAATTTAACTTCTGCTAATTTCCTTAATTTGAGAAATAATTCTATATTTGAATTGTCTCAGAATGCGTTTAAAGGAATGCCCAATGTTCAATCGATCGATTTGAGTTTTTCGTCAATAAAAACGATCAATCCAGGTGCGTTTAATGGTTTATATTCAATGAGAGCATTAAATTTAGAATCAAATGCGATAACAGTTCTTCAGCGTGCAATATTTAACGAAACGACAAATTTGGAAATTATTAATTTGAAAAATAATCGAATAATTGAGATTGAATCTGGCGTATTTGTTGGCTTAAACGGTATGAAAACTTTACACGCATCGTATCTGTTTAATAATATCAAAATTTTAAAACCTGGTTTATTTAAAGGTTTGTCTAATTTGCAACAACTTGATTTGTCCAGCAGTGAGATAACTACTATGCAATCAGGAACATTTTATGATCTAAATTCATTGGTCTCACTAAATTTAATGAAAAACAATATTACCATGATAGATTCAGATAGTTTTTCAAATCTTATTCATGTAACAAATTTAACTTTATCTGCGAATAAAATTAATATTTTTAATAACAATTCATTTCGAGGCTTACAGAGTATGATCTGCTTAAATTTAAGCTTCAATGCAATCAAAATTTTTCCTTGTAAATTATTTGATGAGAAAAATATTTTATTAGAATTGTATTTAAGTTACAATCAGATTGTAGATGTTCAAGTTTGCGCTTTTCAATTTTTGACTAATTTGAGAAGATTACGATTGGATCATAATGAATTAAGTTATTTGAAGACTGGAACATTTTCAGCATTAAGAGGTTTAGTTTCTTTAGATTTGTCTTATAATAAATTTAATACGATTGCTGATAGACTAATACATCCGTTGATACAAATTGAGGAAATTGATATTAGCGCAAATCGTTTTGAATTTTTAAATCCAGCAATATTGTTTAATCATTTGAGTTATTTGAATAATGTGGATTTGTCAGGAAATTTATGGGATTGTAGTAATCTTACATTAATACTGAAATATTTTAAAATGAAAGGGATACGTCATGCTAGTAAAATTACAAGTTATGATTATGGCGATAATATTCATTTTATACAATGTTCCGATACGGAGAATGAAACCGCGAATGGAACTAAAACTGCGACTAAATTTTTTATCGAAGATAGTAAAGAACAAAGCGAAGTTTTATTTAAAATTAATCAGGAATTCCAAAATATTAACGATAATGGTAGGAATGAAGCCAAAGATTCATTTAAACATTTTGTAGATAATAGTGAACACAAGGAAATTGTTCAAGAACTACAAAATATAAACGATAATATTAATAATAATATTAATAATATACACAATGATATTAATAATAATGTAAAAAGATTTGACAATCCAATTTTGTTATGGAACATTACATTTTTAATAATAATAAGTATTGTATGTTACAAAGCAATTTTTTTTGGTATTAAACTGTATAAGAATCATATTAATAAAAATTCAATGAAGAAATCATCTAGTATTTGTACAGAAACAGTTGAAATGTCAGCTGTTAATGAACATTTAGAAGATAGTAGTTTATTAGCAAATTAATTATTATTGTTAAAATAATTTACTTATTATTATTATTATTAATTTTATGTTCAGACTATGAATTGTAAAAATAGAACTTGTAAACAGGATTGGGTTGATTTTAATCATTTGATTTAAAACACAATTTTAATAATTTGTTTTTTAAAATAGTAATAAATGATTTAAATCAATTTTAATTAATTACTTTTTTAACTAAATTTGATTTATAATAATTGTTTAATTAAAATATTTAGATATATCTAGCATAAAATAAATATTAAAACAAAAATTTATATACATATATACAAATAAACGTTTTTGGAAGCGTTTTTAAGCGTTGTGTGATTCTGCTTTGTCTTGTTGCAAATATTAATGATAAAAGTAACCGCGGTTTTATTGCGGTGTCTATTTAGGGTATATAATATTATAAAATTAAATTTGTTTATATTGTTAGAGCTAACGTCGCCTGACCTCATATCCTGTACGTATTGAATACAAGGAAGAAAAAAAAAATCAAAAGCAAACTAGAATAATTTTTCTAATTTACATTTAAATTTAACATTGTCGTTTTTGCTTGTTCTACATCGATACTTTCAATTCTTAAATATATGTATATGTCTCTGAGGATATGCTACTGCAGATGCATTCAAACAGACATAAAATTACATATTACACATATAAAATTATATATGTTATATTTACATTCAAAATAGATACATCAAAATAATTAATAAACTCTTACTTTCGAAATTTAAAAAAATCTAATTGTTTTACTTTTTTTGAAAAAAATTACAAACAGCCCAACCCTGCTTATAAATAATATTTATTTAGGTTATGTAATTTATGCTAGTATTCTATACGATTCTATAAGAACTATAGTACTATAGAATCTTTTGTCTTTTTTTAACATATACAATTTTCAATTTATTAGTACTGTAGAGTTAATAGTATAATACAGAAGACTAGCATTAATTTTATAAAATTAATGTATTTTTTAATGTATATTTTTGTGAATCGCAAATATTAAATTCGTATTTTTATTTATGAAATATAAAATTATATGTATTAGTTAAAATTATTATTGTAAATTTTATCGTAAAACCTAAATTGTACAAATAGAACGATTTTTATCTAAAATTAATGTAAATACTTGTAAATAAATACTTTCGATTATAGAATTTAATTTTATAAAAAAAATATATTTTTTTTTAGAAATTCCTTCACTATCTATGTAGTTAAATAAAACGGCTTTAAGATTTAGTTGTGTATTAATTTTTATTAATAATCGACGTTTCGACGTACTCTACATACATCATCATCTGGAAAAATGATACAAATGACATGAACAGTAAATAAACAGAACATAGGAATAAGTTACTAGGTAACAAGATTATTAAATTTATAAATTATTAAATAAAGGAACTCAAATTTTATTTAAATTAGTGCCTGCACTGATTGATATTATCTTTCTTTATAAATTCATATTGCTTCTCTTATCAATCTGCTGTTAACATTGATAAGAGAAGCAATAGAAATTTATAAAGAAAAAGATAATATCAATCAGTCTGAAGACACTGATTTAAATAAAATTTGGCTTCTTTTAATTATATATTTATAAATTTTATAATTGTGTTATTTATTTTGTTACCTAGTAACTTGTTTCTGTATTCTGTTTATTTATTGTATTTTATATGTCATTTGTATAATTTTTCCTGATGACGATGTAAGTAAAGTACATCGAAATGTCAATTTTTAATTAAAATTTATGCACAATTTAATCCTAAAGCCTTTTTAATTTAATATAATAAAGTCTGAAAGATTTTTACTATGTTAAAATATATCCTGTTGCATATAAATTTTGTTGTAATAGTCTCGGTAGAGAAATTGACTTATAGACACTGTCAAAAATTTATGACATTTTACATGTTTTTTAAAAAATGTAAAAATACATAAATTATCACAGTAAAATTACAAAATATTGTTATTTTTACTGTTAAAACCTATATACATAAAATTACATAAATTCAAGATATATTTTTTATAGTGGATATCTAGTTTTATGAATATCCCGTATATGTATTTGTTTAGTAACTTTATCATAAAACACTCTATTAAATGAATTAATTTTTATTTTTGGCAAAAACAAAATTACAAACTATAATTTGACGAAATTAGCTAATTAAGAATTTTTAAGAATTTTTTTGTTGTTGGGTTGGTTGGTATATAGTGCAAATCATGTAATGATATTTTTAATTTGTTGTTAGTACACCGCTGCGCTATTTTCGCATTTTGCTACAAAATTAATTGGCGCACTGGCTGTCACGACCGCATAAGTTAATTTACCTTAAAAGCTTCGCTAATTAAATGTGTATGTCGAATAAGGTGGATATGTGTCTAGCATTATCTGCTTCATTAATATTTATATTGTTCAGTATTTGTTGATCATCATTCGCTCATTACATCAAATCGACTAAATTCAACCTACTTAAATGGATTAGTTGTTATTTGCGAATTAAAATCAATAAAATGGATTAGCAAAGGTTGGCCTAGTAAATTATCGCGGTAAGTAACGTATAAATAGGTAATTTATCATAGTAAAGAAATAAATAATATTATAAAAATTAAATGTTTATTTAAAGCATTTTAAATGACTGATTCAAAGCCGATTCAATGACTGAGTATCTTGTGAAATTTTGGGAAAAATATAAAATCTCAATATTTTTGAGTATTATTAAAGCATTTTTATTTTGAATAAAGATATGGCCCGTATTCTCACCTCACATTTAATAGTAATTTTTGTCAAAAATACTTTTGACGTTTACTTAAAATTACTTAATTAGTTTATTTGAATTTTATAATATTAGGTATAAAAATATATATGAAAAATAGAAATACTATTTATATTTGATAAAAGATAGAAGAAAATTTTTAATTTAAAGCACAAATAAAATTGCATGTAAAAGAAGTTAGAAAAATATAGAAAAGAAAGCAATATACCGTATTAGCTCGAATATATCGCGACCACGAATTTAACGCATCACCGAAATTTTTCATAAAGATATTTAAAAGAAACAAAAAATAATCCGACTTTAACGCGATCCATTCATTTTTCATAAAAGCATTCAAAGAAAATAAAATTCGATCATTTATTTAATACATACATATACAATCACGCCATGTACCCAAAAGGGTGTGGACAAACTCTTTTCATCATTCCGAAATCAGTCGCCTCCAAACATTCCTATCCAAACAAGCAACTTTCGCTTCATCCACATTCATAATTCCTCTCATACATGCTCTTTTATTCCTACTACTTGGAAACTTTCGCTCACGCAAACCACTCTCTCAATCATACCACTCCAACTACTCATCGGACGTCCACGCAAACGTATACCATCAAAATCATTCAAATAAATCTTTTTAACCAAACGTTCATTAGACGCATTCGCTCAACATGTCCGAACCATCTTAACTAACTAACACCAACTTTTGCTACAACATTTTTTTCAATTTCACATTCATCATACACTAATCTATTTCGTACCCGATCTCTCCTATTTACACCACATAATAACACAGGTTACATTCATATCAATAAAATTAAGTAACGAATAACGAAATTAATATTAGGTAAGTAACAAGATACATCTAATTGTAAGTGAAAATAAAAATAAAAAAGAAAATGTTTATTCAGAATCTGAACTTTTTGATGTCTACTAAAAGTAGACTCTTTTTTTATTGTAAGGAACGATTTTTTTATTTATAATTGAGAAAGCATATTATCCTGGAATACAAATAAAAATAAGAAGTGTCACTACATTCCATTACCTAGACTTCGAATTTAGCGCGAGTCAATTTTTTAACGGTAAATAATTAATCAACACATATCGCGTTATATTCGAGCTAATACGGTAATTATAAAGAGAATAAGACTGATTGAATATAATAATTATAAGGGGGCGTGGGGTCGATTTATTAATGATAATGACCCATCCGCGTTTGCAATATTTACCAAGTTGTTTACCTGCTGTGCCCATATTGAGAATGGAAATTTCGCCAAAGTAGCTGCCTGCTTTTAGCGTTGCTAGAACGGTACGTCCATTATCAGCTACTACTTGCAGTCGGCCACGATTTACAATGTACATCTCTTTGCCGACTTCGCCTGCAAACAAACAAATCAGAAATAGCATATTAGAGGTGCAATTCAGAACATTAATCATATATATTTATTTATTTATTTATTTATTATTAAGTAAATCAACGGCCTAAGCCAATTACAGATTTACAATAATTTATTACAATAATTACATAATTATAAATATAGCAAAATAGCACGGTTTTTCAAATAACAAGATACAAAATATAAACAGTAATTACCTATATAAAATATATGATTTAATAATATAAAGTTCAATATCAGCCTAGTTGTTGATATTGTTTGTTTGACAATAAATCCATAATTTTTCTTTTAAATGTATTAAATTTCATATTAAAAATATCAGTTTCACTAAAGTGCAAATTATAAGTAAACATTAGTCTATTTAATGTTGAGTTTTTACAGTAATTATTATGAAATGTATTAAGATAAAATAATTGATTAGTTCTAGTTGCTTTTAACGGTACATTGAAATTAAGTAAATGTAGAAATTATAATTAAGAATTTTGAACAAAGTTAGCATATCAGTTAATACTCTTCTATTTTCTAATGTTAACATTTGTAAAGTGAGAAGTGCTGAATCATAATTAGCAAACCTAGTGTTTAGTTTAATAGATAACAAATAAGTAAATCTTTTTTTGAAGTGATTCTAGTGCATTAATTTGATGTTTATATTGGGGATTCCAGATTGTGGAAGAAAATTCGAGTTGCGATCTGACTATAGAGTTATACAATAATATATATATATATATATATATATATATATATATATATATATATATATAATTCGATTAACGTAAGTTCCATTAAACATCATCGTCATTCAAAAATGTCACTGAGTGCGTTTATAACATTGATCTCTATATATACTACTGGATAGGTTATAGTTTATTGAAAAGTGAAGCTAATTTCTATATAATGTTTAAAGCATATGGACAAACCCATACGTAAACTACTTTGACATTATGACATAAATATTAAAAAAAATTCTTTAAATGTTGGCAACACTGTCCAAAAATAAAATCTTGTAATTTTTGCGATTATAAGAGAATCTTATTCTGAAAATTTCTTTGAAATCTGATAAACAGTATGATGATGGAAGGTGGCTTTTCGTTTGTGGAAAAAATAATTTTCTCACGTTTTTACTGAGTTTTCTGTTAATAAAAAAATAATCTAGAAACAGTAAGTTTGATTAAGTAATTTTAATTACATTTATATAAGAGAAAAAAATCTGAATACTGAAAGTTTTAATTCAATTATTTTTCGAGAATAGAAATTCTCTTCTACTCACGATTCTATAGTTTGGAAACGAAGTTAAAAAGTTTATAAGACAAATTAAAACAAGATAGTTTTGGAAATTGTATTAGTATTGTAATGAATATAATTTGAATATTAATTTAATTTTTAAAATTAAATTCAACTATATAATTAATATATCTCATATTGTCTCATGAAATAAGCTCACTTTTGATTTTGATTTTTTAGTACTAAATTAAATATAAAATTTTAATTAAATATTGACGTGTACTCTTCGTATATCATTACCAGGAAAAATTATACAAATGACATATACAATAAATAAACAAAATATAGCAACAAGTTACTAGGTAATAAAATAACTAGATTAAATTTTTTATTAATTATTAATTAAAGGCAGCAGGTGATTCTCAAATTTTGATTTGCCCAACTCTCTAAATAGGTTCCAAATCGAAAAAAATAAATGTAAAATTTATTGTTTTATTTTTGTTTTTTTAGATAACGATATACCATGCCGAAAATGTGTTTTGGGTATTTTTTTGTGATTATGGTTATAAATTCATATAGAACAAATATTTCGCAGAAATAAAATAACTAATGCTCAATAACTAATAGAGTTTATTTAATCTGTTTAATTTCAAGTTGAAACGCTAAAAAAATTTTATGTGAAGAAACGTAAAACTGAGATATTTTAATTTTTTGAAAATAAAATTTGACTTCCTTTAAATAATAATTTATAGATTTTGTAATCTAGTTACTTATTTTGTTACCTAGTAATTTGTCTAACTTGTAACTAGTATATGTCATTTGTATAATTATTCCTGATGATGACATACGTAGAGTACGTCGAAACGTCAATTTTTAATTAAAATTAGTACAAAACTTAATTTTAAAACTTTTTTATTTTAATTAAAACAACTTTCATCAGAGCAAGAATTGAAATATAATGAAAAAAGCAAGTAGCTATATGGTAATTAAGAAAAAAATCATTAATTAAATTAATAAATCTAGCTAACAATAATTAGAATAACAAATCGTTCAATTAAAAATTAATTTGTACATTTTTGTAAATGAAATTTGAAAATAATAAAACATCATGTTTAGTTTTCATTGGCTTTAAAAATAAATGTTACTCTATAAAAATAAAACAACATAAAAATCTTTTAAAATCTAATATATTATAAAAAATGAGTCACAACTATAGCACACGATTGCACAGCAAAAAATCGACAAGTGAAGATTGTGAAATCGTGATGGAGTTTGGAGCCTGTTTTACACGGAGCATTTTTTTTGTGGGATTTTGTTGTGCAAGAAAATCTCACAGGAAACAGAAATTAAACATGCAATACTGTCTCAACATTGCATGGATTATGCTGTAATTTTTCAGTTATTTTTTAGTAACTTTTACTGTTACCAACTTTTATTATGAAGGGTACAATATTAGTCATATTTATAATCATTTAATTATTTTCGTATTGAAATATATTTTTAATAGAATATTTATTCAATTATATGGATCACACATCAATTATAAGTTATAACAATTATGTTATACGAGTACTTTGATATTTGCTTGAGCGAAAGTTTCCAAGTGGTAAGAACAGAAGGTTGCTTGTCTGGATAGGGATGTTTGGAGGAGGCTGATTTCTGGATAATGGAAAGAGTTTGTGTCACACCTTTTTGGGTACATGGCGTGATTGTATATGTATGTATGTATATAAATAACTAAAATTGCTACTTCGTGTAAAACATACATAGATTTGTGCTATTTTGTTGCGTAATTTTCTCGTGCAATTTTCACAAAAATAACACCGCGTAAAACAGGCATTATATAGCTTGGATTTTTCCAATAAACACATTTTCAGTAAACGTTGGCTTCGAAAAATGATTCAGGGAGGGAAATCGAATAAGTTTTGTGAATGTCCACCACCCTCGCCAGATGGCAGAAGGTAACCGTCCGCGAACGTGTCACAAACTTTATTACGTTTGTATGTTTGTGTGTGTGACGTACGAGTGGGACAAAGAGTTAGGTTAGGTTTGAAAGGTTGGAAGGGTGGTGGTAGGTTTGTTGTGTTAGTTCAACAAATAAACGTGCGCCACCCGGCTGAAGCTAATTCGGTTAATTCATCCTGTTTATTAATAGTAGTGTCGCAACTGGGTTATTTATGTAGGGGACCTTTAACTTGATAAAGTTGCTAGCTCTAGGGTAGTTAGATGTGTTTTTTCTTTCTTTTTTCTTTTTCTTAAACTGGAACCTTGTTCTGACGTTAGACCTTTGTTTTTGCACAAGAAAAACATTTATTTGTATTGAAACAAATATTTATTTGTATTGTTTGTTTTTATGTGATAATAATTTGTTTGTAAATTTTATTTACGCATACATAGAGGCCCTACAAACTAGCATAGATACACTGTTCAAAATAATAGGGTAAAAGAGTAAAATTTTTTGAGGGTAATTGAATTTGTAGCCTTATTAGTGCAAAAAATTGACCTGTTCTTGTGTATTTTAAAATATTTGACTTTTTACCTTGATGGAAGGGCAAAAAATACGAAAAATAAGGGTAAATAACTGCCTTTTTACCCTTTTCTGGAATAATAAAGTACTCTTTTGAATTTACCTATTTAGGGTAATCATATTTACTCTTTTTAGGGAACGGACTTATATAGGCACTAATAAGGGTATTTTTTTTTGAACAGTATATACGCAAGGTCTATTCATTTAGCTTGAAGAAGTTCCAATAAAGTAGTATGTAAAAAAACTAAAATTTTGTGTTTTATTGACCTATATAAGCTGAAAAATTTATCTACACATCATATATAGAAGATCGTTGAACTTTACAATATTATAGAAATATTCTTCATTTACTTGTTTCAATTTGGAATATTATTCTTATTTTACTTTTTAGTTGTAAGTGTTTCTAATAAATTAAGTACTTTTATTGGGTTTCAATTTAACTCTTGAAGTACGCAGGTATGTGGAAAATCATCTCAACTACTAATTAAACCCAATTTTAACTTAAGCTATCCAATAACAGCAAAGCCCTAAAGCATTACATACACTCATCCTGCAACAGGATCCCAACAACAGGAACCCGACAATATTACATTCTCACTGCTCAGTCAGGCATCAGGCAGTTTATAGGGCTTGGTGTGCTTGCAAAATCCATTGCACCGTGCAAACCCATATAAGGGAGCATATGTTGCAAATGCTTGCATTCGCTGCACCCATCCACATTGCTTCACATGGCAATTAAATACGGAGAGACGGCTCATTTTGAGTTGCTGCAGCAGTAAGCTTCTGGTATGGAACGTAGTGTTCGGGAGTGAAATTGAGATTTCGGATTTGAGTTTTGTTTTACGCGGAACGCTTACCTTGGTAATTAATTAGTGTTAGTCTTGTTTACTAGAGAGAAATGATATAAAAGTTTTAATGTGTATGTGTGTTTTGGTATCAAATTGAAATGGAACTGAAGATTAATTGGTTGTTTTGATTTGTTTGCTTTGATGATGTATGATGTACGGAAACAAGTATGCTCAAGACAGATTATAATAGTTGTATTTTTGTTTTTAATTTCAGATATCGTATCTGAGCTAAGTTTTAGATTGTTAGTTTTTCAGCAATATAAACACAACAATTTGTTGTAATTGAATATGAATATTAAGGCGAAAATACACGATTCAAATATGGAAGAAAATGAGAGAGTGGTCTAATTTTGTTCAATTTTGTTCAACAATTAGAATTCTAGATGTACTGTACTGTATATTGTGATTTTAATTAAATTGTAATAAATTTGAATATATACTTTCGACAATTTATTTATTTAAAATGATTTTTATTTTTTAAATTAAACAGCTTTTTTTAATTTCATTGAAACGTTTTTTTCGATTTTATTGATTCAATCTGATTGAATCAAACAAATTGAAACGTGTGTTTTCGCCTTTAGATTCAAATTTAATGCACACATAATTTTGTTACACTTACATACAAATAGATATTATTTATAGTGATGTTTACATTACTGGTAATTTATTCCGGAAATATTATTGTAACATTATCGTAATTTACCTTAAAAAAAATATATGAATAATGTAACTCAATTTTTTTACTAAAACTGTTTATCACTTATACTGATATGCGCAAATGATTACTAAAATTAATGATTGTTTTTAATAAAACTAAAGAATTTTAATATTTCTATGGTATGTTTATGCAAGTTACAGAACGAGTTTCTACGTAAAATTGCTGAATCGCTGATATTATGTAAACAACTGTATTAGTTTTAATTAAAAATTGACGTTTCGACGGAAGTAATATTATCAGTAAATTTACACATTACACATTACTTACTGGGTAATTTACGTACTATTACGTTTATTGTTTTTTTTTTTTAGAACAAAAAATATATTTTTTAAATTTCTCATCTAATATATTTCTAATTTAATTATATTTTATCTAAAAAAAAATAGAATGCTGTAGAATAAAAGTAGACGGTAGTCTAACTTCTTTCGTTGCCCATAGAATGAAACAAATTAGTAATTTTTCTCACAGCCAACTTTATAATAGCAGATATCTGTCATTGTAAATAATGATATAATTCAGGTAAGGTTATTAACGTACGACATTCTTATTTGTACGCGTTTTTTCCTTCTCCTTTTTCTCATTCGCTTCTTCATTCTTTCGTTTTTCCTTTTTCTTTTTGCCATTCTTTTTTTGCTTCTTACTTATTCTCTTTATTCCGTAATTTTTATTTGCGTGTACGCGCCGAGCGAGCCAATGAGAAACGCGAAAACAAAAGAGAGACGAAGTATGTTTGAGAAATGAATTCGAAGCGGGAGATTTATGCCTGTAATAAGAACTGGGCACCAATTCTCTAAATATAATTATTTTATTGTCAACAAACGATAGATATAGTTTTAACATAGTACAATATTTTGTAGAACTCATTGTATTAAAATAAAAATTGTTTCAGAATTAGATTCCGTTTAACTAGTACTTTTATTTACTTTAATGTCATTGATAAATATTTTTGACTTGATGAAGACAAGCGTTTAGTCTGGTCGAAACGTCGTTTTTATTATAAAGTAATTAAGCAGAATCTAATCTTAAAACAGTTTGATTTTTGATATAGTTTTAGTTTTATATCGCGATAAGAGTTTAATAAAAATTATGATTAAGATGTTGGAAATAAAATTGATGATATTTAATAAAGCGGGAATTCTTGTTTAGTATTTTATAAATTTTGATATTTATTAGTGCTGTCAATATTTGAAAAAATTAGATTCGGATATCCGGATCCAATTGCCGCTCTCATGAAATTTAAAACCATTTTTTGGTTATTACAATTTGATTATAATATATTAACATAATAAAAAATGTTTTAGAACTCATTATAGATATTATTGTTTAAAGATACTGTAATAATTGCCAGACCAATCAATATTAGCAGCAGATCTATAAGAGAAGCAATAGAAATTTATAAAGAAAAGGATAACATGAATCACTGAAGGCACTGAATTAAATAAAATTTGGCTTCCATTAATTATAAATTTATAAAATTGTATGATCTAGTTAGTTATTTGTTATCTAGTAATTTGTTTCTATGTTGTTATTTACTGTAATGTCATTTATATCATTTATCCTGATGAAGACGGACGTTGAGTTTCGTCGAACCGTCGATTTTAAATAAATATTAATACAGAATTTAACCTAAAACAGTTTTATTTTTATAATATATTTATTAGTTGTTTATGTGTGTACCAAAATTCAGGAACCTATAATTTGGTTTTCTATTTGTTTAAAACATATTTTAGTAAAGCAATCAGCAAATTGAACAAGTATTTGTAGGTTTATGACTTATTGCCGGCCCACAAAGTCTGTCACTTATTTTTGATTATTGCAAATTGTTTATAATATATTTCTCTTTGAGTATGCAAAAAAATGGGTATCTTCAAGTAAATTAGGAGTTTGTAATTTAACTGTTTCAACAGTAATAGTAATAGATTTTAAATCGATAAAAAATAGTGGGCAGGATTATTGATTTTCTGACGCAGAAATAATAAATGAAAAACGAGATAGACAAAGTGCAGGGAATATAATAGAGTTAAGTTGAGCGAAACAAGTTTCTCGTTCTTTTCTTTATTTTCAATGTCATTTTGCCATTTTCCTTATCTACGTTTTGTAGCATTTCTTCATCTGCTCGGAGGACGGGAGTGATGCAATAAAAAAGAGAGCTGGAATTATTAAAAAAAAAAGAAAAGAAATACTGCCGATGCGCGCGCTTAGGTATCCAATTAAGAAATCATTAAGGATGGATTTCTTTTCTTTGATAAAAGAAACAGGCTATGTTCATTATTTCACTTAATAAAATAATTTAATTTGTCAGTGAAATTTCAACGACGACGGATTAGAGTTTCGCAACATAATTTGATATCCCTGCGTTTTTTTCCCTTTTTATTCGGTTCTGTTTTTCTTTGAAATTAAAGGAAAATATCTTTTGGATTTTCATAAATATTTTTTTGATGTATTACACACATTTTATTATTTTGTTAATAAGTTTTTATTTAGCAATAAATGTAATTGAATACTTTTTTTGAGTTTCATTTTTTGAAAATTTGAGCAAAATGATTAAGATTAATATACTGTGCATTTTTTTTTTTTTTAGAAAATAAATCTTTTTTAATAATTTTATGATATTTTAAATGTCTACCTGACGCCAAGTAATTTTTTAATAAATGCAATTCTAGTTAAAAGTAAAAATAAAATAATATCTCTTAAATCACAAAAAATAATTTAAATAGCAAAATACGTGTTTTGAAAGCTAAGATTTCATTATTAGTACACAGATACTCAAAGTACTCAGTGGTCAAAGAACACTGAGTTCGTTGAGTATCTGTGTAACCTTAGATTACCGATTAGGACTTGAGCTTTAACTTTTGCTACTGATGATGAAAAATTAGCTTTCGAAATACGTAAACGATTAGAAAATGATCTACTGTGGCGAAATTTAAATAAAAATAATATTATAAAAAAATCCTAAAACCACATTTAAATTAAAATAAAGCTAAATACGTATTTCGGAAGCTAAGCTTCCATCTTCAGTAGCAAATAAAATCTACGAAAATCTTACCTGTGATCCAAAGTGTTTATGTACTTTGGATCACAGGTAAGATTTTTGTAGATTTTATTTGCTACTGAAGATGGAAGGTTAGCTTCCGAAATACGTATTTAGCTTTATTTTAATTTAAGTGTGGTTTTGGGATTTTTTTATAATATTATTTATATTCGAAATATGTATTTAGCTTTTTTTTTAATTATTTTTTGTAGTTTAACGAATATTATTTGATATCATTAACTTTTCGCCACAGTAAAATTATATATTTTTATTTATTGGCATTTTTGAGTATTATAATAAATAAAAATCTTACCTTTTCGACAAATATAATCTCCGGGCGAGAACAGTACGGGCCTTAGCCGGAGCACCAGTTCGCATAGGAATCCCGCTTCGGTGTTCTGAAAGATTTCGACGCGTTTCAACGTGTCCAGGTGGACGTTGATCGCAATCTCGGCCTTCAGCTTATCGGGCAAACAGCTAACCGCCTTCTCCTCATCGGAGCATTTCTGCGTCAGCCACAGGTAGTCGAACCATTTGATCACCTTGACCTGCAGGTGATTGGGGACACGACGCATGCGCATATACGTCTTAACGCCGTCCAGTTTGGCTGTAACATTTTGATAACACAAGTTTTTCGTTACTATTTTCGGTTTAGCTGGGGGGTGAATGAGATTGTTGCAAAATTGTTTATATTTCTTGTTGATTTTGGCAATTTTTTATTCGATTTTTTTTGTGTAATGAACATGGTATTGGTAGAATAAACCGGTTAACCGATATTTGGTTAACAGTAACCATAACCGATATTTTAAAACTTTGAAAAACCGATAATTTTCAAGCTAAACAAAATAATAAAGATTTGGTAAAACTTTACATAATTACGGTTATGTAATCGATTTTCTTCAAACTGTACATACCGTTAATTTTACACATTTTATCAATGTAATAAATATTTAAAAAATATACAAAAATAAACTTACAATTGGACAAAAAAATATATATATTTTTACACAGTTTTATTTTATAAAACTAGTTAAAATTGGTTTAAAAAATAAGCAATCGATTAAAAAACGAAAATCAATATTAACCAGTATTTTTATCGGTTATATGGTTTAGTTCTAAAGTACAAATATTTATGATTTGTAGTATACTTCAAATTATATTTATATAAAATATTGACATAGAAGTAATAATTTATTTGCATGACTTATTAACTGAATTTTTGTAACAGACAAAATTTATTTTCTTCTGTAAAAGCCAAAAGAAATTAATTATCTCGGAGAAGACAAAAGATATAGAAACCATTTTGCAACAACATGAAGCAAAAATACGAAAAATACGACTAGAGTGCCGCTTGCGGCAGATTGGGGAAACACTAGACATACGACACGAGGATTTGTGCAAAAGCTCTCACATACAATTTCGTATTATCTTTTTTTATTCATCAATTTTTTTTATATACATTTGTTTAGTTTTTATATTTATTTATTATTGCTACTTAAATATTTTATTACTATACTACAAGCTTATAATATTTCTATTTCAGTTTGTATAAATATCTACACAAAATTACATTCTAAAATCTAATTTATAATTTCTAAATAACTGTGTTGTGTTAAGGCTTATTTACACTTTCCCACTTATCATGAAATTAGTTGTAATGCTAATTGATTTTGAATTATCTATTAGTTTGTGAAATCGCAATAAAACCAACAACAACTGATACAAATAAAATTGTACATTTGTCTTTTTTTCATAAGTTAGTACGTAGTTTGAAGCAAATTTTTTAGCTTTGGATTAAAACATAATACTAATTTAATGATAAGTAAGCTAGTATGAGTCTAACTCCTGTATGCATAAACATTTTCGTTAAATATAATGGTTCGTTAAAATAAAAATTCTTGGATCTCGTATGAAATTTTGTTGCAATATACATAGAAAGATTTCTTACGGAATCCACGAAATTTTATTTTAACGAATCATTATATTTCACGAAAATATTTATGCATACCAGAATTAGACTTCTATGAATAGTAGTTAAATTGTTATAGAAATTATAAAAACGTAAATCTTTTTTTTTTTAGATAATTAAACATCCTACCATAAAGGAATTAGAAGATAAGCCTACTTATATTTTTTTAAAGTTGTGCACTTTGACAGTCCAATTATTCAAAAATTATTTTTTCAAAAAAACAAAAAAAATTGTACAAAGTCACAAATTTCAGTATAGTCGTAGAAACAATAATTAATAGTTCAGTTTCTTGATTTCAGCTACAGTTTATATTATAAATAGAATCTTTTTAATTAAAATAATAAAATAAATGGCTTTAGTTAGAATAGTTTTAGTTTGCCCAACTTAACTGGATAATAAAACAAAAATTACCCAACATTACGGGTCTCTGACAGGTATAGAGTCAATAAAATGAAAATTCGAAACGAACGCGAAAGCTAAACTACTTTCCTGCGAAAATTTATCGCAGCAGGATGTAATTCCTGCTGGCGGTAAATCAAATGCGTCGAACGACTGGAATCATAACTTATTTCAGGACTTCTGACAAAGGTGGATTTAAATTTTTATGATTTGCTTTTTCGCGTTGAAGAAATTTTTCATGTCTACTTGCAAAGTTTCGTATATTTTATTATTTTATAGAAATTATGTATCTTATTTTTACAACAGATGAGTTAAATATTAAAATAAAACGGCTTTAGGTTCTAGTTCTGTATTAATATTTATTAATAATCGACTTTTTGACGTACTCAACATACTATTTCGTCGGAAAAAAATGATACAAATGATATTTACAGTAAATAAACAGAACATAGAAACAAGTTACTAGGTAACAAAATAAGTAACTATAGATCATAATATTTATACATTTTTAACATAGTAAAAATCTTTTAGAACTCATTATATTAAAATAAAACGGTTTTAGGTTATAGTTCTGTATTAATATTTATTAATAATCGACTTTTAATAATCAACTTAAGTCTTCATCAGGAAAAATGATATAAATAATATGTATAGTAAATAAACAGAACATAGAAACAAGTTACTAGGTAACAAAATAAGTAACTATATCATAAAATTTATAAATTTTTAACCTAGTAAAAAAATCTTGCAGAACTTATTATATTAAAATAAAACGGCTTTAGGTAGTAGTTCTGTATTAATATTTATTGATAATCAACGTTTCAACGTACTGTATTGTCTACACCAATGGTAAATTATAAATATGTATCACTAAATTATCAATATAATATGATAATTTCTTTATAATGAAGTTCGTTCATTATCAACCCAGAAAATTCTATAAATTTATCAGGCAATATGTTTTACATTCTGTATCATACACGTATATATGTATGTAAAATATATTATTCATTTTTATTTAAGTAGATGAGAAATTTAACATATCAATAATAATTTTAACCTTAAATATTTTCGAAATGAATTTATTCTACATTTTGAAGATTGTATATTTGAAATTCCAAATATTTCAATTATTCGCGATATTCCTTTGTTCTGTACGTGTATATACATGTTAAAATAACCTAACCTAACTGCGGTTAGTGTTTCGGAAAATTTATTTTTATTTTTTCGGCTTGCATATTTCCCCAAATAGTGTATTCTATTTTGTAACTCTAAATAAGTTTTTTTCTTTTTTTTTTTTTTTGTTTGCTGGAAATATTTATTGCTGTTGGATTCAAGCCAGCTGGCTTTGGATCACTTGTATTTATCTTGAATTATTTTGCAAAGGGTATAAATTACTGACATATATGTTCGTTTTAATTTTATACCATTAAAAGAAACAAAGAAATTTCGTTGGATGAAGAATATATTTTGTATTAATTTATCATATTTGTTTTACAACTTTTTAACATTTATTCCGATTACGAAATGAATGAGTTATTCTTTCAGATATGTTTTTAGTTTATTTGTTATGGGTCAGTTGTGGCAACTGGATTGTCAACTGTTTCTGAAGCACTTCATTGATTGGTCAATTGGTCAAAGTTAATGAGAGAGTTAACTTACAAAACAATGTTTTATGCAATGGAAAAATGTTTGTGAATTTACATATTTTTTCATATTAAAAATCATATAATTTTCTCTGTAATGCAAATTTACTATATTTATTCATTAAATTTCATAAAACTATTATGGAATTAAAATATTACATAAAATAAAATAGCAGATTTACATATTTTTTGTATATTTTCACGAAAGTTTATATGTAAATTTGTACTGCAATAGATAATATTATGTATTTTTCCATATTAGTTGTGAAGCACCTAAAATTATAATTATAATTATAATATAATAGCATTTTTACAGAATAATCATTTAATAATTTGACATACATTTCATATAATAACGATAATTTTTTTTTTTTTAATTATCTGACCAAGAAATGTATTCAGGGTGTAACAGAATAACTATTCCTAATTTTCAGAAATGATAGAGTTCACTTAGAGAAACATTTTTTATCAATAAACTAGTGTCCGGAAATTTCTCGGTGTCAAGATACACTAGATATCGTTAAAAACAATTTTAATTATTACAACGTCAAAGAGTAGTTAAGTTAAGGAACATTTTATTAGAAATAATAGTGCATTAAACTTTATAAAAATTGTTGGAAGTTACGACCACCATTTTCGATACACAAGTTGTAACGATGTACAATCGACTGCCGAAAAAAAAAATTTCCGGACGCTAGTTTATTAATAAAAAATGTTTCTTTATGTACCCTTTATTATTTCTGAAAATTAGGAATAGTTATTTTGTTACATCCTGTATATTGCGTTACATATTATTTAAACACTATAATTTATATTATTAAACACTAATTATTTATTACTAGTAATACTTACGAAAAGGTATAAATATGATTTTTTAGCTTCTATTTCAAGATATATGTTTAATATTGCAGTATATTGTTTAGAAATATATAAAATATTTCTGTATAAAATTTCTAAGGAGTTGAAATAAAATGTCTAGTACGCAAAAGTTTAATTTTTAATTAAAAATAATTTCAAAATATACCAGTATTGCAATACTTTTACAAGTTTGCAAAGAAATTTATAAAACTTGCTAATTAAAATAGTTGATGAAAAAATATTTCTTTAACGATCGTATGTTACAATAATGTTTATTAAACAAATTTATGAAAATAAAATACAAGGAACAATAAAAGTAATGCTTCTGAATCCACATTCTAATATTTTTTTTTGTGTTTTCTTGGTAATGTAAAAAAATGTATACTTAGCGTGATTATATTTTGTGAAAAATTAGATCAAATTAATTAGTTTCACATACTGTGTCAAATTTTAGAGTTTTTACTATTTGAACGAAAAAGTGATCATTTATGATTTAGTTACTTTATGCATTTTTTTAATATACAATTTTAACTTATTTCTGTCATTAAACCAAACACTACATTTTTTTTAGTTGATGTGATAACAAAGATTATATTATCTGTTCCGTTTAGTTTTGTTTAATAAAAACGTAGCGTCTCAGACATTGTTTCAATTTAATTTATTTTTTGTTTGCTTTATAAATTGATTTAAAAATTAAAACGTATAGGCAAAGCTATTTTATTTATAAATATGTCTGATCATAATAAATCAATAAAATTACATTTTTATATTAGATTCTGTCAATTCAATTGTTCAGCTATTTAAACATGTTTTTCAATCCAATTTATACCGTGTAAATTAGCTTTGTTAAATATTTAATTACAGACCTGCGGTGAGAAAAGCGTGTAAAGCACGATTTTATGTCAAATATTTACTGCCTAGTACGGTATATTTTTCTTTTTTTTTTGGGTTTCCTCTTCTCAAATTAACACACGCAGTTTGAAATTTTTGCGCATTAGAGAGAACGGCAAACAACATGAAAGTCAAAGTCGGACCTTAATGAAATTTTACAAGGCCGCCCCGTCATCATCTCGCGAGTCTAATAAATTTTTGCATTAAAAATAACTGATGCGTAATTTGATTTTTTTTTTATATCGAGGTGAAATTTGATTAGTGCCGGGTGAACTGTAATAAACAAAAAATCGATTGACGTGCTGAAATAAATTCGCTGAAAGGCATCTGCTTTGGTTTTACGCCTTTTTTCCTTTCAGTTTTTTTTACTTCAGGCTTTTTCTGTAAATCAAATTTACGCTTTCAATTTATGAGGTTTTTTTTTGTATTAGTTTTTGACTTTTAAAATTATGTAGATATTTGTTGTTAGAGCAATCCTTCCATTTTAATTAGGGACAGTATCTCTAATTTTATTTATTCTTAAATAAGAAAGACAATTGACAATCTAGTTTTCTAGTTAACTCATTGATTAAGTTAACAAGAAATTACGCAACTGTTTCTGAATATAATAATTTCTCAAAACAGTGCAACAGATTTTTCACTCTAAATAGTGTATTTGTTTTCAATTATCTAAAACTAACTTAAATAAGACAGTAAAAACAATCTAATTACATTATAAATAATAACCCTATTTTCCATTTAGGTTTACGAGAAATAAAAAGAAAAACAAATGAAAACTGTCCTTTTTTTATTTTTTTCGTTTGCGTTAATAGGGGGCAGAAATATTCTAAAGTCAACAACAAAAGAAAGATCAACAGAAAAAAGCTTTTTAGTTTGTGTTTTGTTTCGTATCTCGAGTTTATATAAATTTATTATATTATAATTTCCTTCTTTTTCTTCTTGGGAATTATATGGCTGCTCATAATCCAACGAAGAAATTTTATTTCATTTTATGCGCTAATAATCTTTAAGAGATTTTAGAAATGTATTTAGCTAAAGCCGAAATTTAGTTTAACTGAAATACTAATTTAAAATTTTAATTCAGTTAAATAATAAATTTTTAACATTGCTTTTTTATTAAAACATAAAACGGCTTTAGGATTTAGTTCTGCATTAATTTTTATTAATAATCTACGTTTCGATGTATGTAGATCAAATTTTTTTATAGATTTTTAATTAATATTAATGTTAATTTATTTTTGCCTAGTAACTGTTGTGTACGGTAATGTCATTTGTATCAGTTTTTTCTGATGAAGATAAGCGTTGAGTTTCGTCGAAACGTTGATTAACATAAAACGGCTTTAGGATTTAATTTTGCATTAATTTTTATTAATAATCGACGTTTTGTCGTACGTAGATTTAATTTTTTTTTATAGATTTTTTAATTATTTTTTTACGGAATAACTATGTTGATATTCAAATTAGATAATATTTCTTGTTTTTGTATCATAAATATTTTTTGTGTTTTATTTATATGTAGACTATATTGTATACTTTTTAAATAATTATTATTATTATCATTAAATTATTATACATACATACACAATCACATAACATAATAATTAATGGCACCTCCACTAAAAAATGCCATCACATTTGATTGATATTTGTGTTTTTTAGTTGATAAAATTAAAAAAAAATTTGTACATATATATACACAATACACAATCACGTCATGTACCCAAAAGAATGTGGCACAAACTCTTTCCATTATAACGAAATTAGTTTTCACCAAATATTCTTATCTAGACAAGTAACTCAAACTTCATCCACATTCATAATTCCTCTCATACATGCTATTTTATTCCTACTACTTGGAAACTTTCGCTCACGCAAAACACTCTCAATCATACCACTCCAACTACTCATCGTACGTCATAATATATTATCTTATTAAACAATTTTTCTTTCTAAATAATTAATGCGGATTTTTTACGCTAGATACATATTATATATATTATTAATGTTTTGTAATTATTTACGTTATACTTTGTGATATAAACAACAAAAAAAAAAACATTATTAATTTTCTACGCTGTTTCGTGCGTGAATATCATGGCTCGCATCTCATTGTTTTTTATATGCAAAGTCATGAATAAAACATGATCTCATTAAGCTAATGAAATGTGGATTTTATAACGCAATTTTTAATTGAGATTTAAATCTGGAAAACTACCTAGCTCCACACGACACTTTATTTAATTATTTATTTTTATGTTACTAATTACACGTTTGTTTAACGACAAATACAACTACGCCATTTGTATAGTAACATTCCGAAAAATTGAAATTAAATATACTTTATAGTTATGTATTTCCATTGTGACTTAATACCAAGACAGGTTACGCTATGACGCAGTTTATGGAGTGAATTTAATCTAGGGAAATGAGGAAATTGATGACGTCTGCATTGTCCATTTATGTTCTCAATACTGTTTAAGTTGGTAATATTTAATTAGCTTTTTTGTCATATTAGCATTACTATAAATATAAATAAATAAGAAATTATTAGGCAAATCTGTCCAATGTTCTTAAATAAAACTAGTTTTCGATTTATTTTAAATCTTCTTCATAGCCTAACTAACAGAATTATTTGTTACATTCCATAAAGCATGTGTCAGGGATACAATAATTTAATTTTGAGTTTACGGAAAATAAATAAATTCAATATGAATATTTATAAAATAATTAGAAAATGCAACAGCTCTTTTATTTTTATCTTATAATAAATGAGATATGTCGTACATGTAATATACAATATTTGTAATATATCTGAACGTTTGGTGAGAAGAATATATGTATTTATTTTCCTGATGATGATTCGTATGTAGTTAATCAAAATGTTGAATTTTAATTAAAATATTACCGAATTTTAAGTTCAAATAGTTTTTATCTAAGCAATATATAACTTTTTAAATATAGTAAAAAAATCTTTCAGAACTCATTATATAAAATAAAACTCATTTCGACAAAATCATTTACAGAAAATAAAAACAAGTTATTAGGTAGTAACAAATAAGTAACTAGATCATAAAAATTTTATAAATTTTTAATTAATGGAAGCCAAATTTTTTTTTAAAATCAGAAACGTCGATTATTAATAAATATTAATACAGAACTTAAACCAAAACCTAAACTTTTCAAAATTATTTACATACACAATCACACCATATACCGATATGTATATGGCACAAACTTTTGCAAGGTACTTTTGCTTTATTCACATTCATAATATATCTTATACATGCTCTTTTATTCCTGCCACTTGGAATCATTCGCTTCTGCAAAATACTCTGAATCATGTCAACCCATCCAATTTTCCAAATTACAAAAATTAACAAAACCATAAGCTCTGTATATATTTATACTGGCAGCAGGGTTATTTAGCTAGAAGCTTAGGGGTTGAGCATACCATGATGACGTCATATGGTACACTGCAAACTTCAAGAGTATGTTTGTGATGTGGAGCGTCTCTCAAGCTCAAGGGCTCTTCGCGTATATATAACTTGACAAGCAACATGCTTGAATGACTCTCATAAACAATTGCTAAATTACAGGTTATGTTTGTGTAGCCTAGCAGCAATGAGTGACATCTATGGAGAACATGCGGAGTAACTGTTAGGTTAGAGATGTTCCTTAGATCGACGTACATAGTTAAATGTAATATTTGTTTTACAGTCTTAATTTTATTATAGAATTTAGTTGAGTATTTGTGCTAAAGACTTATCCGCTAAATAGTACTATTAAGTAACTACTTTTTTCTTCAAACATATCATAATATTAATGTTACATTACTAAATGCCTATGTAGAAAAATGTCATAATGTTACTAATACAGTAATTACATTATTATACAGCAGTTATTTACTATACTATACACTTGTGGCAGAACCAAACATAACTACAACGCCAAGTGTATTTAATCAAGTTAAGCTAATTGACAATTGCATTGGTTATTTTCGCTTGAATTTGAATTTGATAATTGTAAATGTGTGAAGGTGTGCAAGAAATACAATATGTATCAGTCAAGGGTGGTCAAAAACTACATATTCTATCAATAAAACACGGTTAAGTGTATTTAATTTGACATTTCCGATAGCTATATTAAAAATTATTAAGTCAAGTGAAGCTAATTGACAATTGCGTTGGTCATTTTCGCTTGAATTTGAATTTGATCATTGAAAATGTGTGAAGAAGTGCAATAATTCAATGTAGACCACCAGATTTATCAGAAATTGTATATTAACATTAATTTTAACAAATCACATAACAATATATACACTGTAAAAAGATTCTGTAATATTACATAAAAACCTGGAGCAACTGATTTACACCAGTTTAATATGTAAATTTACTAACGTCGAAGGAAAATTGTATTATTTTTACAGAAGATTGTAAACTATCTTTTGTTGAAATAATATGTAATTTTTTACTAAGTTTTATGTAAAATTGCAACTTTTTTTTGTACAGTGTACATACTATTTTACAACTGTTAGCAAGGTTAGTAGTTTTATTTATTTTTAGTTTCGTTTCGTTTAGAACGCTTGAATAAAAAATCGTATGTATCACTCGAAATAGCAAGTTCTTTTTGTATTTCGCCCAGATTGCTTGGTCTTGACTTTATCTTGGTCACAAATATCTGGGCTTAACACAAAAATCATCGTTCTTTTCCTCATAACATAATATACTATTACTTTCTCATATGATTAATGATTCTATATTTGCATTAAGAGTATTAAGACAAACAATAATAATCTAAAAGAAGAAGAAAAAAAATCAACTAATATCTTTTATTTATTTCGTCTGTAAGTGTACACTAAAACATATATCGGTGTACGCGTTTTTGTGTATGTTTTTACTGTTATTTTTATATCAAATGTTTTGCTTTTCTTTTGGACTTATAGTTCTTCTCGGTTTTTATTACTCGTAACATACGCTTTCATTCAAATGTTTTATGAGCGCACAATGTTTTTCCAAACGATGGTTTATATTTATGAGCAACGGTTCTCCATTATGAATAATTGAATAAATAAATAATTTGCGAATCTAGGAATACAAGAAATTATGAATCTGCAAATAGGTATTAAAATTAGTAATAAAGTCGTGGTATTAAATTATTGTTTTTCTGTATTGAATTAATAATATTAATGTGTTATCAAGGGTACACAGAAATAAATAGATATATTTCTTATATAGTTGTTCTGTCTGAATAAAAAAAAATATTTTCAGTCTTTTAGTGATTAATATAAATAAAAGAGCAACATATAATATATATATATATATATATATATATACTATATATATATATATATATATATATATATATATATACTATATATATATATATATATATATATAATATATATACTAAAAAATAATTCGATTTATTTCGCGTTTGCTAGTTGATCATCCTGTATGTTAATACTGACAATACCAATTTAATTTTATAATAAATCATTTAATACTTTAATCTATAATCGAATGTAAAACCAACTTTATAAAATTCAATTAATAACTATTTTAAAATCAGTTGTTAATTTTAATTAGATGGGAATCATTTTAATTGTCATATGATTTATTATTTATGAATTATTTTGAGTTGCTGGCGATTATAATAGTATATTTTAATTTTGTAATTCACTGGAGGCTTATTATGAATATTTAATTTGTATTTATTTAACAGTTACAGTTTTCGAATCGTTAAATTTATTATTAACTGTTATTTTATTTGCTTACATAAATTATTATTATTCATGTACATTAATTTACATTTTAATTTTTTTGGAAAAATGTAATTATTTGCTTACTATTGGCTATTACTAGAAGTACAGGATAGGTGAAATTTAAATAGTTTATCTATGAAATACAGGGTGATTGATAAGGAGTATATCAAAATTTAACAGTTTGTTAGGGAGGTTATGTCGAGTGAAAAATGTCATAGGACTCCTATTCTATCTAGTTGCGCAAATATAAGAAATTAAAGTTTTTATTAGTGGCATAGTAAATTTACGATAGTAACAATATATATTATATATATATATATATATATATATATATATATATATATATATATATATATATAATATGCAGTAAAATTGTTTTAACGGGAAGATAGTCCCTTTAAAACAATTTTACAATGTAATATTTTTTAGTCATGAAATTTTTAATATAAATAAATAAATAAATATATATTATATATATTGATATTTGCATTGATATTTATTGCATTTTCTTTTTTTTCACATATATTTATGTAATATATGCTTATCTCACGAGTTTAATGTGATTTCTAGTAAATGGAAAAAGCATTTTGTTATTTGTATTATTTTTAAAAATTTATTTCTACTTACTACAAACGAACAATATGCAAAATGATGTAATTTGTATAATCAATAAAAAACAGTATAAGTTTTGACCGTTAATGTAAAATTTTATAAATTTAATAAGAAAAATAGAAAATGAAATAAAAAGATGTTAAAATAATGTAGGTATTCAAAGTTAATTAAAAAAAAGTATTTTTTTGTTTTCAATCAAGGTTAATATGAAATTGATGATTTTGACTTATTGTTATTAAATATATTATGTGATAGATCATATTAATCTATAACAATAAATAATTAATCGATTATGGAAAGCGGAAGGTACATACATTAATTAAATAGTTTTTTTAAATATTAATTATTTGTTCCAAAAAGCAGATAAATACAGAATCACTAATAATTTTAAAAAATAATAAGGAAGATATCTAAAATAAATTACTTGTATTGTACAATAAATATAAGTTTTTTTTTTAAAATGCAGAACTATTTCTTTACTCAAAGAATAATAGTTTATTACTTAATATATGCATCTATTACAAAACTTGTTTTTCAACTGCAAAAAAACTACTTATAAGAAATAAATTTTTGCTGGACAGATTGCAGTTTTATTAATACAATGTCTTATCTATACATTTTTAGAGTCTCAAAATAATATTTTTGTTATTTATTTATAAAAAGGTAGACATTTATAAAAACTAAACATTTTTTGTATAGAAAAATGCATCGTGTAAAACCAGCATTCTAAGCAATTTCACATCGGAATTTGTTAGAAAAGAAAAATACTATTGAGAATAAAAACTCATTATTTTTATTTTGCAATATTAGACATATACATTTCCTAGATAAAATAATAAGCCCAAGTGCATAAAACCTTGTTAATTGAATCAATGAGTTAACTTTGCAACTAGATTGTCAACTGTTTTTGTAGCACATCATTCATTGGTCAGTTGGTAAGTTAGTGTGAGTCTTAACTAACAAAACGCTTACAATGTTTTATGGAATCGGCTCCTAGAGTTTAATATTTAATTCTAACTTCAAATTCTGCTTGGTAGCATACTTGCATATGATTATCCTTTATAATCGTCGCATTAAATATGAATCGTCCTGTAGATACTAAATTAGTAATTAGAGAAAAATCTAAATAATAATCATTTAGCTCATAGAATCCCTAAAAATGATTGAATCGAGTAAATAATTATTATAGGTAAAATTAAAAGTTAAATTAGCATACGGCATTAACGGGACAGCCCACATTCATATGAGCTTGCTGACTCCAATGTATCCAGAAAATTCCCATTAACTTATAAAAAAATAAGCATGTGTTACTATCTCTTACGATTAAATAATTTCGCTTCCAGCCGCCGTCGCCCCATTTTTGCAGTTCACCTGCAAACTATTGCAAAAAATATCACATTGTAAATGTTATCAATTTCATATTACAAGATATTTGCGGTAACTAGGTCACTAATGCTAAGTTTTTAACATATTTTTATTAACTTGCTTTCTTCTACACTGTAAAAAATTGATGTATATTTATTTATTCTATTACTGTAATTATTTCTTAAAAATATAATATTACATATATTATTATTGTAAAAAGAACAGAACGCTACTATTTTACTGTTAAAAACCATGTAAAATTACAAATTTTGCAATCGATTTTAAGCTAACTTCTCGATGAGCTAGAGATTTTAAACTTTAAACAGTGCAATATTAACTAATTAATTAATAATATTAGAAATATTAATTTTTATCTTGTACTATATTCACAAATTTCGTACATTCTTGTATTTAGCAAATATTTTTTTTTTCGAACTATAGAAACTACAGAAAATACTGAATACACACACACACACAAGACTTAAAAGTAGAAAATAATTATTTAAATAAAAAAAAATTGATATACCACGGACTAAAAAGTATAAAAGAATTTCCCCTAGCCCCGTAAAGATTTATAACTACATACACATTTCTAATCCCCATACAGGTGATTGTAAATTTTTAATAACTATAACAGTACTTGTAAGATCACTCACGTTTTTCGTTTTAAATTTTACAAGTATTGTCATAGCTATTAAAAAATTCACTATCACAAATTTTCAGGACAATCTGTATGGGGCTAGGAGAAATTATTTTATAACTTTTAGTCCGTTTTAAGAACGTGGTATGTCAATTTTTTTTATTTAAATAATTGTTTGTATTAAAAAAACTAACAATTTATGCTGCAAATTTTTTTAAAAATTAAGTTAAACCAAAACCGTTGTAAAATAATGTCATTATTGTACTAGTGACATAATGTTCTCTTTCTACATAGGCAGTATGGTATCGTAATGTTAATATTATGATACGCTGGAAGAACTAATAGTTTTCAAAATGTTGCTAGATTTTTTTTTCATTTTTAAGTCAGCATGATATATTTTTTATTAAATTTCTAGAAAGATGTCTTTTTTTTTGAATTTAGTGATCTAAATTTTGTATATCTTTATTTAAAAATTGTTTAAAATGCAATAATTTACTTAATTGTAATTTATAATAATTATAAATTTACCTCATAACCTTCGCCAACTGGTTCATAAAATGTCATATTGAGACTAAATGACCAGTGTGTACGATTGTATCTTCCATATTTTACATTAACATTCAATGCATTTTCTTCATTGTCGCATATTTTTATATAATATATGCTTATCTCACGAGTTTGATATGATTTCTAATAAATAGACACATTTTTTTTTGTAATTTGTAGCATTTTTAATTAAAATAAAACTATTTTAAGTTAAAATTCTGTATTAATATTTATTTATAATCGACGTTTTGATGAACTCAACGTTTGTCTTCATCAGAAAAACTGATACAAATGACATTTACAGTAAATAATAGAACAAAGAAACAAATTACTAGGTAACAAATATGTGACTAAATTATAAAAATTTATAGATTTTTAATTAACAGAAGCCAAATTTATTTAAATCAGTGCCTGTACATTAATTAATATTATCTTTTTTTTATATATTTCTATTGCTTCTGCAGATTGATAAGAGAAGTAATAGAAATTTATAAAGAAAAAGTGTGACTAGTAACTGATTTAAATAAAATTTGGTTACCTTTAATTTATAATTTATATATTTCATAATCTACTTACTTATTTTATTACCTAGTAACTTGTTTCTATGTTTTGTTTATTTATTTTGTATGTCATTTGTATCATTTTCCTGATGAAGCCGAACATTGAGTTTGTCGAAACGTCCATTATTAATAAATATTAATAGAGAACTTTAACCTAAAGTAGTTCTATTTTAATATAATTTTAATTATTCATACTTACTATAAACGAACAATATGCAAAATGAAGTAAATATATAATTATTATTAAAAGATAGTATAAAGTCTTCATTTTGACACTGCATAAAGTAAAAAATCAGTTGATTAAATATGTTTTATAACAAAAATGTAAAAATCTAAGATATGATTGTAATGTAGATATTAGAATAAAAGTTAATTGTTTATTTGTTTTAAAGCAAGGTTAATTTGAAATTGATGATTTTTGCTTATTGTTTTAAATATATCAATTTATTTAAATTAAACTATAACAATATGTAATTAACAGTAATAAATGTGATTATCTTTTTCACCGGATGTTACATCAAAAAAATAATTATTCTGATCAATTAATGATATTATTAAAAAAAAAAAACGCTTTAGGTTATAGTTCTGTATTGATATTTATTAATAATTTACTTTTCGACGAACTTAACTTACATCTTCATCAGGAAAAATCAGGAAATAAGAAAAAAAATAAAACGTTTTTGTTATTTTATTTTTTTCGTTCGTTCGTGGCGAATGATGAGTTTGACGTTGAAGAGAAAGTTATTTGGCAAAAGTATGTTGTTGTTGATAAGACAATTTTTTCGGGAGCGCAAATCCCAACCTTCATCAAGAAAGGATTTGCACCAATGACATTTTCGTTGATCACGAATCACTATAGTGTCACAAACTGTGCGAACATGACATTGTCGTATATTGTACGTGGCACCCAATAAAATCTTTCCTGCTTTTGACAACTCTAATTTCAACCAATGACGTGCAATTTTGTTTTCTTTGTTATTACAAGTCCAATAATAATAATTATATATATATATATATATATATATATATATATATATATATATATATAATTTAGAATATATATATTGCCTGTCAGCAGGGTATATATATATATATATATATATATATATATATCTTGTCCTGTAATTGGTTGTATGACTTTATTGTAGTTATACAACCAATTACAGTACAAGATATGTATAAAAAATGACAAATCAGTTAACATATAATAATATTAATACATATACAAATATATTATTATGACTAACTTAATTATTGAAGATATTAATAGTGAATGTAAATTTTCATGAAAAATATCAAAATCAGATAAGCAATTGTTAAAATATCTGTACATTATGTTGCTTGGTGCCTTATATAAAATATTTGCTCTCGAAGAATCACAACAGAATATTAGCGTAGAAAGAGACGAAAGTCTTGGAACTGAAAAATGTAGTTCTTCAAGTGAGCTAGGACAGTCCACCATTTTTTTTTGATATACACAGTAAAAAGTGTGGCACCAAAAATAGTTTAAAAATTACACTGGCAAAAAATGTGAAAATATTACCAAAAAAGCACTAAATTAAAAATCAATATATTAAGAGAACTAATTTTTGAGATAGTGGAAAGAGTTCGTGCCACACTCTTTTGGGGTACCTGGCGTGATTGTGTGTTTGTATGTTTTTCAAAAATTGTATTAACTAAAAAACACAAATATTAATTAAATGTGATGGCATTTTTTGGTGGAGGCGCCATTAATAATTAAAGTTATTAAGGTATTGAAAAATCTTCCAGAATTTTATTTTTATTTATAATATGTCAACGTTTTGTGTATGTATGTAGTAAGAAATATAACTAATGGTATATATTAAAGCTATTGAAAAAAATACATTTATTTGAGGTCGGTATGTTGTGTTTTCTTTAAACGTCTGAATTACTAACCGAACTTTCAAATTAAGTAGGTTTTAAATGCGTAGTTAAATTTAATAGAAAGAACATATAAATTTAACCAGTACAAAAAATATAGAAGATATGTAATTTTAATCAAATATTTAATTTAACCAACTACCGAATAATTTTAACTGAGATTCAAAATACCGGTCCTTAGCGTTGCAATTTATAACAAAACTAAATAAATGCAAAACTTCGTTTTTCTTAACTTACAAACATGATATAGTTGTATCTCAAGTCAAATATGAAGAAAGTTTTTTGTTCAACGAAAACGACTTAACTTACATCATACGGTATATATATGCATATACGTTAAATTTGTGTTCAACGTTAAAATTGCATAAATAGTTTGTTATATAACGTTAATTTTGCATATTCAGTTGCATGTGGGTGTAAGTAAGATGGCAGCCAGCCATTTGCTTTGGAATGTTTAAGTTTCGTTCTAGTTTCTGCAGTGTTTTGTTTTTCGTTTTTCTCCGGAAAATTTAACGCAAGAAAACAAATTAAATTTTTGTTTGTTTGTGATATATATATTTGGATTTCGTCTTTGTGTAATATTTTACGTTGAATTAAATAAATTTCTGAACAAAATTAATGCACCATTTGGATTTAAATATTGCACTTGTAATTTTAATTTTGCGCATTAAATTTATATTTTTCTTATAATAATAATATCTTTATTATCCAACAAGAAATAGTGTAATATAATGCTGGCTTTATATGATACATTTTTCTATACATAATTATATATAGAAAATATGCCATATTAATTCATTTTAATAATAATTTATATTGCTTCAATAAATTGAATAAATTGAAAATTATTTGATAATTTTATCCAGGAGTGTATTTCTTTGCAATATTTTTGTCATTTTGATCAAAAATACTTGAAAATTCACAGTGGATTTACGTTATATTTGTAAAAATATATCAAATTCGACACCTAACCTAACCTATATGAACATTTCTTCTGGAAAAATATAAACAAAATCGTAAAACTGTAGCTGTAAAAAATATGAAGACACAATTCCGTCTTGAAATTGTCGCGATAATCCACTGTCAAAATCCGTATTGGACCGGTATTTTAGTATTTTAAACTGTCCAATAACACAGCATGTTTTGTGTTGCACGGGCTATAACCGATATTTTTCGAGAAGCTTGATATATGCGCGCGAATTTAACGTGCTATAGCGCGTTATAAAAAATCGTCGATATTTTCAAAAATGATGTATTAGAACGTAGTCCAAGTGTTAATGGAACGCATTTATTCGCGTCAAATATTTATCGAATGCAAAAATGGTATTTTTATGTTTTGTCGTAAATATGAAACATCACGCTAGGTTTATATCTGTATGTTACTGGATTTTGAATTTGCAAAATCTGGTTTTGGTTGCTGTTATTTTGGTTTTAGAATTTTGTTGTTTTTGTTATGTAAATATTGTAAAATTTTATTGATCTCATATATTATATCAGCATATCTTATATCAGTACACACGCTGTTTGTTGAATACAAATTATAACAACTACACTGGAATTTTTTTTGTTTTAAAACCAACGTTTATATTATTAATTGAAAAGGAATCATGCTTTTGATTTGGAAAATTGAGTTTTTATAATAGAAATAAAATTTTTAATAAAAATAAACAATCGTAGTATTTTAAAACAGTTTTATATTTTTTTTTTTATAAATTTGGGAAAAATATATATTTGAATTGAAAATTATTAATAATGTTTTACTTCAATTTTTTCTAGAAAACACTGGCCCGCATTCCCACCTCTTTTGTTTATGAAAAAGTACTTTTATTTTTTGCTTTAAAATAAATTTTATTTCTACTTCTTATCTAATATAATAATAATATAGTATTACTTATCAAATATGAAAAGTATTTCTATTTCATTCATATTTTTTTATATCTAATATTATAAAATTCAAATAAATTAATACAGCAAATCAAAGAGCAAACGATGAATAATCATGAACAATGACAATTGTCAAATAATTATCTAATTTTAATAAAAATTAAATTTTCTGCATTTAAAAATATTATATAATTAAAATAAACTGCTTTAGGTTCAAGTTCTGTATTAAAATTAATTTATAATTGACATTTCGACGAAACTGATTCAAATAACATTACAGATGTAATGTCATTTGAATCACTTTATCTCTGATAAAGGCGAGCATTTAGCTTCGTCAAAATATCGATTACAAATTAATTTTAATACAGAACTTGAACCTAAAACAGTTTCATTATAATGAATTTAAAGTTTCAACAAGTAGGAGCAGAAATCATAGAAGAAACTAAAATAGTTTATTTTAATTATTAATTTTACTCTAATACATCTTCTCTTCAAGGAGATAAATATTAATACACAATTAATTAATAAAATAATAATAATAAATATGATACGAATTCAAGTGTATATTTTCCACAGTGTATATAGGGTAGTTGTAGATAAAATATATTTTTAAGATTTTAAAATTTATCGAAAAAAAAAACAAAAATCTAACAATATGCAATTTGCCTGAAAATATCTATCTGTACGTGGAATGTTTGGCTATGAATGATGTGGGGGTTGGTCTCACCACCGTCCATTGGTAAGCTACAATCGTTCATAATTTAGGGGTGCACGTGCCGTAGCAGGAACGGTCCTGATTTTGGCAGGCGCAGCGCGCGCGCGTCCCGACGCCTGGTTCGTTGTTCACTTATTCAGAAGCGAAACGTCCGATGGGCTGAAACGCAGGCAGGCCAATTCGCGCCACTGCATTGCGGTGTGGTGGGCGAGGATCAGCCATCAGAGGGATACTATTCTTTAGATATATCGTACGACCCCTAAGTTTCTGTAAGGATATTGCTATTATATATATATATATATAGGTTCTGAAAAGTTGAAAGGAAATATAAGTCAATAATTAGAAACAGTGATTCGTATTCCTGGACCTTCTTGTTGAAATAGATTTAAAATTGTGTTTTTGATTAATTTTTTTATTATCAAATATAAGTAACATAGTAAAAGTCTGTATAATTAAACTTAAATAACTTTTTTATTTATTAATAATTCATATTTAATCTTTTGTAAACAGGAAACTCACTTGTTTCTATATAAATTTTATTTATTTCACAAAATTACATCTTGTAAATGTTATATATTATTTATATTTGTTACTTGATTTCTGAGAATTAAACGGAAATAACTTTTTTATTTATTAATAATTCACATTTATTCTTTTATAAACAGGAAATACACTTCTTTAAAATAAATTTTATCTAGTTTTGAAATGGTCTAGTAACTTTTGAACCGTCCTGTATATATTATTTATATTTGTTACGTGATTTTTGCAAATTAACTAAAATAACTTTTTTATTTGTTAATAATTTACATTTATTTATTTTTTTTGTAAACAAAAAACATTTTCTAGTTTTAAAAATTACATCTTTCAGCGACTTGTGAGCCAACTTGTATGTATCATATTTGCAGTAAAGTTTAATAAAATATCAAATCGATTCGAAATTTTTGTTGAATGTTGAATAATGATTCATTCACATACAATTTTAAGAATTATGTCCTCTATATAGCAAAGGGGCGAAATGGGTGTATATATGCGTATTTGTGGGGCCACGTACCCGTTTTTACGATCAGCATTCGCTAGCATGCGGCTGTAATAGCCGCAGTGATTCGTTTTTTTTTTTTATTAAAAAAATGAAAAAGGCCCTTTTGTGGTGCGTGGCCACTGCTCGCGTTGCCCTAATTAGAATAAATATACATTCTTTTTTTTCTGGGGGAAAACGGCTTCTATTCTGTTTATAATGAAATGAATGTAAACGTGTTTAGAGCTATCTAATTTTAGATTACGCCATTTTTTTTCCCGCTGCTATTTTGTTTTAAATTGAAGTTATTGCTGAAAGCGGTCAATAATGTATATATTGTGTTTAGTAGAGTTATTGAAAGATGTCTTAAAATTGTCATTTGTTAAATGATAAATTAAATTATATTTTCATAAAGTATGTCAGATTTTTATATTTATATTACATACACAATCACGCCATGCACCCCAAAGGATGTGGCACAAACTCTTTCCACTATCCCGAAATCAGTTTCCTCCAAACATCCCTATCCAGATAAGTAATTTTAGCTTCATTCACATTCATAATATTCCTCATATTCCTACTACTTGGAAACTTTCGCTCACACAAAGCACTCTCTCAATCATATCTTTTATCTACTCATCGGACGTCCACTTACAAATGTATACCTTCAAAGATCATTTACAGTAATTCTTTTAACCAAACGTTTATTAGACATTCGCTCAAGATGGCCGAAATATCTGAACTGACTAACAACAACTTAAAAAAAACACACACAATGAAAATATCTGAAACATACCAAAAATGGTACAAAAATATACGTAGAAAATGTCGAAAAAAATGCACATACTGGTATTACCAGAAGGACAATAAATTAAATGAATACCAACACTTTTTGACAGCATTACAAAGTGTAATTTATACATAAAATTTGTGTTATTTTTTTACACAGAAACGTTTACATAAAAAATAGGGTTATTTTTTTAATACCAAATTTAACAGATTTTTGTTTATTGTGTATGGTTATTTATTGTCTACATTAGTTTTTTTTTATTTGTTACAGATTTGTCTTTACGATTTGAGCCACACTTTGATCATGAACAAAATCAACTTATTAACTGGGTAAGTTGTTTTCTTTCTATTTTCTTTTTCATCTGAAATTAATTTATGTAATTTTTTTTACTATTTTCTTTGTAATTAAAAAATTATTTAGAATTAATATAATAAACATACCAAACTACTAATATAAAAAATATTAAATAAAATTGATACTAAATCTGATTTTTTATGGAAAATGTCATAAAAGTCATATTTTTAAAGAAAATGTGACATTGAATATAAAATAAAACGGCTTTAGGTTTAAGTTCTGTATTAATATTTATTAATATAGAACCTTGAACCTAAAGCCGTTTTATTTTATGCTTTTGTTATTTCTTGTCACTATCTTTTAAATAGCATCCTTAAAATGCTGATTTTAATAATAATTCAAAAATATCTACTGAATTTTCTACATAATTAGACTATTTCTACCAGTGAAACTAACAAAATTGAACCTTATCTCAATTTTAATCGAACAATTAACCGTTTTAAAAACCTTTTCATATTATGTAAACTAAGGGATTCAATCCCAAAACCTTTTAGGTTATGAATACTAATACTCCCCTTCCTGTCCGTTTTGAACTTTGCGTCATACAAGACACCTTTCACATCGAATATATTTAAAAAAATACGACATTCTAATATTCTAGAAAGCTTACATATATTCTGAGCCGAATTTCATTCCGTAAAATTATAAAAATTCTTTAGACGTTTATCATACTCTATATAGTTTGTTAAAACCCGGCTAATATGCAAAATAAAGTAACTAATTAATATGATACAGAAAAAAAAAACAATTACGACAGTAACTAACTACTGTTTATAATGTGTAGTTATAATCTACAAAACATTTTAGTTTCGAAATTGTTTGAATAATTCCTTGTAGCACAAAATACTGACAAAAAAAATGGTTTACTGACGTAAATATTAGTAAAATATTAAACAGTTTAAAATATCCGAGAAGGGGGGTAGTTTGAGCTCAGATGTTCCGTTGATAAAAAAAATTCTAATTGGACAGTGAAAAATTGCTTTCATATACAGTAATTTAATATTTTCATCAATTAAATTTGATATTGGATACACAGAATTCTGTGTTATTTTTGTTTCGTATACGCAATGTATATAATTATTATTGGTAATAATTACCGGGTAGCGTAAATGTGGTCAATTATTATTGTTTCATTCGCTTTTGTATAATTTATTTGGCGAAAAAAAAAAATTGTAAATTATCATTTGTAATTCTGTTTTAATGTGTTTTATATATGTAAATATTTAATTACCAACGTTTATCAATTATGTAAAATTTAATTTAACTAGTTTTTACGGAAACAAAAACAGTGTTAATATTATTAAATTTAGTTTTTATAGAATTATGTACAATTATTTTATTAATGTATTCTGTTAGTTTTGTTAATGCTGTTTATTAAATAAATTTAAATAATTTATTTATTAATAATTAATATAACGTGCCCAGCATATTTTTAAATATTTTAGTTTTGCAATACAAGCCAAAATTGTTAAATATTTGTTAAATATAAATATGCATACGGAGCAGTTATTGTATAATAATAATAATAATAAAAAAATGGAATCAAAAATTTCTAACATCAAATTTAAAAAGATTTTTCTACGACTATAAAGTAAAAAATTGTATTTTTTGATTTAACATGAATGAGATTTTAAAATAGTGTGAAGGTATGAGATTAAATTTTTATATATTTTTTTTTTAAAAGAGTCGTGAAAAAGAAAGATTATTTTAAATATTAAAACAAAAACAAATGATTGTTTGTTAATGTAAATGTACAATTAAGAAAAATAATTGTTGCCAAGTAAGTATAACAAAAATAAATACAAATGTCAAAATATTGTTATATATAATTAGTACTTATTTAAGATAATAAAGAATCTTTCAGAACTCATTTTATTAAAATAAAAAATCTTTCAGGTTTTACTTCTGTATAATTTTTAATTAAATTTAGACGTTTTGATATACTGCAAAATACATCCTTTATGATAAATTTAGAAATGTATGTAATTATGTATGTGTGTAATTATATAAACAAATTTTACCTATTTATGGAAAATTCCTGACAACAAATTTACTAAAGTTCTGTAAATTTACTAAAAGAAACTTTACTAAAAAAACTGTAATATTACATACATCTGTACTTTTCCATCCCGTTGGTAATATCATAATTACATAATATTGGTAATAGTTCTGATATTATTTATTTTTAAACAATTATGTTAAAATTACAGCAGTTGAGTAATTATACTTAGAAATACTGAGTATCATATTGTCTCATAGTTTGTAGTTAAAATTACATAATTCTTTTTAGAGTGTATATAAAAAGTTTGCTGTAGTTATTCGCAACACAAGTAAGTTTCTTTGTATATATATATATATAGAACATCAACTTTATATGATATTACAGAATGTTCTAATTTGTATGATAATCCCTGACGAAGCTATCGAAAATGCCAATACATATATATTGCGATACGATTAAATCGAATTAGGTATGCGATTTAGTTTGTGCATTATAATCCGACAAACTTAGTTGCGTTGGCATACAAACACACTATACATCTAATCCTTGATTACTACAACTCAACTTGTACAACTTGCTATAGTAATATTAAAATCTCTTTCTCTCTTTCTCTTGTTCTAAACCATTCAAGGACAATAGCATTTTAATAATGTTTATTTTAATTACATTAATTTAATGATTACATTTTTATTAATATAGCCATTGGTATATTAGTTTGTAATACGAGCTTGGTTTTAAAATCTATTTTAACTAATACCGGTTTTAAAACAACGTAACTCTCTTAAGAACAGGACTAAACAAATGAACTAAAATAACCAAAAACTGAACTAATAATAATTTTTGGATGTTTTAGTTAATGATAATAATATTTATTTACACAGTCAATTTTACATTTTTTGCTTAGTTAAAATAACAAATATATATATATATATATATATATATATAATTACTTAATAATTTTATTGATTGAATGACTGCATTTTATTATTTATTTATCTATTTTTTTAACTACTGACTGTCACAACTTTATATTCAAATAACGGTTTTAATTCTTTGATTATTAAAAAGTTTTTAATTAAACGTGTTAATTTTACGTTTGAAGATGAAAATAAGAAAAATAAACATTTAAATCACATACAATAGCATTTATATTTTTCTAATCATACATTGTTTCCCTGAAGAAGCCACAAATTGCTGACGAAATATTGGACTGACAATAAATTGATAGATATTTAAATGCTTGCATTTTTATAATTTTTCATCCTTGAATACCGTATCCCGTTATATAAATTTTCGAACTATAGAAAGGTATTTTTTGGTCGAATATGCAGTTTCTTATAAATCTAGAATGTACATTATATTTCTTGCACTTCTTCATACATTTTAAATAATCAAATTTAAATTCAAGCGTGTTGTTATTTTGCAGAGGTTTTAACACAAATTACAAATTACAGTTTAATAGAACGTAGGTGTTTAATAGAACGTACACTACCACAATGATACAATATTGATACACTCATATATATGCCATCTTAAGCTATTGAAGTGTTGCCAACCTAATTTCAACACCCCAACTTATTAAATATCGAAACAACACAAAATAAAATAACAAAATAATCTATGATTTATCATGCATTCGGTCGTTTCGAATTTTTAATACTATTCATATTTTATCAATTAAACCGATTGACTTATTTGCAAATCTTAGAGTGTCACGATTTACTGATTTCGTTAAATAGTCCGCCACATTTTCACTAGATTGAACATAACTGATTTTCACCAAATTTTCTCTAATCTTCTCTCGAACAAAGTGGTGACGAACATCAATATGTTTTGTTCTTGGTCGATATTGATCTTCTTCAGCAATCGCCATTGCACTCTGGCTGTCACATTTAAGTTGTATGCTGCCCACATCCTGTTGGAACTGCAGCTCAAAATGCCTCAGCCATAACGCCTCTTGCACTGCAGCTGATAGTGCCATGTATTCAGCTTCAGCGCTTGACAGTGCTACGGTGGCCTGTCGCTTGCTGGCCCACGAGATTGCACCTGATCCGTATTTGAATACGTAGCCAGTGCACGATCTACGTTTATCCACAACTGACGCCCAGTCTGCGTCTGTGTAGCCTTCTAATTTTGCCGTGTCGCCAAATCTGTAACATATCTTAAAATCAATAGTACTTTTAAGGTATCTGAAAATTCGTTTGACTGCAGCCCAGTGCATTTTTCCAAAATTCGAGTTGAATCGACTGACATCGCTGACCGAAAACGCAATATCCGGACGCGTCCCTTGAACTAGGTACAAAAGGCTCCCAACGGCTTCCTGATAGGGAATGTTGTCGACTTCATCTCCATCTTGGACCATCTTCACCGAAAGTTTTTGGTTCAGGTCACTCGGTGTTGACATCGGTTTCGAGTCCATCATCCCAAAACGACGTAGAATATTTTTCGTGTAAGCTGTTTGGTCAATAGAGATACCCTCCGAATGGTATTCAATATTTAGCCCAACACAATTTCTAGCCGGTCCCATATCTTTCATGTGAAATGAATTGCACAGTTTCTGTTTTAGTTCGTTACTGGGAGTTTCAACTTCAATGTACGGTTCGAAGCTGACATCACTACTGTCAGTTTGTGCTTCTTCGTCAGATTGGTTATTTTCCTCAGTCTCTGCATCCTCCATTTCTTCAGTTGTCTGCTGATCTGCCCCAACTGAATTTTCATCCTCCAAGTCAGCTGATTGAAAATCATTGACTTTCGGCTCGTTTGCTTTCAGGAACTTTACATCACGACTAACTATGATTGACCTTGAAGAACTAATGAAACACCGGTAACCCTTTTGTGTTTCACTTATTCCCACAAATATCATTTTGTGCGATTTCGGATCAAACTTCAGCCTTTTCGTTCTAGGGATGTGCACCATCACAGGCGTCCCAAATATTTGAAGTTCGCTTATGTTTACTTTCTTTTCAGACCACACTTCTTCAGGAATTTTATCCCCAAGAGTACGATTGGTAGACCGATTTATTACATAACATGCCATATTGACGGCTTCAGCCCAAAATGACTTGTCCAGATCCGCGTCGAAAAGCATACATTTTGCTCGTTCGACCAACGAGCGATTCATGCGCTCCGCCACGCCATTTTGTTGAGGCGAGTATGCGCATGACGTTTCGTGGACAATACCAGCCTTTTTGCAATAATTTTGGAACAATTTGTTGCAATATTCCGTACCATTGTCGGATCTGATACGCTTTATTTTCTTTTCACATTGATTTTCGACCATGCTTTTAAAATTCTTGAATGATTCAAACAATTCTGACTTGTGTTTAAGAAAATAAACAAAAACCTTACGTGTATAGTCGTCAATATAGGTTACGAAATAACGTGCACCACCAAGCGATGTGTTTTCCATCGGACCACACAGATCCGTGTGAATCAGCTCCAATGCATGTTTTGTTTTGATTGAAGCGTTGCTGCTTGTTGGGAATGCACCCCGTGCTTGCTTAGCCATGAGACAAACGACACAATTTTGAACAGCTGATGCGTCTTCGCAAAAATCTATGCCATCTGCAAGATTCTTCACTTTCTTCATGCTAGCGTAGTTCAGATGTCCGAGACGTCGATGCCAGGTCATCGCGTCCTCATTGCAATCCTTAAGAAGCTTGCAATACGGAACTTCATTGTTCAAGCAATAGACACCGTTTTTAGGTTTCACATTAACGATTAGATTGCTTGTTGTTTTGTTGTAAATTGAACAACCGTCGTCGTCAAAGATTACGCGGTTTCCCGCCTCTACAATTTTTGCGACCGATAATAAATTAGCCAACAACTCAGGAACAAGAAGTACACTATTTACTTTAATGTCTTCACCGTTAGCATGCAACTTTGTATTGCCACTACCAAGAACTTGTAACTTTTGATTGTTCGCTGCTCTAATGGCACTTACGGATTCGTTTTTTATGTCACTGACAATGTTTTCGTCCGGAGACATATGTCGCGACGCGCCACTATCGATGAACCAAGAATCGGATTCGTATTCACTCGCTGTCACAAACGCGTGAAAAACATTTGCCATGTTTGCTTGCGCTCCGTTAGAGTTTTTACTACTTTTATCATCCGACTTCTTTTTGCTTCGACATTCTGCGCTGATATGGCCCTTTTTCCCGCACGCGAAACATTTAATTTTCTTTCTTTTTTGATCCTTGTTACCCATTTTCGAGCTTCCAGCACTGTAGAATGCACTTTCATCGCGTTTAGAAGTGTATTCAACGTCCAGCAATTTCATTTTCACATTATCCCCCGTTATATCGATACCAGTGCTCTCGATTCCCATAATTAACGGTTTAAACTCATCGGTGAGTCCAGCCAACATGATGGCACCGAGCCATTCATCACTTATGCCGAAGCCGATACCGATTAATTTGTTCGCGGTTGATGTGATTTTGCTTACGTAGTCACTCATAGATTGACACTCATCTAACCGAACAGTATTAACGCACGTAGAAGTCCGATTTTACGCGATAGTCCGTGATCATCGAAGAGACTTTTCAATTTTTTCCACATTTTCGATGCTGTATCTTCATTTTGTACATGCACGAATAGGGACTCGTCCAGCGACATTACAATGCGCGCCTTTGCCTTCTTCAATTTGTCAACATCTTTTTCGGTTACGGGATCTGAGATGCAATCATCAAGACCAAGAAATTCTAATACATTTTTCATTGCGAAACACCACGTATGATAATTTTCGCTGCCCCGCAGTTTATCAATTGCGTATTCTTTCGTGCCGCTCATCGTTTTTGCTTCACTCACACTTTTTCAGATCACTTTAACCTCAATGTCCGAACACGTGTTTCGAGCTAACCGCAACACCGCTTTTTTAAACACTTTGTAACTTATCAACTTTTAGCACAGTCAAATGCGTGGCTCTGGTCTCATAACCTGTTGTTATTTTGCAGAGGTTTTAACACAAATTACAAATTACAGTTTAATAGAACGTAGGTGTTTAATAGAACGTACACTACCACAATGATACAATATTGATACACTCATATATATGCCATCTTAAGCTATTGAAGTGTTGCCAACCTAATTTCAACAAAGCGAAAATAAATAATGCATTTGTTAATTAATTTGACTTAAATGAATAATTTTTAATATAGTCGTCGGAGATGTTAAATTAAATACTCTTTACTATGTTTCTTCAGTAAAATATGAAATTCCTGACAAATCTAATGGTGCTCATTGCATTTTTTTACACATTTTCAAGAATAAAATTGAAATTCAAGAGAAAATAAACAATTCAACTATTACCTAACTTAATAACTTAATAAATTTCGATATGGACACCAGAGATGGCAGATTAAATATACTTGGCCGTGTAGTCATATTTGGAACTGCCACCAGTAATGTAACTACTGTATAATAATGTACATTATTATACTAATAATATAATAGCCCTCTTCTACATAGGCAATATGTAATGTCAATGAATATTTTGATACGTCTGAGAGAAGAATTATTTTAGTTAGTGTCTTATATCTCGTGAAAGTCAATCATTAAAAACAGAATTATTATTTCTACAGAATGAAACATAAACTTACAAAACTTTGCAACTGCATCATCACTCTGCATAATATAGTAAATTTTATAAACAACCTATATAAATATATATATATATATATATATATATATTAACTTCATAAATACATAGTCACAAATATTATTCATCTTTAGTTGTGTAAGGAAAACACGTATCAAATTGGAAATTCAATGAACTTAACTTCGGATTTTGAAGCAAGCAAAATAACGACATCTACTACAACGGGGGTTTATTCTCTTTCCTCCTCTCGCAAACTTTCTCATCTAGCCAGCCAGTTACCATGGCAACAACACACTGACGCCATTCTCTCACTCTCGCGAGCAATGCTTGATGCTTAACGCGCATTCTATGTCATTCTGTATGATTTTGTGTTCAGTGAAAGTTTACGTAATATTATTAATGTTCAACTTTAACGGGTTGCTCCCTACATACATATATATATATATATATATATATATATATATATATATATATTTGTATCTCTCTAACTTGATATTATATATACAACAGTGTAAGTTGTTTATGTGTGGTGCAAAGATTATAATAATAAATTGTTGTTTGTCGTATATTCTAGTTAAAGTTTCTATTGCGTTTCCACGTAATTAATATGTTGATATATTAAAATCATTAAACGCAGTTTGGTTTCATTATCAAATAACTTTTCGTTAGGTGGATCGTAATTAGAATGTAATTATTATTTAGTTTGGAAATTTTGAATTTTCGTGTATATTATAATTAATTATATGTTTAATATATATTCTAACACGAAATATTAAAATGAAATTTAATAGGTAAACTTATAAACATAATTTACTTATACGCTTATGTATTTTTAACGTATTTTCTAAAACACGCATGATTATAAAACTGTTTTAATTTTTTTAATTAGCGTAAATTAGTTTAATATTTAAATGCTGAAATTGCAATTAATGAATTAATTAAATCATTGGTTAATTTTTAAATAAAGAAAAATGAATCCCGGCAAGGTCAATACATTTTTCATAGCATTTAAATATTAAACAAAACTAATTCTTTCGGCCGTTACTTTGTGAAATTTCATATTGAAGTAAATTAATAAGACACTTTTTAACTTTGATAATTTCACTCTTTATTATAGAATCGTGAAATTATCTAAGTTAAAAAGTGTCTTATTAATTTACTTTATTAAACAAAACTATTTTAAGTTTATAACTTAAGTAACAGAAATTTTATATTAGTGTTTTCAGAGTCAGTTGTATAAAATATTGTTAACTTAATCTATGTGTTAACTAGGCAACTAGATTATCAACTGTGGCTTATTTATTCAATATTTTATTTTTGTTAATATATATATGCGATATAAACGCTATATATGTATTTAGACGCGTTTTCCGAAAATTTCAGTTGTGTAGAAGTACGTGCTACTTTCGTTAAAACAAACAAAAATTATTATTTCTGATGTTGTTTCGATGTAAAATTATCGATTTTAACCTTACTTGAAATTTTTTTGTTTTTACGGAAACTCTAATATATATAATATATAATTAATGAATCCATTGTGTGATCTTGGCAACTTTAAAAACTATGCACAAAAAATATCCCAAACATGTATTACGAGTTGTATTGTTTCAAATTCCGTGCTAGAATCATCATTGCTTATCTACTCCACTTCATCAACTCACTATCAAATAATTTCATTCGTTACAGCTTCAAAGCATCCATGTTCATTTGTCAAATCATGTACGTGTTAACATTATCATCAATACCACATCACAATCATTCCTCGTCATCTTTGAAACGAAAATCACTGTAGCAAAGCATGAGAAATTATAACAGACACATTACATTTCAGCGACAAATTAACTAGCTGTTAGACAAGTCAACCTCGGGGCCACCTTGAATACTTGCCGTATCGTAAAACTTTGCGCTATCGTAACACGCATATACATAATGTCGGGCTGCAAATTTAAATTTAAACGGGACCCCTCTACAAAGGCATTTATCAGGGATGTTGTGGCCGACGTGCGTATATAAGGCCGAGTATAATTAAGGAGCAAATTGCTGAAACGCCTCGGAAATGGACTGCTGACGTTGGTAGTTGTAGGACCTTCTAGTAACGATCATAAAAGTACACAATGTGGCGATAACTTTTAAAATATGATAGATGATAAGTAAGCTGCTATGTTTGTATTTAGGCTAAACAAAAATTATGTAATGTTATCTACAAACATTATGTAATGCATATGTATGTAATATTAAAGTTTCTTTTAGTAAATTTACAGAACTTCAGTAAATTTGCTGTCAGGAATTTTCCATAAATAGGCAAAATTTGTTTAGTTCTGTAACATTATTGTTGGTCTAATTACATACATTCCTAAATTTAAATTAAAGAATGTATTTTAAAATGAATGAATTACACTTAAAATATTTTATTAGTATTATCATATAAAATATGTACTAATTCTCATTATTTTGATGAAATATTACAAATGTTAATGTACAAACAGTAATTTTACATAATTTAAGAAGTTATACCAAAAATATGTAATTTTATATTAAGTATATGATGCAATTTGCAGAAAGTAAGCAATTTTACATACTTATTAAGTCATATTTAATTATTTTATGTTATTATTATGAATTATATAAAAATTACAGAATTTTGAGGTAGAAGTACAGAATATTTATAGTAAAATGAAATTATAAATTTTTTTTATAGTAAAATTTTAGGACCTTAGTAAAAGTAATTGTGTTATTGTTTTTATGTTTTGTATTTAATTTGAATTTTTAATATAATTATAAAAAAGTTTTGGGATTAAGTTCTGTATACATTTTATTTTAAAATCGACGTTTCGATATAGTCTGCGTATATTTGGATACATGACGTGATTGTGTAATGTATGTATACAAAATTGCAAACACCAGTATTTTATCAAATCTTACAACCAACTACTACGCTTATAATCAATCTTTCCCCCCAAATCAATCCGCAAATATAAAACACGAGTATATAAAATCAGCCGACAACATCAACAAACCCCTCTTATATATCGAAGTGCCAAAACACACAATTCCTACAACCCGGTCATTCGGCCATTTGGCCATTCGGTCAAACCGCAATCGTCGCATACAAGACTAGCAATGGACTGTAGTTTCGACCGAGACGTAACTTGGTCGAAACCGATTTACAAGCGGATCGCGTCTTGCAAAGTATACCAAGGGGGGCATACACGGAACGATAATGTTCCCGGTTTCTGGAACTAGTACAATGGAACCGGTTACTTGGTCGAGTGCAGTTGGTTGATGTGTGTATGTGTGTGTGTGTGTGTGTGTAGTGCGTTACGTCCTTGGAAAAAAGTGTGCCAGACCATGAAATGAGCCCCCCGGTCATATTGCGATAGATGCGTGTTCGATTGGGGGTTTGAGGGAACGTTAAGGGAACGGGATGATTTGTAGTGTGATAGGGATGTTGGTTATTGTTATGTTGCTAGGAGTAATGTAGAATATAAATTGTGATTTTTATGAGTAAAATATAGGAGTAAGATTTAATATGTGCTTAGAAGAAAAATTATTAATAGTTAAAATAAAAATTCTGAGATTCCGTAAGAAATCTCAGAATTTTTATTTTAACGGAGCGTTATTTTTAACGGAAACGATACCGAATATATTCGTATAAGTTTTGTTTTATATTTTTTTTTATAGAAAAAATTGGATTCAAATTTTAGCTACTTTTTTTGGTATGATATATAAATGTAGGTATCATAGTTAAAAATCTTTCAGAACTCATTATATTAAAATTTAAATTGGGCTAAAGTTCTGTATTAATATTTATTTAAAATCGACGTTTCGACGAAACTCAACGTCCGTCTTAATCAGGATAAATGATATAAATGACATATACAGTAAATAACAGAACGTAGAAACAAATCACTAGGTAACAAATAAGTAACTAGATAATACATTTTGTAGATTTATAATTAATGGAAGCCAAATTTTATTTAACTCAGTACCTTCACAGTATGTTATCTTTTTTTTTTTATAAATTTCTATTGCTTCTCTTATCAATCAGCTGCTAATATTAATTAGTCTAGCAATTATTATAGTATCTTTGAATTTTACATCATGAAGATATTCTAACGCATGTCCAGCAATAGCAGATTTATCTGGATGATTTAGACGAACTGACGATCTTACTTATAAATGTAGTTCTTATTAGATCATAGAATTAATTTTGTAAAAAAAATAATAATAGTAAGTACATCTTTATTTTTATAATATAACATCATATAAGCAAAACTAAAGCTCATTACTCACTTGACCCACCTAACATGGTTCAGCAACCGTGTGTGTGTGTCTGTATATATATATATATATATGTATGTAGCTCATTCTCATCTTCTCCTGTGCTTACACTAACGCCACCCGGCCGCGTTGACCGGTAATGTGCGCCGCACCGCTTGGCAAATGTAGGACGGGGAATGCTATTTTTAGCCCTGACCTGTGATATTGATCGCAACGTCACGACGAGAATTCCGCTATTTTAGGCACAAATAACGCGTTTAAGCCACACACACACACACACGGACGGGAAGATGTTCCATCGGGCGGACATCTGATGCCTGTCCATGCACACATGGTATCTATGAGAGCGCTATTTCCCCGTGCCCTCGACACGAGGTCGATTTCCAGAGGGAAAATGTGGCTCGCGCTTTTGGTGTAATAGTGTAAGATAAGATGGTTGCGTGACGGGTATTGTCATGGCGGGTTGTCTAGTTTTGAGCGCGTGAATCCAATTGTGAATGCTCTTGACTTAAATGGCGGTTCAACGAGGATTTCGTACAATAGAGATACGACAATGAAAAGTTTTATTTTTTATTCAATATTTTCATAGAATGACGCTGATCAATATTTCTATCTTGTTGGTAGCTACATGTAAAATGCAAATCTGTATTTTCTGTAATTCAAATTTTTAAAGCAATCTGCTATCACACATCAAGCTTTAGAATTTCTTCATGAAAAATTTGCTGTGGCCACCACAGAACCGACCGTCATCATAAGTATTAAATAAATTGATGGAATAGAAAATTTTGTATAACTACTGTAGTCGTGGTGAGTAAAAACAAAACTTTACAGCATTATATGCATATAAATATGAAAAATTATTAAAAAAACTAATTAGCCATATCGAAAAATGTTCAAAAAAAAAAATGTTGTTAGTTACAATTTGTTTAACAACTTTTGTTAAATATTTTTTTTCGAAATATATCTCTATTGCGAAATATTCGTAAAACATAAAAGTGATATCAATCAATCAGTTACCAATTCCTGTTGGCAGATCTTTACCAAAAGTTGATCAAATTGAAATATTTAAAGATGAAATTTTATGACAATCCGTTCTGCCGAATTTGCTCTACACCTGTACATAGATAGACCGACATCATGCTAAAAAAAGTTGATTCGTGTTACTATGAGCCTAATTCGTGCTTATAAAAATTGCAATATATCAAATTTGGTATGATTACAATACCTTTCTCATGACGGTCTGTAAAAATGTCACTTAAAATAGTAAAAAGTATTATCTAAGTAAATATACCTTCTTTTTTTTTAATAACAAATATGATATAAACGAAGATAAAATTTACTTATAAATAATTTTTGTAATATATTAGTTTTGATAACATCGTTTTAGTTATTTTCATACATCATTAATTTTTCTATTTTCAAATTTCATCCTTCGCTCGTAAAAGTAAGAAAGTTATTTCTGCTTTTTGCTAATGCATACTACGAAGTACGTTGTAGCAAATTTTAGCGAGTATAAAGCCGTACTAAAACTACATCTATTCGCCGGGAACAAAACTCTTAATAGTTTTAAAACAACAATACGAAAAGGACAGAGAGTGAATTTCGTCTGTACATGTATTACAATATTAACGTACCTCACTAATTACTTGATTCAAACTCTAAACGTCTCTGATACATGTGTTAGTGTTTTAGTGTGTGTGTGTAGTATCTGAATTTTGAATAGAATAGACAGTTTAGACTTGGGACCTTGCCCGGAAATTGCTCAAATTCTAAACGCTTAATTGTTGCTGATTGTTGTCACTAAGTAATTTTGTCTTTGGGTTTGCAACACTTTTACTAAAAGTACTCGTATACATATACAGTGTGTCTCACGACAAGCTATCCTGTCTGTATTTTAAAAGTTATATAATATTATATCACGAAATTTAGTAAATAATGGTATTCTGATATACTCAGTTGAAATAAAATATTGCCAATAAGATGTCATTTCTGCTTAACTTCCTTATTTTAAATAGAATATTTTATTTTTTATTTTATCATCGAATTTAGGAATAAATTTTACATATTGACAATTTTACATTAAAAACATTCTACTTTAGTTCATCTGTTTTGAAATTGATAACATCTTTCAGGGTCTTTATTTCAAGAATGCAATAAAATATTTTTAATTTACAAACGGGATATTATTAGGGAAGCTTTGGGCTACTTTTTTATAACAAAATAAATTAAAATTATTTAAATGTGTGTCAAATTGAAAACATCAAAATCTCATTTTTTTTTCAAATACAAACCCTGATTTTTTTAATATTTTTATGAATTTTTGGTTAAAAAAATAGGGTTAGGTTATGGAATGTGTTCTATGTTGAAAATTAATAGATTTTTTAGTACAATACAGATAGCGTAAACTTGTTATGGGACACACTGTATACAGTATAACAACGAAATAGTTTGTACTTTATCATTGTACTCTACTACTAATGTAACTTAGGTTTGAGATTGTACTAATGAAATTTATGTTGCCAAACTGATTTTTATAATATATTGTTACATAGTGAGAATGAATAACAGCATGAACTTGCAGCCAACTTTGTCACCTAGTTAATTGCCGAACGATTTAACGGTTGTTTAAAGTTCGAGGAGTGGGGGAGAGGGGGTGCTACGTTAGCGGGAAAGTGCTGTAATGCGGGAATAGGGAAATGGTAAACGGTTGACTTGTGACTTCCGGAAGTTTGTGCCAGATGATGACGTAAGCACATTTTCGGCGGAGAAGTTTTATTTGTATTTAGATGGGGGGAAAAATGAATGGAGATTGTCTATGGAGATATATTTAGATTTGTAGGAGGAATAATTTGGATTTTTTTTTATTTTTGAAGCTGAGAAAGTAACTGATTTGATTTTTCGTATTTTTTTGTTTTTAATTTGAGAAGAGTTTGAAATTTGAAATTAATAAGGTAAAAGATTGAATTAAAAATATATTGAATAACTTGAATTGAAAATATAAAAACTGATTACGCATCAGTATTAAACTCTCATTTAGATTATGTATTATCATCAATTCATATTTATTTATACAGTTTTTTTATTTAGCTTAAGCAGTAAATATTTTTATTGATAAATAATAAGTAATAGTCAGAATTTTTAGTTTCTTCTATGCCAGCGTTTCGACAATCACTATTGCCTTCTTCAGGGCTTTACAATAAATACGATTATGTATACATAAAAATACATTCATATATACATATCTAATAATATATAGAACAACTGAACCAAAACACACTTACAGCAGAATATAAAAACAAAAAAATATTTAACTGACTGAATTCTGTCTATTACTTATTATTCATTAAATTTTACAAATTATTGTTGATGAATATGCAATTTTTAGATTAGATTTAAATAAATTGTGCAAATGTAAAATGTCATTCATTGCCCATGCGTCTATTTTATTTTATATCGTGTAAAACGTATTAATTTTTCATATTTTCTATATATAATTTTGTATAGAAAATTGTGTAGGGTTTTTATTTTTAAATAAAAAAATTTATTGTGTAAAACTCAAAGAGAAATACGAACCCACTGACGTGTAATTCATTTGGCTGCTCTATCTTTTCATAAATAATGCTATTTTATTTGAAAATGGACTTAGTGTAAAGCAAAAGATCTTTTATATAACAACCGAACGGAACAGGAAACGATGTAAATTTTTATGTTGGTAATAGTGGTCGGGCTATTAACTAAGCATTTTAGTGTTGTATGTACAGCGCATCGGCGGAAATAGCTTTGGTTTTACTGTTCTATTTTTTTTATTAGACGTAAAAAGATATTTTCGTTCTATAACGTGGACATCGTTGATATAAAAATCTAGGCTTTTATACTTATGTTTCGGTTTGCTTATACTATACTTATAGTGTGTTTGTAGTTTATTGAGATGAAATAACATGGAAAAGATTTGTGTGAAAGGAACGTTATAAAGAAGATAAACTTGTCAAGTGTTGGTTGGATTCACTATTATATTTTAATGTGTTTCCTTTTTCTTTTTCTTCGAAATATAGTTTTATATTTATAAAGAAACTATTTATTTTCTTAATTTAATTTATATCAACATTAAAATAAAAAAAGCTTTAGGATTAAGTTGTTTATAATGTTTTTTATTTTAATATAATGAGTTCTGAAATGTTATATCAGTATTGTTAAGAATATATTGAAAAAAAAATTATTGTACAAACTAGTGTACAATATAAATACGTACATACACAATTACGCCATGTACCCAAAAGGGTGTGGCACAAACACTTTCCACTATCAAACATCCTCCAAACAAGTAATAATAAGAATAAGTTATCACATTTTATTTTCTATATATTTTTACTAATACTATAAAAATGTAGTTGTTAATTTTTGTGTTACATAAAAATATGTTATTTTATACAAATTTGTAATAGTTCTGCTAAATAAAGATTATTATTATTATTATTTTTATCTTGGTTCCGAGTTGAAAGTTATGAGTTAATGAAGACAACATTTATGCTAATAACTTATATAGAATTTTTTTGAAACAATTTTTTTTGTAATACGATATACGAATTTCCAATTTTTAATGTAATATATTATTGGTAATGACTGTTAATTTATTTCAATTGAATTTAAAATTAAAAAAAAAAATAAACATACAGTAAATTCTTTTGATAATCCAACTTCGCGTATTTGTTTTCCTCATTGCGAGAAAAGAAATACAAAAACGAAATTTAATTAGGTTTTTCTTTAATTATTTAGCGACATAAAGTGTAGATAAGAGAAGAAAAAAAAGTAGAGTATTATTTTAGTACGCAAAGACGTAATCTTGAAATAGATTCGTACTTTATCGGCTTGTAAGAAGGGTGAATTTATTGCCAACTATAATGTCTTTTAATGTTCTATCATAACCATTAAACTAAGCATTTGAATTCAAATTAGCTGAAAGGTCAGATGGCAAATAAAAATGTTTTATTTTTCAATTCGAATCGATTAATACTGATTACTGCTTCTCAGTTATCAATATTAGATGATTATGTACACTGACGCGGATTAACTCCATTAATTCATTCACTTTTTCATTTATTCCTCTTACATTCCAAGTAGCAAATCTACATTCATTCTGCCATTTTCTTTATATCTATTATACCATTTGGGTATATGGCGTGATTGTATATGTATGTATGTATGTACACTAAAAACAATATTACTTTAAAATTAACGTTTTTACCATTAATTCAAAAGTAAACATAATTTTAATTTCTTAAATTAGATTTATATAATAGAAATCAACTTTCTAATAAAAATAAATAATAGTATGAAAATTTTGTATAAAATTATTTACTATTTGATTTGAAAATACAGTGACCCTTATTCTAACTTCACTTTTAAATGTAATTTTTGTTAATTACTTATTAAACAATTTTAATTCATTTATTTGAACTTTATAATATTAGATATAATAAAATATATCAAAAATAGAAATACTATTCTTAGTTGATAAGAATTAGAAGTAAAAATTTATTTTAAACACATTTAATAATTTATTTATATATTTATTTATTAATTTTTTTACTAAAAACATTAAAATCTGAAATTTTACTAATCAAATTAATAATATAGATTAAAAACAAAAAATTATGAAAATTTATAAACAATAACTTTTGCGTTTAGTTTGTAACAAATTGGGCTTTGATGATGGTGCTAGTATATAATGTCGAAACGTTAGTCTATTATAAATAAAACAGGACGTTAAACTAAAAGTTGTTTTAATCCTTGTGAATTCTGAAAGATGTTTCAATATCTTAATGGCACCTCCACCAAAAAATGCCATCACATTTGATTGATATTTGTGTTTTTTAGTTGATAAAATTAAAAAAAATCATACATATATGCATACACAATCACGTCATGTACCCAAAAGAATGTGGCACAAACTCTTTCCATTATAACGAAATTAGTTTTCACCAAATATTTTTATCTACACAAGTAACTCTAACTTCATTTGAATTCATGATTCCTAGAAATACATGCTCTGTTACTTTGAAACTTTTGCTCACGCAAACCATTCTCAATTATACCACTCAAAACAAATTATAATTAACAACTTTTATAATAACTTTTCATATTTTTATGATATACAAGTATGTATAATTCTGTAAATAGGTAACATATTTATATCAACACAGTTTCATTTTTAGTTACCACTATACAGTAGTTGTAGTTTCCATTCTATAAATTTATTTCGTGCGATGACAGTCGATTCTGTGGTGGCCACAGCATATTTTCTAAATTTACAAACTATACAGAACTAAAATTTAAAGCTTTTTAATTTCAATACATAAATAAACAATTTGAAAAATGCTTGAAAAAATCATTTTATGATAGAGCATGTTCCTTTAAATAGTATCCCTGTTTAAACCAGCCTAAAGGCAAATAAATTCACAGCTTACTACTTTGTCCCTTAAACCAACTCTTTATTACTGTCAAGGGAAAATTCAACACACACACACACAGAACGAAAACGCGATCTGGTCCAGTAACACTATAAAGCGGCACATTAATGCAACAGAGCAACACCAACTTGCCTAAAACCTGCTAAAAGTGTGTAATGAAATAAGCAAAAAGCTCCTTCGCCTCTCTGCCTTTCTCTTTCATTCGACAAAACAGATAGATATAGATAAGGAAGCTATATATCTAGACAGGGCAAAACGCGATAGCTGTAATTAATTAATTTTTTTTCCGTTAAATTAAAGACAATTATACATGTATATATATATATATATATATATATATATATATATATATATATCATTTGTATCATTTTTCCTGATGAAGATGTACGTTGAGTATATATGTCGATTATTAATAAATATTAATACAGAATTATATACAAAGCCGTTTTATTTTTATATGAGTTCTGAATTTTTTTCCTACTTTTATATTGTCAATTCAATGATAATTGAACTGCAACTTTGTCTAGATAATTTAATAATAGATTATAAGAAAATTAATCTAACATAGTAAAAAAATCTTTCAGAACTCATTATATAAAATAAAACTGCTTTAGGTTCAAGTTCTGTATTAAAATTTATTTATAATCAACATTTAGACGAAGCGTTACGTTTTGTCGAAACATTGATTATAAATAAATTTTAATACAGAACTGAAATCTAAAGTAGTTTTATTTTAAAATTAATTCAGATTAGATAATAGATATTAATTTTTAAATTTATTTAAATAATTTAAAAAGGTGTATCTGGATAAATCCCGTGCTATGCACAAGCGTATGAAAAATGTTTTCTATGAATCATATGTGATGCATAAAACAGGCAATGGGTTAAGTTAGTTTCTGTAGAATTTGATTCAAATTTATTGGAGAAAATTGCGCTATCTATTCATCGTAACTTATCTATGAAACCAAGGTATAGAAGCAACACGAAATGAAGAAAAAGAGAGAGATATAAAGACAACGCAAAATTAGATTTTCATTTAAAGAGTCACACGATTTATAAGAACGAGAAGAAAGAGAGAAAGAGAGAGAATGCGAGAGAGAGGGAGTAGGATTTCTATTAAATCGTCGAAATAGATTCCGACGTTATGTAGATTTTAATCTGTACTTTGCAAGTAAATTAGGTTATTTAGACGACTAGATGACGCTCGCCACTTCACTCCCTTTCTCTGCTCACACCTAATGGTTGCCATGGATACGCATCCAATGACAATTCTTAAGTGCTAAATGTATATATTCGACGTAAAATTTTGAAACTGTATTAATCTGTGTGCATGCATTTAATTGATAATAATATTTAATTAATGCTAGTTACTTTCGTAGTTTCACTACTTCGTAGCTGTAGGCTATGCTACAAAAAATAAAAGTAGCTTTAGCTCATTGCTTCAGGATTTGTTGCAAGTAGCTTATAAATAGTAGCTAAAACATAAAGCTACTCCTAGTAGCTTATATCTACTTTTAGTAGCTTAAAACTACTTTTAGGTAGCTTTTTTAGTAGTTTATAGCTACTTCTATTAGCTTATATCCACTTTTAGTAGCTTATAGTTACTTTTAGTAGTTTATAGTTACTTTTACTAGTACTTTTCTAAACTTAATAACTACTTTCCCTAACATAGTAGGAGTATTTTATATGAAAATTTCTTATTTAAATTAGCAAAGAAAATATTAGCACCAAATTTTCAGACAGGTTTCGTCAGTGCCCAAGATGAGTATGTGGTTATTTTGTTGTAGTATTGCCAACTTTCCGAGAAAAAGTTTTAAAAAATTTATTATGGCTTATTATTTATTCGGTTTTAATTAAATTTTCACAAAAGAATCCTCTCGTACCCACAGAAATTATATAATTTTACTAAAATACAGTGTTGACAACTTTCCGAGAAAAAATTACTAAAATTTCGAAAAATTTATTATGTCTATATTATTTGTCTATAATTAACCAAATTTTTACAAAAGTTTTTTTATTTTTGGTCAAGAACAATTTAATTGGAAAACAATAGGTCTCGGGTTTGAGACCAATACATTTTCCAAATTCATTAAATTTTCTAATTATATCTTAGTTAGTTATCGTAGAAAAATAGTACTTATCATCGTTTTGTTGACAGCAATAATAATTAAGCTAGTAGAATTTAAAATCGTTGCTTTTTTATCGGCTTAAAATCGACTTTAGTTAAAGCGTTTATTATGAAAACAAGCCTAAGTGCAACGAAAATTCTAATTTCATTTAATTTTCATTAACAAAATACCATTTTCTTTTCCACAAACATGAAACCTCGGTTTGAAAATCTTTTGTTAACCGTATCGTTTTAAAAACCACACAATTATTTAAAACACCCCGACGGTGAAATTTCGCCTCGGAAAAATAATCACTTTTAACCCCCAGTCTGAACTTTGTCGCCGTTGGAAGGACATAAAAGAGCAAAAACCGCAAAATAAGGTAGCGACAGTTGTGGTCCCTGTGAATCGTAGCCAGCCGAGCATATGAAAGGCTTTATCCTTTTATCGAGGAGCGAGGACTTACACAGCATGGCAGCAAGGACAACGACGTAAAATATCCAGTGACATCTTATTTTTTACTTTGAATTATTATTAGGTCTAAACTGAAATATGGCTACTGCAATGTTGATCAAATAAAATGTGTCTATGCTGACATTTTATCCGTATATGGACGCTTTTTATCCTGTCAAGGACCTACCAGAAGGACCTGCAAGATATTAGGGTAGAGCTTTATTTATTACTGGTAGTGTCAAATAAATTTTCATTTTAATTAGAGTGGTTTTTATTATGTTTTAACAAATATTTTAATTTCTACTTAATCGCAGTGAACTAGCATATAATTAGAAAATTTAATAAATTTGAAAAAATGTAAAGATTTCGCCGAGATTCAAACCCGGGACCTCTCGTTTTCGCGACAATCGTTCTAACAACTAGATTACAAGTCCACGACTCGTAATAACAATAAAACTGCTTTATGTTAAAGTTCTGTATTAATATTTATTATAATCGACGTTTCGACGAACTCAACGTCTGTCTTCATCAGAAAAAAACTGATACAAATGACATTTACAGTAAATAACAGAACCTAGAAACAAGTTACTTATTTGTTAATTAGTAACTTGTTTCTATATTCTGTTTATTTACTAAAAATGTCATTTGTATAGTTTTCCTGATGAAGACGGACGATGAGTTCGTCGAAACGTCAATTATTAATAAATATTAATACAGAATTTTAATCTAACTTTAACCTTTAATATATTGAGTTCTGAAAAACTTTTTTACTATATTATTTTCAAATTTTTATAAAAAAAATAAGTAAATTAACCAAATTTGTTTTCATAATGATTGATTGATAGAAGTAAAAATTTATTTTAAAGCAAAAAATAGAAGCACTTTATGTATAAACAAAAGTGTTGGGTATACGAGTCTATGTTTTTCAATTAAAGAACATTTTTATTATAAAAATAATTACTATATTATTAAAAAAATAAAATAAAACATTTATTGAAAATAATTGTTAGTTGTTAATATTAAAAATACCGGCTTATATTTTTCAACAGTATACTATAAATAGAAATTGCATTTATTGGTTGTATTTTATGCAAATTCCGGGAAAAAATATATTTTATTTATATTATTTTTATGCAAATATGTGTCTACTGATTCACTGCGGTAAATATAAAATACTGTTCAATATGCAGCTGGATCCCCGTGTGTGAGACTAGTAAATTTTAATTTTGTTATAAAATTTTCATAACCAAAACGAACTATTCCAATATGTTTAATATAGAAGTTATTTTTTCATAACGGGAAAGAAAAAATATTTCAATTTAGAAATTCCACAATTTTGAAACAAATATGTATTGATGAATTCATGAAATTTTTCATATTGTAACATAGTAAAATTTATTGTTTCATACAGTAAAAACTTTTGACACTATCCGATTTTTTATTGTAATAATTACACCGGGACAAAATGCTCAAAAAATACAGTTGCTGGTGTGACCAAGAAGACAGTGATGGTGATATTCTGATCAGCGATGTAATGTAACAGCCGTCTTTTGTTTTTTCTGTCGAATGAAAAAGTACATTTACTAGAAAAGGCCAAAAACATTCTGTTACGCTACATCGCTATTTCAGAATATCAGCATAAATTAAATTAACACTAAATTTTTCAACACTATTGTAAAATGTAAATTCTACATAAAATAATTATCATTTCTACGCAGAAAGGTTGACCAAAAAGAATAGTGTTATTTTTTTAAAAAAACAACCTTGTATTCTGAAACGTTTTCGTTAAAACTAATGGTTTGTTAAAATGGAGATTTTTAGATTCCGTAAGAAATCTTTAATACGGGCATTAGTATCAATTACTCCTATAAATTATTATTATAAATTTATTCTACAAAATCTTTAGATTTAGATTAAAGTTTAATTTTATATTAATATTCGACGTTTCGATATACTGTACGTATATCATCATCAGGAAAAAATATATACAAATGACATAAATAATAAACATACAAAACATAGAAACACGTTACTGGAGTAATAAAATACAAGTAACTAGATTACAAAATTATATATGCCAGATTTTACTTAAATTAGTGTTATGTTATCTTAGTAATGTTATCTTTTATAAATTTCTATTGCTACTTTTATTATTGGGCCTTACAATTATTTGACTATCTTCAAATTTTAAGTTCTAATATATAGAAAACTAGAAAGAAAAACTACTTCAATTTCAAATCACATAACATCTATCCACCGTTGACAAAACACTCGGTCCGTTTCCTTGGCAACAGCTTAAAACATTCACATCACGCATGCGTAGCCGACGAATCCACCAAAACGCTACCAGATTTTTGCGGTTTTAATGCGTCTACATTTACATGTAAATTTCGGATATATCACGCACACTCACACGTACGTTATATGGCATTTTTCACGCAAAGAAACATTTTTTAGTCATTCATCGCTTACATGCCGGTCGTTCTGGCCGTTGGCTCACGGTTTTTTTTAAGTAAATATTTAATCCGATCTTCCGTCACGATGGTTAAATTCGTTTTTAAATTATTGATTTAAATTTGAGACTGGTCCATGTTTATGCGTTTTTCGACGTACGAGCGTTGATGTGGTTAATAAACGTATTTATTTTTGAACGTTTTGCCGGGTTTTATGCATCAAATGTTGCTCTGTTTACTGTGCAATAAGTGTCAGAAATAAAGGATAAAATGTGTCGAATTTTGCTCAAATTATGTTTAAAGTATATTTTATATTATTAATTACACATGGCGTATTATATTAGGTTATAGTATTTTTTTGCTTAAATCACTATTAATTAGTTTAATTAGTTCATCAAAATAAATTAATGGCGATTTAAGCAAAAAAATATTATGTTTAAAGTAGCTTAAATTAAATCAGGACTATGTAGAATTTTGTCGATTGTTTGTGCCGACTCCGATTTTGTTTTTTGTTAGAGGGTGATGTTTAACGAGTGTATCAAAGTTTAACAGTTTGTTAGGGAGGTCATTTTGAGTTAAAAATGTCATGTGAACAAAGGTCCTATTCTAATGTAAAAACTAAAATAATTATTATCGCACTTATAACTTGTAAGACTACTTTTACTAAGGCGTTTTGAGGTTTATCAACTTCTTTTGAGGTGTACTATCGTTCCCTAAAAAGATACAGGGAAGACCATATATATATATATATATATATATATATATATATATATATAATTATTTTGAAATTAGCAGTAATTAGTAAATAAAAAATACTGTGTAAATATTTTGAATATATATTTATTACCAAATACTATAAAAAAATTCTACCGATAATGCATCTACTAGACAACTAGACTATAAAATCTGTCATGCATAAAGGCATTTCTGTTATTTATTCAAGATTCCGTAAATCTATGGATCAAACTTACATAATCTAACCTAACTTAAAATAGGAATATTCATCATTTGTTTCCGATGATTCATTTTTCATTTTCGCTTCATCATTCATTTTCACATTCAAACTAATATTCAATTCCGAGCTTTTTCTTACGGTTTGTTTTTCTGAAAACCTGTCATTAGTTTTTCTTCTTTCTTTTCAACTTTATATATATATATATATATATATATATATATATATATATATATATATATATTTCTGAATTTTGAATGCATATGTGTTATTTATTAGTTCAAATGAATATCATCATTAAATTGAATTTAAATAAATATACACAATTACTACTAATATTTTTAAATTATATAAACGTAGGAAAAATATTTAACTGACACATTGTTATGTTATGTAACCATACAATTAAGATAACGTTACACAGTAAAAAAATTTAAATATTTGTATGTTATTTTCGAATATTTTAATGAAAAATAGTTAAATTAACACAAAATTTGTTGTTAAAATAACACACATCATATTGTGTTAAAATACAATTTTTTAACATATTAATTCAATTTAACATGCTAATTTAAAAATATTATATTTTGTTAAATTAACAAAATTTAAGTAGCGGAACACTAAAGTTTTTTAAAATTGTGTTGATTTATCACAATTATTTTTTACTGTGTAAATAATTCTATTCCGATTTGTAAGAAAATTTTAATATTAAATTATGTACTAAAATTTATATATGAAATTTCTGAACACTTGTACTAAATTACAGCTTAAATTAATATTTTTTAACAAATGCTAGACAAGTGACAGTTTATCCTACTTAACATCATAAAACAAATAATTTCAACATCAGTGCATCAAAATCTGTATAAATAATAACTGACAAAATACTAAAAACAGAAAGAAAGGCAAAAAAAAAATGCATAATTCTCTTTATCTTGTTGAAATTTTAACGTCATCTCGTTGGCACTACTGCAGTCATCACCAGATATGAATAATTTATTCCAGAGTCGGACAAAATTTTTTCACATTACCAACTGCATACATAAGCATGGCAGCCTGCGAATTAACATCCTTTTTATTCAGTATATCCTGTGCTTAACTACATCGCTGACGTGGTGCAAACAAAAGCACGTCGACTACACATGTCCAAATATGGCGCGCGCGTTGTAATGGTTTTGAGGTTAGCTTGGCGGGCGCTACTTTTTGCCGCGTAGTTACTTCCTATATTATTTGGTTTTGTATTCGTACGTATATATATATATATATATATATACCGGGTGTCTACTTTTTTTTTGTTACATAGGGAATACAATGCTAAAATTTTCATTTGGTGATAAATTTTCCCCTAATTATTATAGAACAAAAGTACAAATACAAAAGTTGTTTAGAATTCAAAAATGCATCAAATGATGCCAAATTTATCAATATAGGATGTTCCGATCAAGAATTAGAAGCAAATTAAAATTTCCATTTTTGCGCTCTTTACATCAAAGTGCCATGGAAATTAAACAAATAATTTCATTTCTTCTGGAGTTTGAGTTTGACAGATCGTATTTATTTTATTGTTACGTTCTGTATTATTATCATTATTATTGAAAATAATGAATAAACTTAAGGTAAATGAAAAAGTTCAGTGCGAAAAATGGTATTTTACTGGAAATTCGATACGACGAGTAAGAGATTTATTCAGCGCTTTCTTTGAAAACCGTCCCATACCTTCCGCTATGACTATTCGTAGGATAATTAAACAATTCGAAGAAACTGGAAGTGTGTTAAAACGTTGTAAAAATTGTAGAAAAATCAACGCAGAAGATCAGGAGGAGAATTTAAATCAAAATGCAATTAAAGAAAATACATTGAATATACTTTTGTGTGTAACGGAAAACCCAAATGTTAGTGTGCGTCAACTTGGTGCTGAATTAAATTTGCATCCTTCAACAATACATAAGGTACTAAAAAATGAAAAATATCATTCTTATAAATATTCCACGCACCAAGAGATATTTGAAGCGGATAAAATGGCTAGAAGCGAATTTAGTAACATTATTATGGAAAAATCCAATTTAGACAGAAACTTCTTGAAATCTATTTGTTTTACTGACGAGTCTACGTTTACTTTACACGGCGAACCTAATACACAAAACTTTAGAATATGGAGCCAAACAAATCCTCATTTAATGGTAGCAACACGTACCCAATATCCAGAAAAAGTTAATGTATGGGCTGGAATTTTTGGCAGGTGTATAATTGGGCCATTTTTTATTGAAAATAATTTAAACAACGAAAAATATTTGGATATGTTGCAAAATCATATTGGTCCGCAGTTAGAAGAGTGTGCAACTCAAGATAATGTTGTCTGGTATCAACAAGACGGATGTCCGGCACATTACAGCTGCAACATTAAATTATATTTGGATCAATGTTTTCCAAATTCATGGATTGGTAGAGGTGGTCCAATTAATTGGCCAGCTAGATCGCCCGATTTAGCACCGTGCGATTTCTTTTTATGGCCATATTTGAAGGAGAAAATTTATAAACGACATATCAAAAATCTTGTTGATTTGAAAAATGCCATTGTTGAAGAGTGCAATAATATAACACAAACACAATTAAGCTCTGTACGTCACGAATTTTATAACAGATTAGGTTATTGTTTGGCAGTTAATGGCGATTTATTTGAACATTTAATTTAAATTGTTAGTTTCGTTTTTGTTCTCCTATATCTTGTATTCATGAATTTTTCTGTTTTATAGGTATATTGAATATTGTAATAAATAAAGAAAGTTTTACGGAGTTCAGCTATTTACTATTTATAAAACTCTTATCCGACGTTTCACTGCACAACTTACAGCATCCTCAGGGATAAGTTTAAATTATTATAATAAATATATTAGGCATAATGCCAGTCATCTAATTCAAATGTATTGTTTTTATAACTTGAAGTTAATAAATAAATTAAACAATTACTTAAAATTATAATGGAGACATTCACAATTTAAAACCACAGCTAGTACGTAGTGTACAGCCGAGTAAAATACCCTTTCATTGTAATAAATAATAAATACTTAATACTTTTTATACTTAATAGCTTTTCATTTACATTAAGTTTATTCATTATTTTCAATAATAATAATAATAATAATAATAATAATAATAATAATAATAATACAGAACGTAACAATAAAATAAATACGATCTGTCAAACTCAAACTCCAGAAGAAATGAAATTATTTGTTTAATTTCCGTGGCACTTTGATGTAAAGAGCGCAAAAATGGAAATTTTAATTTGCTTCTAATTCTTGATCAGAACATCCTATATTGATAAATTTGGCATCATTTGATGCATTTTTGAATTCTAAACAACTTTTGTATTTGTACTTTTGTTCTATAATAATTAGGGGAAAATTTATCACCAAATGAAAATTTTAGCATTTTATTCCCTATGTAACAAAAAAAAAGTAGACACCCGGTATATATATATATATATATATATATATATATATATATATATATATGTGGTACGGAATGTACATTGTGTTTTCATAAGCAAGTTTAAACAGTGCTAAACGCCCTCTTGCGTAATTTTGCGCGAGTTTGTTGACCGTATGTATGTGAATGACATTTGAAATTTATCGAGGTTATGTTTATGTTATGCTTTTTTGCTCAAGTTAATTTGTTTGTTTAAATTTTCACGTTTTTTTTTTTAGATTTTGTTTGTTTCCGTTTATTGTTTTTTTGGTGGAGGTGCCTTTAAATATATTTTATTTTATTATTCGTATAATATGTTCTTGTAATGTTAGTATATATCATATAGTAATAATCATTTTTTTATAATTCCTAAGTGGAAAATAGGGGCTATATGCTCTAGACGCTGATCATGTAGTGTCCTAATAATTTTAACTTGTATTATCAATGGTGTGGGTTGTTAGTTTACAGCTAAGCAACGGACTTACAGCTTATATTACTTCAGTAGTATACATACATACACAAACACGCCATGTACCCAAAAGGGTGTGGCACAAACTCTTTTCATCATTCCGAAATCAGTCGCATCTAAACATTCCTATCCAAACAAGCAACTTTCGCTTCATCCACATTTATAATTCCACTCTCATACATGCTTTTTTATTCCTACTACTTGGAAACTTTCGCTCACGCAAAACACTGTCGATCATACCCCACTTCAACTACTCATCGGACGTCCACATAAAACGTATACCATCAAAATCATTCAAATAAATCTTTTTAACAAAACGTTCATTAGACATTCGCTCAATATGTCCGAACCATCTTAACTGACTAACATCAACTTTTGCTACAACATTTTTTTCAATTTCACACTTATCATACACTAATCTATTTCGTACCCGATCTCTCCTATTTACACAACATACCCCACGTAAAAATCTCATTTCCACAGCAATCATTTTCCGTTTATGCTTTTGCAACCAGTGGTATACTTCAGTAGTATAAGGTTTTGATAACAGTAATAATATTTTATTTTAATTTTGTCTTGCATAAGCGAAAGTTTCCAAGTAGTAAGTTACAGAATATCATGTATGAGAGGAATTATATTGCTTGTCTAGATAGGGATGAGATAATGGAAAGAGTTTGTGCTACACCCTTTTGGGTACATGTTTGTCGTGATTGTGTATGTATGTATAGAAATTAATGGTTTTTTAAGATATTTTAGTATATTAACATATTTTTGAAAACCACATTTAGATACTATAACACATAGAACCACAAAAACCAGATTCGAATTTATTAGTCAGAAAAGTACTAGAGTAACTAAAGTGCCTTTACTGGAAATATGTTAAAGTTAAAATTAAATATTTAATGTTATTGGCAGTTTTAAGCTGTTTGCATACGAAAGTTAGTCTTACTTCAGCTGAAAGTCGAAGTAGGGTTGTCGGGTTACAGTTTCAGTTAAGTTGTTTTCGAGGAAAATATTCCCTAGGTTTCGGATACATCTGTTTTTCTGGTCGAATTTACATAATTCGTCTGACGAAATGAAGAATAATTACTCGCGCCCAAATCTCATTAGCTTGGCTAATTTGGCGGGGGAGATCAGTCTCATTAATTTATTATTGTTCTACCCCTTGCCGTGGTTGAATTTCGGTCAGTCAACTTTAATAACAATTTGTTATACATAAAAATTTACGGTCGTTATTGATTTTTAGCTAGACATTTTTGGAATACACTTTTATACACTTTTATATTTTTCATACACATACGGAGAAAAATGTTATAACATATTAAAAAATCTTTTAGAATTCATTATATTAAAATAAAAAGGCTTTTGGATTAAGTTATGTATATATTTTATTTACAAATGTTATAAATATATAATATATATATATATATATATATATATATATATATATATAATATTATTTAATAGCTATTTTTTGCATAAAAAAAAAACTATAAGTGATTTTGAGAAATAATACGTAAATAAATATGTGACGCAATGGGCATACAAGTGTATCTAAACAAATATTGATATTGACTTTTCATTAGTAAATTTGCATTTGACTGCCAAATATAAGGGTAGGTACTAATGAATAATGAATGTAATTTGATTGTGACATTTTAATTTGTTAATTAGTTTCAAATTTTCTTTATCATCCATAAATTTTGTTTTTACTTCCTATACATTCTCATAATATGCCAATATGATATATAGAAACATTTTTTTTTTACTTAAAAAATAAAATAAAATTAGAGTTGGCAATCGAAATGCGTTTAATTGAAATAAATGCAATTAACATTTTTACGCAGATACGTCTACATATGGAATATTTTTAACAATAAATTTAGTAGATTTTACAAATTTTATAAATTTTTTCAAGAAATTCCGAAATATAAATCAATTAATTCGGTATTTGTTTTTTTTAATAAATGGTTAAATTATACATTTTGTAACATATTGTTTTTTTGTTTTTCTACTATATAGAAAATAAATTTTGCATACTGTTTACTTAGTAGGAAAATGCCAATTTCGAAAGTTTATGATTGGATTGTTTGTATATTTGTCGTCGGATTACTTGCTGTTGGATAGATAGTATTTTGTAAACAAATATAAATCAGAGATTTTTAAAAATTGTCACGTAGGTTGTTAATGTTGATTTGTAGTTGAAAAGTTGAACGAATATGTAATGCACTGATCGGTAATCGATCATAAGCTAGTTTGCGAAGTTTTCTTTTGTTTTTTTTTTTTTCAATTTTGTTGCAAACTTTACAATTATGTTGGCAAACTTCATATTTTTGTTAAGTGTTTTATAGAAAAAATAATAGTTTTCAAGCGTATCATAATATTGATATTACGTTGTTTCATTAAATGGCTAAAATCATGTGATAAAACAACTAAAATATTAGAAAAGAATTCATCTAAAGCTGTTTTTCTGTGTATGTAGTATTTGCCTTATTCAAAATTATCGATTATTTTCGCTTAGTGATTGTCTTTAGTCGGGGCATCAGTTGGTATTTGAGGAATGTAATACACACAAAAGATATATCATTTTTATGATACGTACTTTAGGCTATGTAGCAAATAAGAAATGGAGCGTCTTTTTTTTTTGTGCGGCAGACAGATGGGACTGCAGATATGTCTTTATCAATATTCTTTCATACACTTTGTTGTAGCATTTGTAAGAAATACGTATATATAAGAAATATCTATTCTATATTTGAAATTCAGTAATATGACGTTTTTCTTGGGATTATAATACCTTTTTGAATATACAAAACAAATCAGTTGTTTAATGGAGTGTATTTATTGGAATTTTATTTGGTTTTTGTAATGTAAAAATATGCAATAATTATTGTAGTAAAATTTTTATGAATTATTATATATATATATATATATATATATATATATATATATATATATATATATATATATATCTAATTGTCCGTACATCAATATTTTATTTTTATTTATATTTATCTACATAAAACTGTACCAAACAAATTATATGTTAAAATTATAAATATATCTAATATTTAATTTTGTAACTTAAGAAGGAATGGTTAAAAGGAAAAATATATTTTTCTTTCTAAATGATAAATGTGTTAACTGGCAATTGCATTATTTATTTTCGCTTGAATTTTGAATTTGAATGTTTGTCGTTCAATATAATAATTTTATCGTGAAATTTTTCATTTTTGTCGTGCTATATTTGTCGTTTTATTGTTTTAAATAAAAATTTTGTTGTACAATTATATATTTCTCATTTTGTTTGTTTTCCGAAAATAATTACAAATGGAATGAATTTCACAGTATGAAATGACAAAGCTTCAAATGCATTAATTAATAAATAAATTGTTCATTTCCTGATCTTTGTTTCATTTCCTTTCGCTTTCTATATCTATAAATAAATCTGTTTAATTATATCTTTTGTTTGTCACTGTATTCAATACCAATAGCTATTATATTTATCTCAAGATTTTTCATTGTTTCAAATTAGCTATAAATCTCATTTAATCCAAGAGAAAAATGATCCAGATTTAAATTTTAACAGATACTTTAAAATAAGATTATTACACTCACATTACCGAAAGATATCTTGATGATATAACATATTTTGATGTTGGGTAATAATTTATAATATCCTTTGGATACGTTTGTACTTTATAGAAAATTATCAACCTGAATAATTCATAAAATTAATTTTATTATTTATGTTAATTATACTTATATTGCGCAGAGTATTTATGAAAAGGTTTGGCCCCCATTAATGTAACCCAATAATGAGTGTAACAGCTGTTGAATTATGCGATAAATTGACATAATATTTTATAAGCCTCATTATAATTTTATGAGCAAAACAGTTATTATTTTCATTCTCAAATTTAATAGTTGATCGTTGCCCGATATTAGTAATTGCGTGCACCAAAATACAATCAACCTCAATTAAAATGCAAATATCGTTACCATAATTAATTTTTGATAGTTTATGATTAAAGATGATTGAAAAATTGTTCATTATTAAACTGTATTGTTTTGCTGAATAATATTAGAAAAATTAATTTCGTGGAATAACGTCACAAATTTATTATTTATTAATATAGTAAAAAATCTTTTAATATCGATTTGCTAATGAATGAAATCATTTTGAATTGTGTCGGTTTTCAATTCGTGTTGCTTAATATAATGCCGGATAAAATAGCTTTTACTGTAAATTTATTTATCACCAGTTCATCCAAATAACTCCTTCTTTATTACATAATATCCAAACGTATAAGTATATATATTGTGAAACAAATTTACCTGAAACCATGAAAGAGTTATTGAACTATCTCCCAAAGATACAATGAAAAATGGTTGAGTTCAACGAATGGTTTCAGTATCTATAAAGGGCTAATAAAAAGCATTGGACCAGTCTATATGTGTGTATATATATGGCAACACCGGTGGGGTGTGGGCTGGGGGGGAAAAGGACGACCTAATATATAGAGAGTGGTGGCAGGAGCAACGTTGTTTGCCTCTGCTCTTTCTATTCTTCTTGTACTCTTGCGGCTGAATTAATATTACATGGACCAACCCCAGCGTCTGAACGGTGCACTGCGTCGTGCTGCGGGTTAACTGCCCTACTCTTACGACCTGAGTTCGCTGTTTATTGTTTACAGGGATGGATTTTAAGAAAGTTTTCATCGTTCGCCGATTCAGTTGTTATAATAAAGGGCTAGTTGCATGAAACATTGTTAATTTAATCTTGCGTTAAGTGAGCATGTAATCATCGAAAAGTCTCTTATTTACTAGCCAAAATAATGGTACTAAAAATGAGAATTTAGACTTAGTGGACCTCAAAATCATATAATTAGTGATTTTTAAATTAATAAATTAAAAAAAAATCCTTCAGAACTCATTATATAAAATAAAACGGCTTTAGGTTTAAGTTCTGTATTAAAAACTCAACGTCCGTCTTTATTAGGAAAATCTCAACATTAGGAAATCTCAACATTAGAATATTACTATATTGATTTCACAGATACATTTAAGAATTTTTTTGTTCAATGTTATTATTAAATCATTTAATTTGAATTAAATATAATAGCTATTTTTTTATGTGTGTATAGTAATTTGAACATCAAGTTAATCTTGCATATATTTCTAATTTTGAGAAGAATAAAATAAATATTATCAAATTAGATTATTCTATTTGCAAAAACTCACGTGTAACAAACGTGAAAATTATTCTCGCCAAATAATATATATTGCTAAACATTTGCAAAGTGTTTGCGTTTGTATGCATAACAATTGACACTATAACCTTTGAGATTTTGTTGAGTTGTACGTTCCTGGTATGGCTTTAGTATATTACGGTTGCCGAAAAGGCTTAAACACGTACTAAGGGAGCGGAAGACAAATGGATTTAGGACCGTAGGATCCCTGTTTGTTGTGCAATCATTATGAGCCGTAAATGTTAAAGTATTTTTCGTATATATGCCAGAACTATTATCATATGAATAGAGAATCTGAAGTTAATGTTTTAAAAAGATGTTTTTGATTATGTATCAAAAAAATTTGTAAAGTAATAAAAATGTCTAATTTGTTAATTAAGATTTTAATTGAAAAAAATAAATAGATAAAAATATAGTATTTGTATAGGAGAATCGTTCTTAATTTGTTGGCACGTTATTAATTTTACATGAGCTTTCGAATCGAAATGAAATATTGTTTTGCCAGTATGTCATCTTTTATACCTAACCTAGTCTTGAATGTAATAGAAGTAACGTTTAGTATAAACAAAAAGCACTGTTGCCAATAGAGGCAAAATAAATATATTGTATACGATAAAAAAATTTAGTAATATATAATGATACCTGTACATATTTAACTTGAACTTTAGTCAAATAAGATATTTGAATGTATTTTAGTTAGCAAATTTAGCTAATTGCCTGTAGAAAAGAATAGTTCATTAGAAACTTTTATATTGCAAAGTTTTTCGTCTAGATTATGACATGCCGACAAGCTAAGAGCGATGCTCCCATATAAATTTGAAGTACAGGATATGCAGATGCAGATATGCTTAAACTAAATTAGGTTTATCTTTTCATTATAGATATTATACTAATATTGTAAAGTACATTTTATTCTACAGGTTACTAAAATACCTAGTATTTTGATTATCATAAAATCAATATTACACAGTAAAAAAAAAACTGTTGGAATTGGTGTTAAAAAAACAACACTATTCTTTGGGTAAACGTTTTTATGTTAAAATAACACTAATTTTGTGTATAAATTACGTTATACATCTTTAGTAAAACCAGCAAGTGTATTTTTTAACATTATCTCTTAGGTCTAGCATTTCTAAATGTTGAAATATATTTATTTTTGGAAATAATTTTAAAATTAGCCAATCAAATGTTGTCATTTATTTTGAGAATACATTTGTAGTCAATCACAAATGATTTTTAACTTATCTTAAGAATAAATAAAATAATTTTTAACACTAATTGTAGTATGTGCTAAATTGGACGCCAAATAGTGTCAAATATATTTACTATGTAACAATTTTAGAAAGTTTGTTTTTGAACAACTATTAAATTCTTGTGCAATAAATTTTTTTTAGTAAAATATGAAAACCATTATTGCAAACAATTTCATATCAAGCAATAAAAAACTTCTTTTATAGAAAAGAAGTAAGGAAGAAAAAAAAAACCTTTCTATACTTGAACATCTATAAATCTATTTCGTTCGGTCGTCTCTTTCAAACATACGTCTTCACTGAAAATCTGTCTATGTGAGGGGCCCCGGCTAACACACTGTGTGCACATCAAGAGAAAATCTTTGAGAGCCTCCTGCCGATTTCTTACAAAATCTGTAATTCTCTCTCTCTCTCTCTGTCTCTCTCTTTTGCTCGCTCCTTTTTTGCACCAAACCTACGATGCCCGAGGGAACTGGACAGGACAGACATCCTACGGGCCCCGCTCTATTCCGTTTAAAATATAGACCGCACTCTCCATTCAACGGAATAGATGATTGATTTGGGTCCTCGCTTTAAATTCGGCTGCGATTCCGTATTTACGAGTATTGGTATCGATAGTGAATAGTGGAAATTTACTCGATTTTCTTTCTTGTCAAAGCTCCAACAGATTTTTAACACGGTAAAAATCGGTTAGATTTGATGTTAACAATCAAATAAATAACACTTTAAAATATAATACAAGATGTAATATAAAAATGTGTCAAATTTAATGTTATTTTTTTACACAGAAACTAGTGTTATTTTTTAACACTTTTTTACAAATCAGTTTTTCATTATTATTATTTTTTATTTTTATGACAATAATGCCTATAATTTTTATACAAATATAATATTGATCTGTAATCTCATAATCAATTTGTAAAATAGAAAAAATATTTCTTACACTACTTCATTCTACAACAATTGTTTTTTATGTATGAGATTACAGAACAATTTGTATTAAAATTATTGGCAAATATAAAAAAGATAAAAAAATAATAATAATAATGAGAAACTGATTTTTAACACAATCAAAAATTGTTAAAAAATAACACTATTTTTTGTGTTAAGTGTCCTTGTAAAAATGACATTAAGTTTGTGTATAAATTACATTTTTATATTGTATCTTGTTTATTTTATAGTGTTATTGTTTTAACAGCAAACCCAACAGATTTTTTTTTATTGAATTTGATGTTAAAAAATAACAATATTTTTTGTTTTAAAATTACTGTGTAAAAAGTGACATTACATTTGTGTATAAATTACATTTGTATTATATTTTTCATTTTCTCTTAATGTAATTTTTACATTATTTTTCTTGTATTTCAAAATAAAAAAATCAAATGGTGTCATATTTTCTTACTGTATAAGTATAAATAATCTTTTTTTTCAAAAATCTTAACTAACGATTAAAGATAAATTAATGAAAATATGATCTTACTGTGGCTTAAAGTTATAAAATAAAATAGGGAAATTATTTTATTAGAGATTAAAGAACCGGAATATTATTTAAGTATAATAACAACTGTCTAAATTGTAACACTATCATTAATCCTAAGTCTAAAAGTTCCATAACATTTTAGTCGTGTTCCCATCCTCTCCCTCCCGACTGACTTGTCTCCAACGCAAGACGAATTGTGCAAGGCTAAGTATTTCGGGGGTTGTTCCATATACATACATATGTAGTGGCACGCAGTCCCTCGGGACGCGGGGATGCGAAGCAAAAATGGGTCGTTGCTCAAGTCCGTATCACATAGGCACTCTGTTCAAGTAGACACGTGAATACTTTCGCTATTTCCCCTGCTGCATCATTGTCCTTTTCGCATTCATATATTTACAAGCAACCCCCAGCCTCAACCCGGCTTTTCACAAAAGAAAATCAAAATAAAAGTGAAAGTGGTGAATATACATCGCGTTGAAAGTGAAATTGTTTGATTTATTTAAAATAGATTATAAAGGTAATAAAAAGAACCGTGGAGATTTATGTTTATTTATGTATATCTGCATCCATTATTTATTTCATTTATCTGTTGTTATTTCGTAATAAAAACTATTGTTATACAAAATTCTAGCAGTACATGTAATTTTCAAATTTTTGTATTATATTAGTGCCGTCAGTTTGAGAAAATTGGATCCGAATCCCAAATTTATTTAGTGAATTTGATAATGTAACTTATATATATATATATATATATATATATATATATATATATATATATATATATATATATATGTATGTATGTATGTATGTTTTGATTGTCAAATGTCTTTTATATAAGTCATATATTATGCAATGCTAACACAACACAAAATAGAAAAAATTAAGAAAAATTAATTTAAACTGACTTATTTTATAAATTATATTTGATTTAAAACACAAAAATCTTGATCATCAAATTCACGGAATTAGTATTATTATTAATATTTGATAATTTAAAATTATCAACATTAATATATGTATTATAAAATACTCACTGTAAAATATAAAATTGCACATGCAACATTTTTACATATAATAATTGCAAATAATACAGCTAGTTCAACACGCAAATCATAAATTACTGCGCAGATAAAAACATAATTATACAATATAAATTAATCTTTTCCATGAAATATACATTGCCATTGTGTTTGATAAAATAAATTAACATATTATATGTCGTAGCAAAACTATATAATGATATTATACCCGATAAATATATGGTATATATATATATATATATATATATATATATATATATATATATATATATGTATACATAATGAAAACAAGCTGTTTGTTGTATATCACCGTTTGACCTGTGACCTTATTTCAGGTGTTATATCAACAGTGTAATTCCCAAACTAGATGCTGTAGCGGCTATCTTATCGCCGTGTTCATTTATAAAGTTAAAAGGTGAGTAATTTGCGACCCTCTCACCTTGCCACCGCCCCCCCCGCCCCCTTTGTAATTACGATGCGTCTTTGTTTTAATGCTCCGTATAGAAAATGTTCAATTAAATTTGATAAATGCATTTAGGGAATTAATGGTGAGATTCTGAACAGTTTTCTAGCATTATTAGTAGGTTTTGTCCGTTTCTAGTAAATAGTGCTTTATTTGACAGAAAAAGATAAACATTCTGTAACATTACAGGCCTGTTAAGAATTCCACCATAATTTTTCGAAATACACGAAACGATATATTGGAAAATTTATTGAATATAATTTATGGTACAACTTTGTAAAAATTAAATTATATTTTATAGTTTATTTATTTTTGGGTGATTAATATAAATTATACTAAATATGTATAATAAATAAATTTTCAATAAAAATCTATGGCGAATATACTATTCTATAAATATAATATATATATAATATATATATATATATATATATATATATATATATATATATATATATGAACATTGCTACTGTTATAATAATATAAAATAATATAAGTAATATAAAATAAAAAAACACATTTTTCTTTATATTAAAACTAAATTTTATTTCAATAAAAATAAATGAATTTTCATTTGATGTTTATTTTGAAAATTATTTAGAAATCAAAACACGTAAAAGGAATATTTAAATAACTTGAAATGAGGGAAATATTTTTTTAATTTGTCCTAGAATGAGTTTAATTGTGTTATAAATTGATTTCACTTTTATTTAAAAATTTCAAAATATGTATTTTCTTTTCATTTTCTTTAAAAGGAAATTTTATTATCTCTCGAAATTTAAAAATAAATTAGATTTTATGAGAGAAAAAATGCGTATATTACTTTTCATAATAAAATTTTCTTTCATTTTATATATTACATTTCTGTTTTACATTTGATATAAAAAATTACACCGAATAAATCCTATATAGTTTAAAAATTTTTAGTATAGAAAAAATCGCTGACAAAACTAAACTACAATAGAGAGAAAAGAGAACCGGACAAGATGTCTGTGTAACATTCAACGGCCGGATAGATGTCAAGGGAATGCTCGCATCCAGTTTTCCCTTGACAGAAAGCCTAGGAGCGGTTTTGGTCCTGAAGACTTGTCCGGTCCTTTAGGGACAACCTCTATTTCTACAGTTCTTTTTCTATGATCTTCTTTTCTGTTTAAAGTGAGCCCGGGGATCAAACGGTTTGCAGCCTGAAGGATGGTAGCGTTGTTAGAATGGATTTCGGTGGATTTTTAAAGAAAAAAAAAAAAAAATGACAAAATAATGTTAACTACTTGATATTTTCTGTCCGAGAATATTGGAGAAGAAAGATGGAATACGATGAATAGTTTTGATGATGACAAAAGAATATTGCTTTTTTAGGAAATTCAATTTTATATTAACAAAGATACAAAAAATTTAATATACGTATCATATAGGTTATGGGAATTCTTTTTTTTTTTGTATAAATGTTATATATTCTAAAATTGTATTTTAATTTTAAATGTATATAAATATATATGAAAGTAGTTTTATACAAAATATAAATAATTTTGTTAAAATCTGGTTGCATAAAGTGTTGATAACTTAATCAATGAATTAACTACGCAATTAGATTGTCAACTGTTTTCAAACAGCCTTATTAATTGGTTAGTTGACAAAACTATTTTACAAAGCAAATTTTGATAAAAAAAAAATATAAAATAAATAAAATGTGTAAAACCAGCCTATTTTTATTTTAATAATTTAATTTTTATTTAAAATTATGGAAATTTAGAATTAGAGTGATAATGCAGAATATTTTTTAAAGATTTAGTAAACATATTTTTAAGACCACATTAGCCGGTAATAATTTGTTGATCTATCACTGCTACCAATTGACAACAAATGGTGGTTATTTGCTTTATTCTATATCGTGTAAAACGTATTAATTTTGTACATTTTCTATATAGAATTTTACATGAAAAGTTCTATAGAAAAATATATAGGTATATAGAACAGTATTATAGTATTTTAGTATTAAGGTTAGATTTTGAAAATCCTCTTACGCTAACAATTTAATTAGAGCACAAACTTATTATTTTTAAATCTTTCTTTCATAAAATTTACAATTACCGCAAAAATTTCTATATCTTTTGATTCATACACTGATCAAATACAAATACTATATTACAATGCAACATAATAAAATCTTATTCACCTTCATTCTTAAATAAAATAAGATAAATCTTCAACAAACAATCTCCGTTGATTTATTAACAAGCGTCATCCTAATAGAAATCCAAGGAATCACAGTTCAAAAGCCAGCCGACATAACATCAACTGAGGATAAAAAATCCGCGCACATCAGCGAAAAAAAACTTTCTCTTAATGCCCCCACAGTGTGCCGTGAAATTGATTGTTCATTTTTTTTTCTCAAAGCCACATTATTCCTCAATGCTTCCCCATTTTACTTTCTCGTTTTTTTTTCTGTTGCGCCACAAAACTGATTGCCAAATTGTGCCACCTAGAGCGTAGACAAATATCGTCAACACCCAATTATCTCTACGTTTTTCGTTTTTATTTTTTGATGCGCCCGGTTGGAGATAAATCTTGACACACATTTCGACTTTGTGATGAATGAAAAAGTGTCAGTTTTGTGGGTGAAAAAGACGAGATGTTTTATATGTATGTATCTTAAGATAAGGGTTGGTTCGTTTTGAAGGGAATATATTGGTTGAGTAAGTTTAAAGGGTCTGCTTTGCTACTTCAAGGTGCTTTTTCAACATTTGTTATATTGGTTGGTGACGTTCAGAGTTACTTTTGTTGACCTCTAAATGAACTAAAGTGCTTTTGTAGAGTAGTGAAGCTTATTTATCGAAATAAAATATTCTTTGTTAATTTTTAAGGATTTATGTTATTTAGTTACAAAATATTAATTTTGTGCAATGAATAATGTGCAATGTCTTACTCTTTTTACATCCTTTTGGGTACATGGCGTGATTGTGTATTATATAACTAACTTTTATTATAATAATCGAGCCTTAGAACAAAGATCAAATCTGTTGAAATTTGTGGTCTTCAAAGGATTTCTTTGTCTAATCAAATTGTATATTTAAATAAATAAATAATCTCCGAATTTTCTAAAGAAACGTAATTCTCGTTTCGTTTTTGTTTAATTTTCAAATAACTCTTTTGAATTTTAACCGAATTGTGGCGAAGCGATTTCGAATGCATTATTGATTCGAGTTTGATTGAAAATAAAATAATTGAATTTCGGGTTTCGCTATATATATATACTAAACGTATAAATAATTTTGTCATCTATTTTTGTTTTCGACAACTTTTCAATTCAATTTATTTTAACTTGATTAAAATTTTATATTTATAAAACACGTTGTCAATTGTGCGCTATTTTTAATTTAATCGTGCAAAATATTTTACGTAGAAAATTATGATTTTATTAAAACATAATCTGATTTAAAATTAAACATAATTTCTTATTTATGAAACGGTTCATTTATTAAAATGTATATTAACCCTGCAACTGCCGGTATTTTTTAATATTTCACCAACTAAACCTTGCCGCTTAGTTATTAGTGTTCTATTTGAATACCTGAAGCTCATTTAAATCGGCGATTAATACTTCGATATGATTGCTTGTAAGATTGTAATAATTCTAATTGCACATAATAAATATATATATATATATATATATATATATATATATATCATTATGATATATATATATCATTATGATATACATAGAATATGTCGGAACGTCAATTTTTAATTCGTGCACAGTTGTTATAAAAAAAAAATTAAAATGTCTAATGACAAACAGTCTTGGTAGAAAATAATGAGATATATTATATGTACTTTTTGTGGCAGATTCTAAATTTTTAAATAAGTAGATCCAATATCAATATAACAATAAAACGTTCATTTCTTTATTTTAACCACATTTAAAAATGATAATATAAATGATGTATAAAATAAAATCAGACAAATCAACAAATCTCAAATCATCAAAGCCATCTATATCGTATTCAGCAAAAAACAAAAACCGATAGAAAAAAAAAAACAAAACCGCATCGTTGGCATTACAGCTTTTCCTTCTATTTACGGAACTGATCAACTAGCCACTTTTTTTTTATTTCTTTTAAAGATCATCTCGGAGTTGAATACCGGGCGTTACTTATGCAATTCATTGAACGACTTCTACCGGTAACGATTCACCCGTTGCTTTACCGATTCGATCGGCGGAGTTAATGTAATCGGTTTGCGAGAAAGGCAAAAAAAAACAAAGGTGACATTACTGCGGAGTGCAAAATTACATGGGGAATATAAGAAGTGAGTGTTCAGTTAAAAATTAATGCGAAGCGCTAAGGTTAGTTGTAAGTTATTGAGAGGTACTCCAGGGAGAGCGAGTTGAGATTCGAAAGCTGACATACATATATTTCCCTCTGAGGATTATTAGCAGAGAGGAAAGATTATTGCTTTTCCACTATGAAATGTAGTTAGAGGAAATCGCGTTGACTTATTTACGTTAGGTATATTTGGTTTTGCTTCAATTTCGAAATTTTTTGAAGTCATGTTATTAGATGATATGAAGTGTAAACTATCGTATATAATTTTAGTAGATGTATGTTTTTACTTTTATTAAATATTAAAAAGTTATACATGAGTTTTTTTAATAATTCATATTATTTATTACTCACAGTATGTTTCTAAATTATTACCCAACACCTATTAATTAATTGATCAATTTTTTAACAAGAATTCAAAAAAAATGTATTTTTCTTCAAGCGTAATAATATTAATATTACGTTACCATATTAATAATAACAATAATAATGTTTATTACTCAACAGAATTAATTATATACCTATTACAGAGTAGTATTTAATGGTACAAAGAAAATATATATACCGGGTGTTCGTTCGTTAAATGGGCGTTTAACATGCAATTTCGATAATTTGCGATATTCTTTTTTCTCGAGTTAAATTCGGAGAAATACTTAGAATACTTTTCGATAGGGCATAAAAAGTTCTATAATTTGGTTTTAGTTTTAATTTGCTAGCATGTGCCGTTTGGGCGCTAGAATTTTTTTTTTTTTTGATTTTTTGGTTTTTATTTTTTTTCTCAAAAACTATGAGGTCTAGGAAAATATACGTGTTATGGAAAAATGTGGAATAATGAGTGCTATAATTGAGTGTAGAAACCATTATTCTAGGATGCATAGTTTACTAGAAAAAAACTGAATTTTTGAAAATAATATACTATTATACTATAATACTATATTACCTATGTAAAAGAACTAGTACAATAAAGTTCATTATTATACAGCAATAAGTTTCTATATGCAAGACTGGTGGCAGCACCATATATGATTATAACGTGTGTATTTAATCAGCGACAATAATAAAAATTATTAAGTCAAATTATTTTCTTGAATTTTAATATAAAAAATGTGTGAAAATGTACTATATTTTATTGTGTTTTAATTATAGAATAATATTTTATTATAACATAAAAATATTTCTAATTAAAATATAAAATATTTAATTTTAAAAATTACTCATAAATAATTATAAAAATATGTTTATTAATTAAAATTTTCTATTAAAATTCATTTTAATATAAATATAAATATTTTAATTAAAATTAATTTAAATTTCTGTAACAATGCTTATTAAAAATAAGATTTAAAATGCAATAATTATTTACATTATTATTCGCTACAAAATATAAACGGGGAAACTGGAACAACAAAACATATTTTATATTTATGATTTTGTAAACTACAGTTAATTTCAAATGTATCGAACAATATAGGTTTTTGTAATTACTATTTTACATGTAATTAATTTCTGAAGCAATTTCAATAATATTTTTTCAATACAGTTCGATCAAAAAGTAATAATTCCGCATCAATATTTAGTTAGTAAATTAAGTGATAGTGTTAAAACTCTCACACAGGTAAATGAAAAATTTATAAACTGATCATGCGTAATTTCGCCAAAACTTAATTTTTGAGTTAGATAACAAAATAATCACATTGTTAGTTGATACATTGTCAGTCGGTTTCTTGTTTGTTCCATACGTCATTTTTGGTCAAATTGAGTTATTGCTAATTTTGGCATTATTTGTTTGTTTTCTATTTATCTGAACAATAGTGGATATTGTAATTTTAATAATTTAGAAAATATATAAATTCTAATTTGTTACATATTTTTATTTTATTTTTATTTAAATATAATAACAAAATATTTAATAGAAAAATAATATATAGGTATCTGATAAAAAATAAAAGAAAATTTTATTTATAAAAGCACCTTTTTAAAAAAAAAAATAAAATAAATAAAAGAGAATATGAGCCATTACTTTTTGAACAATCTTTATATGTTGTTTCACAAAAAAATAGTTCATACATACCATATAAATATTGTAATTAAAATATTCAAAGCAAAATGGAAATAGACATAATATAAAAATAGATGCCGCAAATAATCTATTACATTAGTATTTTTGACACATTTATTTTATTTTTTCGATATTTTCACTGCAAAAATATTTATCAACAAATTACGTTTTGATTACAAATTTTTAATATTTGTGTAAATTTTTCGACAGATGATTTAATGATATTATATCAATTTATTTATTTTATTTGAAACTAACAAATATCATTTTCTACACCATTTCTCTCTTTTTATTAAAATGTGAAATTCAAATAATTGCAATTATGAAAATTGAATAAATCATAAATGATAAAGAAAGAAATAATTGCTGCTTATAGAAAAATATTATATAATAGGATTTATTTTAATATAATAACGAAATAAAAATGGTTAAAAGGGAGCAAATATTATTTCTTAATGATAACAAAAAGTTTTGTGTATCCTTCAAATTCTAATGAATAGAATCTGGCTTAAGTAACAAAAATAAATAAATAAAAATTATGAAATAGTATAAAATCTTTCAGAACTCAGTATATTAAAATAAAAAAGCTTTAGGATTAATTTCTGTATATATTTTATTTAAAAAAATCAACGTTTCGATATATTCTATGTATATCATTATCAGGAAAAAATGTAATGCTATACGTAGAGTATATCGAAACGTCGATATTTAAAATAAATTATATACAAAACTTAATTCTAAAGCTTTTTTATTTGAAAACTAGCATAATACTTGTGCTTGGCTATGGTATTCATTGTGGTAGTATTAAATAGCTCTGTGCTAAATTTCAACTTCCAAATTTCATTTTGAAACCGAGCAAACATACATATTTACATTGTGTTTTATATGTATAGATTATGAAAATACAAACAAGAAAATTAAACTAAATAGTTCTTAATTTTTGTTATGAGTGATTTAAGGTCAGTATTTCCCTTTTTTTTTCTATAAAATACAATAACACAAAACATCTATTTCCTGCAAAGCTAATCCTGCTCCCCTATCCAGTTCTGCTATCAATACGATAAATAAAATTAAACGCAGTGATCCATCATACATCTCTCACTCTCCCCTAGTTAATTATTATTCAATACAGTAGAAATTTATTGGCAATCATCGTACAAGCATCCCTTCCCTCTCACCAATAATTCTCCCTTCCTACAATAGGCACCTAGGCAGAGCCGGCCGAAGGGGGACCTTGCACACTGTAAGAGAAATTCGGTAATTTTACATAAAAACCAGATGCAATTGATTTACATGGATTTAATATGTAAATTTACAGACGTCAGTATCTTTATAAAATATATACATACATACATACACAATCACGCCATGTACCCAAAAGGGTGTGGCACAAACTCTTTTTATCATCCCGAAATCAGTCGCCTCCAAACATTCCTATCCAAACAAGCAACTTTCGCTTCATCCACATTCATAATTCCTCTTAAAATATATGTGATATTATTTACTTGTATTTATATATAAATTATCTATAAAAATACTAAAATATTTTGTATTATTTATATTTGTAAAATTAAAACAAAAGATTTTAGTATTTTTACCGATTATTTGTATATAAATACTGTAGTATAATGTAAAAAAAAATCCTAAAATATCTGTAAATTATATTACATACATTTTGTAAAAATACTTACACTAAACTGGTGTAAATAAGTTGCCCCAAGTAAAATTAAGAATAAAAGCTAGTTATGTCATATTTAAAAATTTAATTACCCGTAAACTAAAAAAAGCATAGGCCCCACTCGGACATTTTGCACCCGCAAATTTTCAGGCCGGCCCTGCACTCTGGTCATGATAGGCACGTGCCATCCATGTTGTAACCATTGGACAATATAATCATCCTTAACCACAAATGCACAGACGCAACGGACGGACATGCATTACACACTCACATACCGTACTGTTCGATTAGCCCGAATGAAATTTGTCAACTCTCGCCCAGACATGGGGGGCGTGGGGTGTTATTTCTACTGTATGGTTATTTATCGAGAATAACTGTTAAGGTAATCTGGGGGTTGGTTATGGTGTTTATTGTCAATGAGCTTAATTGCTATATGAATTCCAAATTTATTTTTTTTCGGACTGGATTTCCCGATGGAAATGAAATAATTTCGGAGAATTAAATTAATTTTGAAATGGCTATTAGAAATTTTAGATTGGTATTTTGGTATTGTGTTTAATTATTACAAAATATTCGATTAATTAACTACTGTAATTATCTCATGTAAAATAATAAGATTTTATTTTGTATTCTAGAATTATAAAATATAATATAGGTCACTACGTCTGAACCATTCAGATACATTTTCTAATGTAAAATTTGAAGATATTGTAATAATTACAAAGCCTATCAATATTAACAGTAGATTGAAAAGAGAAGTTATAGAAATTTATAAACACAAAGATAACATCAATTAGTGTGAAGGCAGTGATTTAAATAAAAATTAGCTTCCTTTAATTAAAAATTTATAAAACTTTATGATCTCGTTACTTATTTTGTTACTTAGTAACTTATTTCTATGTTCTGTTTATTTTCTATATGTCATTTGTATTTTTTTTTATGAAGGCGTACGTTGAGTTTGTCGAAATGTCGATTATTAATAAATATTAATACAGAACTAGAACCTAAAGCCGTTTTATTTTAAATATCTATTTGATTATAAGATATTTATTTATTACAAACAATATTTTTTTTAAATAAAGAGCTGTATTCTAAATAAATTTATTTAAAATAAAGAAATATATGTTATATTGAAATTTATTTATCAATAACAAAGAATTGATTGTCTTCGTGTATAAAATTACTATTTTACGATATATAAATTGTCTAACTGCATGTAGCAAAATTCTACTGTCAATTTTCTCAAATAAAAACTATTTATTATTCTTCGTAACTCCATTTGCTAAATAATAAATAATAATTAATAAATAAATAACAATGAAACTTTTTTCTTTGTGTATAAATTACTATTTTATGTATAAATTCCTTAACTGCATGTAGCAAAATTCTACAGTCAATAAATAAATAATAATTAATAAATAAATAACTAAGAAACGTTTTCTTTTATGTATAAATTCTCTAACTGGCATGTACCAAAAAATTCTACAGTCAATTTTCTCAAATAAGAACTATTTATTTTCTTCGCAACTCCATTTGCTAAATAACAATAAATAAATAAATAACAAAGAAACATTTTTCTAGTATTTTACGATGTATAAATTCTCTAACTGCATGTACCAAAAATTCTACAGTCAATTTTTTCTCAAATAAGAACTATTTATTATTCTTTGCAACTCCATTTGCTATAATATGTAAAATACTGAAAATATTCCTAACCTAACGCGACAACCCTTTCAAGACGAGAAACAGATGTTATTTTAGAAAGACCTTCCCCCCCTACCAATTTTCCTAGTCCCTTCCGGGTTCAACTGACCGATTTAGAACGATTTTCGAAATGTAGTCAACCTTATTCGCATATACTTCTACCTCCTACACCTGACTCTCCTACGAACATATGAATACGGGGGCAAGTAAGGTAGTGCGTGGGTCTTTCCACTAATAGACAAGTTACAATTCTATTCGACCGTTTCATAATCGTGTGCTGGAAATTTTATTCGATTAAGGAAACGTATTAGTGTGAAGTTGAAAATATATGTTCTCGAAAGGTCAGTGTTATATTCAAATTTTAGAAGGAGGCTATATATATATATATATATATATATATATATATATATATATATATATATATATATATATGAACTGGTGAATATAATTTGTGGTACGTAAAGTAAATGGTTTAATTTCTTGAATGGAACATGACATATGGGAAATGCTATATTTGGCTACGTTTTGTTTGTTACAGAAAGAGTAAATTAGAGAAATATTAGTTTATTTAGTAGATATATCCGATTTTAGTAAAATATAAATATAATAATTATTTAAATAAAAAAAAAACTTAATATACCGCGTTTTTAACACGGACTAAAAAGTATAAAATAATTTGTCTTAGCTCCATACAGATTTACAACCCTATACAGAAAAACTTGGGGCAACGACAGATACTCCCTACACTACTATTTTTCTCTACATTTTTCTCTATGAGTTTATAAATCTGTATGGGGCTAGGAGAAATTATTTTATACTTTTTAGTCTATGTTAAAAACGTGGTATATTAATTTTTTTTTTATTCAAATAATTATTTTTTGCTTTTTAGTCTTGTTTAAATTTAACCTAATTAATTTAATTAATAAGTTAATTAATTAATTTTAATTGAATATTTCTAATATTATTAATAATTAATTTATTAATGTAAAAAAAAACGTATACTTATTTTTGAATCATATTTATTTCTGCTCAAATTATAATAAATATCATAAAATCAAGTACAATTAGTGTACAAAAAGAAAATTAAAATATCCTATAGAATATTAATAATATCTACTTATTTCGAGTCAACATTTCAAACACAAAGCGAAAAATTTTTAACTATTTTTCGACTAATTTATAATGAAAGTTTAAATTTGCGCTCATACTCTTGTAAAAATAAAAGTAAAAAAATGTGAAATATATCACTTATCACAAAAAATTTGAGTTTAAAACAAATTAATCGTTTAATGTAAAAAAAAAATAATCATTATCTCGTTTATGAGACGACTTTTAAGGTTTTTAAGGTTTTAAGAATTATCGACTCCTTTAGGGTGTACTATTGCCCACTAAAAGGATATAGAGAAGATTTTAAACACCCTATATATATATATATATATATATGTATGTATGTATTTCCCACATTTTACTTGTTAATTTTTTTAAATTCTCATTACAAAATTCTAAAATACCAATATTCACATTTTCCTCTAATAGCTAATTAATAATATATTTTACATTAAATACTCTTTTCCCTGATAATTTAATTAACTCGCCTCGTTTCATTAATTATCCAATATTTTAATTTCATTGGCTGATATATCCATTAAAAAAAGTCAATATCGTGCTATCTATGAACACAGTTAATAAACATTCGACAAGCCAAATTCATGTGCACGCTATATTATCGATATCTAATATATATAGGCATCATTGTAAAATAACATCAGTGTTACAATAACACGGGGAGGGGGTTGGGGGGTTGGCATGAATCTAATTAGGTTTTGTAGGAAATTTATCGGATTTTAATCCCCTCAGGTGAACGGTAACTACCGTCACAATATTTATTGAAAATTTTAATCTGATATAAATTTTGTCTCTCGTTTAACATATTTGTCAATAGCGCGGTTTAATATGTTTTAATTATATTTGAACTGCGGACCTAATTTCGGTGATAAACAGTGACGTAACTGGTGTAGAGGGGATTCAATAGCATAATCGTAATTATACTAATTTTCGTAATTCAACAGTCATACAGTATGAATACGAGTATTGCCGATGAGAAAAGATGTACCACGAACTTAAACAAAGGTATTTTTGGCTTGACATGGTAGAAAACGTGCAAAGTATTAAAATAAAAATTAAATATTTCAAGTAATGTATCTTTCAGAACTCATTATTTTAAAATAAGACAGCTGTAGGATTAAAAGCTGTGTAATTTTTAATTAAAATTGACGATTCAATATACTGCACGTATATCATCATCAGGAAATCAAATGGCATAAATAATAAACAAAACAAAACATAGAAACAAATTACTAGGTAACAAAATACAATTAACTAGATTATACAATTTTATAATTTATTAATTAAAGAAAGCCAAATTTTATTTAAATCAGTGCCGAGTAATTTGTTTGTTTATATCATTCGTATATTTTTTTCTAATGATGATATACGTGTAGGACATCGAAACGTTGAGCTTTAATTAAAATTATACAGAATTTAAATCCTAAGCATATGTAGAAAGAGGTCATTATGTTACTAATACAATAATGTCATTATTACACAGCAGTTAGTTACTATATGTACAATTTGGTGGCAGTACCAAACATAACTACAAAGTCAAGTATATTTAATCTAACATCTTCGGCGGCCATATTGAGAAAACTATTCTGACAAAAATACAAATAATAATGTAAATATTAAATAATTTTTAAAATATAAAAATCACAAAAATTATATAAAAATCATAGAACATAATAATAATAGGTTCATGTTTTATTTATTGCCTTAAAAATATATTTTCTTATTGCTCCGCGCTTCTTCCCTTTTCATCGTCTTCTTGAACTGTTTGCAACCATTTTTTTATAATTTAGCGGACCCCCGGTAATGGCTACGCGAGCCCCCAGAGGTCCGTGGACCTCAGTTTAAGAACCTATGTACTATTATATTTTGGAGTACACAAATCATTTGATAATGCTGCAATGGAAAGTTACGCTACTGGCTAGTTCAATGATAAATTCGAACAAACGATCGAGAGGGAATAAAAACTAATGAACAAAACTAAATAGGACTATTTTCGTACACAAATATTATTGTTATTGGTTTTTCGAATAACGGTTCGTAATGTTTTATGCATATTTAATGCGGTAGTGTGCAATACAAATGTATTGCTGGCTTTTTATATATTAATTTATTTTACAAATGGGCTTGGTTGTTTTTTAGTTGGTTGTTTGGTTAATGTAATGTTGTTGGTACTATATATATATATATAATTTCATAGATAAATAATAAACATATCGGATTACTATTTTCAATGTAATATAAAAACAAATAGAAATAATAAAATGTAAATAATGAAAAATATTTTTTTAAATTTATATTTTTAATATTAAAAATAATATTTGCCGTTTATTTATTCTAGTATTATTTTAATACTATATATATATATATATATATATATATAATAGTTTGAATAATTAAATTAATACTCTGCTGACAGGCAACATAATACTCTTACTTATATATATATATATATATATATATATATATATATATATATATATAGTTTAAAGTTAAAACTAAAAATTATTTAATACAGTAGCTTTTAAAATAACAAAATTATCCATACCTTCCCTCGTTCTGTAATTTCAAATTGGATTTTCATTACCAACCCTTTTTAAAACGCACGAAAAACCAACTTCCTAATACCTTACTATCCTGTTAATTAACTCGATAAAAAAACAAACGCACATCTTGACTAAATTGGAATTAAAGTAGTAATTTCCCTCTTCTCAAGGTTCATTTCACCATTCGTTTGGGCTATTAGCCTTAGCGCATTTTATATATTTATATATATATATATATATATATATATATATATATATATATATATATATAACGTAAAAGTATTCTATGCCGAAAGAACATACCGTGAGCTTTTTGCACTTTACTCATGTCGCCTAATTTCATCCGCTTAGCGTACGGTACTTGGTGACGTCACAACATGGCGGATATAACACGCAGCGAGGATAAATAGTTGAATGTGTCGACCTCTCTTCAACACGAAAGAGGAAGAAAAGTGCTCTGCCAAGTTGGAGAAAATGTCCTAGTTTTACGTACTAATTGGTACGTTAATTTGCCGTTCAAGATTAAAGTTCTTTTATTTTCTAAGGACAAGAAACTGCCGGAATGGAATGCAATTTGGTCAGTTGATGATGTATTAATCAAAGTCGGATGGCAATAACTTAATAATTATCCATATATATATATATATATATATATATATATATATATATATATATATATATATATATATATACATCCTAATTACTCTTTGGTCAAATAAAATAAAACTGACTACTAAAAAATTTAATGACTGTAAAAACTTTATTAGTTTATTTAAGTTGGTATCTTTTATTTTAAATTTTTATTGTAAACATAATGAGTCGTCATTTTTATATGCATAATTAAAACTTAGGTCATATTATATTTAACAACGGCATTACCTAAAGATAATAACCATACATTAAAGTGTTTGTTAAGAGAATAATTTCATAATGTCCCATCGGTTCTCGTCCTTATAACGTACGCAATGCTAATGAAAACAATTTCGTTGGTATAATAATAATAATAGCGTTAGTTGAACTACCGTATTATTATTATCATCACAGCATTTTACTAAACTCAGTCGTAGTTATGTTAAGCCTAGTTTACACTAGTTAGTAGTAGAGTGCGATGGTAGAATGCATATTATCTCATTACTAGCACGTTGTAAATACGTACTTTAAAATAGAAAAAAACAAGTATTAAAAATAATATCACAATACTATCACAATACTAATAATTAGTCTATTTACATAAATTATTTTGGGCGAAACACAAAAAGAAATTTCTATTCCGAATGACATATACATTTTAAACAGAATTGAACTAAAAATAAATAAAAATATATGCCAAGTAACTTTGATCAGTTACTAACTGTTCTAGAATAGTATGTATATGTATATATTATTTATATTTGTTACGTGATTTGTGAGAATTAATCTTTCTTTTGTCGTATATATAATTTTTGGCACATTCTGTGCGGTATACATTGCATTTTTCGCACTTCTTCATACATTTTTAATAATCAAATTCAAGCGGAAATAAAAAATGCAATTATTAATTAATTTTATGTGACTTAATAATTTTTAATATAGCCGTCGGAAATGTCCAGTTAAATATACACTTAACCGTCAAATATTCAAATCTGAGGGCAAACATTAAATTTCTTCCACATCGTCATACACATTTACAATAATCAAATTAAAATTCAGGCGAAAATAAACAATAAAATTGTTAAATAACAACTTGACATAATAGTTTTCAAGATGCCAGAACAAATACACTTGACGTTGTAGTTATGTTTGGTGCTGCCACTAGTGGTATATATATTTAATAACTAACTGCTGTATAATGTCATTATTGTACTAATACTATAATGACCTCTTTCTACATAAGCAATGGTAACATAATATTAATATTGAGTTGGTGTATAATTAACAAGCGTTTTTGTAGGCGGGTTATTTGTTAATAATTTGTTTACTTGTTTTTAATAAAAGTGGATGAAGACTTTACTCATTTAAAAATATTATTGTTGAATTTTTATGTTTCTTTTTTTTTTATAATAAATATTGTTTAAAAAACGTCTGATAATTATGGACCAACCCTATATTATGATAAGGTTAAATGCAATGTCGTAATACATTTCGGAATAAAGTAAATTTTGCAAATAATGGTTAATATTTGTTAAGCGAGCATTTGATATTTTCATACACTGTTTAGCACTTTGAAGCTGACTTGATGAAATTAGACGCTGTTGAAATATTCAAAAGCCGTCTTTCCTACCGCTAATTACTATCTCTCAAAAACTTTTCTCTTCAGCAGCGCGCGCATGTTCGCCCCGGCGACTTCCCGGTTAAAACATAGTTTTCATTCTATTAATTTTCCCCTTCCTCGTACAAATAACTTATTCAAAACGTTCAAAATTCTACACTCAATTTCATTCAAATCATACCGAAACTATTTTCGAGACCGTAATCATTAGACCAAAAAAATACGATTATATTTTATAAGTTCATAAACGGATTTCAAAAGGAAATGAACTAGATTTTTTTTATTTCTACACTGAGAAAAATAGATATTTAACAAATTGGATAATAATAAGTAGATATTTATTTGAAATATACGAGTATGTTTACTGTATTCACAAATTTATACATTTTTAAAATCTACTCACATAAATATATTTTAATACTATATTAAGAATTAAGACTGTAATACTATATACAAATTGATGGTATTAAATTTTTGTTTTTATTATATTTATAGTTAATTTTTAAATATACTTATTTTGTTATTTTTAATATCTTGTGTTTGTCACCTTTTTAAATATAAATAGCGTTACGGTAACTATCCATTTTTCTCAGTGTAAGCATACTCGTATTTTTATTTTTTAAATATATAAATATATTGTAAAAATTTAATGGTGTCTGTATATCTGTAAGTAAATTTATAAACAAGTGATCACCACGGCACAAATTGTGACGTATACACGTACATTGTAAAAAAATTATATAATTTTACAAAACAAAATGTAATTTTATATGTTTTATGAATGTAATTTTCATAAAAAATGTAATATTATTTAAATTATCACAGTAAAATTACAAAATGTGATTATTTTTATTGTTAAAATAAGATATACTTTTTACAGTGTAGTGCGCAAGCGATTATTTTTATAGCCAGCATCACTAGTTATTAGTCTAGTTATTATTCTAGTTATTAGTCCAGTTATTATTAGTTAGTTATTAGTTAGTTATTAGTTAGTTATTATTAGTCTAGTTATTATTCTAGTTATTAGTCTAGTTATTAGAAGTTATTAGTCTAGTTATCTCTGTTCCGTATGCCAGCTCAAATTTCTTTATTCGCAATCTGATGATGATAGTAGTAAGTACAGTTTCAAGAGACCTATTTTTCTACAATTTTCCACTGTAAATCAAAAATAATCCTTTCCATTTTATAAATTCTGATCATTCCTAAATTTAAATATGATAAAATACAAATCTAATCAAAAACACGGTAAAAAAGCAAAAGTCCCGATTAGCACGTATTTCTCGAAACAAATGAATATGATAAAGGGCGTTAATTTCGTTCAGCTTTATCTCAAACGCTGTTGTTGCCAAAGTAAACAACTCCCGCTTGCCTCATTTTCGTGTTCGATAAATCTAAAGTGGATGCGTCGAGCACGTAAACTTAAAAACTTAATGTTATCAGTCACAGCGAACGTTAATTTACAAAGAGATAACAAAAATTAAAATTTTGAGGATATTCGTTAGTACTTTTAACATAAGGGTTGCCGAGTAAAGAGCTCTTAAATCTACTTTTTTTCCGCTAGGAGTCTTTTTTGTTTTAGATCGTTAATTGCTTATTAGCATAAGCATGTTTAGAAATGAGATAAGTAGTGCGATAAAAATATCTGACACGGAAATATTTTTTTCTTGGGAATACTCAAGAATGATAAGTTGTTTGTATTTATTTGTTATTTAGTTTGTTTGTTAATTAGTTTCAAATTTTATTTAAAATATAGAAAATTGAAATAAAGGTGTAAATTTAATGTTTTATTGATTTTTAGCGATTTTGGCGGTATAGGTTAGCTACCAATATTGTTGTATATGTGGGTGTCTTTTTTGGGTTATATTGGGAAACATACAAATTAAAATAATATTTCGTATTTATAAAGAAAAATTATTTGTATATTAAAATTTTTGACTAAATTTTGTGTTCATAATAAATAAAATATTAACATATTAGATATAAAATATTTTTAAAAATTGTTGTTTCTTAAAAAATCACATGTTTTTGGGTTATATTCGGAAACATACAAATTAAAATAATATTTCGTATTTATAAAGAAAAATTATTTGTAGATTAAAAATTTTGACTAAATTTTGTGTTCATAATACATAAAATATTAACATATTAGATATTAAATTTTTTTTAAAATTGTTGTTTCTTAAAAATCACATGTTTTTGGGTTATATTCGGAAACATACAAATTAAAATAATATTTCTTATTTATAAAGAAAAATTATTTGTAGATTAAAAATTTTGACTAAATTTTGTATTCATAATAAATAAAATATTAACATATTAGATATTAAATTTTTTAAAAAATTGTTGTTTCTTAAAAAGCACATGTTTTATATCACAGTCATTCGTCAATGTGATTTTGTCTGTGATTTGAGTGTTTTGCGTAAGCGAAAGTTTCCAAGTGGTAGGAATAGAAGATCATGTATGACAGAGCGTCAATATGAATGTGAATGAAGCAAAAATTATTTGTTTGGATAGAAATATTTGGCGGAAACTAATTTCTGTATAGGTACATGGCATGATTGTCTATGTATTAAATAAAATTTGAACACATATCTTGATACGTAAAGGTTAACCACTAACTTGAGAATAAATTTAGGTTAAGGTTACTCTATCAGTATTTTTTAAAAATATGACAATTCCTAGAATAACTAATCGAAGAATAAGCATTGAGGATGTTATCTACTAAGAAGAACAATATACAAAAAGTAAACAAAATAAACTTTACATCGTAACTAATATTCTTTCATCAAAACAAAGCACCTTCCAGTAGCAAGACACACATCTTCAGATCTTCATCTTGAATACAATGTTCACTTAACCACCCGAACCTTGCCTGCGGGGGAGAATCCTAGTCTTGTGTTCCCTACTTAACATGCTAACTGCCCCCGACACAGCAGTGACCCGCAATGCTGATTCAGCTTACAGTGCGCGCACACCGGCATTCTGCCAATCTGTAAGTCAACACACGGAAGACGCAACCCCCGGGCACGGAGCCCAGTAGGTAGGCGGCTGGCACAGCTTCCGTTACGCAGAGATAAGCACGGACCCGTAATTTTCGATCGAGATTTAAGAGAAGCAGCGAGATGAAATGATGTAGATTAAATATTTTTATGAGGTGTAGTTGATGTAAGGATGTATAGAGAGTGATAATTTGATTTTTTTTTGTAGGGAATCGGCTATTAATTTTCAAGGTTATTGTACATTAGAGTTTTAGAACACATATTTACTAATATCAGTACGATAAATCAAATATTTTTCAATAAAATATTCACTTAAAATAAAGATGTAAAAAATATGTAGTGATTTTATTTTTCGCTTTAAAATAAATTTTTACTTCTACCTCTTATCAAATATGAATATTGTTATATTTGATGTTATTTTTTTTAATATCTGATATTATAAAATTCAAATGAATAAATTATTTCTAAAATTGAGGTGAGAATACAGGTATATATTTCTTTTACACTGTTTTTGACTTCATAAACGAATCTTATTAAAAATGAAATAACATTTCCCTAGCAAATTAAATCAGATTGTATTAAAATTTATTCATAATGCTTTAGGTTCCGCAAGAAAAAATGTGTCTTAACCGGCTTGTTAATTTTTTTTATGATAATTGTTCGGATACGAAAATTAAATTGTCTCGGACCACCTCTTAATTTAATTAAAACTGTAGCTCGTATTTTTATACCAATGTTGTACAGAAGCATCGCCAAATTTTTCCCCTGAAAATCGTATTTCCAATTAAAACATGAAGAAACTTTTTTTTACAAACAGAACAATTTATTGCGGGTTATTTTTCAAATAGCGTAGTGTTAGATTTAAATAAAATTTGATAAAAATTGAATTAAGTAAGGAAAAGTTTCAATTTAAATTTTAATTGCTACCATTAAAAAAAAAACAAGAAATTAGTTTGTCAGATGAATTTATTTAAGGTATAATTTAAATACGTATATGACTTAAAAAACCGAATTTATACAATCTAAAGCCGTTTTATTTTAATATAATGAGTTCTGAAATTTTTTTTACTATGCTAGTTTATACATTTCTGTGTTCAATAACACTCATTGTTCATATTATAAGTTAAAACAAAGTAAAGAAAGCAAATTTGGTACATGACAAACTATATAATTTTTGCCGTAATTTTAATCTATAAGAGATTTTATGAATATAGGCTCATTGCACATTATACATACATACATACACAATCACGCCATGTACCCAAAAGGGTGTGGCACAAACTCTTTTCACAATTCCGAAATCAATCGCCTCCAAACATTCCTATCCAAACAAGCAACTTTCGCTTCATCCACATTCATAATTCCTCTCATACATGCTCTTTTATTCCTACTACTTGGAAACTTTCGCTCACGCAAAACACTTTCAATCATACTACTCCAACTACTCATCGGACGTCCACGCAAACGTATACCATCAAAATCATACAAATAAATCTTTTTAACCAAACGTTCATTAGACATTCAACATGTCCGAACCATCTTAACTGACTAACACGGCAACTTTTGCTACAACATTTTTTTCAATTTCACACTCATCATACACTAATGGTTAGTAATTTTTAATTACATTGAAAGAATCAAATTTTACTATGTTTTACATAATATATTATTAAAAGGTATTTTACATTAATTGAAAAAGTTTTTTTTTTAATTATGTCATTTTTGAGTCACAAGTGCAAAATTAGTTTTTTTTTGATAAAAAAATTTATATATAAAATTGCTGTCAATCTAAATATAAATAAAATTGTTTCATAACTTTACAAAAAAAGGGTTACGACAAAAAATTTCACTACAAATTCAATTTTTTTTTAACCTTTATAACAATACAGTTAACTAACATAAGTCATTATTAGTAAAATCAACTAATGAAACACAAATAATGTACGTACGTACTCCTAACGCAAACAAAATGAATAAATTCGGCCACTTTGCAACGCAAACAGCTGCTGCGAATACAAATGTTATTCTTGCGGTATTTCCTCCGGTTTACTTAAGAAACATTTCCGGGTGCCAGTCCGAACCTGGACTAGAAAACCCAGACTCCGGAGCGATGTATTGTTAATAATTCATATTATAAAGACACGTTAATATCCAAAACGCCTCAGACAGAGATAGCACGAATCCGATGCTTTCAAATTCAACTGTTTGTACAGTGTTTTGTTTTCCTTGCAGGGCAGGCGAAACAACTGAACGTCGAGGCCGAGCAAATCAGCGTAAAAGTTAAGATAAATAATTTTATTATTTGATGTAATTTTTAGGATGCTATAAAATTTTTAATGCGATTCGAACGATAAAGTGAAATATAAGTTGAATTTAGATTTGAGAGAAATATATAAATACAAAATCAAAATCTGATGATGTTCTAATTTTTGCAGATGGCGTCTTATGTCATTGCGACTTTGAAATTTGTGAAGTAAATAGATTCAGAATATATGTAGATAAACCATAAATTGCCATATTCCACAAGAACGTATTCTATTAGGAAATTGAGTGATGATTTTTGCGCTTTATAATTTTTTCTTCGTATATAAATTATTGCATTGTAGATACTCAAACGGACTTCTTTGGAATCATTTACATTCTTAGCAAAAGTACTCAAAGCACCCAAAACCTTACAACCAGCATGAACTCTTCGTACAATATTTTGCAATAAAAATTGTAAATTATTCGGCATCCGATAATAATTATTATAAAAAATCAATTTTTATGATTGAATTTGCGGTACGTAAAGCAATGATAGTGCCCCGGCCAAACAATATGTTATATGTACGTTATTATCTATTATCCACGTAAAATATTTTGGAAAAATATGGTGATACGGTAGACTTGTTTTGAATAATATCTAGCGAAATTTTATGACTAAATTCGTTTTATTTTTATTGAGCGCATTTACGCTATAAATTTTACGATATTGAATTTAGTTTCGGTGATGATATTTTTATGGAAAAATTGGATTTTATATATGAATAGATGATATAGATTTTTCTAAAGGGAATCTTATTTTAACACTGTTTCATTTTGTTCTAGCAATATTTATGGTGGAAAATATATTATTTATCATAGCAAAAAAACTTTCAGAACTCATTATATTAAAATAAAAATGCTTTAGGATTAATTTTAGTATAAGATGACAGGAAAAAGGTCAAATAAAAATGCTCTAGTTTGTTAGCATGCGACTAGTTTCGGTATATTCAGCATACCTTCCTCAAGCAAATCTACAATATTATGACAAAGTAACTTATTAGTAATTAACCAACAACAGAATAAGTACAAAAATATTTTTTACAATAAAAAGTTACTTACGCTAATATGTTTGAACAAAAATTAAACATTTATATGGTTTCAATCGCAGCTCGGTACAATATATAAAATTATTAAATTAAAATTATTCAATTTGTCACAGTGTAAAATAATAATACAATCACAAGTCAGGAATAAAATATAAATAAATTAAAAGTAAAATAAATATAAATACAAAAATGTCAAGAATTTAAAAACAAAATTGATGTGTACACAACCGTTGTATATAACAGACTGAAACATAATTGAAAACAAACTGGATGTTTCAGGTTTTTTGATTTTTTATAAATTCTAAGATGTTACCATATGACGCGCTTAAATTCTCCACGTCCTGTTGTATGTTAATATTATTTTTATTAATTTTTATATAAACCATCTCTTTTGTTAACCTTTTGTTTAGTACGTTTTCTTTATCAAGAATTTTGATATTATCAAAATCGAATTGATGAATGAAATCGATGCAATGTCTCGCTATTGGTTTGTCTGCGTTCTTTTTAACATCATTCTTATGTTGCTGGATGCGTTTTTTAATATATTGCATAGTCTGGCCGGTATATGTAGCTTGGCAATTTTTGCACTGCAGTTCATATATTAAATGGCTTTGTGAAAGTATAGGTGTCGGATGTTTGGTTGTTGATAATATACCCTCAACTGTCTTGTTGTATTTAAAACAGATTTGTGTGTTGTCACGGGTTAATATTTTCCGTAATGGTTCTGATAACCCTTTTACATATGTTAAAGCACAGTAATTAACATTTTCATTTTTGTTAATCTTGTTACTGTTACTTAATCTGTTGTTGTTCATAATAAAATTTTAATTAAATGAAAATGTTAATTACTGTGCTTTAACATATGTAAAAGGGTTATCAGAACCATTACGGAAAATATTAACCCGTGACAACACACAAATCTGTTTTAAATACAACAAGACAGTTGAGGGTATATTATCAACAACCAAACATCCGACACCTATACTTTCACAAAGCCATTTAATATATGAACTGCAGTGCAAAAATTGCCAAGCTACATATACCGGCCAGACTATGCAATATATTAAAAAACGCATCCAGCAACATAAGAATGATGTTAAAAAGAACGCAGACAAACCAATAGCGAGACATTGCATCGATTTCATTCATCAATTCGATTTTGATAATATCAAAATTCTTGATAAAGAAAACGTACTAAACAAAAGGTTAACAAAAGAGATGGTTTATATAAAAATTAATAAAAATAATATTAACATACAACAGGACGTGGAGAATTTAAGCGCGTCATATGGTAACATCTTAGAATTTATAAAAAATCAAAAAACCTGAAACATCCAGTTTGTTTTCAATTATGTTTCAGTCTGTTATATACAACGGTTGTGTACACATCAATTTTGTTTTTAAATTCTTGACATTTTTGTATTTATATTTATTTTACTTTTAATTTATTTATATTTTATTCCTGACTTGTGATTGTATTATTATTTTACACTGTGACAAATTGAATAATTTTAATTTAATAATTTTATATATTGTACCGAGCTGCGATTGAAACCATATAAATGTTTAATTTTTGTTCAAACATATTAGCGTAAGTAACTTTTTATTGTAAAAAATATTTTTGTACTTATTCTGTTGTTGGTTAATTACTAATAAGTTACTTTGTCATAATATTGTAGATTTGCTTGAGGAAGGTATGCTGAATATACCGAAACTAGTCGCATGCTAACAAACTAGAGCATTTTTATTTGACCTTTTTCCTGTCATCTTATACTAAAATCAATTCGAGAGGTCGTTCAACTTTCATAAGCTTTAGGATTAAGTTCTGTATATATTTTAATTAAAAATCGACGTTTCGACGTACACTGAATAAAATAGCAATTTTTTTAAATAATTTAAATAATTATTTTTATTATTTATTGTCTATTATTAACTGCATGTTAATTACGAATATTAATTATCATTCTTAAAAAATTTTTAGTAATACTAACATAGTAAAAAATTATTTAGAAAAGTTTTAGGTTTAAGTTCTGTATTTTATTACCTAGTAACTTGTTTCTATGTAACATAGTAGACAATCTTTCAGAATTCATTATATAAAATTAAACGGCTTTAGTTTAACATTCTATATTAATATTTATTAATAATCAACGTGTTCAACGTCCGTCTTCATCAGGAAAACTGATACAAATTACATTTACAGTAAATAACAGAATATAGAAACAAGTTATTACGTAACAAATCAGTAACTAGAACATAAAATTTTTGTAAACTTTTAATTAACGGAAGTCAAATTTTATTTAAATCAGTTACTAGTCACAGTGATTGATGTTATCTTTTTCTTTATAACATCAATCACTGTGAAGACACTGATTTAAATAAAATTTGGCTTCCATTAATGAAACATTTATAAAAATTTTATGATCTAGTTACTGATTTCTTATCTAGTAACTTATATCTATATTTCATTATTTACTGTGTATATCATTTGTATCAGTTTTCCTGATGAAGACGAACGTTGAATTCGTCGAAACGTCGATTATTAATAAATATTAATACAGAACTTAAATCTATATTTATATTTTGTTTCTACGTGTTGTATATTTATTATTTATTTCATTGTATATACTTTTTCTTGATGATAATACGTTTAGTATATCGACAAGTCGAAATTTAATTTATAATATTGAATAGAACTTAAATCCAAAGCTTTTTATGTTAGTAATACTAATTAGAAATTAAATTAAGTTTTAAAAAATTCAATTAAATTTTTCCTTCAATCATTCTGAACGCTCAATCGAAATTCCAATAAATAAACTAATACCACATCACAATCTATCATTTGAAGCGAACAATATCCTTCAAATTACTTTATAATACTCGTTCCTCTGCGGAACAACATCACTTCCAATTCAAGAGAAATAATAATGAGGGGGAAACGATGCGAAAATAGTGAAGCGACTGGGCGCACAAAGTATTTAAGTAAAGTGCAAACGTAAGCTCATTATATCCTTCGTTTCTTCAGCGCCCCCCTCCGTCATTATCCTGCCTATTTCAGTTCCTGCTCGTGCTGCTGCAGGAACGAAATTTTCAAACAGTTGTCGCCGACGCTGGTTCATAAAATCATCGTTAAGCATCGCGGTAGCTGGAGAGAAAGGCAGTAGGTCTGTTCCTGCTTGGTTTAGTTTCGATTCGACGAGGAACAAATAAGGATTATTGCACAAAGTCGTGTTCGTAATTAATCAGGACCCCCGTGCGGTAATAAATTGGTAGAACTACGCGAATGATACGCAAGCAAGCGAATGCCCCTCCACACCATCGTAGAGGAAAAGGTACAAATGAATTGTTTAAATTATGGGTTTTTGTGAGATTTCAAAGAAAAGGTGATTAGTTTTAATTGTTGGTTCAAATTAAATTAGTTTTTTCTATGACTGTTAAAAAAAATTGTAGTTTATTTCATAGTTTTTTATGCATACAATGTAAAAAAATATGTAATTTTACATATTCTATAAATGTATTTTTACAGAAAAAATCAATTATCACAATAAAATTACAAAATGTTGCTGTTGTACCGTTCATAGTTACGTAAAATTACATAAATATACATTACATTTTTTACATTGTATGTTAAATAGTGAAAAAAAGCATTTAAAGTGTTTTAACGTGTCATTATTTCACATTTCGATATAATCTACGTATATCCTCATCAGTACAATAATTATGTGTTTCGTACACATATTTTATATTGATTGCTAAATGTTGGCAATTTATTTGTTAACATTTTATGAATAAAATTACTAATTTTTTTAATATTTAACCATTCCAATATCTCTAACATATGGTTAATGCTTGTCAGTGTACCACACTTCAAAATTACTTTCAAGTTTATCAAGTAAGTAAAATGTGGTAAAATTATAATATTACGTATATAGCACAAGTGTACTCCAGACTGATAATTGTGAAGTAACTCTTGATAAATAATTAATTTTCTTAGTAATTTTTTTCAAATATATTGAGCACATCTTTCAAATTTTAATTTATTGTCAATAATCACACTTAGATATTTTATTTAATTAACAATTTCTAATATATTGTATTATTATTAGTAATATTTAAAGATGACAACTTTTGCAGAAAAAAACAAAACAAAACACAATCTGTTTAAAGAACTCCTCAAAACCGTGAATGAATAGTTTATCAGATGCGGCAGCAAGTCGTCGCTTAAACTGTCATTGGCATCGCAAACAGACGCTGCTCGTCCCCGCTGTACACGACAGGAGTCAATTCAATGGCGTTGTGCGCCAGCTCGGCTCAATTGTTCTCCTCAATGTTTTCATATTGTTCGATGTCACTTATAAATCAACAAGCTTGTAACTTTCCGGTTTGTTCGGAATAACAACAAACCCCAAGCGCAGGCAAAACCGGTAAACGGAACTAAAGACGCTTTCGAAACGTAAACACGTTTACCGTTTAGAATAGAAACAACAGTTTGATGACGAACGTTCTGTGTTTCTATAGTGTTTGCGGGCTGATTACGGACTATCGTAATACGAACGATGATATTATTATTTAATAATGAAAAATTACGGTAAAAATACTGTATATTAAGATGGGGAAAAAAATCTTTCAGCACTCATTATATAATAAAACGACTTTAAGTTCAAATATTTATTTATTACAACCTAAAGCTGTTTTAATTTTATACTACATATTATTCAACAAGTATATACATATAAAAATAAGATTATAAAAAATCCCAAAACCACATTTAAATTAAAATAAAAATAAAGCTAAATACGTATTTCGGAAGCTAAGCTTCCATCTTCAGTAGCTAAATAAAGTTTACAAAAAATCTTACTTGTGATCCGAAGTACAAAAACACTTAAGCACTTGTCAAAGATCACTGGTAAGTTTGATTGGATAGTATGTCAAAAAGAATAGATCGTGGAATTGGTCCGTCATCTGCGTTTATAAGATTGCCTTTATATTTGAAAATATAAAGAATTTCTAAAATATCTAATTGATTAAAATTTGTAACTTCTTTAATTAATTCTAAATTGGCCCAAAAGCCGTAATTTTTGAAACTAAATGAAATTTATTTCCAAGATATATGGTTTTCTGTCTATAAAAGGAAAAATGTAAATTATTAATAAATAAAAAGTTATTTCAGTTCATTCACAGAAATAATATATACAGAACAGCTCAAAAGTAGCTAGACCATTTAAAAGATGTAATTTTCTAAACTAAATGATTTTTTTTCCAAGAAGTGTATTTTCCGTTTATAAAAGAATAAATGTGAATTAGATATCATGTAACAAATATAAATAATATATACAGGACGGCTCAAAAGTAGGTAGATCATTTAAAAGATGTAATTTTTATAACCAAATAAAATTTAGGTATTTTCAAGAAATGTGTTGTCTGTTTATAAATAATAAATAAAAAAGTTATATCAGTTAATTGTCAAATATAACAAATATAAATAATATAGCCCAAAAGTCGATAGATCATTTAAAGGATGTAATTTTCAAAGTGTGTTTTTTTTTGTTTTCTGTAAATTATTAATAACAAAAAAGTTATTTCATTTTACAATGGTTTAGTGACTTCTTGGCCATCCTGTATTTTCAAATAAGTATTTTTTTTAATTCTGTTACTTTTGAATCACAAGTGCAAAATATTTATTTTATAATTTTTGTTTTAATAAATTTCGTGCGTCTGCAGCAAGCCTTATCGACAACTAAGGCACAAACAACGAAAACTTAAACTTTAGCAATAGATGTTGCTTTATCTTTCTGCGTTTCGTATGTGTATGCATGTGCGTGTGTATATTTTAAGGGATTGAAGATAGAGGGCAGGCGTTTTCTTTTTTTTTTTTCAGTATTCAAAGAAAGTAAACTTTAAACATTCACTGAGTCCCTAAATGTTACTCTAGGGACGCACTCTCGATGTGTGTGCTTGCATATAGTTGAAAAGAATCTTGAGATTTTTATCTTTAAAAATGGCTCTAGGTTAGTGAGGTTATACATGCCGAGTGCAAATATTACGCTGGATTTTTCTTGCCTCTCGGAAATTGAGATTTAGGAAGTTTTTTTATACGGAATTAAATATGAAAAATTCAAGAGGAACAATGCATATGACAAATTTTGGACTTTAGTGTAAATATTACTCTTGAAGTTTTTCTTTTATTGTTTGATAATAATATCTAAAGCTACACAATCCTTTAAAATAAATGTATTATTGGACAATCTAGTAATATTTTAAAACACATGTTTAGAGCATTTTTAAATAAAAATAAAATATCCTTGTACTTTTAGGAAGATTAAAATTTTTGTATTTTATTTAGAGCAAAAAAACTATCTAGACAGAATATTTACATTGTGCAGTCTGAATATGTTTAGATTCTCCAGAGAAAACAGTTGCCGTCTGTACTTCCAGAACTGGCAACTAACTTTCTGCTGTCTTCAGTCGCCAGTGTGCTGGGGCAATAAAAACTAGGGGAAAAAAAGTTTTATCGGACGCTAAAGCGATGAATAATTTTTTTATGTTCGGTGATTTTCCTCACTTGTCCTTTCAAATTACGAAAAATTTTATCGTTAAACTTTAGTTTTATTTCGTCGCAAAAAGGTATTATTGTATTTTTTGTTAATTAAATACTGTTAGAAGTTGTGAACATTTTATTTGAAAAATTATTGATTTCTCGTTTACTATAAATTTAGATAATGTTAGAAGCAGTTTTGATTAAAGAAGTAGAATAATATAACGAATTAAATGTAATCAAGCATTTTACATAAAATATTTTACTCATAAATTTGTCTATCTTACGCTAAGTTTCAATTTTCCGCTTTTTATGCAATATCCATACGAATGTTATAAAACTCAGTTTACTCACATGTTGCATATAGCCCTAAATTACACAAATAAACAAAATTGTTTTTATGAAAGTATACGAATATGTCAATATAGTAACAAATCTCTCAGAACTCATTATTATATATTAATAAAACGGCTTTAGATTATAGTTCTGTATTAATATTTATTAATAATCGGCGTTTCGACGAACTCAACGTCTGTCTTCATCAGGATAAATGATATAAATGACACTACAGTAAATACTAGGTAACAAAAAAGTAACTAGATCATAAAATTTTATAAATTTTTAATTAATAGAAGCCAAATTTTATTTAACTCAGTGCCTTCATAATGATTGATGTTATCTTTTTCTTTATAGATTTCTATTGTTTCTGTTATCAATCTGCTGTTAATATTGACTGATCTTGTAATTATTACAGTATTTTCAAGTTTTACATCATGAAGATATTCTAACGCATGTTCAGCAATAGCAGATTTATCTGCTAGTTATGTTCTAGTTACTTATTTGTTACATAGTAACTTGTTTCTACGTTTTGTTATTTACTGTAAATTGTCATTTGTATCAGTTTATACTAATGAAGACGGACGTGGAGTTCGTCGAAACGTCGATTATAAATGAATATAAATACAGAACTTGAACCTAAAGCAGTTGTATTTTATATAATGAGTTCTGAAAGATTTTTTACTATATCAAATATCCTGTACACAAAATAAACAAATCTGTACTCAATTGCCGTTCACATGAACACATTCTGACCCCGAGCAAACGTAGAGGAGGCAGCCCGCAAATGATACGGGTCTATCTCAAAGCGAACGCAACGGAAGAGGAAGAAGAAGAAGAAGAAAAAGAAAAAAACCAACACGCGAAAAACTTGAAATGATGGGTAACGCGTGCACACGGACAACGAATAAACGTAAGAGAGATCTTTCTCTCTTCTTTTTTTTTTAAATTGATCGATGTGATTGTTAAAGTGAGAACTTCTTGTCATTTTGTGAGTGGGTATGTTACTGTGTGCGTGTGTGCTTTGGTGTGTTTTTGCTATGTTCAATCGTGCTGACAAATTCAAACAGAACTTCAAATAAACTGATTTTTTTTCCTCTCTGTGTTTTGTTCTAAAATTGTAACGTTTCTAGATATTTTTTACTATTAGGTATGGACTAAAAATAATACAAAAAAAAATGTATAAAATAACATATATGGTTGAATTTTTCAAAATGGCACTTGAATTGAATTTTTATCTGTGTTTTATGCTTCGTATTCAAAATGTACACAGTTATTATTATGTAATATGACTTACAATGTATGCTAGTTACATATATCTGTACAGCAAGTCTCAATACAAGTTCTACTGTAGTTTAAAAAATGAATTTCTGCATCAACCTCTTCATTTACAACTTCCAAACATCTTTAATCACCAATCCCTCCGTCACTTGATTATCTCTCAAACAAAGCGAGAAAGTTTATCTGAATTTCCTAATAACGCGCGCATTATCTGAACAACGAGTTGAATTCATGCAAATATGCAGACCTACCAGAACTATGCAGTTGTTACCCCCACTAAAGAGAGACAAGAAGACAGAGGTTGGGGGTGGTATTAGGATAGATCAGCCGTTTCTAACATGTACGACAAGACGCGATGACATGGTCCAACTAATGTTCAATGTAAATTTGGACAAGTCGTAGACAAGTAACGATTATGAGCTCGTTGCAAAACAATCATGTTTGTTTAAGTACACCCTTTAGAATTTAAGTTGCAATCGTCAGAAAATTTGCGAATATCTATTCTCTGAGTAATGAGGGTGGGAATTCTGTTCTACATATTTTATTTATTTAGTTCATTACACTAACCAGGCAACAGTCCAATGGTGCAAATAATACAAACAAAAACTTATAAAATATGATACATAAAATTTAAAAACATTAAAGGCAGGTTTATGCACAATGGAAATTTGGACAAGTCAATTAACTTAACTTGACATAATAGTTTTCGAAGATGTCAGATTAAATGTTGTAGTTACGTTTGGTGCTGCCACCAGTGGTGTATATAATAATTAACTGCTATATAATAATGTCATTATTCTACTAATAATATACATAGGCATTATGGTAACGTAATAATAATATTATGGTACGCTTGAAGAAAAACATATTTATCTTTATTGAAATAAGATATTTTAATGTATTTTAGAAAATTTAGCTAATTGCATGTAGAAGAGAAGAGAAAGAATTTATTTTTATTCATTAGAAACTTTTATATTGTAAAGTTCTCCCACTAGATTATGACGTGCCTTTAAGATTTCAGATTGTTAATATAAGTAAAAACAGAAATTTTCTATCTGTAACAAAATATCACAACATATTTAAGGGTGAAAATTTAGGCCATTTATAAACCATTCCCCCCGCCATTAAACTAATTATCACTATAGTTTGCGTGGTATTTCACCCCCCTGTTAAAATTCACGCTTAATAATTTATATCAGAGGAAATGGTCGAAGCGGGCAAGGGGTTTGGGATGCGAGCCCATATGGGTTTAAACCACCTTAGCCACCCGTAATAATCTTCGGTGAAACTTAGCACACTAGCGAAAACGGTATAAACCACAAGCATCGCCAACTGTCTGTAGTTGTACATTGTATTACAGTATGTGGTTGTGTGGTTTTATATGGTTTATATGCAAGACGTTCCTCTAGAGAAATACAGTGGCCTTCTGCAGTTTTCTACATTGGGAATTTGAGGAATATGAAATGTTACTAGTGCATATGAAAATTGAAATACAGTAAAAGTTTTTAATCCAACATTGTATATGAAGGATGTACCAAAATTCATGCAAGACTTGAATTTTGCGCCATTTTTGCCAATGAAAGAAAAAAAAAAACAGCTTGACAGCTGAGAGTTTAGGGTATACTATATATAAGAAATTTACAATTTTTAATTAAAAATTTGCATTTTCTATCAAAATTATTTCCTGCGTGCATTTTGGGACAGCCTTTATAATACAATGTAATATATTAATGTTGGTTGTAGTTGTTAGCAATGCTGCTAAAACTTAGCAACTTCGTTATAGAATTGACGTGATTAATTGGTCACTTGACAAGTTTACGATATCGTTATTTAAAAACTATAAAACATATGTTGAAAATAATTCACTTTCCAGCTAACGTAAAAATTATTTTTCCAAAATTTCCTGCTATTTCACAAAGTTTTTACAAAGTGATGATTTGTGCGATAATTATTTTGATAAAGTGCCCCTTTTTTTCGAAAACTTGAGAAGTAAAAATTTGTCGCTGAGAAATTTAGAAATTATACTGGTCACATTTCTTAAGTTTTAAAAAAAAATACCAGATGTGATCAGAATTGCAACAGTTAGCATAATTTTGGTGTAATAACTTTTTTTTTTTGAACATTTACACTGAAATAAAATACAGTAAAATCTTAGTATTTGCGTGAGTTAATATTTGTTTTTTAATTGTACGGATGCTAAAAATGAATTTATAAAATTATTGAAATAAACTAATATATGTAGAATTTGATTATTTCAATATACAAATCATGAAATCGATAAATAATTAAAAGTAATAAAGAATCAATTTAACAAAAATTGTAGTTAAATATTAAAAATAAATAAAAAGTATTCAGAATTGTAATTGTTTTTTTTTCTTTCAAATTTTTCTTTTTAAAATATTCGTGAACAAAATGTTTTATTTATTTTAATATTTGACTACAATTTTTGTTATATCGATTCTTATTAACAAAATTGCTCTGTTATTTTTAATTATTTAATGAGATTCAAACACCTAATTTTTTGACTACCTTCTCATCAAAATTTTATACATTATAATACATTTTAATCGTTAATTTTCTATTATATATATATATATATATATATATATATATATATATACAAATATCAACATAACATTTATATTTTCATATTCCGGAAATTTAAAAAAATATTAGAAGTTGGAAAAAATGATAAAATACATCAAACTATCTTCATTAATCTTATATTACAAATAAAGTTAATAGAAAAACACAAAACACTGCACATAAACTTTCTACAAATTTCCTAGATTATTTTAGCAATATTTTCCGATAAAAACCTAGTTGAAGTTGTCAGTTTTGCAATACATTAGAAAGTCATTTTTGTTCGTTTCGTCTCCGAGGGTACACATACGTAGCCCATGCACACTTCCTGTTAGACAAACTTTTGCATTGAAACGTTCACCGAAAACCGTTTGGCAGAAACAAGTTTACGAATAATTTGTTACATCAACAGCGAATTGGAGAGCGGAAAATGAAGATAAAAACTTTTCAGAAGCACATATAATACGAAAGGGGGAGGGGGGGAGTCTATGGTGGATGAAAGAAAAAAAATCAATATCGGTTATAATTTATGATGAACATTTAAGCTACCAATAATGGTTCCGTCGGGGTCATCAACTTTGCAGGGTTGATATGAACCCCCTCCCCTTGTAGATATTGCTACTACCGGTCTCAGGCTAGTGCCGAAATAAAGCTATTAAAAACGATATAATAAATTTTCAGATAGTGGCGCAAGCGATATAATTTATTTTAGATACTGTCTCAACTCGTTTATTGATGACAACATGATATTGAGACACAATATTATATTTTTCTTCCTACGGTTTTTACGATAACATTGCAAATATTATATATTTTATATTTTTATTAATAATATATATATATATATATATATATATATATATATATATATATATATATATATATATATATAATGGATTGAATTTAATAGGAAGGTAGTCAAAAAAGGGTTAGATGCTCGAATCAAATTCTCATTTAAGATTCAATGTCCAGTTTTCGGTAATATTTTCAATCTTCTTCAGGACCTACAAATTTTCATTAATTTATTTTAAAAGAAAAATTTGTAAGCAAAAAATTTACAGTAATAACTTCATAATTATTATTACTTACATTGCTCTGTTGAAGAATTGAAAAACAAAACATAAAAAATGGTTTTGTTTTTCAATTCTCCAACAGAGCATGTAAGTAATAATATGTAGTTATTACTGTAAATGTTTTGCTTACTGTATTTTTTATATAATAAATTATTAAAAATTTGTATGTTTTGAAGAATATTTGTTTAAGTAAAGTTATATTTTATTATCGTAATTATTCCATAATCAAGATTCAAGTGCAACTTTATCTAGTCAGGTAAATCATCCATTTTAAATAAATGCTAAATTTACACAGAAGAAAATTTATCATTTTAAGTTGCACAAAGCTAGCAAATTGTTACACAGTAAACCGTAGATTATAGATTTTTAAAAAATCATGAACTATGAGGTTTGCGACACAAACCGTAGGCGAATGACATAAATCAATTGAGTGAATTATAGCTATAATATGCTAGTAGAACATTAAAGAACAAAAGAATTTTCGGTGTCAAAGTAATTTTAATTTGAAAAGTGCAAGATTTCCTATCACACGGTATCATAGCAACGGCGTTAATTTACGAGTTATTTAATTCACGATTGAATAATTAAAGTTTTAAAAAAATGATTGGTCAGACATCGTGAGTTATGGATTGTATAACACACACATATATTATAAAAGTATTTTTCAATAAAATTAGAAAAATATTTTAACTTTAATAATAACATTCTCTATAAATAAATATATAGTTTAGTTAGATTTTTCTATTATTTTCTTTTTTTGTATTCTATAATAACATTCTCTATAAATAAATACATAGTTTAGTTAGATTTTTCTATTATTTTTCTTTTTTTTTTTGTATTCTATAATAAAAGAACATCAAACACTTGCACATAAAACAAATGAACACAATTAAACACAACAAAAACACGAATTATTTTCTACCGCATATGCAGAACAAACAATATACACATTTTTACAACCAAGGTATGAAAAAATATATTCATCCCTTTTGAAAATAAACAATATCATTTATAATAATAATAATATTCGTAGGCACGCATAACATGTATAAAAAAAAACACATACACAGAGAAAGATAGAGAACAAGTGACACAAATTTATAAACGCCGTGGACGGCGACGCAACGTAAGCGTTAAACGTAACGATTCAACTTAAAGTTTAAGTATCCGTAAACACATTTACTATTTGGTGCCGCCTGCCTGGTGAAAAATATTTTCACTGAAACTGTGAACACTTTTTTTTTTACCGACGTAAGCATGCCACCTTTTAAATGATGTGTGCTTAAATTTGTTTGCATATATTTTATGGTATTTTACAATGTAATGTCTCATATCGTGTTTGTTTACTTTTAAGTTAAAAAATCATTTCTTTTAAGAAATATGTAGAATATGTATTATAGATGCATATAATATACAGAAATTATTTTTTTTTATATTTAATATTTATTGTGAGTAAAAAGATGTTTTTCTTCGAGCGTATTATAATATTAATATTACGTTACTATATTGCCTATGTAGAAAGAGGTTATTATGTTACGAGTACAATAATGACAGCAGTTAGTTACTATATATAGCACTGGTGGCAGTACAAAATCTAACTAGAACGTCAAGTGTATTTAATCTGACATCTTCGGCGGCCATATTCCAAAAACTATTACGTCCAGTTAATTTAAGTTAATTAACAATTGCATTGTTTATTTTTACTTAATTTTTAATTTGATTATTGAAAATGTGTGAAGAAGTGCAAGAAATGCAATGTGCACCGTCAGATATGTCAGAAACTGCATATTCTACCAAAAAAAAACACTGTCACGTGTACTTAATTTGACAACTCCGACGGCTATATTACAAAATTATTCAGTCTAATCAAGTTAATTAATAATTGCACTGTTCATTTTTGCTTGAATTTGAATTTGATTATTGAAAGAAATGCAATGTATACGCCAAATTTATCAGAAATTGTATATTTGACCAAAGAAAGATTAATTCTCACAAGTCACTTAATAAATATAAATATATAGGTACTACAACTGTTAGTTAAGGTTATGGTTACTTGGCATTCAGTCACCAAGCACTGAGAATGCAAAACGTCTGCGATAAGGGTAGACAGACCACGGCAATGTCAGCCCAGAAAATTCTATTAATTCAAATATACACTTCTAGTTAATGAAAAAATTGAACAGCAAATAATTTCATTCCAATTATAATTTGTAAAATAATTAATGGTACTCGTGAATCAATTTGTGCGACCGATAATAAAATTAGATTTCTAATTTTAATCACACCCACTCTTTTTAATCTAATTACATTACGCAAAAGAACTAAGAAAATAATAATTATCTTCGAGAGACGATGAAAAGTGCCCAGTCCTCCTTCATTGAAGCGTAACGATTTTAACGAGCGTCTACGTGTCAAGTGGAAACATGAAAAAGAAATGTCTACTTCCTTGTGTGTCCTTGCCCGGAAGGAATCGCTCCGTTTTAATCACACGCTATCGGGTGGTGGTCAAGGAGACGATCCTTTTTCTGGATGCGGTCATCTTCTTATCAAGGACCACGCACTAGCCATTGTCCGGGGGTGCGGCGATGACATGTGAAGAAATATTGGATTCGTTCGGACTGCCACTAAATAAATGAGTGCGCCGCCGACTCAGTTCGAGAAATAATTACGTGAATGTTCGAGATGATGAAATGTTTTACTGACGCTTTTTGGATGTCACTGATGGAAGATATATCATTAAAATAAAACTAGGAAACTCGTGACCCTTAAAGGGTCACATTTGAAGTCGAAAATAGTAATTAAACTTATAAACATAATAAAAATAAATAAATAAACAAATAATAGCTTTGTTCATCTATTGCTGTCAATTTTTTTCGAAAATATTAACCGGTTAACCGTGATTACAAAACGCGATTAACTGGTTAACTGCGATTAATTCGCCATTAACCGAATAGTGACAAATTCAATTTCGCATGGTTAATCATTAATATGCCTATCATATAAATTTCAATAGACAAAAGATGTATTAACATATTAAAAAATCTTTCAGAACTCATTATATAAAATAAAATGACATTAGGTTTAAGTTCTCTATTAATATTTATTAAAAATCGACGTTTCGACGAACTCGACGTTTGTTTTTATCAAGAAAACTGATACAAATGACATTTAGAGTAAATAAATAGAATATAGAAACAAGTTAGTCGGCAACAAAATAAGTAATTAGATTATAAATATTTCTAAATTTTTAATTAGTGGAAGCCAAATAATCAATCTTTTTCAAGACTAATTTGGTAGTTATTTAATAATTCCATTTTTATTTGATTTAATATGCATTATAAAAATTTGAAGATTATAAAAAATAAAACAATGCATTATTTTATAACATAGAAAAAAATATTTCAGAACTCATTATATTAAATTAAAACGGCTTTAAGTTTAAATTCTGTATTAATTTTTATTAATAATAGACATTTCGACCGAACTCAAAGTCTATTTTCATCAGTCAAAATAATACCAATGACATTTACAGTAAATAAATGGACTAGTACAAATAAATAACTAATGGAAGCCAAATTATATTTAAATTAGTGTCTTCACAACGATTGATTTTATCTTTTTCTTTATAAATTTCTATTGCTTCTCTTATCAATCTGCTGTTAATATTGATTGGTCTTGCAATTATTACAGTATCTTCGAATTTCACATCATAAAGATACTCTAACACATGTTGAGCAATAGTAGATTTATCTGAATGGTTTAGACGTATTGACCTATTATGTTCTGATAATCTAGTAGAAACAGTTCTACCTCTCTGTCCAATATTCACCGCATTCATACGGTGTTCTATAGATATATTTCAACGCAGATTGAAGAGTGTAAAAGATATTATTCCTCTTCAATCTTCCGGTAAATAGAAAGGTCTTTTTGTGTTTCGTCCAGATTGCTTGGCCTATGCCTCAGTCATAAATATCTGAGCTAAATACAATAATCATCGCTTTCTCCTTCTCGTAACATAATATACTATTTACCTATAAATCTCCAAATAAATCTACCATTTCTTATTTCGCATTCTGTTGCTTAGCCCAGCTGATAACACCAGACAAAAGCAAAATGTGGAATGGGGGCGAGCGATCGATTGCACGTCGGCCGTTGGCCACCGTGTCACACTGATTGAATTTTTAAACGGTGCAAACGCCGCCTCGTGTGGAACACCAGAGCACCAGGACAATCGATTCCGGTGCGCGCATTTGCATTTGCTGATCAACTACGAATTACAAAAAACTCTAAGATACGTAATTATTTATTTTTTTACAATTTTAATGATAGAATGATATGTGACAGCAGGAATTAAGATTTATTAATTTATGTAAATGTTAAATTGCAATACGATCGATAATGGCGAAAATTTCAATAAAAAGTATTTTAAAAATTTACTTTTTATGTAACACATAAAGAAAAAGAAAAATAAGTTTGTAATTGCGCAATATTAAATGAGCAATATGTATGAGCAACATACATAATTGTAGAAGTCTCATTATGTTTTATGACTCTTAATTCAAGTCCTGTGTCTATTACTCAACAACTCTAAGTCAGTTTTGTTACTTAAGTATTTAAAAAAATTTAATTATTAAGTATTAAGTATTTACTAAGTCATTAAATAATTATTTATTTATTTATTTATAATAGTATAAACAATGCAAAAATTACTAAAAAATTTTATTATGAATTACATTTATTTTACTTTCGAAAATAACAGTTCTAATGTCTATAGCATTAAATTTATAGAATTTTCTGGGCTGGTATGCAATGGCCAATCTATCGTCGTCGCATACGTTTCGGCATACATCGAAGATGGAATCTTCAGTACTTAATCACTGATGATTATTTTCCTGATGATAATGTACGTTTAGTGTGTCGTAACATAGAAGTTTTTAATTATAATATAACAGAACTTAAATCTAAAGCTTGTTATTTTAAAAACATGTATTAATTTTTTCTTACAGAACAAATATACTATAATAATTGTTTATATGTAAATATTATAGTTTTGTTTCAAAAATATGCAAATTGAGTAGCATGTTAAACAAATGCCGACACAGCAAGTAATTCTAATTAAAATTGTTAATAAGGTGAGTAACAATTAAGACATGATATGCATATTCACCTATGTGTGTATACAGTAGTTTCATCATATAATAAAGATACTTAGCATGTAACGTAACACAAAACACAATAATTATTAACTAATATTCGATAAACTTTAAGGCAATTCATATACTAATTAAGCAATTACTATGCCATTTATATTAAGATATCAAGTTCAAATTATGTTATTATATCACAGGAAACGATAAATCTAGAAAATTTTGCAGATTAATTCGATAAGTTAGATCTTTTCAAAAAATAATAATACTTGTAAAAAAATACTTGTAAACTTTACAACAACATGATATAATAAGATAAAATAATTCAAAGTTTAGTACAGTTTAGTCATTGTTCCGAAGTATAGCAAAAATAAATACAAATATTAAAATATTATTGTATCTAGTTGGTACTTATGTGTTTGTAAATATAACAAAATATCATTGTTAACAAATGGACTACATTAAGTTTTGATTGTAAACTATTTAAATACTAAAATAAATAAGCTTCAGGATTAAGTTCTGTATATATTTTATTTAAAAATCGACGTTTCTGTATACTCTACTTTATTACCTATAGTAACTTGTTTCTGTTTTGGTTTGTTTAATATTTATGTCATTTTTTATATTTTTCTTGATGAGTATATAGAAACATCGTTTTTTAAAAGGATGCTAATTTTATGATCTATGAATAATTCAAATATTACTTATGAAATTTTATATTTTTACCTATAGAAAAATCAATCATTTACCTATTAATAATTAAAAAGTGATCTATAGTAAAAACAAAAAAAAACCTAAATCAACCTACTAACCTAACCTACCCTAAATAGCCAATTACGTAAAAATGCTGTATGTACAAATAGTCAATTGCGTATACATACCGTATGTATAAATAGCCACTTTCTTAATTTTATAGATCAAATTTTATAGATCGATAATTATATCAGTAGGTATTTGATTATTTCCATAGGTCGATAATTATTTTTAAAGGTCGATAAATATTTCTATAGATCAATAATGAATTCTATAGGTCAAAAATTAAAACCATAGATTAATTATTTAATACATTCGTAAACTATTATTTTCATAGATACTATTCGGTAGATTATATGTTTTTTCATAGGTCAAATATTTTTATCCTTTTTTAAATAAAATATATACATAACTTAATCCTAAAACTTTTTTATTTTGATATAATGAATTCTGAAAGATTTTTTTATTATGTCATTTAAATACTATATTATATAAAATTAAATGCAAATATAATTAAAAAATATATTTAGTACCCATATTTTTGTGTTATTAGGTTTGTCATCAACATAATGATGTACAAAGAAACTTACGATAATCAAACTATATTTTCATCTAACACAGTTAATCCTTAAGTACTAACACATGGTCTCCTAAACCCTTATGTAAAAGTGTCATAATTAATTGATTTTTATAAGAATTATTTCTTCTAGCTACACATTTGTCTCACAGACCTATGATTAGTACTTACTTTAGTTAAATAAAGTGTTAATGCTTCAGGGTTAAACTAAAAAACGAAAACTTCAATTACGCGCACTTCGAAATGAAAATCAATAACCAATAATAGTAAGCAATGATCGACTGATATAGTATACAAGCTATCAACATAGTTTGACAGTGGTTTTCTTCAAGCCTAGCCCCATTCGTTCCGAGGACATTATATAGAAAGAGCGACCAATCGCGATGTGACGACAAGCTAGCATACAAGTCTTTTAACAAACATTTATGTCATCGGAGTGTCAGTTCGTCGGGCGCGCTTTTGTGCGAAGACCAAATAGCAAACGGTTAACAGTGGTGAGGGGATGCGTTGCTGACAAGCAAATCGACATCGGTGTCTGTCATTTCACCACCCGACTTTACGTTTCCGTTTTTCGCCCCCCGCCCGCGATCCCTCCTGTGATTTCGTTTCTGTGTCAGCGACAGATATTGGCTCGATTCAGAATATACACAGTTTTTTTGTGAGGACAGGATTCTTTAAACGTTTGAAGATGAATATAATATATACATGTAATCATACTATGTAGCAGTAAGAATGTAGCACAAATCATTTTCATTCAGGCAATAAATAATATAATAATTTTGTTTAATATTAATATATCGACAATATACTAAAGTTATTTAATAAGTAAAATCTTTTAAGTATAAAATGTGCAAAGTAATATCAAAACACGACCAAATAAAAGTTTAAAATAGTTGTCTTTAAAAGTTGGCAAATAAAATCATAAATTTAAGTTCTATTTTAATCAAAATACTGTAACTTACTATTATTTTAACACGTTTTTATTAACTCGCTTTTATTAGTGTCTGTTTGTCTGTTCGCTATAAATTTTGCAATCGATTTTAAACTAACTTCCCGATGAACTACAGACTTGAAACTTTAAACATAGCACAGAATTGGATAACAATGCAATATTAATTAACTAATTAATTAATTAATAATATTAGAAATATTAATTTTTATCTTGTGCTATATTCACGAATTCCATACATTCGTGTATTTAGTGTTTATTTTTTCAAAAACTACAGAAACTACAGAAAACAACTACAGAAAATACAGAACACACACACACACAAGACTAAAAAACAGAAAATAATTACTTGAATAAATAAAGTAGAAAAATTATAAAATAATTTCTTTTAGCCCGTATAAATTTAGAACCCTATAGAGATTCCTGACCCCATACAGATTATCTTGAAAATTTATGATTGTAAATTTTTAATAGCTGTGAAAATACTTTAAATAGATTTAAAACGAAAAAAGTGGGACGCATGTAATAGATAATAGTAAAGAGTGTAGGGATTAGCTGTCGTTGCGCATACATAAATAATACAGGAATCATAAAATTTGTTTCTGAATTTCTAAAAAGAACATGTCTTGAAAAAGGTGGAAAATACTACCGAAAGATTGACACAGAATCTTTAATGAGAGTTTGATAAGAACATCTAACCTTTGACTACCTTCCAATAAAAAATTCATACATTATATATATATACAGTCGATTCCGCTTAATTGGGACACATCGGGACTAGGGCATTTTGTCCCAATTAAGCGGCTGTCCCAATTAACCGAATTTTACATAAAATTAAGCAATCCATATTTTTCTTTCAATAATTTTATTTTATAAATTCTTGGAAAAAACTATAAACTACATAAAACCAAAAAAATATAAACTTTTAAGAAAAAATAATAATAAATTCCAAAATAAAATAATAAATAAATACATACATTTTTAATTCAATTCAAAAATGTGTCAAGTGTAGTCTGTCTTTTGTTTTTGAAACATTTCACTTCTACACTTATCCAGCAAAGCAATTTTACTAGAAACTGTCATATCACTTTTTGGCATCTTGGCAAGAGTCAATTTTTTTTTAAATAAAATCGACAAAATGTAAGTTTAACGAACCTTCCACGCGCGAGGTGTAGTGGTAACTGAATCATAACTGAATACGTAACGATTGAGACAGCAGGGTAGACTCTCACAGCTATAATGACCGGTGCCGCGCCACGCCGACGCGAGGGTAAACAACCTTTGAGCGCGCGTGGGTCCGTACTTCATACGTGAATGAATGTGTTGGGGAAAAAGTTCACAGCGCGCGATACTAATGTAATTAATTGATACATATTTGCTAGTTTTTTAAATATAATTTTCCATGTTGTGAATCAAAAAGATATGAAGCGTATCATATTAAATTTTTTGTAAATATATTTTTGTTGTGAATACATATTTGTAACATAATATATACTGTGATCTTAAATTTACTGTCCCAATTAAGCGGAATGTTGTCCCAATTAAACATGTAAATTTACTGTTGGTTCCTTGGTTTGGTTTCTGTTCTTTGAGATTTGTCCCAAATAAGCGGCTGTCCCAATTAAGCGGTGTCCCAATTAAGCGGAATCGACTGTATATATATATATATAAATATATTGTTGACATTTTCTCATACCATTTGTATTGGTTTAAATGGAAATAAAAGTATTATTATTACTTTTATTGAATGACGCACAATGTAACTTACGATAATCAGACTATACATCCACGTTTTTCGAGTGTTTCAAGAATTTGAACCAAATCGTGAGGGACCAATTGTCCGGGCAACGTGGTTGCGCAAATCGAATTTAAAACTACAACACTTGTCACTGAACGAGATCGGTTTGGTCATTCTTCCCCCGTTCATGCGAACCGAAGTAGGAAATAATATCGTTGCAAAAGCGCGTACGACCGTCCTCCGTCCGATCGACGAAAAAACTAGATAGAAAAACGTCCGAAGACTTGTGTAAGATGATGGCGGCCCTCTTCCTTCGACTTTGGTCGAAAATGTTTTATTTAGTGGAAATGGTAAAGGAAATTGAAGTTCTTTTTTATGGGTTAACGCATTTTTTGCATGGTCCCACTCTGATCTCTCATCGTGATAGCGAAATGCGACTTTTTCGAAACGAAGTTATCGCCCCAACTGAATTCTTCAATCAAATTAGGTGTTTTATAGTAAAATTTTCATATTTTTTTTTTAATGTTCGATTTTTTATGGACGGGCGACCGTTTTTATTATTGTTTGCGCAATAAGCAATATATATTTATGAGTTTTTCTTTTTGTTTTCAGAGAAAAACTCAAATATCGTATTTCTTTAAGAACACTGAGAAACTGCGGACTTATATACATACATACACAATCATGCCAGCACCCTAAAAAGTGTGGCACAAACTCTTTCCATTATCTCGAAATCAGTTTCCTCCAAATATCCCTATCCAGACAAGCAATTTTAGTTTCATCCACATTCATAATTTCGCTCATACATACTCTTCTATTTTTACTACTTGGAAACTTTCGCTCACTCAAAACGCTCTCAATCATGCCACTCCAACTACTCATCGAACGTATAGCTTCAAAATAATTCATATACATTTTTTAAACCAAACGTTCATTAGACATTCGCTGTTCGAAACATTTCGACTGATTAATACCAACTTTTGCTAAAACATTTTTTTTTTCAATTTCACACTCATCATACACTAATCTATTTTATACATATATATATATATATATATATATATATATATATATAAATATTTACACAGTGTGTTTATATGAAAATGGTCATCTTGCAAGTTAAAAATACAAAGATATAATAATTGAAGAAAACATGTTAAATAAAGAGTGTCTACGATCTTCTCTGTATCTTTTTAGGGAACGATAGTATACCTAAAAAAAGTTTAAAAACCTTTAAACGCCTAAGTAAAAGTCGTCCTATTAAGCGAGATAATAATTCTTTTATTATTTTACATTAAATGATTATTATGTTTGAAACTCTAATAATCTACTACTATCAACAAACGGTGTTAAACATACACCTTACAACGAATCGTTTACAGATCTATGTTTATTAAAACTTTTTTATTTGTAACCTTTTTTTTTTAACATCTCATATTATTCAAAAAATATGCTTATTACATAAAAATATTCTCCTCTCAATATACATATATCACGGAGCTAACTCTTAAATCAAACCGTATTAGCTTTTAGATTGATCTCAACAAGTTTATCAGTGCAGTCCAAAAACTTTGGCGCAATGTGCGCAACCAAGCAAATGGCAGTAAATCGTAAGTAAAAACTAACTTCTTCAACCATCATTTAGAACAAATTGCCGGGGGCCGAAGATAGCGTTTGCGAAAAATCTGGTGTGCAAACTCAAACATATCTTATCCAACTGCAATGAGTTTTGACTGATTGCTTGGCTGCAGCAAAACGTATAAGTTTTAACATTTGGAATGAAGATTTAATAGTTTGTCCAACATTCAATGTGTAGTAACTGTCATGGATATTTGATATTTAGCTATATTCGGAAGTTAGTACGTTGACATATTTACGATTATTGAATATATCTAACTTTGTCACTCAATTACAAGACACAACAATATTGACAGTAGATTGATAAAAGAAGCAATTGAAATTTACAAAGATAACATAAATCAGTGTGAAAGCATTGATTTAAATAAAATTTGGTTTCTTATAATTAACAATTTATTTTTTTTTTAATTTATTAATTTCTTATTTAGTAACTTGTTTCTATGTTTTGTTTGTTCTTATTTATGTTATTTTTATATATTTCATGATGATAATATACGTAGAGTATATTAAAACGTCAATTTTTCAATAAAAATATATGCAGAACTTAATCCTAAAACTTCTTTATGTTAATAAAATAGTTTATTCTTAGAATAACTAATCAGAGAATAAAAAATAAGTAATATTATTAGAAAAATTATTTCAAAATTTAGTTACTTTAGCATAGTAAAAAAAACTCATTATATTAAAATAAAACGAGTTTAGGTTTTAGTTTTGTATTAATATTTATTAATTATCGACGTTTCGACGAACTCAACGTGCATCTTCATCAGTAAAAAAGATACAAATGACATTTACAGTTACTAGGTAACAAAATACAAGTAATTAGATCATACAATTTTTAGATTTTTAATTAATGGAAGCCAAATACTTTCTTTTATTGTAACAAAAAAATAGAAAATTATGTTTGTCTATTTTTGTATTCTATTCTGTTGTTCACCTGTGGTCGAGAAGTCTGGGAAAAAAAAACTAGTTTCAAAATAGAGAAAAACTAAAATGTACAATAGAAAAGTACAAATTACGTTATTGTTTGAAAATACTCCTAACTGTATTTAAACTTTTGAGCCCTGGAACAAACTCGAGACATTCTCGTGACATATTTTATTTCAGCCTGATATTTTTTTTCTTTTTTTCTTTACGATTTTCTTTTGTTATATGTATTTTATTAGTATATGTATGTAAAAGTATAAATTTATTTTCTGCTACTTTTCTGTATACGCGAGAGATTAGATAATATTAAAACTTAGATAACAGGAAGTCAGCGAATTATAAAAATATAAACAATGTGCCCTGGGAAATCACAGAAGTTTTACTCAAAATGGAGATTTTTATTCTTGATTTTTTTTTTTGGTTTTGGTTGTACGTAATATAATTTGATCGTAAAATGTTCGTATGTTGAAATTATAACATTTTAAAAAGTTAATATGTATAAAAACAACTTTCTAATATAACATAGTAAAAATTTTTTTCAGAGCTTAATAGAATAAAAAAGCTTTAAAGTTTTACTTTTGTATTATTTTTTAATTTAAATTTGGCGTTTCGATATACTGCATAGTTGGAATGGTATGATTGACAGAGTGACTTGTGTGAGCGAAAGTTTCCAAGTACCAGGTAGTTAAAATTGTTTGTCTAACCAGGCAGACAACTGATTTTAAGATAGTGGAAAGAGTTTATGCAACACCCTTTTGGATACATGGCGTGATCGTGTATATATGTATGTTACATGTAAATGGGTTGCTAAAAATTCATATTAAAAAAAAACTAATATACATTGATAAATTGTTGTCTGATGAAGACACGAGCGTTCAGATTCGTCGAAACGTGTTGTTTTTATATAAAAATAATTAAACAGAATCTAATCCTAACACTGTTTTTATTTTAGTATAATATTTTACTATATGAAATATTTTTTTGTCGAAATTTTTCAGAACTCATTATATATTAAAATAAAACTACACTCAACGTACAATACTTCAACAGAACATTGAAACATAATTACTAGACTCATAACAAAATAAGTAACTAAATTATTTATAATATATTTATACGATTTTTAATTGGAAGTCAAAATTTGTGAACCATTTTGTGCAAAAAGGGGCACTGCATTTTAATAATTTAAATAATTTGGCTTCCATTAATTGTGAAAAAAAAATCTATACAATTTCATAATTTAGTTACTTGGTATTTTGTTAATTTTATGTTCTATAAATATTTCTTCTTGATGAAGACGTACGTTGAGCAAAGTCGATTATTAAATAAATATTAGATACAGAACTAGAATTTCTGTTCTACAAGTACTACAAGTTCTGAAAGATTTTTTTACTATTACATTTTTTGTTAATGCCAGGAATTGTTTTAATTTCTAGTTCGGAGTTATTTCACGGTGGCGATGTCCTAAAGAATAGGAGTTCTTCAAGTGTGACAATAGCGTAAATGGAAATTCTAGTACGGGAAGATTTAAATGGAAATTCTAGTACGGGAAGATTTAATCGGGGAGGGGCAATACAATGCCGCCCAATCTTTTGATTTCCAAAAACATTACTACAAACTATAAATTCATTTGCACAACTTCGACTTTCGGAGCAGAGATGGGGAGAAGCAAAGCCACATAACCGCTCCAAAAAAGTGAACTAATTATATCAAAACGATTGAAGAAATCACAAGGATTTTATTCGTGTTCGGTTAAGGAAAAGGACCAGAAGTAGAATGAATGTGCCCTTCCGGGTTGTGGAAGACCCAGAAGGAGGTAATGAAGAATTAGAAGAGATTTTTGTACAAGAAGCTAAGAAGCTTTAAAAACATAGGTAAGAAATATGCCATGGTATAATTAAATTTTATTTATCAAAACACGTTTTTCTATTTACATCATATTTGTTTACGATTATTTTCCTCTTTGTTAAATAAATTTTGTCAAACACGTGTTTTGAGATATAAATAAAGTTACGATTAAATTCTGATCTTATTAAATTTTCCTGTATGTACGGTTCGTTATTGTTTTTAACTAATGACTCGTTTGCAATTTTGTGTTCCGCTTTTATATTATGCAGTAGAACCATGCTTGATTCTGATTGGCTGGTAATTGTTGTATCAATAACAGCCAATTAGAATCTAGTACGTTCCACCGCGGAATAGTATAAAAGAGCGAAACAAAATTGAAACCGTGTCATTATTAAAAATGCAATAACCGAAGCTGGATAAGAGAATTTAATAATATTAATAATTATTAATCATAACGCAGGTTTAGAGGAGATCTAAGCGAACAAAAGTTTGATTTTTGACAAATTAATATTAAAGTTATTAATTATAAATACAAATAATTATAATAAAATGTTTATAGAGAGAATATTAATATGGATTTTTTTTCTTTTGTTACAGAACTAGTTTGAAATTGGGGAGATGAAATAATGAAGAAAGAAGAAATTTGGTTGGAGATAATTGCAACGGAAGAATTAGTAATTCAATGCTCATAAAGTGTTTGTGCTGCGATATATATATATATATATATATATATTACATAGTTAATCATATTACTAAGATAATTAAGTGTGTTTTGATAACTTAATTATATAACTTAATTAAGACAAAAAGTTCGTATTTTTATTTTTATGAAATTTTGGTTCAATTTTTACGTTCTCATTATTTAAATATTACAGTGTGTTTTAAAAATATAATCACATAGTTAATCACGCACACACACTTATTACGTGTGTTTTGCGAACTTAATCATATAGTTAACAATGCGATTAAGTTACGAAATTTGTATTTAAATTAAATTTTTTTTAAGATTTTTTAATTCACTTTTTTACGTTTTAATTATTTAATTATTAAATTGTTTGTTGATAATGTAATCACATTATAAAAGTTAACGAGATAATTAAGTGTGTTTTGCGAACTTAATCACATAGTTAATCATGCGATGAAGTTACTAAATAAAAGTTTAATTTACTAAACCGGATACGGAGTTTCGTATAAAGTATTATAAATATTTATTCTCTTTATTAGATATATTGTATAATATTGATCAAGCTATTTTGAAAATATTTACTGTAATTGAAAATACAAATGAAATAATAAGAAATGAAAGAAAAATATAGTAATCTATTATTAAATAATTGATCAATAATTTCTGTTAGAATTTATTTAAAAAAAAATAGTTTATACATTCCCACAATGCAATCATGTTGAACTGGTTGCGCGTCAGAGAAATACATTAATTTTAAATAAATCCTAAGTTAATTTTAGCAAAGAGAATTTAATAAGAGAATATAATATAAGTTAAATGAAGGAAAAATTCATTGATCTTTGAACCCGGGACTTTCGGCTTTTGCGGCAAGATCAATGCATTTTTGCTTTATTTAGAAAATTAACTATAATGATTTAATTAGGTTTATCAAAAATAAATTGACTAAATACATTAATATACATATATGATTTTAAAATTTACGTAAAACAAAATTGTATTGCAACATAATTTTTTCTGGAAAGTTTTTAAAAACAGATGCTATTATTGTATTATTTTTTTCTATTCCCCACTAAATAAATTAGTATACCCCTAAAGCCGCCCAGAGAAAGTACCACAAAGCTGTCAAAGTTTTAAAGAATATTAACAAATGTGCTAAAAAACTATCAGGATAATATGTTTGCAATACAGACTGGTTTTCTTGACAAAAATTTTTTATTTCTTGATTTCAATTGTGTTTTATTTTATTTGTATATGAACATCACATTTGTGTATTAATAAAGTATGTTTTATTCGATTTTTTGTTGTTTATCATTTACCTGCATTCCTATTGAAATAAACCTTCCCGAAACACTTTTGTTGCTATAACATTTTCAACCCCCAACCCTGTACGAGCCCTCGGGGCTATTAATTATTAATGTTTGCAAAAAAAATCTTTATTCGCAAATATCTCGGAAACGGCTGGGAATTTCGCAAAAACAACAAAATTTGCCGTCCCCTTACAAACTATTGATAAACCAGGTACGTACTACAACATATACAAAAATCAACCCCCTAGGACACCCCCTTATTAATTAAGCCAACCCCCAAAAACTGTGATAAAAATATAAGAAAAATTTCAATTTTTCATCATCCAGTTTAGCATCGATGCATTGCGGAACTGTATAAAATAAGGGGTTTTAACGAAATTTGTATCAGGAAAGCACAAAATGCAAGATTTGTATCAGGAAAGCAAAACATGTAACATTTTAACGAAATTTTATCACAGTTGTATCACAATGCATCAAAATGCATCAATGAAAATTGGGAAAAAAATCTTCAATCGCAAATATCTCGAAAACGGCTGGGAATTTCGCAAAAATAACAAAATTTGCCGTCCTTTCACAAACCCCTGATAAACCAGGTACGTACTACAACATATTCAAAAATTAACCCCCTAGGACACCCCTTTATTAATTAAGCCAACCCCCAAAACTTTAAAATCTTTAATCGCAAATATCTCGAAAACGGCTGGGAATTTCGCAAAAATAACAAAATTTTGCCACCCCCCCACAAACGACTGGATAAACCAGGTACGTACTACAACATATCCAAAAATCAACCCCCTAGGACACCCCTTTATTAATTAAGTCAACCCCCAAAACTTTAAAATCTTTAATCGCAAATATCTCGAAAACGGCTGGGAATTTCGCAAAAATAACAAAATTAGCCGTCCCCCTTACGAAACCGTAAGATAAACCAGGTACGTACTACAACATATCCAAAAATCAACCCCCTAGGACACCCCCTTATTAATTAAGTCAAGCCCCCCAACAAAACTGATGAAAATATTGTTAAATTGAAATTTTGGTGAAATGTATTTTTTCTTATTGTTGAATAAAGTTCGTTAAAAACAGATGCTGTGTTGTATTTATGTTTTTCCCAATTTCATCCCTTAAAATTAGTTAAAATCTTTAATCGCAAATATCTCGAAAACGGCTGGGAATTTCGCAAAAATAACAAAATTTTGCCACCCCCTCACCAACCTCTGGATAAACCAGGTACGTACTACAACATATCCAAAAATCAACCCCCTAGGACACACCCTTATTAATTAAGCCAACCCCCAAAACTGTGATAAAAATATGATAAAAATAAAAATGTTTCATTTTACGCTTTCCTGATGCAAATCTTACATTTTACGCTTTCCTGATACAAATCTTGTATTTTATACATTGATACATTTTGATACATTGATACATTTTGACAAAATGTATTTCGTTAAAACCCCTTAACTTATACATTCTCGCAATGCATCAATGTTAAACTGGTTACCTACCTATAGGCTTTCCCAGCAAGGAATTACTGTATATTTTTTGTGCTTCATTTAGGTAGAAAATTTGGTTTTCTAAGAATTTTTTAAGAGAATATTGTAAATTTGACAATTTTGAAAGATTTTGGGGAAAAATAAAAAAATATACACAGTTATTTGTTTAAAAACTTTATTGAAAAATAGAAAAAAATACATTTATTACAAAAAAATAAGTATAATACGTACATAACTTTATTATTGGTTAATCACATTGATAACTATGTGATTAAAATTGCAAAACACACTTAATTGTCTTGTTAACAATGTGATTAGATTATCAAAACACAATTTAATAATTAAATGATTAAAACGTAAAAAAATGTACTCAAAATTCCTTAAAAATAAATTATTAAATACAAATTTAATAACTTAATCACATGGTTAACTATGTGATTAAATTCGTAAACCACACTTAATTATCTTGTTAACTTAGCAATGAAATTAACTAGTAATTAACTAGTAACTTAATCACATGATTAACTATACGATTAAATTATTAAAATATACTTAATTAATTTGTTAACTTAATCAAGTTATTAGATTTGCCAAAACACATTTTATTGATTAAATAATTAAAACATAAAAATTTAACTAAAATTTCATATAAATAAAATATAAAATACAAATTTAGTAACTTAATCACATTGCTAACTATTTGATTAAGTTCACAAAACACACGTAATTAATTTTATTAACTTAACAATGTAATTAACTATTTAATTAGATTGATAAAACACACTTTAATAATTACGTAATTAATAACGTAAAAATAGTAAATTAAAAATTTCTTAAAAAATAAATTATAAAATACAAATTTAGTAATTTAATCGTATTGTTAACTATGTGATTAAGTTGTCAAAACACATGTAATAAGTGTGCGTGATTAACTATGTGTTTAGATTTTTTAAAACACATTTTAATGATTAAATAATTAACTTTATATAATGGAATTTAAATTAAATAATAATAAACCATGGCACATTTCTTACTTATGTCCATTAAATTGTCCTTTTAGCTTCTTGTAGATTTCTTATTATTCTTCTTCTGGGGCCCTCCATTCTATCTTCGGAAAAGTTGATCCTTAATCCGGACACGAATAAGTAACTAGATCCTTGTGATTCCTTCAATCGTTTTAATATTATTTTGGACAACTATATGGCTTGCTCGCTTCATCTCAGCCGCCCGGCGCAATTTCGCTTAATTCATGCAAAAAACACGATAAAAACACGATCGATAACATATGGGGGGGGGGTCTATTGTGAATTATATACAATATAAATAATACATAAGTTCGCGGTAATATTTTTTGGGGAAATCGAAAACTCCGAGAAGGGGCAGATTGGGGCATTGCTGGCATTGCATTGCCCTTCGATTTTAAATCTTCATGTACTACAATTGTCACACGCTACTGTCACACCTGAAGGACCTTCCGATTGTTCTCTTTTGGAGGCAGCACCGCAAAATAACTCCGAACTGAAATTAAAACATTTTTTGGAATTAACAAAAAACTGTAATAGTAAAAAATCTTCCGCAACTTATTATCATTAAAAATGAAAATAAAACGGAGCTTTAAGTGGTAGTTCTGCATTAATATTTATTAAATAACCGACATATTCAAACGTACGTCTTCAAGAACAAATATTAATAGTAAATAAACAGAACATAGAATTAACAAATTACAACTAACTAAAATATGAAATTTATAGATCTTTTAATTAATGAAAGCCAAATTTTATTTAAGTGCTTTTTTCACAGGTGTGATATTAAATGGTTAAATTTGACTTCCATTAATTTAAAATCTATAAATTTTATGATCTAGTTACTTATTTTGTACCTTCTAGTACCTTGTTTCTAAGTTCTGTTTATTTACTGTAATATTTGTATAAGTTTTCCTGATGAAGACGTACCTTGAATACGTTGAATATTAGATACAGAACTACAAAGCATATAGCAGTTTTATTTTAATTTTATAATGAGTTCTAAAAGATTTTTTTTAGCTATGTTAACTTTCAAATGTTTTTCAACCAAAAAAAAAACAAAAAAAAAACTAGTTAAATTAAACCCAAAGTTAAAATTACGAGATTGATAATTCGTCTAACAAAAAGATCGAGTTAAAATAAAAATAAAACTGCTTCAAAGTTGGTAGTTCTGTATTAATATTTATTTAAAATTCGGACGTGCTTTCTCAACATACGTGTCTTCATCAGGAAAATTAGAATAAAAATGTTACAGTAAATAAACAAATAAGTAATTAAATTATGAAATTTAATTTTAATTTAATCCTAAAGCCTTTTTAATTAATTGGAAGTTAAATTTTTTATATAAATCATTTTTCTTAATAAAGATGTACGTGGAATACGTCGAAACGTCGATTGTTAATAAAAATTAATACAGAACTACAACCTAAACCCGTTTTATTTTAATATAATGATTTTTTGTTGTGTTAAAATTAGTGAACTTAACTATTCACTTTTGGCAATCTAACCTATAGTATTATTCATTATGTGTGTGTGTGTGTGTGATACATATATCTGTTATTTTGGTGTAATACGATTAATAAAATAGTCGCTCGCGCCATCGGAATTTCTCCGGTTAATAATTAATGACGCAATCGCGCTACTAATCCTTGCCCAGGACATAATACATCGATTAAAGGCTAATGTTCCGTATGCAATACGTAAACCACAGCCGAGAGAGAACCGGTGCCAAGCCCGGTTCTCTCCGATTCGAGAACTGCAACCCGATTTGTGCATTGCAGGTACATAATGCAATCCCAACCAGTTACTCACGTTGAGAGGAGAATCATCTACCCTCAGCGCCGCTAAGCCAGAGTTCGCATTTGTACAAATAGGTAACTACTCGAGAGTTGGCCGAATACAATACTGCGCCCAAATTAGGTCAGAATATAGAAAATCAATGTGATTGATTTTAATAATAAAAAAAAAACTGTTTTAGGTGAAGATTCTGTTTAATCATTTGATAAAAAACGACGTTTCTACGAAACTGAACGCTCATTTTCATCAGGTCAAAAAAAAGAAACATCGTTTTTATAAAATAATTAAATCCTGAAACAGTTTCTATTTTAATACAATGAGTTCTGAAAAATATTTTACGATTATAATAATATCAAAATCAAATTACTTTAGGTTCAAGTTTTGTATTAAAATTTATTTATAAATAACGTTTCGACGAAACATAAAGCAGTTTTATTTTATATAATGAATTCTGAAAAATTTTTTTTACTATTTTAATAATGTCGTTACTTGTAATAATAATAAAGTAAAGAATCTTTCAGAACTCATTATATTAAAATAAACAGACTTTTGGAGTTAGTTCTGTATTAATTTTAATAATGAATCGACGTTTCGACGTACTCTGTGTACGTCATTGTCTGGAAAAATGATACAAATGACATATACAATTAAATAAATAGAACAAAACAGTAAAAAATCTTTCAGAACTCATTATATTAAAATTAAACGACTTCCGATTATAGTTCTGTATTAATATTTATTAATAATTGATGTTTCAACGTACTCAACGTACGTCTTCATCAGGAAAAAAGATAAAAATTAAATAAAAAATATGTAAATTGTTATGATATAATTACTTATTTTGGTTACCTAGTAGGTATGTTCTGTTTATTTACTATAAATATCTATGTATCTTTTTTCCTGATGAAGTTCGTCGAAACGTTAATTATTAATAAATATGAATACAGAACTATAATCTAAAGCCATTTTATTTTAAAACAGAACATAGAAATAAGTTACTAGGATATGAAATAAGTAATTAGATTAGAGAATTTATAAATTATTAATTAAAGAAAGCCAAATTTTATTTAAATTAGTACTTTCACACTGAGTAATGTTATCTGTTTCTTATAAATTTATTATATATTTATGTAGGATACGTCAAACCATCAATTTTAAATTATAATTTATGTACAACTTAATTCAACTTTCATAAGATTTAATTCTAAAGCCTTCTTATTCTAATATAATCTGAAAGACAAGTTATTTTTAATTTGCCTGCCGAATACAAAATTAAAAAATAGACACGTAAACTAATTTATTTTCATTCTAAAATTAAAACTCTTACATAAAAGCCTAAATATACATTTTAAATACAAAATCATAAAATAGACAATATATTAAATTTTAATGAGAATCTAATAAGTCATTGTATGCGTGTTCCTGTGTTGTATATAGTGATCTTCTAGTATAGCTAGTTAATTTACTAAAAACAAATAATTCTCTTAAATATATTAAATAAATAAGCTGGCTGGTTGGCGGTTCTGAGCGCGCGCTACGACTAATTACGACAGCCGTAATTATATAGCTTTAGTGAAATACGACACCATCCTTTTTAGTAGCGTTCTCCCTGTAACAGGACAAAATGGTAGACGCGACTGAATTTTATTTATTATTTACTATCTATAAATAAATTTCCGCCAGATGCAAAGCATCGAAGAAGTAAATATTATTTTCTATTTATATAAGATGAATTTAAAGAAATGATATAAATATTATGTTAATTCCGGATCCATTTTCATCTTCTTCCATCGTTGAAATTAATTGAGAAAGATCCTTTAATTTTATATTAACATATAATAAATAACATTACAAAAAATACATGTTAATCCTTAAATTTATAATGATAATATAAGTTTATTTCAATTATTGTTTCAGTTTTAATCGTTCAAGAAGCTCATGCTTATTAGGTGTTGTTGAATAACATTGCAAGATTCACGCTATTACGAAATTGCTGAAAAAATTTTTGGTGTTGCAAGAAACAAAACAGCAAAAACTTTCAAATTACAATAATAATGATGATAATAAAATATCATTACCAAGGGTTTTATACCATGCCAATATAAGAGAAAAGTGTAACTTATATATTTTTAAAACTAATTCATAGATTATGAAAGCTTAGTTCGATTTCATATCGACTTCTGCATGTAAAAATTTTCGATTAGTATAAAATATAAAATAATACATATTTATAATTCAAATCATATTAATGTTTCTATATATTAGAACCGATATTTTAAACTTTGGATAAGATGTAGAATAGTATGTATGTTTGCAAAGTTTCAGGTCAATCGGATATGTGAAAATGGATCTAAAATTATAAAAACGTAAATAAAAAAATGAGTAATTTGAAATTTTAATGTACATTTCCGTATACACATTTTTTTTTAGATAATTCTTCTAATATTCTAGTTATTTTTATCTAAAAACACAATAGATACTGTTTCAGACTTCTAATCATATTAAAGTATACAATTATATTAGATATATTGATTTAATATAATTAGACATTTATATCTAATTTATTGTATATTTACCTATTTTTGTTCTTTAATTTTCAATTATTTATATAAACTTTATTTTAAATAAAAGTTGCAATTTTACTTAAAAATCTCAGTAAAAAAATTACATATTATTTCAGCAAAATCTATAGTTTACATAAATGTTCTGTAAAAATAATAGGAGTATAATTTTGTAATTTTAAGTAAAATAATTAATTTATTTTTTTTTTAACGAAAAAGTAAGTAAAAAATTTCCTGTATAGTTGCAGTATAAATAAAATATTATTATTATTATCATTTTCTCAAAGTAACAAAAAATCGACTGACGATATTATAATTCGCGTCTAGGAGTACTCTTCTATTTTTAGTAATAAATCTTTCGTAAAAATACACTAATAAATTTATAAAATAAAATCTTCAATGACGTGCATAACTATTTTCAGAGGAAAAATATTCATCAGCAATGTTAACCAAAATTGATTTATCCAAAAGCGTTATAAAACATTAACAAGTTTCCATAAATACAGAAGCCGATGAGAGGCAACCAGACCAAAAACTGATTTTTAGTATCTTGTCTTGTTGTCAAGCAGCTTACGTATTAAAATGTCAAATCTGACAACTTATAATCTTGACAGCAATTTTTTCATGAAAAGCATTTTCCTAATATAGCTCTTCCTTTAAATCAGATTTTTGGCTTGATATTTTTAGAACTAAGCTTTCAATCTTTTTTTTTTGTTTTGTTTGGTTATTGTATTAAAATCAGATATTTTACGTGTTTTTCTTTGTTAACAATATTCGTTGATAATCTTTACAAATGGTTACAGGAAATTATAATAATGATTGTAAATGAATAAATTAGAAAAATATGATGTTTTCAATAAATAAATTAAAGATGAAATTAGTAAAATATCTGATAATGTTCTTGTTTACATCAGATTAATAAATTTTAATATTTTTGTTATGAATTATTTTGCAGAAGGTTTTTGAAAACGTGTGCTCAAACTTATATATACCAAAGTCATTATTAGCAAATTAATTGATATAATACAAAATTTTCTAAAATTAATATTGCATTTCTGTGCACATCTCGTAAGAAAAACATTTTTCCTACTTAATATTAATATTACTTTATCATATTGCCTATGTAGAAAAATGTCATTATATTACTAGTATAATAACGATATTATTATATAGTAGTTAGTTACTATAATACATAACGAGTGGCAACAACTGCAACGTGAAGTGTATTTAATCTGACATCTTCTGCGGCCATATTGAGAAAAAACTATTACGTCCAGTTAAGTTCGCTTGAATTTGAGTTTGATTATTGAAAAAGTGCAAAATTTTTTAATCCGGTTATTGTTATTCTTTTGTAATATATACACAGATTGCAGCGCCAACTAATACATTCTTAACTTGAATGGAGTATAGAATCAGAAATATGTTTTAATATTTTCGACCTTAATGTAAATGGTATATTGTTTGTATAACACCAAGAAAAGATTTCGAAGTTTGAGCACATATTTTAAAAGTATCCTGTATAATAATGTAAGTAATTTTAATATATGATAAGATTAATATTTATAAATAATTGATGTAAACGTAAAACATTGTAACATACATAAGAATTAATGTAACTAGAGATAGAGAAAAATTACAAATATAGGTAATAAAAGCGATAAATATTCAAAAAAAAAGACACTATAATAATATGATATAGATAAATAGATAAATATAGACATTAATAAAATTAAAAAAGTTCCTACAAAGCGGTCAACCACAGCTAAACATACGGCGAACGCAAAAACAAAAGAGTATTATTAATTAAAAACAAAACAAAAGAACTGTAATATATAGAGAATGAAAAAAATGGGCTAGCCATGACTCATACATGGGGCAAACTCATATGGGGTGGGGTTTAAGGGGGTAGTTAATTAAAATAAGGGAATAAAAATAGTTTGATTAAGACGTAGATTATAGCTTGTCCTACTCACATATTGCCGAGTTGTCTGCCCAAAAACAGTAGATATAAACACAGGTTAAAAACAGACAATTTTTAGCATCTACGGAACTATATTGAATTTTTTTTTTTAAATTTAATTTACGATTAAAATTAATTATAGAGGCGTTAATAATAAATTAATACATAGTTTTAAATTGAATTCGGAAAAATGTGTCGCTTCTTTGTCGATGCATTAGTGGCGAACAAAAATATGACAGGGATTTTCACTTTTAGGTTAAATTGTGGAATCAGGGTCATACCAAAATGTTTAAAGTATTATTTAATTTAAATTTTAATTAAAAATAAAGAAAACTATAAAAAAATTATATGTTCTTGCAAATGCATTAGTATTATTAGTAACATTTATATACATAGAATTATCTAAACAAATATATTTGACAATTATTGTATAATGCTGGCTTTACACGATACATTTTCTATACAAAAATCTATACAAATTATATAATATATATATACGAAATTATATATAAAAAACATTTATAAAATTGATACTTTTACACGATATAAAATAAAATGTTTGTAAATGTACACAATGATTTTTATATTTCGACAATTTACTTATATCTACTCTAACATTGTAAAAAATAATAAAACTGCTTTACTTTGTACTTCTGTATTAATTATCAACGTTTCGACGTATTTAACGTACATCTTCAACAGGAAAAATGATACAAATGACATTTAGAATAAATAAACAGAACATAGAGACAAGTTATTAGGTAACAAAATAAGTAACTAAATCATAAAATTTGCAAATTTTTCATTAAAGAAAGCCAAATTTTATTTAAATCAATGTCTGCATACTGATTAATATTTCTATTATTTCTCTTATTAATCTGCTGTTAATATTAATAGATATTGCAATTATTACACTTCGAATTTTACTTAATTTGTCACCAAGTAACTCGTTTCTATGCTCTGTTTATTTACTGTAAATGTCATTTGTATCTTTTATTTTCCTGATGAATAGGTAGATTATCAATAAATATTAATACAGAACTATAACCTTAAGCCGTTCTATTTTTATATCTAATATGAAAATTGCAGATGCAACAATAAATATATTTACTATTTCAAATAAATAAGAAATTTGAAAAAAATAAAATTGTACACATAAATATAAATTGATGGAAATACATAACCTAAATGAGAGTTTGACGTTTCTAATACCGATGCGCATTCAGTTTCGCGTCGAAAATGCATGAAACATACATTTTTCTATTTAGGCCAAATTGAGCATATATAGATTTCTATATAGAATCGAATATTGAATCGTGTAATACAGAAAATTTTGTTTGTACAGAAAACAATACATTTTTTGTATAGAAAAATTCATCGCGTAAAGCTAGCATAAAATATGACACATTACTAAACATATTAAAATTAAAACTTATTTAGACCACTCTACTTATCACGAAATTAGTGTTATGTTTCAACGCAGAGCTAGTGGTTTTGTACCAAACCATTTGTTAATTTCTGCTAAAACAATTTAGTTGTTTTTGGTTTTATTGCAGCAAAAAATTGAGAATATTAATATTAATATATAAAACAAAAGAAAAGAAAAAATAAAAAACTGAATTTCTAAAAAAATTTCGAAGACAAAGAACTTATTATTGAACATTAATGCATTTTAACGAATTTTTATTTTTATTGTGCTAATAAATAGTGCAGTTTAGAATTAATAGCATTTACAACTAAAACATAAAACTAATTTTGAGCTAAGTAGGGTAGTCTGAATGAGGTTTTATTGTTTCATGCAACTATAGTGATGAGATATCTACAAATTGTATTTGAAAAAAATTGTATGATGACTACTAAAGTGTTTAATAATAATACATATGCAATAAATATAATAAATATGCACTTTTAATTATACACACGAAAAACGTAAAAAAAATATGTTGATACATGAATATTTATATACTCTTAATGTAAATATTTATAATAAAATAAAATAATTTCCCTTAAACCATAAACACTAATTTGAAAAAAGCTATATACGTGTTTCGATAGCCAAGCTTTTATCACCAGTATCTTTTGCTACTGATGAAAGCTTAGCTTTCGCAATACGTATAAGCTCTCTTTAAAGATTATTGTTTTTGGTCTAAGGGAAATTATTTTATTTTATTAACTTTTCGCCACAATAAGATCATATTTTAATTTATTATGAATATTTATGATTAGTTTTTATTTATTTATTTATTTATTTATTTAGGCGTGTTTAATGGATACATATAGGTTAATATAACTATAATTATAGGTCATTAAATATAAGTAATGCGTATTTTAGCTTTAGGTAATTTTTAGATAATTTCTCTAGAAATTTAGCATCAAATATATATATATATATATATATATATATATATATATATATATATATATATATATATATATTTATAAATTTATAAATATTTATAAATACTCTTCAATATAGTTCCATAGTCAAAAAATATAATTCATCAAATAAAACAAAATATATCAATATCCAAATAAAACAAATTATAGATAATACGTAACTTTAACTAATTAAAATAAACTTTAGACCAATTTTGATTATTACTTTTTTATAAAACCAAGTGATCCGTTTAGAAGTACATAAACTATTAAATATCTTTTTTTTAATGTACCACGTTTAAATGCAAAATATGAAATAATAATTATAAAACTGCAAAATAAATTTATATGTTATGAAATAATGAATATTGACGGTAAAATTTTGTATGCTCGAAATTTTAACTAGAAGCTTAAAATAAAATTATAGAATTTCCTCCTTTTAAAAACACAGTAGATTTGAATTTATAGAATTTTCTGAAGATTACTGTCACAGTAGACTTATTTACATGGAATAAAAAAGCTTTAGGTTGAAGTTCAGCTTTGTTTGTTTATTATTTAAGTTATTTGCATATATTTTTTCTAATGATGATATTACGTAGGATATATCGAAATGTTGATTTTTTAAATAAAATAATATAATATTTATTATAGCTTGCGCTAATAGAAAATACGTTTAAATACAATCAATTATAATACAAAACTTTAAAAAAATGCAAAAATAATAAGGTGATATTCTTATGTATAAACCAATATTAAATAATATGTAAACATATAACATATATATAAGAAATATATAATCTTAACTAAAATAAATTATTTAAATATAAGTCTTTTAATTCTCTTCCAAAACTTTAATATAATTGCGCAACTTAACATTTTTTGATAAGGTGCTGTATTTTACCACTGCTTTAAAGACTATAGAGTTTTGTGTCTGTTTGTAATTTCTGGATTCTAATATTAAATTTCCAGCATTTCGTGTTTGATAGGTATACGTTTCCTGAAAAGTCTTTAATATACTAGAAAAATATTGTGGCAGTAAACCTAGTTTCATTGTATAAATATGATGCTTTTTATTTCCGTAAATTTATCTATTTCAATCCATTTCAATAACGATTACATCCAATTATAATTTTCATCGCCCGGTTCTGTAGATATTGTAATCTGGCTTTATTATAAATACTTATATTCAAAAATACAACCAAGTTTTTTAAAAAAAATTATAATATGAGTTCTGAAAGATTGTTTACTATGTTATTAAGAATATTTTCTAAAAATTTTACTTTTCCCACTAGCTCAATTTCCCATTATTCTATTCCACAATTCCCTTCAGGTACAACCCACCCACCTGACACCATTTCACTGGTGCGGCACACACATACAAGTGACGCTAGACGTTTAAAATTTCACGCGGCACGCGTAGGTAAGGCATGCCCCCGTGATTGCCATGTGTTGTACGTTCCGACGCCTGCTAGGTAGTCGTTCCGACGCCGACGCCGTGTTTGTACGTCACGCGCGCATCGGAAATGCTACCCGACCGGAGGCGTCACGCCACGGAAATGCGTGAGATGTTCTCAGCCAACTTCCGGGCTATGGATTCGGCTGTTCGACTATTTCCGATAACGCGGTTTTGTGAAGAATATTCTCAGACCCGGTGTCAAGATGGATTTAAACTAGACGATGCTTGAATATGTTTATTTCTTTTTGTATGATTTGTTTATTTATAATAAAACGGCTTTAGGATATAGTTCTGTATTAACTTTTATTAATAATCCACGTACGCTATGTACATCATCATCAGGAAAAAATATATAAGTGGCATTTACAGAACATAGAAACAAGTTACTAGCAACAAAATAAGTAACTAGATTACAAGGTTATAAATTTTTAATTAAATCATTGTCTTCACAATTATTGCTGTTACCTACGAATATCATCATCAGGAAAAAAAGATATAAATGATATTTACACCAAATAAACAAAATATAGTAACTAGGTAACAAAATAAATAACTATGTAGATTATAAAATTTATAAATTTTTGATTAAAGGTAGCCAAATTTTAGTTAAATTAATGTCTTCACAATGATTGATGTTATCTTTTTCTTTATAAATTTCTATTGCATTTCTTATCAGTCTACTAATAATAATGATGGGTATTATTTGTTTATATATATATATATATATAAGTAATACAAAGTGTCTCTTTGAAAGTTACTGAAAAAATCAATTGTCTTTTTCAAATGTATATAGTTATTGAAAAAAAAAATTGCAGTTATTAATGAATAAAAATAAAATTTAACAAAATGTTTGTATATCAGTTTATTTTACTGATAGAAAATATGCTAATAATTCAATAAATACATATAATAATAATATCAATAATTAAATTAGAAAAATAGTCGAAATAGTCCAAAGCTTTTTTATTTTAATAAAATGAATTCTGAAAGATTATTTACTATTTTCAAATAACATACCTCTTTTATAAAATATTTGATCTAGTGTGAATCTAGCTTACACTTCTTCTCGTCTTAGCTGGGCCTGTGTGTGTATGTGTGTGTGTGCGTCGTTTTAGAGTGAAATGCTTTTTATTTAAAACGTGACATACTACTTTGATTTTATTACGTAATAAAAAGCACTTTTCTGCCGTCAGTTCTCGTTCTCCTAGGGGCTTGCTTTCAGTGAAAAAGAAGCATCTGATTTTATCGTAAAAGTACAAAAGATATATTCACCAGGTACATATTTCGCCATCGTACAGAAACAAAAAAAAAATACTATTAAACCATTTTAATAGGTTACTTAGACATAATTTTATATAGAATTTTTGCATAAAAATATTGGTTAGAGATGTGAGGTTATTTATATCTTATTCTACTGTAATTTTTATAAAATATATGATAAGAGTTTTTCCCATATGATAAAGAACAGTTTTATTTCATGAAATCTAGAATACTGGTAAGGCATAAACACCTGATGTGTTTTTTATTATTTAAATATTAAGATTAGTATTTATTAATACTAAAACATATACAAGCCATGAGAAAGTTTCATTGTGCAATATTAAAAGCATGTTTTTCCGAAGCAAAAGCTACTTATTTGGATAGATATGTATGTTTGGCGGAAAATAATTTCAGTATAATGTAAAGAATGTGTATTACACCTTTTTTGGATACATAGCGTGACTATGTATGTATACATATTTTTGTATAATATGTAACTATTCTCTGTTAACACTTAAACCAACACACTAAAATAGCAAATTAAGAATTAAATTACAGTAACGTTCGAATTATACAAAGCATATTACTTAAATGTTTGATAAATACAAAAATGTTTTTACATAAGTTTAACTAATATTGTCAAATTTTCAAAAATTCATTTTTTCTACTAAACGATGCATCGTAGAATAATGGTTTCTACACTCAATTATCGTACTCATTATTATGCATTTTTCCATATCATGCTTATTTTCCTAGACCTCATAGTTTTTGAGAAAAAAAATAAAAACCAAAAAATCAAAAAAAAAAATTTTAGCGCCCAAACGGCACATGCTAGCAAATTAAAACTAAAACCAAATTATAGAACTTTTTATTTTCTATCAAAAAGTATTCTAAGTATTTCTCCGAATTTAACTCGAGAAAGAAGTATATCGCAAATTATCGAATTTGCATGTTAAACGCCCATACGAACTTAACGAACGAACACCCGGTATATAATATATATATATATATATATATATATATATATATATATATATATATATATATATTCCTAGCTAATACCTGTAAAATATCAATTTTCATATTCTATTTTTTATTTCTTTCTTTTCTTTAAAAAAATTCTACACTACACAAAAAAGTAATCGTAGAAACGTAACTACATATAGGTCAAAAGGGATGCTTACATTGTATCCTATCATTATCATATCGATTAACAAACTAATTAATAATTCAGTATTAATTATAAATTTAAGTAATTTGCAAACAGATTTTTCCTAAAACTGTCTGTTAACGATATATGATTTATGAAAATTGGATGACAGTAAAGAATTTTGCTCGGATTTCTAATATGTCTGGGGATATAAAGCTATGAATAAATTGAACATGCAATTCGAGTGACTTTTAAAAATGTATGAAGCTAAACTAGCTTCAATATCATACTGGCTACGAAAGCTAACCTATCATTTGATTAGATCTACCTATACATATAGTTTCGTACTTTTGCAAAAGCACCTAGAAATTTATCTATGTACGCGGCGATTGAACATAAAAATTTCAATACGGATATTTCAACTGTGCCATTCGAATTTTAATTTGATGTTTAACGTTAGCAAAAATCATTTGTTTTTATTTATATTTAATATTATCATTAAATATTCTTATTAAAATTTACATATAAATAAGAGTGTTTAATATTATAATATTATTCTCATCTATGATTTTAAAGTTATTAGAATTTGAATCACACATTTAAAAACTCAGCAAACTTCTCTTATTTCGGTCTTAAACAAACATATACTCGAGATTAATTCGAGAATAAATTCAGATTAAGTTAGTCCACCAGTGTTAACTGAATAAAATTAAGAATAAAGAATAAGAAAATATTTATTATTACCAAAAATGATCTTTTTAACAAAAGAAGTAATTTTAGTTTTAACATTGACATAATTAAATAACATGGTAAAAAATATTTCAGAACTCATTATATTAACATAAAATAGCTTTAGGTTGTAGTTCTGTATTAATATTTATTAATTAACGACGTTTCGACGTACTTAACGTACATCATCATCAGGAAAAATAATAAATAATAATAAATAACATATATAATAAATAAACAGAACATAGTTAGATTATAAATTTTAAATTAAAGGAAACTAAATTTTATTTAAATTATACATTTCTATTGTTTCTCTTATCAATCTGCTATTATTATAGATGGGTCTGCAAAACTGGCCTTTAATTAAAAATTTATAAATTTTATAATCTAGTTACTTATTTTGTTATCTAGTAACTTGTTTCTATGTTCTGTTTATTTACTGTAAATGTAATTTGTATCATTTTTCTTTATGAAGATGTACATTGAGTATATCGAAACGTCGATTATTAATAAATATTAATAGAGAACTACAATCTAAAGCCGTTTTATTTTAATATAATGAGTTCTGAAAATTTTTTACTACGTTAAAAATTTATAAATTTTATAAACTAGTTACTTATTTTGTTACCTAGTAACTTGTTTCTATGTTATGTTTATTTACTGTAAATGTCATTCGTATCATTTTTCCTGATGATGATGTATGTCAAAACGTCGATTTTTAATAAAAATTAATGTAGAACTAAATCCTAAAGCCATTTTATTTACTTAAATAATATTGAAAAATAATTTACAAGTTATTATATGTTATAGTAATAAACCTTGAAAAAATAAATGTTCATATTGTCATTGTGAAATTTAATATAATAATACTCAAAAATATTGAGTGTTTTATATTTTTCCCAAAATTTCACAAGATACTCAGTCATTGAATCAGCTTGTTAGGCTATGCATCAATGACTGGCCAGTTTAACCGTAGACACGTGTTTCGGTACTGATGAGGTCCTAAAAACCGAAACACGTGTCTACGGTTAATCTGGCCAGTCATTGATGCATAGACTAACAAGCCGATTCAATGACTGAGTATCTTGTGAAATTTTGGGAAAAATGTAAAACTCTCAATATTTTTGATTGTTATTATATTATACTACATGTTATTATGTAAGAAATTTTTAGGCATATTCTGTAGATTATTTATCCATATTTAATATTACAGAAATTATAGTTTGTAGAACATTTTCGAAATCTTTATCAATACAATTTCATCGTATCGGAGGAAATAATCTAATTTAACTGAAAACTTCTTGATAATATATCCGCTCCAATACTTCCAAATGCCTACATTTTAACCTGTCTGTTGCGTAACAGAAAACTATAGCAAACAATCTAAATTATATAGATACAGAGGGAAAAGGCAAAGCAAGCCTCTTAATACTAAACGAGCCGCCGCCGTGAAGTTTTACGCAAACGAAATTTCGTCAACATAATCTAAACTTTACCGGTAAACAAATTACGAATGCCGATTCCACACCCAGACACAGACTCAGCTCGTGATCTAGTCAGATTTGTTCCCGATCACTCGACTAAATAAACTTATTCCCATTTAAGTCATCAGGTGTATTCCTATTGGTTGCCATTAGGAACAGAAACAGTGGTTCTTAACCAGAGATATTTATACTGTAAAAAGTTTTTCTGTAATTTTACTAGAAAAGTTATGGGTAACAAATATACCACGGATTATTATGTAATTTCACATAGAACTTAATTTTACATAGCATGTAATATTTAACAAAATATTAAATAAAAGCTAACGCGATTGATGTTACATGTAATAAACTTCTAACGGATACAGTTACGTTAGAAAGCGTTTTCGGACATATGTTTATTTGAAGTTTTTTATTTAGATTATTCATAGGAATTATCCGGTTAGAGAAAAAAGTTACTTATCTATTATGTAGCTAATTTTTTTCTCTATTTTACTGAATTTTTTCAGATTTTTTTGAGCAAATTTTGAAAAAAGTCTTATGTTGTAAAAACCCCAAGGGTAGGTACCCTATTCAAATTTTCAAAAATTTAGTTTTTAATTTTTTTCTACTAAACGATGCATCGTAGAATAATGGTTTCTTCACTCAATTATCGTACTCGTTATTCCGCATTTTTCCATAACATGCTTATTTTCCTACACTTCATAGTTTTTGAGAAAAAAAATAAAAACCAAAAAATCAAAAAAAATTCTAGCGCCCAAACGGCACATGCTAGCAAATTAAAACTAAAACCAAATTATAGAACTTTTTATTGTCTATCAAAAAGTTTTCTAAGTATTTCTCCGAATTTAACTCGAGAAAGAAGTATATCGCAAATTATCGAATTTGCGTGTTAAACGCCCATACGAACTTAACGAACGAACACCCGGTATATATATATATATATATATATATATATATATATATATATAAATTTATTATATTTGCTGGTCACTATGAATAATACCCAATATTAGTTGATTAAAAAAAAAACTTCTAATTTGACTTAATATTTTTTATTTATTTTATTTATATACCTCATTTATGTTTAATAAATATTTAATCGTATTAAAATATTGAAAATTAACTAACATAAAGATGTGGTAAGTAGAAAAATGTTAGGAACCACTGAACGAAAAAGTTTTATTCGTTCGGTAAAATGCATTTAAATCGAAATTAAATTCTAATCCACGCACAAAATAAAACAAAAGACGAGTGTGCGCACGCGCGCACGCGCAACACATTCATTTTGTTGGTTTTGTTTCAAAGTTAGGTTAGGTTATTCGATGGGATTCTTTAAAGAACCGTGGGGAAGGGGTAGAGGTAATAAAGTTAGGTAATCGGTCAAAGAAGCGACACACGCCAACACTAATGCATGAGACAACCGATAAGCTGATTTGTTGCCATGGTAACTTGTTTTCAATTTTTTTTTTCGATTTATTTTTCCGCCTGATAAAAATAAAAAATTCTGACAGTGATTTTCATATATGTACCGTGATAATGTTTTTTTAAATTAATTTTATATAATGGAAAATTGTTTCTGTTTTCGCAAAGCGCGCTTTTGCGAAAATAAATTAACAGGAGATTTAATACGTACATGTACACAGGTATGCCATGCACCCATTAGATATTGGCACAAACTGTGTCTTTTCAAGCAGAAATTAGTTTCGGTCAACTATTCCTATCCAAACAATCTACTTTCGTTTCATTCACATTCATAATATCTTTTATACATATTAATATTCAATACTTTGTGTAATTATTTATATATATATATATATATATATATATATATATATATATATATATATATATATACGGTAAAAAAATTTAGATATTTGTTTGTTATTTTCTAGTTTGTTAATGAAAACTTGTTAAATTAACACAAAATGTGAGAACTGAACATGTGATATTAAAAATGTACGACTAGCGATATGATTAAAGGGTGTTTTTCAAGAACAATTTTTTTCAAATAGTACAATATAAAACATACATGAGAAGTATCACAATTGTGAATAAATATCTGGATAGAAATGATTGGTATAAATTAATTTCTGGTTAAATGAAAAAAAAAACTATACCACATCTTTGTAGATATATGGCGTAAATGAGTATGTGTGTATAAATATAGAAAAAAACATTTGTGGCTTATAATCATTTAAAAACTTAAAATGTTTCATTAAAACTTAAAAAAAAATGTATATTAGAATCTTAAATAGTAGAATCTTAAATATATATATATATATATATATATATATATATATATATATATATATATATATATATATATATATATTATTACTCTTTAAGTATTACAACATTTCATAATGTAATAAATAATATAATAATTTAGATAAAAATTTGCAAATTCTGCACACATGTCCGAATCTTACAAGATGTGAACAGAATTACAGCATAAAATTCTTTATCAAACAAATTAATAAACATTCATTTTTCATATTTGTAAATATAAGATTTGTAAAAAAAACTAATAATTTTAATCCTAATGATCAAATATAACTATTAAAATAATTATTTATTTTTATAGCATTTTTATAGCAATAAACAAAACAAAGTTACCATGGAAACAAATTACCAAAGTTCCATTTCAAGAAATATATTCATCAAAAGATCATCACGTATATAAATGTATGATAAAATGACAAAGAACAATGATTAACAAATAAATCAGCAACGCATAATTTATTGAGAAAAAACACAAAAGACTCACCTTGAAATTCCTTCCTCGCCGCCGACACTGATGTAACAATATTCGCAACATGTCCTAAGACAGTCGCAAATAACATCAAACCGAATAACAATTGTAAGATCACAAAGAGGTACTCTCCTTTACTTCTCGGCCGAGGTAGATCTCCAATAGTTGTCAGCGCTAACGTACACCAGTAATAACTCTGCAAATACTGCATCACAACATCAGCCCGTTCTGAATCACCAAACACCCAATTCTTCGAACCGAACCCGTTATTCTTATAGATAATATGATATAGACAACCGTTCCAATGAAATATCACGAGCAGATAGTGAATTAGACTTGTCGAACGAAATAAATTTGGATAATTTGTGTGCCGTTCTGTCCTGTCCATAAACGCCCAAAACCGATAGATTTTCACCAAACGAAACGAGCGCAGAATTGAATTGAAACCGATTGAAAGGTAGAGAAAATCGAGCGGTAATAGACACAAGCAGTCGATGTAGAATGTGGTTGAGTTCATATAGTGTTGACGTAGTTTTGTTGAGTCGGTTTGAAGGACGCCATCTTCGAGGTAACCGGTACGAAAGTGGAACATTATGTCCACCAGGTAGAGGAAATCGGAAAAGTAGTCCAGACAGAACCAGACTAGAAGAGTTTCACCTGGAAAAATACAAATACAAATACTATTGAAAATTCAACTAAATATTAACGGACAATTAAGTATAATAATTATTTTCCTTATTCAATGTAATTAATATTTTTTATAAGATAATATGATCATAGCCCGGTTGCACACAGCATTGTTAAACTCTTTGTAAGTTAACCAATTCGTTAACTTACCAATTGACCAATCAAGGTGGCAGTTTGAAGACAATAAAGAATCTAATTGCCTAGTTAACTCATTAATTAAATTAACCTTAATCTCTTAGATAACATTATTTAGTATAACTTTATTTCTTTTACATGTTGTAACTATTCTAAATACTTAATTATAAAAACATATATTTTATCTAACATGTAAACAACAGAATTACTTTACAAAACCGACTTTTTTTTTCCTTCTTCCACTTTAGAAACTAAAACGTTAGTAAAATGAACAAACAAGAAACTTAGAAGGATGGAAGTTGCCAAGTGCTATGGTTCCCGGTTTCCAGTTCCCCCATCAAATATTCATACAGTTTTAGAAATAAACACGAAACACACGACGTAGTAACCCCAAAAACTTGAGCCGTGGGACTAACAAACCATACCGAACCCCACTTATTCTACGACCCAACCCGGGGTTAAATTAGTGGACTAGAAATTACTGACGAACAGCGAAATTTTCGCTTAATTTATTTTTAATACCGTTTATAGAAATAAACACGGCCTCGAATTGTGTTATTTTACAAAACTTACAAGGTTACAATGTTGTTCTCAGCTGGAAAATATTTCTACAAAGGATATTATGTTACAAGAACTTTTACGCAGTAATTTAATTTAAGTATTTTAAGATTAGTAAATAGATTTTTACTATCACGTAATTTAATAGTATTTAATTTTCGCCATCCTTCTCCTTAAAAATATTTAAATTATAAAATACTAACAGGCACTAGTGCTTTTACGAATATTAAGTAAACATATTATACATATTCATATTTGTGCTTGGTCATCTATGCATGTATTTATTTAACTTGTTTTGCTTTAAATATACGTGTATATGATTGAATGTAAATATATTATATACGAAATTGTTTACAGACTCGCTTATTAGGTGCTTATAAACGGAATGTGCATTTGAATATTTTATTTTATAAGTAATAAATTGTAAATATTCATTGATAATATTTATATTAATGTTTCAATTATGTATGTATAAAGTGATAGTGATTTTTACCACGCTTATATTAGCGCATCCTGTTATCACGGTCAAATCTTGTAACCAATTTTTAGACCACTTCCTATCATCTGATCTCACTGATATTTTGCATGTTTTATTCCAGGAGACAACACAATATTTTAACAAAAAAAAAAGATTACAAGATATGACAAGACGACAAGACTAAAAAGCAGAAAATAAAATATATAAAAAAAAAACTTTTTAAAAACCTCGCTTATAGAATGCTTATAGTTAAATGCACTAAAAAGAAGAAAATAAATTTTTCCTGGTTATCCAAAAATTTTAGAAACAAATAAAAGCGTGAAGCGCTTAATCATCATTGCGAAATATATAGTTTCCTGGCACTCTACGCTTTTATTTCTTTCTAAAAATTTTGGATAACCAGAAAAAAAATTATTTTCTTCTTTTTAGTGCATTTAAATATAAGCGTGGTTTTTAAAAAGTTTTTTTTTTATATATTTTATTTTTATTTAATACAAAACCAATAGAAAATGATTGTCCAATACGTTTATGTAATTCGTTAAAAGTAGGTTAAAAAGAGGTATTTTAAAGTACACTATATACATAACTATTCTAAGATATGGCTTATGATAAATAAAATTGCATTAGGTTCAAATTCTGTATTAAAATTTATTTATAAGCGACGTTTCGACGAAACTCAACGCCCGTCTTCATCAGGACAAATGATATAAATGACATTTACAGTAAATAACAGACCATAGAAATAAGTTACTAGGTAACAAATAAGTGACTAAATCATAAAATTTTATAGATTATAATTAATGGAAACCGAATTTTATTTAACTCAATGCCTGCACAGTGATTGACGTTGTCTATTTCCTTATAAATATCAATTGTTTCTCTAGATACTGTAATAATTTCAAGACCTATCAATATTAACAGCCGATTGATAAGAGAAGCAATTAAAATTTAAAAGGAAAAAGACAATCTTCAGTCTGAATGATCGTGTAAGGCCCCCGCTTAATACAAAACGTGAGGGCACAACACCTTAATTTGGGCCGAGATAATTTCTGGAAGAAATTACATTTAAATTAATGAAATTATATGGTTGACTAAGGACCTAGTAATAAAGCAAAGTGGTGAAACTAAAGCGATTAAGTGAAAATGAGATGCCAACGAGGGCAATGCTGCTGCTGTTGCTGCTGCTTGCGCATTTCATCCTTCTATTCTATACTATTCGCGGAGTATTATTTACTCACCACTTCCGTTTACTAGAGCACCCTAGCGCGCGTCACTACCTCGTTCGATCGCCGGCGATTAATCGTCTGTTAAGTTACACTCGATAAGATATCGTTTTAAAACGCAAATTTATTCGCAGTAGGTTATGAAAACAAATGATAGAGTACTTTGCAACAGAAGAAAGCGAGAGAGATATTAAAATTGTTGTTTGAATTAGGAATAGAAAATGTAAAGTAATGATAACGTTATAATAACGAATTAAACTTTAATTTCTAATAAAATAACTTAACGATATTTCAATAACGTTATAATAACCGATAACGTTTTCTTGTAACGTGTTATTTTGAGAGAATATTTTGTACAATTACAAATAAAACGTAAACATAACAATTCATTTTTTAAACGTTATATAACGTTATAACGTTATGTAACGAAAACAAATAATAAATAAAGTTATACAATAACATAATTTAAAATATTATTTCATCTCTGGTTTTAATAGAAAATTTGAGAAGTTATTAATACATGGTTAAAGATAAATGTACCTAGTTTCGAAGAGAAGAAATGATATTAAAATATGCAATTTAAAAAATATCGTTTATTTGTTTTACTTATGATTTAAAAACTGTATCAAAAATATTAAAGGATTTCAGAATTTTATATAGAATAATAATATAAACAATAAAACACAATTACTTTGTAAATCACAATATTTATTAAAAATTAGTTACTGCAGTTTCAACCGTTGGATCATCTTCAGATTAAGTGAGAGAATAACAAAATATTTGTTTATATATATATATACTCTCGTATACATAAACATTTTCGTTAAAAATAACGGTTCGCTAGAATAAAATTTTTTAGATCTCGTAAAAAATTTCGTTGCACTATACATAGATGGTTTATATACAAAATATATTTACAAAAGTAAGTTTTGCTTGATAATCATATAAATTTAGTACTAAACTTATACCCCATCCTCTATATGAGAAAAATAATAATAATAATTATAAATATAGTAGAAGCCAAACATATTAGATGTGACATAACATATTTCTGATTAAATTTACTATACCAAAGCTATGTTCTATTTAATTTTACTATGCGATAGTTGTACTATACACTTATTTCTCTTTTAAAAATAATTAAAGACTTTTTTCATGAAGCCATATATGAGTCGTATAGATGCAAAACTCACTATTTGCAAATTTTAAGTTCTGAGATATTTGCAAAAAACTGTTATAGCTCAGTGTAATTGTATTTTGATGATAAAATCTTGTTACTAGATGGCAATACTTATTTAAAATCGTGAATCATTGGTTTTATACTTTTTTTAATTCATACAAAGTAACTGTTTGCTTTCCACCAATAAAATTTTTATTGGTGGAAAGCAAACAGTTACTTTTGCATCTAAACTATCAACGCAAGTAGTGAGTTATGCACCCAACACTAAACTTTAAAGAGTGTTTCTCATATTAAATACTGAGTTTTTTTCTAACTAACCTAACTATCGTATTCCTTGTAAAATTCTACGTCCAAATTTCGCATAATCTCATTTTTCACTTTTTGTCGAATAGTGAGTTTTGCATCTATACGCCTCATTTTATAAGTGTGGCTTCTAATTTAGTAATTAACATATTATTAAAAGAAAACGACAAAAAAACAAATGGCAACTTACCGTTGATCTCCTGGAAAGCGAATCGATAGATAATGACCCAAAAATTGTATAAAAACGCTAGCGAAACGACCATGGACCAATAGTAGCAGAGCCGACCCGCCGGATCAAAAACAAACGACCAATTGGGCGCCCCAGTTCGAAAGCGTTGCTGGTATGAATCGCTGCGCCGGAACCCGTACCTGCTGTAACAGAAAACACCGGAAATCACACAATTGTTTTCCGGACACACACACACACACATATATGCTAGTATTTGCTATTGGAGCTGAAGCCAACATGTTACCATAAGTGGAAAGAGAATTTTGGAGGTATGATAGTATTTTTGCGTTATTACACTTTTCCCGTTTAGCGTACCCGCAAATCGGTACCGGAAATTACCGGAATTGAGTTTTGTGGTTTGCAGATTTATTGTTTTGTTTTTTGATTTACTTCGAGTGAGATAGCTCACAAGGTTTGCAAAAATTTTAACAGCAGCTGTTCGAAATTGCTTTGCAATACTTATAGAATTTTAAATTAATTTTAATTTTAATAATAATAATAATTTCAAAAATAAAATTAGATAAACTTGAAGATTGCTCGTAAAATTTATCAATTTAGTAAAACAAGGTTTTATAATAAAATATTAGTTAATTATGAACCAGTATTACATATTATATTTCAATATCAGTTTTCATTCTTTTACCAGCTTTTTATGTTCTAAACCGCTTTTAATCGGTTAATTTTATATATACCAAGACTTTCGTCTCATTCTACGCTAATGTTTTATTGTAATTCTTCTAGAACAAATATTTTATATAAGATATCAATCAACATAATGTGCAGAAATTTTAACAATTGTTTATCGGATTTTTGCTATTTTTCTTGAAAATTTATATTCACTAATTAATAGCTTCAGTAATTAAGTTAGTCATAATAATATACTTGTATATGTTTAATATTATTATTATTGTATATTAACTGATTTGTCATTTATATATATATATATATATATATATATATATATATATACATATATATATATATATATATATATATATATATATATATATATATATATATATATATATATATATATCTTGGTAATTGGTTGTATAACTGTTGGGCAATAAAGTTATCATTATTATTATTAACATAAGACTGTGTAAATAATGTATATATTTATTGTCAAACTAAAAGTTTATTATTGTATTTTTTTAAATATTTGTTACGTGACCAAATAGTATTATAATTAACAATTATTATTATTTCTTTTCAAAAAAATCTAAATTTCTTTGTAGTTTATAAAATATTCTTTTCGTAATTTAGAAATAAAGATCCAATTTTGTTATATGCTTTATTTTTGGTAACAAAGTATGAAATTCATTAATTTCATTAAAAAGATATACGTTATATATAAAAATAATTTTATAAGTCGGTTTTGTTCCTAAATAAATTGGTAAATAAACCGGTTAAAGGTTTCCAAATTTTAAAAATATTAAAATATCGGTTAAGGATATATTTATATCGGTTAACCCAGTGATTCCCAAAGTGTGCGCCGCGGCTCCCTGGGGCGCCGCGGTGCCGTCATAAAGGCGCCGCGAAATATTCAATTAAACAATTCGGCAATTTTCTTGGAATTTCCAATTCTCGAATTTTTGCGCCAATAATCGTGTATGCTGTCAAAATTGCAAGAATCTAGCAACTTTCGAGTTTTTCATTGTTTTCTTTCCAATCCGCATCTTTTGAAACGGCTAGGGTGTGGCACAAACTCTTTTCATTATTCCAAAATCAATCGCCTCCAAACATTCCTATCCAAACAAGCAACTTTTGCTTCATCCACATTCATATTTCCTCTCATTCTAGTCTCAATATTGATATTACCGAAACAGTTGAAATTAGATATTTTATATTACCCAAGGAAAATAGTAAGTATTTTTTTTTAATTTTTTGCTGTTAAATGGGTAAGACAAAAATTTAGAAAAAAATTTGATGTATTAAGGGCGCCGCGGAAAAAATTCGATTATTTAGGGAGCCGCAAACCGAAAAAAATTGGGAACCTCTGGGTTAACCGGTATATATAAAAATTAGTCCTTTGTTTTCAAAATTCGCTAAAATTTCATAGCATTACTAAATTTTCAAAATTTAGTTATCTAAAACAATTTACCAATAAAATATGGTTGTTTTATACAATCAGCAATACTTTTCTCTTATCATCATTTCTAAAAGTAAAGTAGGTAGTCAACAGAGTGCCTTCATAATTTGAACACTTTCTGAAAAACTGTTGTTGGAAACTTTCAGCAAACGAAAAACTTTCGCCACAATTAACTGACATTTTGTTCAGTTTAAACCGCAAAGACAGTTCTGTTTCAGTTACGTTGTCGTTCTGCGCCAGCGTTTTTATCTTTATATTTGCCCGTAAATGAATTTGTTCGATAAAATCGAAATGTGTAATTATATTGAAGATTTTATATTGCTTAAGAAAATGAAATAAACTTCAGTTCTGTTCGTTAAAATATATAAATCAATATTTTGTTTTATAATATTACATTCAATTCACATATAACCAGGGATGAGCATATACACGGAAAAAAGTATTTATGTGTAATAAATGCGCAAAAAAGTAAAAATAATAAATAATAAAATAATGTAAAATTTTAGGTCCATATTCTCATTCATATGTGAAAGTGATTTTTTTCAAAAGTAATTTTGAAATTCATTTAAAATTACATATTAAGCAATTTTAATTAGTTAATTTGAATTTTAATATTAGATATAAAAAAATATATTAAAAATAGAAATACTATTCATATTTGATATGAGATAGAAGTAAAAATTTATTTTAAAGTAAAAAAATAAAAGCACTTTTTCATAAACAAAGAGGTGGGAATACGGGACGGTAGCTTTTTGTTTACTTGTGATAAGTGATATACGATATGATTTTTTTAATATTTTTATAAGAGTATGAGCAAAAATTTAAAATTTCTTTAAAAATTAGTCAAAAATATTCCGCTTTGTGTCTGATATTATTATTAATAATATTGTAAAAAATATTCGTATTTTTCCTTTTGTAGAATAATTATTGTGATATAGTTTTTTTGCGTGAAAAATGCAGTTTGTGACCACCCTGGACGGTGCACATTGCATTTCTTGGATTTTTTCTATAATCAAATTAAAATTCAAGCAAAAGTAGACAACGAAATTGCCAATTAACTTAACTTAACTTGACTTCAATATGGCCTTCAAAAACGTCAGATTAAATACACTTGTCCTTGTAGTTATGTTTCGTGCTGCCACCAGTTGTTTGTATAGTAACTAAGTGCTGTATAATAATGTCATTATTGTACTAGTAACATAATGACCTTTACAAAGGCAATATTGTAACGGAATATTAATTTTATGATACGCTTGAAAATTAAAAAAAAAAATCTCAATTAATTAAATTTGTATTTGAAATTGGTAATAGTACATCCAACATTTGTAACTGACCCTATTTTCATCTAAACTACCCCCTCCCCCGTGTTTCCAGGAAAATAAGAAATGAACTTTATCCAAACCAAATCGCAGACCGAGCATACTTTCGCGCGAAATTCTTCTTAGAAGTGAACGAGAAGGGCAGAGGAGCTAAGCTAAAGAAAAAAAAAAAAAGGAAAACTTCCCTAATTGAAGCACATTCATTTTAATTTAAAAGCCCACCACCTGAACTTGGTAAGCACAGCGAACCTCTCTTCCTACTTTCAGTTAGTTCAACGTTAGGCCTCACGGAAACCACGAGACGATGACGTGCAAAATATAATTTCATCTCGGCCCTGCGTGTTAATAAAACTTTATAATTTTTGCGCGAACGTTAGAATGACTTTTTCTTTCCTCCTTCGCTCGTTCTGCCTCATTTGGCACGAATATCTGGGCTCAACACAATAATTATCGCTTTTTACTCATTGTAACATAATATACTATTTACAACTTTGGCACTGCATGTATTAGTTTATCTCTTACAAACAAAAATTTTCTCGTTTAGTGAACATTTGTCCACATGGTGCAAAAAAATTTTCTTAATATTTTATTTTTTCGTTTAAAAATTTGCTGTTTTTCTGCAACAACAATCAAAACTTTATTCTCTAAAATATTTTCATATCTCAATTAGTACAGAAGATATAAGTGATTAAAATTTGGCATTCTTTATTTAATAGTTTATAAATATTATGATCTAGTTACTTATTTTGTTACCTAGTAACTTGTTTCTATGTTCTGTTTATTTACTGTATATGCCATTTGTATCATTTTTCCTGATGAGGACGTATGTTGAGTTCGTTGAAACGTCGATTTTTAATAAATGCTAATACATAACTACAACCTAAAGCCGTTTTATTTTAATATAATAAGTTCTGATAGATTTTTTTACTATGTTACAAGTGGTTAAAGTAAAAGAAAATCTTTAGCTAAAAAAAGCAGATCTTGTTAGCTAGCAACAACTATTATTACAAGCTCGGTGTTTAGATGTTTAAGTTCATTTGTTTAGTTGCTTTGTTTTAGAACTGGTATTAATTAAAACCGAAATATAAATCTTTTGAAATCTCGAAACAAATATCATGATTGAAACCCATAAATTAATCATTAAATCATTAAAAAAAAAACCTTCAGAACTCGTTATATTAAAATAAAAAACTTTAAACGTTAAATATTAATTAAAATATAACAGAACTTTAACCTAAAGCTTTTTATTTTAATGTAGTGAGTTTTGAATAAATTATAAATCACAAAAAAAAATAATAACTTGTATTTACACAATTTGCTACGTAGACGCAATATCAAAACATTATCAGTAAAATTTCATAAAGTTCGAACAATACAAGTAAAATGAAACAAGTTAATATTTTAGCACATAAACTGCACTCAATTCGTATGTGCAAAATATAGAAAAGTTTGTTGCGGAAACAGCTTCACGTTGCTCATATTAGTGCCAAACCGAACAATATTTTCTTAGAGGGATGTGGTTGTATAGTTAACCCAGTTATTATGAAGCTAAAACTTACTTCAAATCATGAAGTTTTGTTTTAAGTTGTTGCAAAGTTACTCACTCTTCGCTGAAAGTTCAGGCAAACGAGTTTAGTTACGTAAATATGTTTGTATATTTTCTATACATAATAATTGCACTTTATTCAGTTTGTTTTCATGCTTTTTTATCCGATTGTCACATATTGTAGGTAGTAGGTATTGTAATCATACTAAATATTGCAGATAAGTACGAATTAGGCTCACCCTTTTTAACAGAAATCAAGTGTTTTTAGCTGAATGTCAGAGATGGGTATTTACGCGTAGAATAGTATTTTTTAATCAAATATTGAATTATTTTCCCTACGATTTCACTAGTTACTCAATCATTGAATCGGCTAAAAAAGCTATGCATTTATACGTTAACGTGTAAAAAATTTATTTTAAAATATTTATAAAACATAAATAATGAAAATTTTAGTATTTTACTACGCCATTATGTAGAGTTTTGTTTGCATTTTTTAAATTTGTTGTGATAAGTGATATATTTAATTTTTATTTTTTATTTTTATAACAGTACGAGCGCAAATTTAAACTTTTATTATAAATTAGTCGAAAATAGTAAAAAATATTCTGCTTTGTGTTTGAAATGTGGACGCACAGTAAGTGGATATTAATATTATATAGAATATTCTTATTTTTCTTTTTGTATAATAATTTTACCTGATTTTATGATTTTTGTTTATAATTTGAGCAGAAATAAATGTGATTCAAACAAAAAATATCCTTAACATAGTAAAAAATCTTTCAGAACTCATTATATTAAAATAAAACTGCTTTCGGTTAAAGTTCTGTATTAATATTTATTTAAAATTGACGATTCGACAAAACTTAACATTCGTCTTTATCAGGATAAATGATATAAATGACATTACAGTAAATAACAGAACGTAGAAACAAGTTACTAGGTAACAAATGATCTAGTTACTTGTTACCTAGTAACTTTTTTCTATATGTGTAACAATATTTTGTGCAACTGAGGCCTAATATTACTACCATTACATATATATATATATATATATATATATATATATATATATATATATATATTTTTTTTGGCACGACAAATCTAATAGAGCCTTAACTTCAAATACCGTAGTACTTGATTCGTGATCGTTCATTTAGATACCATTCGAAACTGCAAGTCGTGGGTTTGCATAGAGCAGCGACGATTTCCGATCAGTAATCTAAACTACTGTTATTTTAAGACAAGCAGTTGATCAAACAATTGTTTTTAATTAATGCCTGGATCTTGTAGCATTTTTTATTTTACGACAAAAACCAACGGATCCGAATACCGCTTATATATTCGGTAATACTTAAACACGCTCGTCTACCGCGCTGATATTAAAATTACATGTTGTTTATAAATATCCATAATATTTAACAAATCCATTTTAATTTACATTACTAATTCCAGTATGTAAAAAAATAAACAAGACATTTATCTAAAACAAACAGTTGCAAGCGAACAACAATGTTTGTATCAAGTTTCAGACAGTATAATAACATAACAGACACACACTTAGACATTTTGCTCTGCATATATCATCATCCCTCTATGCACATGATTAAAATAAGAGCACGATGTTCTAGAGGGGATTAGTTGACAGCAAGACATGAACATGAGTTGAGAGTACATGTTAAATACAGCGTTACCTAACCTACCCTGGTTACTGGTTAACGTTACCCGGTTACGTTGTTTGAAACTCTAAACAATTGAAATTTTAACGTGATTCTATGTCGTTATATAATTACTTATCCGGGCTGAACTCTATCATTAGATTGCGGAACTAAAAGTTAGGTACTTTGCAGTTGAACGAAATTAGAAACTATTTATCCTAAATTATATGTATTAATAGTTTGTTTTTGTTTTATTATTTTAGTTTATTTATCTATTAAAGTACGGAAAATTGATTATTTCCTAGTAAATTTCGTTAATAATAATAACAAATAAAAAGGTATAAATTATATCAGAAAATATTATATTTTTGTGAGATCTCGTTTTGTCACATATTTTAGTCGCAGAAATATTGAAGAGTCCGTTTTTTGCAAAATTATTGTTATTAATATTTTTAAAGATTTTTCTTTTACTTTTTTCATAAAAACAAAAAATATAAATAATCTTTTTTATCTAGCCCCTAGATTACAATGAGCCCAAACGAAATCTTCCTAATAGTTTGTCACATATTTTAATCGCAAAAATATCGAAAAATCCATTTTAAAATAAAACTGTTTTAGGTGTAAAGTTCTCTATTAATATTTATTTAAAATCGACGTTTCAATGAAACTCAACGTCCGTCTTCATCAGAATAAATGGTATAAATGACATTAAAGTAAATAACAGAATATAGAAATAAGTTACTAGGTAACTAATAAATATTTATATCATAAAATTTATAGATTTTTAATTAATGGAAGTCAAATTTTATATAACTCAGTGCCTTCGTAGTGATTGATATTATATTTTTCTTTATAAATTTCTATTGCTTCTCTTATCAATCTGCTGCTAATATTGATTGGTCTAGAAATTATTACAGTATCTTCAAATTTTACATCTATTGCCTGAACATGCTAAACGTTTCGTCGAAACATCGATTTTAAATAAATATTAATACAGAACTTTAACATAAAGCGGTTTTATTTTAATATAATTTAGTTTTCTAATAAACTGGATTTAGCAAAAAGTGCAGGCTAAACAAAAATCGAATGCAATCGAACTTTGACCAACGACTAAAAATGTTGACAAAAAATTGACAAACTTTGATGAATTTGATAGGATATGTCAACTTATACTAACTACCGAAAAATGCTAAATATCAAATGTTCACGACTGTTACAGAGACTAAATAAATTTAAATAGAGCAATTCTGAACATGCATCTCATTTAAATTTAAAGAAATATAAGCTAAAAATTTCACACTTAAAATCACTATTTGAATTGAAATTTACAGATTTAAGCTTACCTTTCCGTGCCGTAACAGCTACTCGTCGAATTCAAATGATTCGTACTTGGTGGGTTTGTGCCAGCCGCACTCCCCGGCGCCGTACCCTGCCAGGGTCCCAACAAAGGTGCTTCCCCCGAACTAGCCAGCGCAACATTGGTGGGCAGCTTGAGTTTACCGCGAAAGTCCCGGCGTCGTGCCTTACGCGACAGATCTAATTCGGAGGCGGCCGAGCTGACATTCGCGGCTCGATTAACGTACGCCGTCGATGTGGCGAGACTATCACGCGACGATGAGAAATAGCGTTGCTGTTGATGATGCGATTGGTGCTGATGGTGAGATTGATGCTGGTGAAATGTACCGGTGTGACTGTGTGGATGAGATGGCCGTTTTGACATGCCCAGACGGCTGCTTACTAGATCTGCAAGCAGAAAATTAAAAAAAAAAACATGTTATTTATTAAATTTTAAAAAGATTTACAAAAATCTTACAAAAATTTTTGTATCATTCCTCTGAAACCACGTGATCAAGACTTTTTTAATAAAAAAAAAATTGTGAAATATACCAAGTGTTTTATTAAAATTTAATATTTAAATATATTTCACCGAAAACCCACAGCTACCTCTGTTAATTTAAAACATGTTATAATTATTACACTGTAAAAAAAATTATATCATAACAATATAATGAAAGATAATTTTCATAAAGTGTCATTTGTAGAACAAGTCTAGTAATAAATTTTAGTGTGTGCCTTAATTTTTAAATTTATTGAATAACAATAAAAAGAGTTATTTAAATGGGTACAAATTCTAGGCCAAATTAAACGAATAATATGAGTAAATAGTTAACATAAAGTTAGTTTTTCTTATACACTATAAAAAATAAATAAATAGCGCAATTACAGAAAAATACCAACCTACTAAGCTAACCTACTCTAAATAGCCAATTACCTAAAATTTATAGATCAAATTTTATAGATCGATAATTATATCAGTAGGTATTTGATTATTTCCATAGGTCGATAATTATTTTCATAGGTCGATAATTATTTCCATAGGTCGATAAATATTTCTATAGATCAATAATTAATTCTATAGGTCAAAAATTAAAACCATAGATTAATTATTTAATACACAGGTAAACTATTATTTTCATAGGTACTATTCGGTAGATCATATGTTTTTTTCATAGGTCAAATATTTTTATCCGTTCTAAAAATATAGTAACAATTTTTTTCTTACTAAATTACAATTTACTTAACATTCATTATACAATTAATAACACCGCGTAATTTGTTTCAAAACTTTAATATTTAAACTTTATAACAAAAAAAAAAAATCCATTACTATGTAAATATATCGTAACAAAACTGGTAAACTAGACCAACTAAAACTAGCCGAAGGAAAGACGCAAAACAAGAAAACAAAAAACCAAAAAGGCAAAGTGAAACAAATGTTTTCGGTAAAAAAGTACGGCATAATAAGTGGCTTGCCGACATGTGCGCGCGCGAAGCCTGCTGATGTGGCATTCCGTGGGAAGTTCGTGGGGGGGGGGGGGGAGCAGGGCAAAATCCTGCGGCATGGTAACGCGATGGAGGCTTGTGTGGGTGCTACCGCAAGCAACGGGGGCAAATCCGTGCCGGCTGACAAATGACTTTACAATAAACACGGGGCCCATGTTACTAGCGTGCGTTCCCGTAAGAGATTTATTCGGCGGCGCGGGTGAATGAAAAGTGCTGACTGGAATATGCGAGAGAAACAAGTATTGGAATAGATAAACAACCTAATTCCGTAATGCCCGTTTTACTCTAAGCAATATGCAGGAGCAGAGTTATGACAGTTACAATATTTAGAATTCAAATTCAAACAATGTTTGTCAATTATCTTAACTTGGCTTAATAATTTTTAATATAGCCGTCGGAGATGTCCAATTAAATATACTTGACCGTCTTTCTTTTGGTCGAATATGCAGTTTCTGACAAATCTGGAGACACACATTAAATTTCTTCTACTTCTTCACACATTTTCAATAATCAAGTTCAAATTCAAACGAAAATAAATAATACAATTGTAAATTCACTTTACTTGACAATATAGTTTACGCAATATGGCCGATGAAGATGTCAGATTAAATACACTTGAGATTCTGGTTATATTTGGTGCTGCCACCAGTGGTATATATAATAACTAAATGCTGTATAATAATGTCATTACTGTACTAGTAACATATCGACCTCTTTCTACATAAACAATATGGTAACGTAATATTAATATTATAATACGCTTGAATAAAAAATATATATAGATGTATTTCAACAATGGTAAGCAATACAAAATGTATATTAATTTAAGAAATTTGCTATTTATACATACGGTATGTATACGCAATTGGCTATTTATACATACAGTATTTTTACGTAATTGGCTATTTAGGGTAGGTTAGGTTAGTAGGTTGGTTTAGATTTTTTTTTCAGTATGTATAAATAGCCAATTGCGTATACATACCTTATGTATAAATAGCCTCATCCTTAATTTAAAATTATATAATGTGAAGTCTTATTTATTTTACAATCTCAGGAAAAAAAGTTCAATTATCTTATTATTAAAATAACTTAATTCTACTTCAAAATAATTAACTCGAAAATAACAAATAAAATATTCTAACTAATTGAATTCTATCAGCAAATTACTTAGACCCCAAACTCCACACCGTAGTCACAAAGCACACGTTCACACCACATAAGGAGAGAAGTAGAAAAAAAAAATGACTAAAATGTGTGAAATACGGTCGCACAATTTTGCGTCTCTAAACAGACGGGAAAGGCCCGAACTGTGTATTTATTTATTTGAATTTGAAGTGAGGGAAATTTTGTGGTTTATGACGCGTGCGTCGAAATAAATAACTGTGAATATTAATGATACTTAGAAATATAGGGAGCGAGAGGAAAAACAGCGGTGCTGGAAAAGTGCCGTGATAACGAAAAAGCTATCAAAGAGTGAAGGGAGATTTTTACGAGAAATATGAATTTCAATGAAAGAACCTCATCGCGCTTTTCTATAGAATATTTTATAAACAGAATCGGGCTAATGGAAAATTTGTTCCGGGGATTTAGTTTTTTATCAATGCTTTCGCCCATACTCGTTTTTATTTGGGTAATTGTGTTATGTTTTGGCAATTTGACGATGTAATTATTCACTGGAGAAAATATTTTATTCAATTTTTTTTTTATTTTAATTGATCATTGTTTTTAATATGATCATATAAAAAATTTCAATATTAAATGAACAGAAAAATAATATATTGCATTTTAATAATTCTATAAAAAATATTTTTACATTTACCAAATTAATTTATTAATAATTTTTTTTTTTTTTCAGAAAAAGTCAAAGAAAAAAATATTATAATTATATTTAGATTTTGTGAAATTAATTTTCATAGTATTTTTAAATATTACACAATTCCATTTTATCTTATTTTGTATTAGATATCACATTAACTTTAGCCAATAATCAATCAATAAAAATTATAATTATAAAGTTAAAGTCTAGTTGAATAAGAAACTTATATACAAATGTTCAAAATAGAACAAGATACATTTTTTTAAAATAAAAATATCCTCTATGTAACAATAAAAAAATCTTTTAGAACTCATTCTATTAATACTAATAACATTAGAAATATTAAATTAAAGTTAAATAATTAAGTTATATAATTATAATTAATTTAATTAATTAATTTGGTTACAAGTAAAGTTAAACCAGACTAAAAAGCAGAAAATAATTATTTAAATCAAAAAAATTTAATATACCGGGTTTTTAACACTGCCTAAAAAGTACTCCTATAAAATTATTTTTTCTAGCCCCATACAGATTTAAAATAAAAAAGCTTTAGAATTAAGTTCTATACATATTATATTTAAAAATCGAAAAATCTATTTTGCAATTTAATTAAAAAAAAATCTATCGAGCAAAATCCAGTTTTTAAAAAACCAAATCTTTTAAGAAATTCCTGCTTTCTATCTACATACTATATAATATATTTTATACGTGTTTTATATTTGATATTCTTTGACGGAGTAATATTTTGTGTAAAAACGCAATATATTATACAAACAAATTTTACGCTCATGTTTTTCCAAGTTATTACAGTAACTATAAAATGTCTCGAGTTCGTCGTTTCGTATAGTTATTACAATGTGTCATCATAAATAAGGATATTCCACATATTATACTTTTCCACCATAATACTAATGCATATCGTAATAAAATGCAAACCATACATATTAGATAGTATATTCTATTACGACGAGGACTCATACAATCTATCTTTAAAACATAATTTATAAATTTGTAAATTTGTTGAGTTTTCTGTAAAATTGTAGATTTTTAAAATCATAACGTTTTTTATTTTAATCGGTTAGTCGAAGATCCAAGTGCTCGAAAAAAGCTTATTTGGAAAGCAAAATGCAACTCAGTGGTATATATATATATATATATATATATATATATATATATATATATATATATATTGTGACATTTAGATGAAGCAAAATATTAGATGTTAAATTTTAAATTTTATCAAAGTGTTCAAAATTTGAAATATTTTATTCATCTCATTTTTATCCTACCTGTCACCCATAATGGGCACGGCGTCAGTTGTTTGGAGGAGAGCTAGGTCGTAGGTGGGGTTGGTAGGAACTTTATTTTGTGATGTTGGTAAATTAGGTGGGCGCCAGTCAAAGCGGAATGTTGACGCAAAATTGAGAAGCTTTGACAAATCTCAAAAAGGAACTTAACGGGATAGGGAATTGTTTCATTTTTTTCGAGAATTTGTTTCGGAAATGCAATAAATAATTAAATAAAAAATTACTTACAATTTTGTAATACGATGTAGTTATATTGTATGATATTTAGTACAGCATAATATACGAATGATTTGATGTCTGCTGGTTAGCGGGTGGTCTAGCTAAAGAAGATCTTCTTCTGCGTTTTCGTCAGCGCCGAGGAGATGCAGAATGTACAGCGCAACAAAGCGGCATGATCGTGGATGGAGACATCCTGAGAATGATCGCCCTCGTAATCGGAATACGCCCAGCGGGCTTCGGTACGTCATAAAAAATCATCCAGTCAATAATTCCTGCTCGATTTAGAGTATGGTCGATATCTTTCATTTGTTGATCCAAATTCGGTTTCCACAATTAACTGGTGCTGCTATACATCTGAATCTCGCTCGGACACCGTTGAAAACGACAGCCTGTTCATCTAAACATGAGGGGGCACAGCAGATTTATCCAGAATAATAAACATGATAAAATCAAACAATCGAACTTGAAATAAAGGTCGATACAATCGAAATTCAACGATAAGCAATATTTTCATACCATATCATCAATATAACAAATAAATGCAAAATCAAAATACTTTACAATTTACAATTTAAAGTACACAGCTCATAAGTTAGCTCAAGTGACGTTAATGAATTTAGCAAACAAAATAAATATCAGATTACAAAATTTAAGCGATAATAACATGATTCAATTAGCAAATAAAATAGATATCATAGTACAGAATTTAAGCGATAATTACATAGTTCACTTAGCAAACAAAATAGATAACAACAGGATAATCGCACGATACAAAAGCTAAGTGAAAATAGCATAGTTCAAAAATGATACAAGCAAAATTAAAACATTCAACTAGAAACAAAAATACGTAACTCAAAGAAAATTTAGCAATACTAAAACAAAATTACTGAACAACATTTTCTAGCTAAATAAGTCAAAATTACTTGCTCACGACAAAATCTTCAATACAAAAATAATACAAATAAAGTGATGATTTGCTACTTACGATATACAACATGTCATTCATACAACACAAGAAAATGATTACGAATAATGACCGGAAAGAAGGAACAAGGAACAGGGAGCAAATTGGGGTCGCGTGCATGGGAGAGACAAAACACGAAAGTACTTTAGCCGATCTAGACCGAATGTCTTTCCCGTAATTTGTAAATCCGGAAGCCAATGAACGCATTCTGATCTTATAGGCGTGGCCCACGAAAACATAGGGTATTTCACCGAGAATTATGACGTGGCCACCAAAAAATATACTCAAACAAAATATCATCACAGCCGATATAGCTTCTTCAGCCTAAAATTTAAGCGCTGTGATAATAGCAAAATAATACGATACGATAAACCAAAAAATCATCGCAAAACGAACAATGGCGCGTGGCCTCAAAATAACTCGTATTGCAACAATCCCGAACTCTACAAAAGTTCGAACAATAAAACGCCGATCGTTTTAATACGCGAATAAAATTATCAAATCCGTGCTCGCAGCACGGCACAAAAAATCTGAAGATCATAACGCGCTCTAGCAAGGGCTCGAAATTTACAAATACAGACAATGATACGCACTAAAGACTTTCACAAACGGAAAACGGGCAGGAAAATCTACCAGTATTTACAAAGAAAGAAATGAGGATTGGAACGGGGATCTGTGCTGCTTCAAGGTTAATTTGTCAAATTAAAATTACTAATCATCAAATAAACTATAACGATACAAACTCTAATAAATTGAACTCTACAAATCATAACTCAAAACAAAATAACTAACAAAATTATTCAAGAAAGAAATTGGCTTTACAAAAAAAATACAAAACGAAATCAAATGTAAGTTGACCATCATTGAATTCATGAGAGCAAAATTACGTTACTAAAATAATCCAAACATCAAAAAAATCTCATGAATAACAATTCAAACATAATACAAAATAAATAAATTGTCAACTTACACCATTTCAAATCCAAACGAAACAATCCCATCTTGAATACAAATTCTTATCAGACCGCATGTTGAAAATTAACCTTAAAATATCACCGATATAACGAAGACAAAACCAGTAGGAGTTTGCTCAGAGCAAGACTGCTCACGGGAGAGAGAGAGGTGCTCACACCAGAGCGGCTCACTGGAGAGAGAGATATTTCACCGGTACAAGCGGTATTTATGTGCCTGCTAATTTCACAATTTAAGTCAATATTGCCAATTTACTAAAAAGTAAATACTCTATAAAATTATCAGTTTTTATACAAAATTTGACCCGTGACAAAAAGTGTTTTTGTCACACAGCCCTTCCACCAAAAAAAAATTTTTTTTCTCATTTACAAAAAAATTTTTAACTTTCCAACAAAGAAATATTCGTAACTCAATAAAATACTCAAATCAAAGAAAAACTAATCAATCAAAAAAAAACTGTGAAATCTCATCTCACTCAGTGCACTAAACAAAATATAAATCATTACTCAATCAGATACAAAATAATATAGCACAACATAATAAATCAATTGAGTAAGTAGCAAATATAACATAATACAAATAATAAATACTCATCATAACTAAACATGAAATGTAAGTAGCAATTACAAAAAATAATCAGAACTAAATAAATTTTCGAACTCAAATTCTCGGAAAAGTGAAAGGAAGGAATGGACTAATTCGAAGACAAAAAATCAATCAAAGCCCCACGTTGGGCGCCAAAATTATGTGTGACATTTAGATGAAGCAAAATATTAGATGTTAAATTTTAAATTTTATCAAAGTGTTCAAAATTTGAAATATTTTATTCATCTCATTTTTATCCTACCTGTCACCCATAATGGGCACGGCGTCAGTTGTTTGGAGGAGAGCTAGGTCGTAGGTGGGGTTGGTAGGAACTTTATTTTGTGATGTTGGTAAATTAGGTGGGCGCCAGTCAAAGCGGAATGTTGACGCAAAATTGAGAAGCTTTGACAAATCTCAAAAAGGAACTTAACGGGATAGGGAATTGTTTCATTTTTTTCGAGAATTTGTTTCGGAAATGCAATAAATAATTAAATAAAAAATTACTTACAATTTTGTAATACGATGTAGTTATATTGTATGATATTTAGTACAGCATAATATACGAATGATTTGATGTCTGCTGGTTAGCGGGTGGTCTAGCTAAAGAAGATCTTCTTCTGCGTTTTCGTCAGCGCCGAGGAGATGCAGAATGTACAGCGCAACAAAGCGGCATGATCGTGGATGGAGACATCCTGAGAATGATCGCCCTCGTAATCGGAATACGCCCAGCGGGCTTCGGTACGTCATAAAAAATCATCCAGTCAATAATTCCTGCTCGATTTAGAGTATGGTCGATATCTTTCATTTGTTGATCCAAATTCGGTTTCCACAATTAACTGGTGCTGCTATACATCTGAATCTCGCTCGGACACCGTTGAAAACGACAGCCTGTTCATCTAAACATGAGGGGGCACAGCAGATTTATCCAGAATAATAAACATGATAAAATCAAACAATCGAACTTGAAATAAAGGTCGATACAATCGAAATTCAACGATAAGCAATATTTTCATACCATATCATCAATATAACAAATAAATGCAAAATCAAAATACTTTACAATTTACAATTTAAAGTACACAGCTCATAAGTTAGCTCAAGTGACGTTAATGAATTTAGCAAACAAAATAAATATCAGATTACAAAATTTAAGCGATAATAACATGATTCAATTAGCAAATAAAATAGATATCATAGTACAGAATTTAAGCGATAATTACATAGTTCACTTAGCAAACAAAATAGATAACAACAGGATAATCGCACGATACAAAAGCTAAGTGAAAATAGCATAGTTCAAAAATGATACAAGCAAAATTAAAACATTCAACTAGAAACAAAAATACGTAACTCAAAGAAAATTTAGCAATACTAAAACAAAATTACTGAACAACATTTTCTAGCTAAATAAGTCAAAATTACTTGCTCACGACAAAATCTTCAATACAAAAATAATACAAATAAAGTGATGATTTGCTACTTACGATATACAACATGTCATTCATACAACACAAGAAAATGATTACGAATAATGACCGGAAAGAAGGAACAAGGAACAGGGAGCAAATTGGGGTCGCGTGCATGGGAGAGACAAAACACGAAAGTACTTTAGCCGATCTAGACCGAATGTCTTTCCCGTAATTTGTAAATCCGGAAGCCAATGAACGCATTCTGATCTTATAGGCGTGGCCCACGAAAACATAGGGTATTTCACCGAGAATTATGACGTGGCCACCAAAAAATATACTCAAACAAAATATCATCACAGCCGATATAGCTTCTTCAGCCTAAAATTTAAGCGCTGTGATAATAGCAAAATAATACGATACGATAAACCAAAAAATCATCGCAAAACGAACAATGGCGCGTGGCCTCAAAATAACTCGTATTGCAACAATCCCGAACTCTACAAAAGTTCGAACAATAAAACGCCGATCGTTTTAATACGCGAATAAAATTATCAAATCCGTGCTCGCAGCACGGCACAAAAAATCTGAAGATCATAACGCGCTCTAGCAAGGGCTCGAAATTTACAAATACAGACAATGATACGCACTAAAGACTTTCACAAACGGAAAACGGGCAGGAAAATCTACCAGTATTTACAAAGAAAGAAATGAGGATTGGAACGGGGATCTGTGCTGCTTCAAGGTTAATTTGTCAAATTAAAATTACTAATCATCAAATAAACTATAACGATACAAACTCTAATAAATTGAACTCTACAAATCATAACTCAAAACAAAATAACTAACAAAATTATTCAAGAAAGAAATTGGCTTTACAAAAAAAATACAAAACGAAATCAAATGTAAGTTGACCATCATTGAATTCATGAGAGCAAAATTACGTTACTAAAATAATCCAAACATCAAAAAAATCTCATGAATAACAATTCAAACATAATACAAAATAAATAAATTGTCAACTTACACCATTTCAAATCCAAACGAAACAATCCCATCTTGAATACAAATTCTTATCAGACCGCATGTTGAAAATTAACCTTAAAATATCACCGATATAACGAAGACAAAACCAGTAGGAGTTTGCTCAGAGCAAGACTGCTCACGGGAGAGAGAGAGGTGCTCACACCAGAGCGGCTCACTGGAGAGAGAGATATTTCACCGGTACAAGCGGTATTTATGTGCCTGCTAATTTCACAATTTAAGTCAATATTGCCAATTTACTAAAAAGTAAATACTCTATAAAATTATCAGTTTTTATACAAAATTTGACCCGTGACAAAAAGTGTTTTTGTCACAATATATATATATATATATATATATATATATATATATATATATATATTCATTATAATGTAATTAAATTCCCTATCAGGTTCGTTATTGTTTTTAACAAATTGTTAAAAACAATAACGAACCTGATAAGGAATTTAATAACATTATAATTAATCATAACGCAGGTTTAGGACCCAAGAACAAAAGTTTATTTTTTGACATTAATATAGTATATATATTCTTTGAAAATATCATCTTATAGGAAATTTTCTACCCGATCTAATGATGGATAGACGCCCTTTTTATTTTTTGCATAATTTCAAAAATCTATTTTTTCAAAAAAATTGAAAAATTACATTATTTTTTAACTTTAACCGATCATATCTCGGTTATTAGACAAATTATTAGTATAACTCTTTTTTTTATTTTATTTATTACCTATTTCTGTGTATGTTTCTTAAAATAAAATATTAATATAGTTATTAGTTAACATAAAAAATAAATAAGCATTAGTGTACAAGAATTTTTTCAAGTTGAAGACGAATTTTTCTCACAGTTAGAAACTTTTCGGCCTTAAGAAATAAGTAGGTATAATATGTAACAAAGTTTTAGAGCAATGGTGTAAAGAAGTTTTTTTTTATTTGCGACAGTTTTATTTATTTTTTTTATTAAACTTAAAAACCAAAACAAATCAGATTAATAAAATAAATAAACATTTATTAAAAGAAAAAGAAAAACTGCGTTAATTTCTAGTTCTATATTAAAATTAATTTATAATCGACGCTTTGACGCTTTAATACAAAACTTGAACTTAAAGCAGTTTATTTTATATAATGAGTTCTAAAAGATTTTTTTACTATGTTATTTATTAAACGTTTATTAAACCATAAAAATATATGTTAGCGCTTACCTATAAGGCTGGTCCTCGAGACAGACTTTAACGCACGCTGAACACTTTCGACGCTACCGCGTCCCGGCGGCACGGACTGCACCGGTGACCCGGCATCTAGCCGTGTACCACTACTGCTCAGGCGTTCACCTATCATACGAGTACCGCACGTTGTTATCACACCTACAACAACAAAACAAACAAACAAACATTAACATTATAATACTGCACACATATCCAATTTTTTCTATTAAAAATTTATAACAATACATTAAACATTTGTCATATTTTTACCACTTTGACTGCAAGGAAAAGTGGTATAGCGTTTGGTACGGTGTCTGTAACATTTTCAAAAAAAAAAAATTGTATAGAAATCCTTCATATAGCCTCTACATGACGAATCTGATCTTAGTTTATGTGGGTGTATGGATGTGCGTCGTCAGCTCGCTCGGTCTTAAGTCAAAATTTTGTGGCCACAACTCCTCCTAGACGGTTCAACCGATTTTAATGAAATTTTCAGGATAAATTTGTCTAGTACTCAAGATGATCATATAGTTTTATTTTTTTCCAGTGATGCCAACTTTTCGAGAAAAAAATTACTAAAGTTTTTAAAAATCCATATTGGCTACGTTATTTATCCGATTTTGATCAAATTTTCAGAAAAGATTTCCCTAATGCTCCTATTAATTATATAATTTTATTAATATCCAGTGTTGCCAACTTTCTGAGAAAAAAATTACTAAAATTTTAAAAAATTTATTATGGCCATGTTATTTAACCGATTTTACTCAAATTTTCACAAAGAGTTTCTTAGTATTCATATAATTTATGTAATTTTAACAAAATACAGTGTTGCCAACTTTCCGAGAAAAAAATTACTAAAATTTTAAAAAATTCATTATGACTATATTATTTAACCGATTTTAATCAAATTTTAATAAAAGTTTCTCCTAGTGCTAAATAAATTATGCAATTTTAACAAAATACAGTGTTGCCAACTTATCGAGAAAAAAATCACAAATTTTTTTTAAAAATCTATTGTGGCTACATTATTTATTCAATTTTGGTCAAATTTTCAGAAAAGTTTCTCCTAGTGCCCACATAAATTATAATATTATTAAAATACAGTGTTGCCAACTTTCCGAGAAATGTCAAAGTGGTCTATATATGGGTTTACCCATATAATTCTAATCTTGTTTACTTTTTCTTTTAGTTATTATTCTACAGTTTTAACGCATCGCCTTATAATTAAAAAGAAATAATTAAAAATCTTTAATAGCCGATCTTTTAGCATCAGCATCTACAGGAACAAATCCGAAACAAAATTAAATCAAAAACAATAAAACAATATCAAATTACGTAAATAGGTTTTGGTAAATAGACGATCCCAACGGACAAAGAAAACCGCTGCTTGAATGTATCACAAGCAAAGCACAGCAAAAATGCTTTTAGCAGATCATTTATATTATATATCCGATTATAATTTCTTTTCAATTAATTCGCCATCTTTGTTTTCCCATCAGCTACAGTATCGTTCTCTTCGAACTCTCAAACGTACCCTAAAATCTCGCTTATTTATTAGAACAATCCATTTTTAATAACGTCAGCGTTATTTAACAACTGATTTCTTATAGCAGTACACTCTAAAAAGAAATATGTAATTTTACCTACAAACCATGAGATACTATGATGCCCAGTATTTCTAGGTATAATTACTCAACTGCTGTAATTTTACATAATTGTTTAAATATACATAATATCGGAACTATTACAAACATTTTGTAATATGATATTACCAACGAGATGGAAAAGTACATATGTATGTAATATTATACAATTTTTTTTTTAATAAAGTCTCTTTTAGTGAATTTACAAAACTTCAATAAATTTGCTGTCAGGAATTTTCCATAGATAGGTAAAATTTGTTTAGTTCTGTAATTTTATTGTTGGTATAATTACATACATTTCTAAATTTATATAAAAGATGTATTTTAAAATTATTACAAATATTAATATATTTACATGTTGTGATTTTATATAAATTAAGAAGTTATACCAACAAGAAATTATACCAAGATTTTATACCAAGTAAGAAATACAGAATATTTATAGTAAAATGAAATTACAGATTTTTTTTATAGTAAAATTTTACTATAAATTTTCTATTTCGCTATTTTTTTATTTTTTTTTACAGTGTAATAAGAAAACATAAATTAAAGATATCTGATATTATTGGGTATTTATTAAAAACTACTATTTATAATAATTATTTTTAACATAGTAAAAAAAATAATTTAGAACTTATTATATAAAATAAAACGGCTTTAGGTTTAAGTTCTATATTAATATTTATTAATAATCGACGTTTCCACGAACACAACGTCCGTCTTCATCAGGAAAACTGATACACGAATTAAATTTACAGAAAATATAAAACATAAAAATAAGTTACCAGGTAACAAAGTCAAATTTTATTTAACTCAGTGTCTTCACAGTGATTGATCAAAGATCTGTACATGTAAAAATAAAAAAAAATATTTATATTTCGATAAATATATTGTTTGACCGCAGTAAAATTCAATAACAATCATTATCAAAATGAATCATTTAATCAGAACTAATCAGACCTACTCTGGACACAATAATAATCAATTATAATTTGTAGATTTATCGGCGAATTTACGCTAATTGTTAACTTGAAACTATCGACAATATCGCATCGAAGTTTGACAGTTAATATATACACTTTACTTACTATTGGTTGACGCTAATTTATTACCGATTTATTATTTAGTCATGACACTTTAAATATAGGTACATTCACATAAACGAGAGGTTAGTTATTCGAGAACCAAATTCTCATTCAAGATTCTATGTCAAGCTTTCGGTTGCATTTTCCACCGTCGTCAGGACCTATAATATTTATTTATTGATACGAAAGCTTACTTAAATCAGTGCCTTCACACTGATTAATATCAAGGCACTTATTTAAATAAAATTTGGCTTCCTTTAATTTAAAATTGCATGATCTAGTTACTTACTTTGTTACCTAGTAACTATTTACTGTTAATGTCATTTGTATTTTTTTCCTGATGAAGATGTACGTTGAATTCGTAGAAACGTCGATTATTAATAAATATTAATATAGAACTAGAACCTGAAGCCGTTTTATTTTAATCTCAGATTATGTTAAATTTTAGAAATTATTTTAATTAATTAATTTGGCTTCCTTTAATTTAAAATTTATAAATTGCATGAGCTAGTTACTTACTTTGTTACCTAGAAACTTGTTTCTGTGTTCAGTTTATTTACTGTAAATGTCATTTGTATTTTTTTCCTGATAAAGATGTACGTAGAATTCGTAGAAACGTCGATTATAAATAAATATTAATATAGAACTAAAACCTGAAGCCGTTTCATTTTAATCTCAGATTATGTTAAATTTTAGAATTTATTTTAATAAGTATATAAATTCCCAAAAAGAACAAAGAAATTAAACCAAAATTTCTGGTATATAAAATACGATATATATATATATATATATATATATATATATATATATATATATATATTGTGACATTTAGATGAAGAAAATATTAGATGTTAAATTTTAAATTTTATCAAAGTGTTCAAATTTTGAAATATTTTATTCATCTCATTTTTATCCTACCTGTCACCCATAATGGGCACGGCGTCAGTTGTGTGGAGGAGAGCTAGGTCGTAGGTGGGGTTGGTAGGAACTTTATTTTGTGATGTTGGTAAATTAGGTGGGCGCCAGTCAAAGCGGAATGTTGACGCAAAATTGAGAAGCTTTGACAAATCTCAAAAAGGAACTTAACGGGATAGGGAATTGTTTCATTTTTCGAGAATTTGTTTCGGAAATGCAATAAATAATTAAATAAAAAATTACTTACAATTTTGTAATACCATGTAGTTATATTGTATGATATTTAGTACAGCATAATATACGAATGATTTGATGTCTGCTGGTTAGCGGGTGGTCTAGCTAAAGGAGATCTTCTTCTGCGTTTTCGTCAGCGCCGAGGAGATGCAGAATGCATAGCGCAACAAAGCGGCGTGATCATGGAAGGAGACATCATGAAAATGATCGCCCTCGAAATCGGAATACGCCCAGCGGGCTTCGGTACGTCATAAAAAATCATCCAGTCAATAATTCCTGCTCGATTTAGAGTATGGTCGATATCTTTCATTTGTTGATCCAAATTCGGTTTCCACGATTAACTGGTGCCGCTATACATCTGAATCTCGCTCGGACACCGTTGAAAACGACAGCCTGTTCATCTAAACATGAGGGGGCACAGCAGATTTATCCAGAATAATAAACATGATAAAATCAAACAAATCGAACTTGAAATAAAAGTCGATACAATCGAAATGACAAGATAGGTAATAGTTTCATACGATATCATCAATATAACAAATTAATGCAAAATCAAAATACTTTACAATTTACAATTTAAAGTACACAGCTCATAAGTTAGCTCAAGTGACGTTAATGAATTTAGCAAACAAAATAAATATCAGATTACAAAATTTAAGCGATAATAACATGATTCAATTAGCAAACAAAATGGTAACAGCAGAATAATCTCATAATACAAAAGTTAAACGATAATTGCATAGTTCACTTAGCAAACAAAATAGATAACAACAGTATAATCGCAAGATACAAAAGCTAAGTGAAAATAGCATAGTTCAAAAAATGATACAAGCAAAATTAAAATATTTAACTAGAAACAAAAATACGTAACTCAAAGAAAATTCAACAATACTACAATAAAATGACTCAACAATGTTTCCTAGCTAAATAAGTTAAAGTTACTTGCTCACGACAAAATCTTCAATACAAAAATAATACAAATAAAGTGATGATTTGCTACTTACGATTTACTACACGTCATTCATACAACAAAGAAAAGGGATCACGAAGAGGGAACATAGAACATGGAACAGAGGGGGGGTCGCGTGCGCAGGAGAGACAAAACACGAAAGTACTTTAGCCGATCTAGACCGAATGTCTTTCCCGTAATTTGTAAATCCGGAAGCCAATGAACGCATTCTGATCTTATAGGCGTGGCCCACGAAAACATAGGGTATTTCACCGAGAATTATGACGTGGCCACCAAAAAATATACTCAAACAAAATATCATCACAGCCGATATAGCTTCTTCAGCCTAAAATTTAAGCGCTGTGATAATAGCAAAATGATACGATACGATAAACCAAAAAATCATCGCAATACGAACAATGGCGCGTGGCCTCAAAATAACTCGTATTGCAACAATCCCGAACTCTACAAAAGTTCGAACAATAAAACGCCGATCGTTTTAAACGCGAATAAAATTATCAACCGCAGTGTCGCACACTGCACAAAAAATCTGAAGATCATAACGCGCTCTAGCGAGGGCTCGAAATTTACAAATACAGACAATGATACGCACTAAAGAACTTTCACAAACGGAAAACGGAAAGGAAAATCTACTGGTCTTTACGAAGAAAGAAATGAGGATTGGAACGGGGATCTGTGCTGCTTCAAGGTTAATTTGTCAAATTAAAATTACTAATCATCAAATAAACTATAACGATACAAACTCTAATAAATTGAACTCTAGAAATTATCATTCAAAACAAAATAACTTACAAAATTATTCAAGAAAGAAATTGGCTTTACAAAAAAATACAAAACGAAATCAAATGTAAGTTGACCATCATTGAATTCATGAGAGCAAAATTACGTTACTAAAATAATCCAAACATCAAAAAATCTCATGAATAACAATTCAAACATAATACAAAATAAATAAATTGTCAACTTACATCGTTTCAAATCCAAACGAAACAATCCCATCTTGAATACATACTTTTTAATACCGCATGGTAATTAACCTTCAAACTCATCACAGATACAACCACGACATACAAGTAGATTATGGTTCGGGACGGCTTGCTCACGGACGAGAGAGAGAATTCACCCGTACAAGCGGTATTTATGTACCTGCTAATTTCACAATTTAAGTCAATATTGCCAATTTACTAAAAAGTAAATACTCTATAAAATTATCAGTTTTTATACAAAATTTGACCCGTGACAAAAAGTGTTTTTGTCACACAGCCCTTCCACCAAAAAAAAAAATTTTTTTTTCTCATTTACAAAAAAATTTTTAACTTTCCAACAAAGAAATATTCGTAACTCAATAAAATACTCAAATCAAAGAAAAACTAATCAATCAAAAAACTGTGAAATCTCATCTCACTCAGTGCACTAAACAAAATATAAATCATGACTCAATCACATACAAAATATAGATCAACATAATAAATCAAATGAGTAAGTAGCAAATATAACATAGTACAAATAACAAATAATCATCATAACTAAACATGAAATGTAAGTAGCAATTACAAAAAATAATCAGAACTACATAAATTTTCGAACTCAAATTCTCGGAAAAGTGAAAGGAAGGAATGGACTAATTCGAAGACAAAAAATCAATCAAAGCCCCACGTTGGCGAGCCATAATTATGTGTGACATTTAGATGAAGAAAATATTAGATGTTAAATTTTAAATTTTATCAAAGTGTTCAAATTTTGAAATATTTTATTCATCTCATTTTTATCCTACCTGTCACCCATAATGGGCACGGCGTCAGTTGTGTGGAGGAGAGCTAGGTCGTAGGTGGGGTTGGTAGGAACTTTATTTTGTGATGTTGGTAAATTAGGTGGGCGCCAGTCAAAGCGGAATGTTGACGCAAAATTGAGAAGCTTTGACAAATCTCAAAAAGGAACTTAACGGGATAGGGAATTGTTTCATTTTTCGAGAATTTGTTTCGGAAATGCAATAAATAATTAAATAAAAAATTACTTACAATTTTGTAATACCATGTAGTTATATTGTATGATATTTAGTACAGCATAATATACGAATGATTTGATGTCTGCTGGTTAGCGGGTGGTCTAGCTAAAGGAGATCTTCTTCTGCGTTTTCGTCAGCGCCGAGGAGATGCAGAATGCATAGCGCAACAAAGCGGCGTGATCATGGAAGGAGACATCATGAAAATGATCGCCCTCGAAATCGGAATACGCCCAGCGGGCTTCGGTACGTCATAAAAAATCATCCAGTCAATAATTCCTGCTCGATTTAGAGTATGGTCGATATCTTTCATTTGTTGATCCAAATTCGGTTTCCACGATTAACTGGTGCCGCTATACATCTGAATCTCGCTCGGACACCGTTGAAAACGACAGCCTGTTCATCTAAACATGAGGGGGCACAGCAGATTTATCCAGAATAATAAACATGATAAAATCAAACAAATCGAACTTGAAATAAAAGTCGATACAATCGAAATGACAAGATAGGTAATAGTTTCATACGATATCATCAATATAACAAATTAATGCAAAATCAAAATACTTTACAATTTACAATTTAAAGTACACAGCTCATAAGTTAGCTCAAGTGACGTTAATGAATTTAGCAAACAAAATAAATATCAGATTACAAAATTTAAGCGATAATAACATGATTCAATTAGCAAACAAAATGGTAACAGCAGAATAATCTCATAATACAAAAGTTAAACGATAATTGCATAGTTCACTTAGCAAACAAAATAGATAACAACAGTATAATCGCAAGATACAAAAGCTAAGTGAAAATAGCATAGTTCAAAAAATGATACAAGCAAAATTAAAATATTTAACTAGAAACAAAAATACGTAACTCAAAGAAAATTCAACAATACTACAATAAAATGACTCAACAATGTTTCCTAGCTAAATAAGTTAAAGTTACTTGCTCACGACAAAATCTTCAATACAAAAATAATACAAATAAAGTGATGATTTGCTACTTACGATTTACTACACGTCATTCATACAACAAAGAAAAGGGATCACGAAGAGGGAACATAGAACATGGAACAGAGGGGGGGTCGCGTGCGCAGGAGAGACAAAACACGAAAGTACTTTAGCCGATCTAGACCGAATGTCTTTCCCGTAATTTGTAAATCCGGAAGCCAATGAACGCATTCTGATCTTATAGGCGTGGCCCACGAAAACATAGGGTATTTCACCGAGAATTATGACGTGGCCACCAAAAAATATACTCAAACAAAATATCATCACAGCCGATATAGCTTCTTCAGCCTAAAATTTAAGCGCTGTGATAATAGCAAAATGATACGATACGATAAACCAAAAAATCATCGCAATACGAACAATGGCGCGTGGCCTCAAAATAACTCGTATTGCAACAATCCCGAACTCTACAAAAGTTCGAACAATAAAACGCCGATCGTTTTAAACGCGAATAAAATTATCAACCGCAGTGTCGCACACTGCACAAAAAATCTGAAGATCATAACGCGCTCTAGCGAGGGCTCGAAATTTACAAATACAGACAATGATACGCACTAAAGAACTTTCACAAACGGAAAACGGAAAGGAAAATCTACTGGTCTTTACGAAGAAAGAAATGAGGATTGGAACGGGGATCTGTGCTGCTTCAAGGTTAATTTGTCAAATTAAAATTACTAATCATCAAATAAACTATAACGATACAAACTCTAATAAATTGAACTCTAGAAATTATCATTCAAAACAAAATAACTTACAAAATTATTCAAGAAAGAAATTGGCTTTACAAAAAAATACAAAACGAAATCAAATGTAAGTTGACCATCATTGAATTCATGAGAGCAAAATTACGTTACTAAAATAATCCAAACATCAAAAAATCTCATGAATAACAATTCAAACATAATACAAAATAAATAAATTGTCAACTTACATCGTTTCAAATCCAAACGAAACAATCCCATCTTGAATACATACTTTTTAATACCGCATGGTAATTAACCTTCAAACTCATCACAGATACAACCACGACATACAAGTAGATTATGGTTCGGGACGGCTTGCTCACGGACGAGAGAGAGAATTCACCCGTACAAGCGGTATTTATGTACCTGCTAATTTCACAATTTAAGTCAATATTGCCAATTTACTAAAAAGTAAATACTCTATAAAATTATCAGTTTTTATACAAAATTTGACCCGTGACAAAAAGTGTTTTTGTCACAATATATATATATATATATATATATTAGTCAACAAATTCTGATATATAAAAAATTTTAAGTCTGATTTTATTCAGAGAAATTGTCATTTTTATCCAATATATCTGTAATGTATCTATAGTCCCATTATCCTTACAAAATAAAAATACATAAGAAGTCGATATTGTATCAAGACGAGACTAAGAAAATATAAAGAAACGAAAGACAATAATAATTTTTTGCTGACAAAAAACGATAAGTACATCTAGATAAAAACCATTCGTGCGTTTTCATTCCGATGCGATGGTACAATATTCAAATTGACTTGGAAATATAAAAAAAAAAATATTCACAAAGGCTGTCTCGTTTCCGAGCTGCTGGAGACACTAGTCGGGGATTCATTGATAAGGATTCTTATGCCTCTAGTTCCTTGTTCAAGTGCAGGATAACGAACTCTTTTTTTTTTATTATATCTAGTTTATTATGTACTAGATAGAAGGAATAGAAAATACGAAATATATGCTAGGTCATTGTAAAGAGAAAGAAGATTTTGTTTTTAGTTTTATTTAGATTATTGTATGTTTGAAATTATAAAAAATATGTTTTTTAACAGCATAATAATAATTTATGCAACAAGTGAAGAAAGCAATATTTTTTTTTCATACATACATACGCAATCACACCATGTACCAAAAGAATATGGCACAAAATCTTTCCACCATCATGAAATCAGCTTCCTCCAAACATCCCTATCCAGACAAACAGCTTTAGCTACATCCAGATTCATAATACCTCTCATACATGCTATTCTATTGTAGTAAGAAGAAATTGTATACCTATTCGAGCAAAGAATAATTAATTCTCACAAATATATATATATATATATATATATATATATATATATATATATATTATTTTTTATTTCGTTTCGTTTAGAACTCTTGTAGAAAAAATCGTATGTCATTCGGAATAGAAAACTCTTTTTGTGTTTCACCCAGATTGCTTGACTTATCACAATAAACATCGTTTTCTACTACTCGTAACATAATGTACATTATTTTATTTTTTTGTTAAATTGGGTGTTTTGCTTTAGTTACCTATTTATAATTATTAATAGTTAACATAGATAATGATAAGTAATTTTGCAAACTTTTAGTAAATAATTGAACTTATAATTAGAAAAACAAAGATTTTATTAGTTCCATTTACGTTAGTATTGCATAATTTACACTGTAAAAAATATATCTTAAATTTATGTAATTTTACATAGGTTTTAAGTTTTTGTAATTTTACTGGGATATTTTACGTAATATTACATTTTTTATAAAAAAAAATACATTAACTAAACATGTAAAATTACATGAATTAATTACAGTGTATTATATCATTGTTCACTACAGTAAATAAAATTATAAATGTAGAAACAGCAGTACGTAACTTTCTATCAATATCCTAGTAGTTCCTAGCTCATCAAATTCATGAGTTGGTTCATCCTTGTTGGTTAAACCGGAAGACCGACACGAGTCATCTCCCACATCCGCAGTTATCAGCGGATCGTTTGACAAATGATCCGTCAACTTTTGTGTGCGATGTAACGTTAGAGAATATCTCTCTCTGTGTGTGTGTGTAGGGAAGAAATTGTGACGACGTAGGCAAGCCCCCTTTCGCAAGGATAACTACTTACAAGCCATTGACGGAGGGAAACTGGAATGACACTGGAGAACGAGAAAGTCCACTGATTTTCGCGTCAATTCAGCACAAATTCAGAGAAGACGGGGCGGCGAATAGAACGAAATGCGATTGGTGTGGACACTTTGAATATACATATGTAAGACTATTTGAACAATATCTAAGCTTGAAATGAGCTTACAGTTTTTGGTAAGCGTATAATTTTTGATTTCATAGATTATATGTCAGTAAAATACTATAATTTTTCTACAAATACAGTGGAACCTCGCATAACGAGCATAATTCGTTCGGGAGTCTTACTCGTAAAGCGAAACACTCGTTAAGCGAAACAATTTTTGCCATATAAATTAATGTAAAATACGGTTCCATGCAGAAAAAATACTCAAAAAATAAAATTAAAAAAAATATATACTCAAAAAAACGTTATATGTAACGTTTATTCAAAGAAACCCTGGAATGAGAATTAGATTTGCAGAAAACAAAAAAATCGAATTATTAGTAACATACCTAATTCCTTTTTACATAAATGGGTAATTATTAACCCTTTTTTTATATTTTTTTACTCTTTAATAGTTTTAAAAGTTGTTCTTATCCAATGTTAATAGTTAGTTTAGAATTGATCAAAAAGTACTTATATTTGTTACTTTTTTATAATAAAAAAGTGCTCTTTTCAAATTTACTTATTTAGAGTAACAATATTTACATTACGATATATGACAAAACATCTGCGACAAGGATAAATTGCCCACGGCATACCAGCCCACAAAATTCTATAAATTCAATCATTTACTCTTTTTGAGAAACGAATTTATATAAACACTTTTTAAGAGATTTTTTTCTCGAACAGTGTACATATTAAATAAAATTTTAAATCAATTATCCTAGTAACCATTACGGTATAAAAACTAAATATAACCAGTAGCTTATAAAACATGAATACCATTGAAAACTGAAATAGTTCCCAGCGTTCATAAATGTAGAACATTAGTACGTAACTTGGGAATGGTCTCCCCCCTCCCCCGCCCCAAGCCGTCATTACAATGTGGTTAGTAGCAGAACATGTGCCAGTAATGGGCGATGTAAATTTTAGAATAGATGATATTATTATTGCGCGAAGCATATATGCATTTTTCCTAACTCGCATTACCAGCATCAGAACGATTTCGAATTGTTACTTTTCAATGGAGATTCCGATAGGAACTTTTGCGCAATTTGCTTGCAGATTTCTGCAGAATTTTATAAAGAAATGAGCTAAACGATTTATACTAATGTTGTATTAATCTGCTAGTGCTGGTACATAAAAGTAGTGATATTATTATTTATCTCATCTAGAAACAAATTAGTTGAAATCAAATTATTATTTTTTTCTTCAAACGTAATATAATATTAATATTACGTTATCATATTGCCTATGTAGAAAGAGGTCGTTATGTTACTAATATAATATTGGCATTATTATACAGAAATTAGTTATTATATACATCACTGATTGCAACATCAAACATAACTACACCGTTAAGTGTATTTAATCTGACATCTTCGGCGGTCATATTGCAAAAACTGTTACGTCAAATTAAGTTAATTGACAATTGCATTGTTTATTTTTGCTTGAATTTTAATTTGGTTATTGCAAAATAAATTAAAATTCTAGATTATAGCCTGAATTCAATAATAATTAATTGAGTGATTTGTAATTAATTTTTTTAAAATTTTTTTTTTTACCTATAAATAATTACAAATATATACATTGTCAAGTACAATTTTATGCTAAGAAAAAACTTTTAAATACGGAAACTTTATCTAGATGATTTTACAATAAATTATAATTAAAAAAAATAATCTAGATTAGATAACAGATATGATATTTTAAATTTATCTAAATAAGATAAAAGATAACGAATTTTATCTAGAAGAATTATCTAGATAAATCCCAACAGTGATTAGATCAACATATAAAACGTATTCATTCATCTACTCTTGAATGTAATGTTACATTTAATATAATTAGATGAAAATTAGATATAGAAACAATAACGTTAGAAATATCATCTAATTTGCAGATGAGTTTAATATTTTTTTATTTTTTAACAATATTTTGCATAAATCTTAACTATATTTAAAGGCTATTCGTAAATTAACACTTCCAATAAAATTCAAAATAAAACTCAAATATTTATTGTTTCAATTATTTATCGAGTGTTATTTAAATTTGCAAAAAAGATTTCGAAAACAAGGTCTTAAATTACAGACATTTTGTACTGATCATAGCATTACTGCACATATATTTTCTTTATATAAAATTTACAAAAATATACAATATATTTATTGCCCCCATAACATGAATCTGTGAAAAATAACCTAAAAGACATTCCGATTTTCTCATCAAAATTTCTGTCTTCAGCATACATCCTCTTACTTGTCAACCAAACGATGAAAACTTTCGACAGTCTAGGTGATTGTGTCCATCAGCGAACGTAGAACGACAGTTTCCCGACAATTGACCCTCAACGCTGGTTAGTCTAACGTTCATCACGGGAGCGAGGCAAGTCTCTAGATGCCCACCCCGAACTGAATAGGTGTGCGTGCTGCTAGGGGTTGGTGTGGTTGTTGCCAACATGACACACGATAAATAACCAACTGCCAAATACACGCACGCTTAAACGCCCCCCTACATTTGCTACATTACAGCCGGAGGAAAAAAAATATCGGGCGCCGAAGAGAAAAGTTTGCTAGTTGAATTTGAACATCGATTTTTTGTTGTTGTAGAGATAGACAAGATTATGATTATCTATTAGCTGGATAGAAAAAGTTGAAAGTTGTTTCGGGATTATATGTTATTTATAATGGTAATTAACAGGGTGTATAACGGAAAGTTGAAATAAATTTCCCGTATAATTCCCGCTTTTTTTTTTCGTATATTTAAAAAAATTTCTGTATGTAAATATACAAGTTTAACAATAAAAAAGTTAAAGAAGTGTTAAATCGAAGTTATTTATTGCATATATTATATTTATTTATCACAATTACAGCATGGAACATAAACTATCGCAATCATCAAATTATAATAATCTTAAAACAATTATTGGTTCTTAATTTAAGAACCAATAATTGTTTTAAGATAAATAGAAATTTAAATTTTAAATAGTTTACATTTCAATTTATTTATATATATATATATATATATATATATATATATATATATATATATGTATACATAAAGTTAATTAGAGCTGGAATTCTATATTACTCCATAAGTTATAAAAAAAATTATAGTTTCAAAGCTTATTTGTCTCCTGAAAATATTTAAAATAAAAAATTTAGATCAAATTATTATTAATATTAAAATGGTTAAATAATATGAATAAATGTACTAGTAGTAAAAAAATAAATACATTACAGTTAGAAGAGCTTTATAGCTTTGTTTTCTTATTCCTTATGTATGTATCTCGGAAAATAATTAATTCTCTCAAAGCACGTAACAAAAATGTTCTATAACTATTAGTAAGGTTAATGTTACTTGGTATGTATTTTCATTTATTTTTAGTTTAGTTTCGGTTGGAACACTTGAAGAAAAAAATAGCATATGTCACCATTTTATAAACTCAAAACAATAAAGATCACTTTCTGCTGCTTGTAACATAATATACTATTCTCTGATTGAGAAAAAAGTAAATACTATTTATTTAAAATTAGAAAATTATGTATATTAGAAAAGTAACACAATAAATAAAAATAAACTTACAAACATAGAATTACCAATATATAAAATAACGAAAGTGAATTTGGAATAAATATAAAAAACAAGAATAACGACATAGGAAATATAGTCATTGAATTTAAAACGAACTTGTATGCGAAACATAGAGCAAAAAAGGCCCATAACGCCATAACCTTTAGTGCGTTGAGTTTCCGGCAAAGATGATACGCAAAAAATCAAATCCTTGTGCCCCGTCTCGCAAAGCGAGAACACGACTTCTTGCACATTTGTCTGCGTGATTGGCGTCATTATTTGCAGCGCGCGGACCCGATCGAGAAAATTACGATCATCCGAGTGTACGTTTCGTACCAGCCCTAGCATCGTGTTTATGACGTCACATCTCGCACAGTAAAAGTGAAGTGAGATGAATAGAGAACCCACTACAGGTTGACGAATAAAGATGGGAGAAGTTCCCGGTTAGGTTAGGTTAGAAACAGCGGGAAGTAAGTGCTGCAGTAAAGTTACTCTAAATTATTTTAATGTACGATATCATTACAGGAATAAGAAATATTTGGGATATTGTTATTGCTATTGGAAATGATTTTTTGAAGAAATTTATGAAGTATACCTGATTTTAGTTAACTTTGGTTGTTATATTTGAATGTTTACAGTAAAGTTCTTCTACACAGGTAATTTTTTTTTATTAAAAGTTCTACTAACTTTACGGTAAAACTAACAGAACGTTATATAAAAAAAATTGAATGTATACTGATTATCTTGATCCAGATTATAAAGTAAATATCAAACTGGATCTTTGTAGATTAAATATTGTTAAAAATATACCTGCACATGTTGGTGCATTTTTTTTTAACAAATTGTCCAGTAATGTTAAAGATCTCCATATAAATAAATTTTAAAATATTCCAAAAGAAGTTCTGAAAGATTTTTTACTATATTAATATTTTAGTAGATAAATTTTAATTTTTTATCCAATTTTACATTCATACGCATACACCAAACAAGAACTTAAATTAAAATATAATTTTATTGTTGCAAAATGTTAATAAAATAAAATAATTTCCTTTAAACCACCAACACCAATTTAAAAAATTTGTATATGTATTTATAAAATCCTAATCAGTTTTCTAATGTTACACAAATACTTAATGTACCCAGTGGTCAAAAATCGGTATTTGTGTAACATTAGATCACTGATTAGGAATTTAGCTTTATCTTTTGTTACTAATGATAAAAGCTTAGCTTTCAAAATACGTAGATTATAGCTTTTTTAATATTATTATTTGTGGTTTAAGGAAAATTATTTTATTTTATCAATGAGAACTTGATAAAAATATTTCAAAAATATGCTGTTGAGAGTAAAAAGAAGAAGCAATTTTCCTAATTTTCTCGCATTAATAATAAATCCAATTTACGTTCAAACTACAGCAAATTAAAAGTATCCAACATCAATTTTCCAAACACAATTAATCCAGAAATGTCCAGACGACCAGCCAACTGTACAAGCCAAAATTTAATTACACGCAATTTACTCCTAGAAAAGTTATTTCAATTAAAACTGTATTTAAATTACAGACAACTCTTATCACTCAACCAACACAGACATATTAGACAAAATTCTGCACCCGGAAACTCTCGAAAATAATGCCCACACTTAAATGAAACAAAACAGCATCAAAGGTTAACAACCCGAAATTTATTTTTCACCAAAACCATCAACCGAGAAGAGCCACAAAATACGAGAAAACGCAGTCGTCCGGTCAAATAAATGTAATTAGAACGCAAAATTTCGGAATCCTTCGTGGCTTAAATAAATATATTCCATTTATCATCGTTAGGGGGCCCCGTTAGGTGCGGGGCCTTCGGTCTCGATTAATATAAACGCGTTTGTTATTAAACCCCCCGCCCCCCTCCGCTCCTAAAACAAATGAAAATCCCTCGTTGAGCAATTGTTCTGTGATCTCTTGTTTAATTCGTCACTGATTAGGTTGAACGTTGGTGGTGTGTGCATTGGGACATTAGTCCCACGAAAAGGAATCATTGTTGATTTGCAGATTATTTATGCATTGGAGGATTTCGTTCATATTGTTATTTATGGTTTATTGTTAGTAACTAATGTTAATTTAGTTTTTACATAATCTTATATTATTAAACAATCTAAAATTATATATTTATTTATGGGTAAAAACGGCTCTAACGACTTCAAAAAAACTTGATAAAGCAAAGCTCAATTTTCCAGGTATTAGTAATTAATTCATTTTTAAAAATAAATGAATAATTTAAATTGATATTTTTATAAAGAAATTGATATTCTCTGCGTTTTATATTTTTACTAAAATGACATAATTAACGTTCAATATTGATTATAGCTGAATTGTTACACTGTAAAAAAGTTGCCATTTTACATAAAAACCATAATAAAAAATACATTTTATTTCAACAAAACGATGGTTTACTTTTGTGTAAAAATAATATAATTTTGTAATTTCAAGTAAAATAATAATTAATTTATCATATTATATGTTGTTTTTTTTTACCGAAAAAGTAGGTAAACTTACATAAAATTTACGTATTTTATAAAAAAAAATTCTGTGATGTCTGGAAATTTACATATTAAACTGGTGTAAATCAGTTGCCTCAGGTTGTTATGTAAAAATATATATTTTTTTTTACAGTGTAGATAAGTAGAATTTCAAATCAAATACAAAAAGTTAAAGAAAAAAATTTAAAATAATATCTCGAATATAAAACAAGATACATTCCATTGCTAGTAGTAAAAATTTGTTTTTTGCAGATAGAATATTTAAAAAGAAAAAGTATATTTTTAAAATTGTATTCTACGATTTTATTTGCATATTTATTTTATATATTTTCAAATAATGGAAATATTGACGAATATAAATGAATTAATTTTGAATTTTGTTTTAATTAATTACTAGTATAAATTTGATACGTAATACAGTAGCAGAAATAATTAATTAGTGGTAGCTAAATATCTTTGGTTATATTGGATTCAAATTCTTTGAACACTATGACGGTATTAAGTATTATTCGTAATTAAAATTTAATTACAAACTTTAATTAATTTCTTGCATTTTATATAAAATGTTACAGTATTGTTATCAGTAAAAAGTTTTATTTTAAAATACGTTTGTTAAAAGTTATAAGAGAATTTTACAAGTTTCGTGTTATTTCATTTCCAAAATTATCTTTTTAAATAATATGAAAATGTTTTAAAATATGCAGTTTTCTTCGACTGTTAGAAAAACTGGGCTTTATTTTACTATTTTTGTGCATAAAATATTTGTATATGATTCATCATTTATCAGTTTCCGTAATTCCTAAGTAGAACATAGGTGCTAGAGGGATTTACAGCTTATAGTGAATTCCGAGCCACTCAGACCCAGTCTATATCAGTTCAGTGGTACAAGGTTTTAATACCAGAAATAATATTTAATTTAAGGTGTGAGCGCGAAATTATTTTATTTTATTACGTTAAGTCAATTGATAATGGCAATGTTTACTTTCGCTTAAATTTTAATTCGATTATTGAAAATGTATGAAGAAGTGCAAGAAATGCTTTGTGCACCATCCAGGGTATTCGACCAATTCGACCAATGAAACACGGTCAAGTTTATTTAATTTGACATCGCTAACTGATAGATTAAAAATTATTAAGTCAAGTTAAGTTAATAGACAATTGCATTATTTATTTTCACTTGACATTGAATTTGATTATTGAAAATGTTTCAAGAAATGCAATGTATACCGATTAGGATGGTCAGAAATTGTATATTCGACCAAGGAAAGATTAATTCTCACAAATCACGTATCAAATATAAATAATATATACATATGCATATTATTTTACAACTATTAGTAACTAGTTAATATTACTTGGCATCTATTTTTATTTATTTTTAGTTTCGTTTTGTTTAGAACGCTTGAAGAAAAAATCATACATGTCAATCGGAATAAAATATGTACTTTCTGAACACCCTAAACGGTGCACAATAAATTTTTTACACGTCTTCATATATTTTCAATAATCAAATTAAAATTCAAGCGAAAATGTAAAATACAAATGCAATACGGCCCGGGGTAGTCAAAAATTTTATATTCAACAAAAAACAGATTAATTCTCAAAAATCACGTAACAAATATAAATACATACTATTCTACAACTGTTAGCAACTGGTAAAGGTAACTTGACATGTATTTTTAATTATTTTTAGTTTCGTTTCGTTTAAAATAGAAAGTTCTTTTAGTATTCCGTCCAGCTTGTTTTGCCTGGGTTACATATATCTATGCTCAACACAATAATCATCGTTTTCTACTCCTTGTAACATAATATACCATTTTCTTACTGTACTTATACTGTAACTAAAACATTTCGAACGTTTAGCAAATTACACCACCTCGCTTTTCGAAACCAATTCGCTTCCTTAGTCCTTTCTCCAATCGTGTACTAATCCGGAAAATTTCGTATAGCACACAAAATGATTTAGACCGAATCCTCTAGTATGGATGACTACCTAGCATCTCTCTCTCTCTCTCTGTCTCTCTTTCTAATGTTACCGCACACGTACACGACATCTTCTATACCGCGTGCCATGAAGAGGGAATTGTACCGTAACATCCGCTACCCACATTATAAATCACCTGGCTGAAAGGTAAGAGAGAGAGAGAGAGAGAGAGAAAGAGAGGCGTCAAACATCCACTGTGTCGAGAGAAAGACGAATTGGAAGATGGTGTGATAGGCGAACTCGCGCTCAAGTAGTCCTTTGTTACATGTTACGATGGCTAATGCTGTTGTTTGGTACACTTACGATTCTGATTTTTCCAAGTTGGGCGTTTTACTAGTAATTAGATGATTGCGAAATTGAAAAATATTAGATATACTACACTTCAAATATATATATATATATATATATATATATATATATATATATATATATATATATTATATATCAAGATTTCGGATTTTGACTAATAGTATTTTAAATAATAATCAATTTTTGGGAAAGTAGTCAGAAAACGAGTAGGTGTAAAATCAAAAACTCATATATGCTTAATTGTCAAGCTTTCGATGGCAGTATCCCATCTTCTTCAGGACATTATCAAATAAAGTTTTGTGAAAACACACGTATGAAGTGATAGTTAGCGAAAAATTATATTCTAACATTCGTGGTTCGTATATATAAATGGAAAGTTAAAAGCTTGACAATTAAGCATATATGAGTTTTTGATTTTACACCTACCCGTTTTCTGACTACTTTCCCAAAAATTGATTATATATATATATATATATATATATATATATATATATATATATATATCTACAAACCATGAAACTATGATATTCAGTATTTCTAGGTATAATTTAATTATTATTATTAAGGTTCTTTGGTTTGAATTTTAATATAAAATATTTATTTATTTTATTTATTTTATTTATTTTATTTATTTATTTTATTTATTTTATTTATTTTATTTATTTTATTTATTTTATTTATTTTATTTATTTTATTTATTTTATTTATTTTATTTATTTTATTTATTTTATTTATTTTATTTATTTTATTTATTTTATTTATTTTATTTATTTTATTTATTTTATTTATTTTATTTATTTTAAACCATTAAGCCTCGTTTACGTTACAAGCTTTATATCAGTTGTTGATTTTATTATAAGCAGGAAAAAAATAACTAGGAAAAAAAATTTAATCCAACTTTTTCAGTAGTACTATAGTTGTTCATCTTATCTGCATAAGTGACTGAATAAATTTGTCGAAATATTTCCATATCAGCAACAAGTATATGTGATTACAATATTATTCATTAAATTAAGCAATAACAGATATAGTATTATATGGCTTGTTGAATTTTCGGCGCATTAATGAATATTGCCAAATGATTCTAACGAACTGTGAATCTTCATTTGCAAAACCATTGTTTTCTAATTTCATTTATACATATTCGTTCGCACCATATAAACGTTACTACAAATTCATATCAATTTTCATTGATTTACCTCCTGCAAAATAGCTAATATACATTATTAGATGAATAATTAGTTTCTGTAATTGTATTTAAATTGTAAATTAAATTTGCATTATATACAAATTAATATTTAAAAAAAGAATATATATATATATATATGTAAAATACATTAATCCGAATTTTAGACCAAACATAGATGAACCCCACCTAACAAAAAAATATATAAAAGTTGTAAAAATATTTACATGATTTTTTTAAAAAAGAAAATTAGAACTAACAAAATAAAAAGACTTTAGATTTTAGTTCTTCATTAATTTTAATTAATAATCAACGTTTTGACCTATTCTATGTACATCATCAGCAGGAAAAATAATGATGATGTATGTAGAGTACGTTGAAACATCGGTTTTAATTAAAATTAATACAGAACTAAATCCTATAGCCTTGTTATTTTAATATAATAATATTTAAAAGATTTTTTACTATGTTAGAAATAACAAATACTCAGTTAGATAATGTGTTCACCCAGTAAATTTGAGTTTTTATATGTTAAAATAGAGATAAAATATGAGACCCATATTTTTAATTTGAGCAAATAGAGAGAAAAAAATTGTCGCTAAAATACTTACATCAAAGGTTAAATCAGGTCTTTCCTGGAATAAATTACGACTAACAAGCTAAATATGAATATAGGAATTGATATAATATAGAAAGAGACAGTAATATAAAAGTTAAAATGTATTAAACTTAAAATATACGATTTTAATTTTTATTGAATGATCCGATTCAAGCGCTATCTGATCAAAATAGGCACATACGTATTTATAAAACTGTTTTTTTCATTTTGCTGTAAGAATATTTAATAATACAGAAAAGCTTTTGAATAAAATGAATCAATTACAGTACGCTGTATAGTTATTTAAAAAAAAATCTAATTTGCAAATTATGATTAATTATTATAAACTAATATACTACCCCTACATCTATTTGTACATAAACAACAATCCCAAAACAAAAATCCACACATCTAACCAATTTCACCCTTCATTTGTTTTCATTACACCATACCCCCCCCACCACTATCACTCCCCTATTGATTGTCATTCAATTATTTCGTTATCATCAGATCCGACAGGATATCGTTCCAAGTATAGTACCGCTCGTGACCAATAAACAAAAGCGAAAGGGCACGTGATTAATAGCGCCTGCAGGGTAGTGCATCAAACAGTTTGTGCCACCCCCTCACCACCTAAAAATTCATATAAATAATTGGCAATATTGAAAGAGGTGTACGTACACGGGTAAATGGTAATTTTCATTTTTGGTTACATCTCGATTGGTTCAAAACTTTGATAAAAATAGCTACCAGATCAAAATTTTTATTCGATTTTTGTAGTAATTATTAGTAAATAAATAAAATATATGTGACGTTTCCTATATGTACAAACATGTATATCGAAAGAATTTAAATAAATTATTATTATTATTATATTATAAATTTTAAAATATTGTGTGACCTTAAATTTACGAACACCCGATATATGTTAAACTCACAAGAGAGCATATGATTGATTTTCTAAATGAAGTACATACTATAATTTAATGAAATATATGTTCCTATTTGAACAAAATATGAAACATAAAATCCTCTATAAATATTTACTATGAAAAAATTGTAACTCGTTAATTGAGATTGAAATTTATTAAAATAAATAGAACGACATTGCGCTGCTATATAGTTTAAACAACCAATGGTAAATATGAACTTTTAACATTTGATATAAATATTCATATTTAAGTTGAATCTGTAAATAATTTAAATTAATTATGAAACAAATACGTTAATTCATATTAAATATAATTAGTTCATATTTCTTTCAAATAGACAGAATATAAATTGCAATATACTTATACAAAAAAATACATTTTTAAATATAATATAGTAAAAAAATCTTTCAGAACTCGTTATATTAAAATAAAAAGGTTTTAGGATTTAGGGCATTTCGGCAATCGGCATTTCGATATACTCTACATACATCATCATCAAGAAAAATAATACAATAAATAAACAGAACATAAAAACAAGTTACTAAGTAACAAAATAAGTAACTAGATTGTAAAATTTATAAATTATTAATTAAATTAAATTAACCTAACGTAACCATCGTATAATAAAACCTGGAATAAACATAATTAACTAAACTTGAATTACCATAAAACGATCAACCATAACTAACACACTTTCTATACCCATTTCACTATCAAAAATCCCATAAACACAAACAGAATAAATACTAGTTGCAAAGTGCCCGTTAAATTCAAATATACGGTCTCGCATTAAATAAGTTTCAACTAAAACTAATGCAGAACGATGTACATTACACACAATGGCGTATCACTGGACTTAAATTTATGCATTAAATCGCATTTATTTGCCGTTCATATCAATGATCGTATTTTTCGGAATTACGATCTAGTTTGTATTTGCTTGGGAATCATGGAAAAAACTGGTGGTGCACTGTAAAAAGTTTTGTAAATTTATTATAAATTTTTATAGTAAAAATTACTATAAAATTATATACAAAATGATTTTACGTCATTAATTATGAAAATTTACAGAAAAAATTAAAACCAAACAAGTTTACAAACAGACATATGTGATAATAAAAAAAAAACATGAATTTTGTATTTGTTACAAATAATATTACTTATTACTAACATTAAAAGAAGCAAAATTTATAAATTTTATGATCTAGTTACTTATTTGTTACCTAGTAACTTGTATCCATGTTTTGTTTTTTACTATAAATGTTATTTCTATCTTTTTCCTGTTGAAGACGCACGCTCAATTCGTCGAAACGTCGATTTATTAATAAATTATTACAGAACAAAGAAATACTTGTAAAATTTTCAATCTCTAAATGGGTCTTTACTAAACATAATTCATTAATTATTATTACTATATTATAAAAAAGTAAACAAATTTAGTAACAATGTTGTCATTTAAATTCTGGTGTGATCGGCACTTAAAACTAAAAACTAAGAATAAAAACTAAAGTTATTATTATAATCAATTGCTGATTACATAAATAAAATTAAATACATTGTAGGTTATCTGGTTCATTTAAAAGTCAATGACCAGAATAAAATTATTATGTAAACAGTTTTCATTGTCGTTTTATAGTATCAAGAGATGGACACTGAATTCATATAAATAAAATCACTATAGTGCATTTGAAGTTTATCAGTAGCATAATAATTTGTCTGCGATATCGAGCAATTTTGCCCGACAAAACCATAATCACAAATAATAATAACAATAATAATAATAGCGTTCAGCAATTAAAAATTATACATAATAAAAAAATTCAAGTGTTATCAAATTGTAACTGTTAGAATACTTTTGGAGATTGTATTCATGATTGTAATAATGATAAAAATGTAACAAATTGCTACATTTATAACAATATAGACAACCCTGCTGAGTAAATAATATTTTTGTATTAGTGATAAAAAAAAATTCAAGGCCGTTTGGGTCACTATTCAGCAGGGTTGGACTGGATAAAAAATTAGACCCAGGAAAAGTTACAAAATGTTCAAATAAGTTATGTTTTTATATAGTTGTATTCTAATTCACATGGAAATGACATTACATTACATAAATTGTAAAAATTACACATATAAAATTAAATATATTTCATTATTTAAATCTAAGTTAAAAGACGATTTAATCAATGACTTTTTTCACAAATTGATATTTTTAGAATAATTATTTTTTAAATTTTTGGCAAAATTTAGGTATCAGTTTTGTATTGGTCCTGTTTGTATTGGTAGGTAGCTGTTTTGAACCTTTTGCGACTTGCTTGCTTGTCTCTTGTCCGGGAAGTGCAAAATCAGAATCAGTTGTAGGGTAGATTGCTTAACGGTCATACGGCTCTTACAACCAGTACAAGTTAAACGAAAATTCAAATATCATAAAATATAAATTAGTGTAGAAATTGTATAAAAGTAGAATTAAACAATGGAGATCTCCCTGGAACCAGTTTTATATTTTCGTTTAATCTGGCCTGATATAAAACTCAATTCAGATGACTCTGAATTTGAAATATTTCGCAAATATTTCCGAAGTCTAAAATCTAAAGTAAAGTAAGTGTTATTAAATATCTGTAGGTTTTATAAAATAAAATTTAACATAAATTGTGATAAATTTCTGATATTTGCAGACATATGACAGTAGAATATATGAAGCGGAAAGAAATTACAGATTGTAAATCTGTGCATTTGGCTAAATCATTACGGTCTCAAGGAGACTTATGGAAAATTTTCGACTACACAGAAGCTTTTAATTATTATACAAAAAGTTTAGTTGTATCACCTTTTAATAGTAAAGAATATGGACTAGCATTGGGCAATAGATCAGCAGTACTATTTGAAATGAAGCAATATAAGGTAAGTCAACAATTTTTGTAATCTCATCTTCTTTTTCGCGAGTGACGACTTCAGTGTGAACAAACACATTTATTTATTTGAAAATATATTTAAGTAGAACTCGAAATTACATTATTTTTATTTAAATTGATTTTTTTTTAAAATGTAATTATTGTTTTTATATGTTAGTACGTACATGTTATTTTTGGTAGAATATAAAATCAAAAGTCTATATTTTGTCGTCATATATTTAGTTTTAACTGGTCACAATAACCAAGTTTACAGAGCTAAATTTAGAAAAGTAACAACCAATATTTTAAAAATAAATAAATAAAAAATTACTGTAAATTTAAAAGCTTTGAAAATTGAGGTATATTTTTTGCAGTGTAATTTGTAATAAAATAAAATTATATAAATAATAAAAAGGTTGGTTGTTCGCTCATAGCTAGAGTTATTGTTCATATTAAAATATTTTTTTAGTATTTTACTAATTTAGATATAGAGGTATAGAATTTAGATATACGTGAATTATTTTTTCTGTATTTTTATTAAATATTATTATAATTTACACAATATATAGTTTATAACCTTAACATAGTAAAGAATCTTCGAGAATTCATTATATTAAAATAAGAAAGCTTTAGGTTTAAGTTCTGTATAATTTTTTAATTAAAATTCGACGTTTCAATATACTGCACATACACATACTTAATTCTTCACATGTCCATAAAACATCTCAATTAATTATAATTTAATTATTAATTAAAGTATTTTATTTTTTAAGGAATGTTTACTCGACATAAATAGATTGTTCAAATCACAGTATCCAGAAAATTTGAAATATAAAGTTTATCTACGAGAAACTAAATGTTATTTGGAGTTATTCGATTATACGAAAGCGAAAGAATGTCTGGATAAAACTGAACAATTTTTTGAAAATGCAAAGAAAAAGATGCGACAATTTCAAATTGGTATTATTTTTTTTATTGCTGTTAATGTTATATATTAAAATTGACGATTTTTGTAATATTTTAGATAATTTTACTGAAAAAATTGACGAGATTCGAAACCAGTTAGAAAAACCAATAATTGAGGAAAGTACCAATGATAGTTCACGTGAAGATTTATTTCATAACTCAATGATTAAAAATCCAAATTTTTTGAATGCTTCTATTGCCGTAGAAATCAAGTAATAGTTTAGATAATAATCAAATTGTTTATGCATTATATTTACCGATTTTTTTTTTTTTTTTTAATTTAAAATATTTAATTTTTTAAATTAATTAAATTTTACTGCTAATACTATAAAATCACATTTCAATAATTGTTATATTATAGACGTAATGAAGAAAAGGGTAGATATGTTGTAGCTGCAAGTGATATTAAAAAAGGCGATATTTTATTTGTTGAAGAACCTTATGCATTCGCATACAAATCTGACGCCTACAAATCTGATTTGTATGCGTCAGATGATTTGTATGAGTCAGATCGTTATCGCGATAACGATCATTGTGCCCATTGTCTTTACGAAACAAAAACGTTAATTCCGTAAGTTAAATATTCTTTAGTATTTTACCTTCACTATAAAAAAAAAGCAAAAATAGTTGTAAAATTTTATTATAAAAAATTTGTAATTTCATTTTACTACAAATATTCTGTATTTCTACTTCAAAATTCTATAATTTTTACATAATTCATAATAATTACATAAAATAAGTAAAAATGACTTAATAAGTATGTAAAATTGCTTACTTTTTGCAAATTGCATCACATACTTAATGTATACCTTCTTAAATTATGTAAAATTACTGCTTGTATATTAATATCTGTAATAATTTATCAAAATAATGTTAAAATTACAGCAGTTGAGTAATTATACCTAGAAATACTGAGCATCATAATGTCTCATGGTTTGTAGGTAAAATTACATAATTTTTTTTTTAGAGTGTACATAATCTAGCAATAAGTTCTTTTCCAAAGTTTTTTAGATATTGAAAAATAACTACTGAATTGATAATTTATTTTAAAATTTAAGATTGCTGTAGTAAATTTATTTAAAACAATAAAGTCGTTCGATTTGATATAATGTTATTTCTAGATTAAAGAACTTTTTTAGAGCTAATATTGTTATTTAATTTTAGCTGCAAAATATGCATTGAGTTTTTATATTGTTCGGAAGAATGTCAATCTGTTTCGTGGAATGAAAGTCATCAGTGGATTTGTAATGGTATCAGGAGAGGAATAATCAGTACGGATCACATGCATTTGAGTTTAAATATGCTGTTTAAAGCAGCACGCAGTGGCTTTAAAACGGAAATTAAAGATGATTCTATTTACGGCGACGAACAGGACAATCATCCTTTTCTTTCTAATCTTGTAACCCACAAAGATCAGAGTCAAAATGATCTTCTGCAAAGTGTTCAGGTAATTATAAACAGAATATAGTGAATTATTTTTTGATAATATTATAAATTTGTATCAACAATTTTAAATAATAAAATATTTAAATTGTTACTTTAAAAATATCATTTGGTTTATAACAAATATATATATTAGGATGTTCTTAAAAAAAATTTTACATATTTGATAAAACGATCTTAAATTTGATAAAACTTAAAAAAGCCAATCTCATTTTACGATTAATAGGGGATAAGTGGTGCCGCACGTGCGATAAAGGTCGCAAAATAGCGTTTTTTAAAACTTAAAATAACACTTTTCTGATGCAAAAATCGAAAAATTCAGAGGAGAGTGATTAAACAGAAAACATATCTCTGTTTATAAGCTTTCGATCGTGCAAAACTGTTTGAAATTATTTTGAACGTTTGCGCAATGCTATAGTCAAAAAATATGAAAAACTGAAAAACTTATTTTTTTCAAATAGCTATAACATTGGCTAAACTCATCATATCAATATGAAATTTTGTGTAAAACAAATCTAAAAACATTGAATTTTTTTATTCTTCCATCAAAAACGTGAAAAACACAATTTTGCGACATTTATCGATCTTCGGCACCACTTAACCCATGTTAAACGTCAAATGAGGCTGGTTTTCTTTAATTTTATCGAATTATTTTTTTATCTATCAATATATATATATATATATATATATATATATATTGCACACGATTTTTTGCAACAAATAATTAGTTTAAACTGAAAATAAATTGCTATACCTATGTAAGTATTTTATTATTTTAGAACTTTTATAATCAATTTAGAAGTGAATTTGTAATACAACATATTACATGTGCTTTTAACTATAAAAATGCTTTGTTTTTATATGTATTTTATTTGAAAACTTAATCAACTTTTTCTACTAACCAAATATTTAATAGAAAGTTGTGCAACTGACTCTATTAAGTTTAAAACTTAAACAACTTTGTGTACTAACTAGATATTTAATATAAAGTAGTATAACTGACCCAATATGTTTAAAAAAAACAAAAAAATGTTATTTGAACGTAATATTTTTGGTGAAATAAATTTTTGTTTGCAGCTATCATGTTGGTTAGTACTGTATTTAAAACATTTTACCGATTACTTTAACTGGTTACGCAAACAAGAAAATTGTCCACAAGGATCACGCGAAGAATTATACGATATTGTCGGTGGAAATTTATTAAAATATTTGCTACAAATTCCTTGCAATTCTGAATTAATTATGGATGGCGTCGTTGAAATGTTTTATGTGACTTTATGTTACAAAATGATTGCGCGTGCCATTTATATTTCCACTGCTTTAATTAATCACTCTTGCCTTCCAAATGCTGCACAAAGGTAAATATTTTTATATGTTTTATTGTGCAAAGTCATATGTGACAGAATTTATTATCAGTATAAAATTAATACAATCATTGTTTTACTAGAACATAATAGTAAGAAATTTAGAAATTTGTGATATTATTAATAAGTGTTTATTTTTTTCTTTATTTAGTTACGATAATAATTTGAAAATCGTCAGAGCATTAACGGACATTGCAAAAGGATCGGAAATAAATGTTTCTTACACTGCCGAAAGTCCAGATTTTTCGACGGAAAAACGTAGGGAAGCTTTAAAAAGATATAATTTTATTTGTAAGTGTCAAGCTTGTACTGATCCAAATTTGCAAGAAAGAAATAATTATTGGTCATGTCCCAAATGTAAAGGACCAGCGCCACGTACGGATTGTATCTCCATATGTCGTAATTGTTTTCGCAACTTTGATTTTTTTGATTATAAAATGGCTGAAAATAAATATATGTGTAAATTGTTACTTTGTTCTGATCTTATCGAATTGAATCGTATCTATAATGTCATGAAACAAATTTTTTACAAGGATAATCAAATATTCACGTTGTATTATATTAAGCGCTACAAAATATACGAAGAAAAGTATGGTGAGTATAGATCATTTGATTATTACTTTTGTATTATTATTACAGCCCGGTTTCATAAACGCTGATTAAATATATTTTAAATATAAATTACTCTATAGATTTTTGAATTAAATAAAAAGGAACACATTCAATCTAAGTACTAGATTCTAGAACTTATTATTATTAATAATAATTTTGTAGTGCAATAACATTTGTTTCTAAGGTTATTTAGTAGGAGAAAATAATTTACTTGTTAAATTTATTTATCGTTTATGGAACCGGGCCTAAAAGTTACAAAATTTAGCTTAATATTTTAACAATAAAGTAATTTATATTGCCGTAATTGCACGAGCACAGAAAGTGTTTTGTTTTTGCCTACATTATATTTTTTCTACGACTATTTTTTTTAAAAAATAAAGTTGCGATTCTGAACAGATCTGTAACATTACAGTATTTTGTTTTTTCGTTCGAATAAAAAATATCATTTTCTAACAATACATTCGTTAAGGCTACAAATCTATTTCGAATCGCAGCTTTTACCAAAAAATTATAGAGTTTGAAACATGGGAACAAAATTTCATAACTTTAGTATCAATAATTTCTATTTTTTTGTGAAATCACGCTTTCGGTTCGATTTTAAGCTAATAAAATTTCTTATTACGGTTATTGAGATTAAATTATTTAAAAATTCGATTAAAGTTACAAAATAGGTATATAAATCGGTTGATATTATTTCTCTATGAAAGCTACAGTTTGAATGAGATTATATTTTGTTTTATTTTCTGTTTTTAGATGATTACAAAACCTGTTCGGAATGTTTCGAACAAGTAGCCGAAATTAATAAAGCCGTGTACGGAGAAACTAGTACGCCATACTGCACCAATCTTTCGAAATATATTATTACTTTGTGCCAGTATTGTATAACTTTAAGACAAGAAGATGGAGTAAATTATAAGTAGATTCAAATACTGATATCATATATTTTGTAGTTTAATAACGTTTTTTTATTTTCTTTATTTTACAGTAAAGTCTTGGAAAAAACCAAAAATACTCTTAAAACTTTATGCGATTTACTTAAGTTCTATATTTCACAAAAGCATATTGATTTATTCGAAGCGGAAGTGATGAAATATATGTATTCTGGAGATGTTCTTTGTACAGAACATGAGCTTCTGTTGAACGAGGGATTTTAAACCATTTTTTTTTCTATTTGAATATTATTATGTTTGATTTATAAAAAAAAACATGTGTTTATTATATTTTTTGCTGTTTTTATATTTGATTTATAAAAAAAAAACATGTGTTTATTATATTTTATGCAGTATTAATGTATCACTGAATGTGAATTTATTTTTGTTTAATTGTATTTTTTCGTATCTTATGTTTATTTTTACTAAAGTAAGTTTTTGTTTTTTTTTGTTTATTATATTTTTGTTAGATTACATTTTCTTCACTTTCTGTATTTGTATTGTATTAAAAAAGTTTATCGATAAAAATAAAAGTTTATTTCTTGCTTTTTTTTTAATAAATATTGTAATATTTTTACAAATTAATTGAATTTTATTATTTTATTTTAATAGTCTGATAATGTTATGTTCTAAAGCTAAAATAAATAATTATTCTTGCATATATATTAAATTGATAAGAAATATTATAAATTATATCCTGAAGGAATATATTAAGAACCACTTGTACTGTATCTCAATTAACGTAGAACGCTAAAAAAAAAATAACAATAAAAAAATCTAAATAATTGCCCTTATTGTTCGGTTACATCAAAGTAAAACTTTGCACACAATTAAAATATGTTTGCAAGAATGAATTTATAAAAATATTGTATCCACGTTTCATCTGTTATAAAAAAAATTCTTTGTGCTTTCCCTAGACAAGAACGTAGAATAAATGTTTATTGTAAATAATAGACAAGAAGACACAAAAAGAATATCATATGACTATATGTATGTATAAAAATATTTATTTCAAGTTGCTTTCTAAATAAATTGAAGATAAAACAAAGATGAAAATAAATACGCGATTTGTGTAAATAACAATATAAAAATATCCAAGTTATGTGCATGCTTATTTAAAGTTAATTTTCTTAGCAGTTTTTTTTTTACATTTTACATATTTAATGATACATACGGCCTAATTCTCTAACGAAGTTGCTAAGTTTTAGCAACGTTGCTAACAACTATAACCAATAGAAACAAATATAACAGTTCTCATTTTAATTTTTTATTTAGTGTCAGCTAATGATTGGCTAATGTTGTTAGCAAAGTTGCTAAAATTTAGCAACTTTGTTAGAGAATCAGGCCGATAATGTACCTATAAGTATTATATATCTACAGCAGGGAGCAGTCTTGGAACTTAAAAATTAAGTTCCTTAAGTAAGCTAGGACAGTCAACTATATTATGCAGTAATTTATACAATATAACTATACTAGTTTTAATTGGTCTCTAAGCCAAAGATTCAAAGCCCAATATCTATTGCTAAGTAGATTTGGCTTTGAATCCTTGGATCAGAGACGAAATAAAACTAGTATAGTTATATTGTACAAATTACTGTATAATATGGTTGGACTGTCCTAGATTATTTGAAAAACAAAATAAGTACTAATCGATTCAGATATCCCCCTTCATACTAAAATTGACGTGTTCGAGCGTTTTTCGCAAAAATGATGTTAAGTGGCCAAAACTTGCGTATACTATTTTCAGTGGGCCACTCTGTATATTGTATAATATAACAGTATAACTATATACAAGGTGTAACAGAATAACTATTCCTAATTTTCAGAAATGATAGAGGGCACATAAAGAAACATTTCTTATTAATAAACGGAAATATTTTTTTTCCCTTTTTTTTTTTCGGCAGTCGATTGTACATCGTTACAACTTGTGTTTCGAAAATGGTGATCGTAACTTCGAACAATTTTTATACAGTTTAATGCGCTATTATTTCTAATAAAATGTTCCTTAACTTAACTACTCTTTGATGTTTTGATTAAGATTGTTCTTAACGATATCTAGTGTATCTTGGCACCGAGAAATTTCCGGACACTAGTTTATTAATAAAAAATGTTTCTCTAAGTGCACTTTATCATTTCTGAAAATTAGGAATAGTTATTCTGTTACACCCTGTATAATAAAACATATATCTGTTTAATATAAATAAATATCTGTACTTTGAGAAATTTATTTTGTACTTTTTTTGCTAAATTTTATGCTTTTTAAAGTGCTCTTTTTGTGCTTATAAATCCGGTTTCTAATTATTACTATTTAAGGCTTAAATAATTAAGTTAGTCATAATAATATATTTGTATATGTATTAATATTATTATATATTAACACATTTATATTTTTTTAAATATATCTTGTACTTTAATTAGTTTATTAAATATTAGCAAAATTTTTCTGTGTATATACTCTTATATTTAATTTATATAATAAAAGAATCTATAGATCAATATTTATTTAGAATATCACCAGCGCGACGTATGTACGTACAATTTTCAAGTAAGACGTTGTTTGTTGGACAAAATTCAAGAGTTTACCGATTCGGTATGAAAACAGGCAATACGTGCTTGCCATATGTGTGCGGTTTCAAAGTGCTTCATATATCCTACCAAAAGACGAGTCCCGGATTTCATTGCTTATTTGTTACCGTGGGAGGCTTTCAAGTATCATGTATTTTTTTCCTTATTTTTCGAGGGTTATTGAAACCAAACAAAATATATTTTTTCTCCTACACCACCGGAAAATACTCAAGTGACGTTTACCGGTTTATTAGATTTGCTAAATAACGATTTTCTTGTTTGCTCCGGTCAAAGGAATAAAAATAAGGAAATATAGCTGGTATTATTGTAGCTTGATAAAAGAATTTATTTTGATATGAAGATATTTTATTTGTCGTATTTACAAAAATACAATTATTTATTCTCATTCTGTTTATTTTCCTTAATTAAAACATTACAAAAATTTAACCTAAAATCTTTCATTTTAAATTTTGTATAGAATTTGTTTTATTATTTAAGAATTTATCAAAGTGTTAGAATTATATTTTTTCAAAAGTGTTTCCTCAAAATAAATAAAATCCTCGAATCATAAAGTTTAAAGTAACAAATATTCATACATAAATACACGATTTTACTTTCATAACATTACATATTTTCTAGCCTCGCCGGGATTCAAACCCGGGACTTCCGACTTTCGTGGCAGACGATTAATATAGTCAGTCATCGCAGAGACGTATACACTGACTATACTACTTTTCCTTGCTGTCAAAGTCTTAAAAAATCGTTTATTTATTGTGCAGTTATTCTAAAAAATTCAGCATTTCAAATTTTACCAAATATCAAATACACGTAATAAATAAAAGAATAAAAAATATAAAAAAATATAAATATTTCCTTTCATAAAATCCATTCATGTAGATTCTTTTGTAATAAAAAATTCAATATTAATAATGGACTTTAGAACCAATTCCATTTCAATCATCAATATTTTATAACTAATAATTTCATTCCTCGCTATAAATAGATGCCACAAAACAAAAGATTAAATTTCAATTTCAGCTCATCGTTCTCCTGAATATTACTTAATTTCATCCACTGAAAAAATATATATATATTGCGCTTTCAGAACAAAGTTACATATATACATATATAACTTCAGAATTTCCATTCGGCTGAATCTGTACATTGATATAAGAGTATTTGTTCATGAAAAATATATAAAAGCTACATGCAGAATTTTAATTTCAGTTTGTCGTTAATAGAATATCACTTAATTTCAACCACTGAAAAAATATCCTGTACTTTCAGACCAAAGTTATAAATATACATATATATATATATATATATATATATATATATATATATATATATATATATCTGGCAATCTGGGTGAAACACAAAAAGAGCTTTTTATTCCGAATGACATTTACAATTTTTTCTTCAAGTGTTCTAAACGAAACTGAAAATAAATAAAATGCATGTCGAATAACCTTAACCAGTTACTAATAGTTGTAAAATAGTATGTATGTATATGGTATATGTTATTTATATTTATTACGTGATTTGTGAGAATTAAACTTTCTTTGGTCGAATATACAATTTCTGACAACCCTGGACGGTATACATTGTTTTTCAAAAATTTTATAAGTAAAATAAGTATATCTGAATTTTTTTTTCAATTTTTATTTAATTTGAATTACATCGGAATTAATATCAGTACGTCCGGCTAGTGTATTTTTAGGTTTTGACACTCAAAAAGTCCCGAAATAATAATTTTGGAAAAACATATATATAATACTTTTTTTTTTCATATGATGTAGACTAACCACCGTATGCATAAACATTTTCATTAAAAATAATGATTCGTTAAAATGAAAATTCTTGGATTTCGTAAGAAATCTTTCTATAGATAAGATAAACTAATTATTAGAATTGAAAATATAATAAAATATATTTGCCCGTATTCTCACCTCAGTTTTTCGTGAAATTAATTTCAAAACAATTTTTTGCTTCTGTTTTTGATCAAATATGAATAGTTTTTCTATTTTTGATCATTTTTATTATATTTGGTATTATAAAATTTAAATAAACTATTATAAAGTTCTTAATAAATAATTTTAAGTAAACGTCAAAAGCACTTTTGGCAAAAATCACTTTTATAAATAAGGTGAGAATACGGGCCATTAATTTTATTTAAAAAATTGCAACAATATTTCTTACGGAATCCAAGAAGTTTCATTTTAACGAACCATTCATTTTTAACGAAAATATTTCAGCATACGAAGATAACTATACCTATATAACATTTGTTGAATCCTATTCATTTGTTGGTAAGACCATCGTCCAACGAAACAAATAAAGCTCGAATTCAGTTTTCAAAACTTGATTTGAATACAACGTACACGTGTGCGCGTATTCACAGCAAGCGTGATGCTTTTTTTGTTTGCAATAGCAAAATCGAGTGGCAGACGCTAGGGCTCTGACAAACAACTGACAGACAGGACGACACGGCTTGTCCCTCTAACGCGCGTTCATATCCTTCCGCTTGCCAACCCAATTCCCGTCCGTGACGCTTGTTTATCCGAACGAAAATAAACCAGGTTAAGTTACCGGGAGTTTTACTTTTTTTTATGGTATAAATTAATGGCCGGCCAAAAACCGGATGTTTTTACAAGGGATAAGCTAAAATTAACAAGGTATAAATAGAAATTATGAGATATTTTTAAAAGGTTTAATTCTATTAAATATTTCTGTACTCGTTTGACCTAATTAAAGCTTGCAAAATGTATGACGGCGTTATATAATATTGAAATATTTTTGAATAGGTCAATTTTTTATATCAAAATATTTTGATAACCTGATTGTAATTGTTAACTGATATTCGCGGTCTATTATGTATAAAAAATGTTAAAATTAACTACAAGTTAAACAAAAATTCAAGAATTTATTAAAATGTTTACTATGTTATATAATTAGAGCATTTTTTTCTGTGATGATTGACTAGATTAACGCATAACTTAGTCATGACTGATCAAACACAAAATTATAATTCTCACCGTATTCTCACCTCACTTTTTCGTGAAAAGTGCTTTTATCATTAATTTCAAAATAATTTTTTGCTTCTGTTTTTGATCAAATATAAATAGTTTTTCTATTTTTGATCATTTTTATTATATTTGGTATTATAAAATTTAAATAAACTATTATAAAGTGCTTAATAAATAATTTTAAGTAAACGTCAAAAGCACTTTTGGCAAAAATCACTTTTATAAATGAGGTGGGAATACGGGCCATCATAATTTGGAAAAATGTGTTTATTTCGTAGTGTGCTCGTAGTCTAGTTGTTAAGACGTCTGCTACGAAAAAAAATTGGCTTCCTTTAATTAGTAATTTATACAAATTTTATAATCTTTTTACTTATTTTGTTACCTAGTAACTTGTTTCATGTTCTGTTTATTTACTGTACCTATATGTCATTTGCATCAATTTTTCCTTGATGATGTATGTAAAGTACATCGAAACGTCGATTTTTTATTATAATATAAACAGAACTTTTTATTTTAATATACAATAGTAAAGAATCTTGCAGAACTCATTTTATTAAAATATAAAAGCTTCAGGATTCAGTTCTGTATATATTTTATTTAAAAATCAACGTTTCAATAATAAAATATATACAAAACTAAATCCTAAGAATATTTTTATTTTTATCACTTTAATATTCGCAGTAAACTAATATATAATTAGTAGATTTTATAAATTTGTAAAAATGTGTTAGCTTTGTCGGAATTCGAAAGCAAGAGGTCCTGGGTTCGAATCCCGGCAAGACAAATTATATATTATTAATAATATGTTAGTTCACTGCGATTAAGTGGATATTTAAATATTTGTGAAAATTAATTATATTGTAAATTTCAAAAAGTAAGTTATGATAAACCTTAACAAAACTTTTGTCCCAGTTTCAATAAACGTTGTTAAACACATGTCAACTAAACAACGTATTTAACGTTATTATTTTAATTAAATAAATTTCTGTCGTAATAGATTATTCCATATTTTTAATTTCTTTATCTGCTTCAAGTAACATTTTTGAAAATATTTACAATAACCTACTTTCAATATTTATTACAATCATACACGATAATAAATTAGAAAAATACAATGCTCTTCTATATATAAAATTACGATTACATATTTTTATCCAGTAAAACGAGTAATAATGATAAATTTACGAGTGTCCATAAATTTATAGTCTGAGATGGTTGTTAGGTCATAATATGTTTCATATCTTTTGCGATCATAAGATTATACAAATTTCATATGCAATTGAAGCCTCAATTATTATCTATCGTCATAAAATTACCCATTGTATTCTAAACAGCCAGCCATATTGCTACAAATTATGTTGAAACAATAAAACATTGGCTTTTATGAACGTATAAAATTGTTGCACGTACTCGTATATTGTATGAAAACAGACGGTCGTGTTTCAACGTAATATTCGATAAAAATACACGGTATTTAAAAACTGTTGCAAGTTTTATATTTCCAGCGTTCAAGATGTGAAAATAAAATTCTCAACATGATATATAATGACAATAAAAAATTAGCTATAAATTTTCTTCTTTTTTTTTTCTTTGACCGTATGAAGATGACGTAAAATTCAAATTAAAATTTTCTACTCTTGTTCTGATACGCTTGAAGAAGAAGAAAATTAAACGATATGTACATTTTAAAAATATTTAAACAAATGCCTATAAAATTTCTCTTAAAATATCATAAATTTTTATATTAATAACCATTTTTGTAATGCGGCATAATTCCAAAGAATGGAAATATAACCTCAATTTATTACACGTATTTCGTTCATTATTACCAAGAACATAGCTCCTAATTACTGGAAATCCTTGCCAGAGAGAAAGAGAGAGAGAGAGAGAGTAAAAGATAATGAAATTATCGTGTTCTTTTTTTGAACATCACGCTTCAGAGATAATCCATGATAATTAATGACACTGCAGGATCAGATATTATTATCCAATCTTTGATCGAATTTCAGAAAAACTGCGCTTTATCGCAAAATACGTAACACTTGAACAAATATACTCTTTTGCTTGGCTCACGCTTCTTAATGTAAAAGGTACTTGTTTTTATCTTTCCGTGCATTTTGTACTCCACTATAAAATTGTATGACTACTTTTAAAACAACATTAACTTAGACATTGTAAAATTTAAAATATACTGTATGTATTTTGTTTTAAGTACTATACTAAATTTTCTTGCTGTAATTTATCGTGAGACGTTCCAAATAAATACTTATTGTAATATAATTTTAATCTTTATAAATATATAACATTTTTTTTTGTAATAAATGTAACTATATTGCTTCTAAGCGAACAAAAACTTCGGATAAAATTTAGTATATATTCATTCTACTAGACAAGCCCAACGACCGTTTTTTGTAGTTTAAATACTCGTTTTGTAGAAGAAGAATAACCCCAAAAAATAACACCGTTTATAAAAATCGGAAAGAATTTTTCGAAGTATTGATATTAAATTTTGTAACATTTTAAGCTCAATCTAAAATACTTTTAAAAAGATAAAATAAAAATCACATCACTTTGCGCACATAAACTGTAATGGCAAAATTTACAATTTCATATAAATTTGAAAATTTTCACAGATGGTATCTTTGAAAATAAACGCATCTCTTTGCAAGACAAACACGATTTCAAAGCGAGAATCGTTGAATGAATTCAATAGAATCATGTCAACAATTTTCCACAACAATCTGCAAATTCCGAAATAACAAACATTTGCACAAATATTGTACATTGCGGAACAAAAGCAAAGACACGAAGAAAGAAAAAAGAAAAACAACGCACGATTTTTCCGAAAAGCTTATCTTGTTTATTCATACATATACAGACAAAGAAACATCGGCAGATAGCCGGAGACATCTAGCAAGAAATTGAGAAATACAAGCAATCACTTAGTATAAGACTAAAAAAAAAGTTATATCTTCGCATCTTGCCAGTAAATTCATATGAGAGTCACGTTCTATTCGTAGTCACAAATTTTAAAACCAATTCTTATTGTAAACGAATTTCAAAATAAATTTTTATAACTATTAGATATCGTGAATACCAGAGCTGGGCTATATATTATATATATATATATATATATATATATATATATATATATATATATATATATATATATATATATATATATATCGGCCGTGAAATCCTGAGAATTACTATTTATTCATGATTTATTTCAAATATTTATTCATAAATTATTACCGTCTAAAGTGGCCTTTAGAAATTATAAGTAATAATAAAAAAGGAGCATTAAATTAAAAAATTTAAACAATATCTTAATAATAACTCGGGAAAAGAATATTATCTCATATTTACTAGAATAATTACGAAATTCATTTGAGTAGGATATAAAATATGTACATTTCTACTTGTGAAATTTGATGGGTAACTGTTTACATATGTATATATAATATATGAAAATTAATATGTCAACATGTTGAGGAAGACATATTCATAAGATATGTCTATATGTCACTCACGATATTACAGAAAAGAGAACCAGTTGAGTAATAATAATATTCCTTGCGACATACGATGTATGAGTATTTGTTTTACATCAACTACCATCCAACCCTTATGAAAATATCTCTCATTTATAAGTATAAGCTACTAAAATAATATTTGTTAAAACGATATTATTTTTTGGTTATTTGCTTTCATTTATTACTAGATAAAGTATTTTAATATATTAATGCAGTGGTTTCCAAACTTTTGCTATTCTCGGAGCTCTTGTTGAATCCAGGTTTTCCCAAGATTTTGTGGTAACTAAGTAGTTTGCAGAAATTGTGCTAGATAACGTTTTTACTACTTAGACTGCAAGGAAAAAGTGGTATAGCGTTTGGTACGGTGTCTGTAACATTTTCAAAAAAAAAAAAAAAATTGTATAGAAATCCTTCATATAGCCTCTAGATGACGAATTTGAACTTAGTTTATGTGGGTGTATGGATGTGCGTCGTCAGCTCGCTCACTCGGTCGTAAGTCAAAATTTTGTGGCCGCAACTCCTCCTAGACGGTTCAACCGATTTTAATGAAATTTTCAGGATAAATTTGTCTAGTGCCCAAGATGGTCATGTGGTTTTGTTTTTTTCCAGTGATGCCAACTTTCCGAGAAAAAAATTACTAAAGTTTTTAAAAATTTATATTGGCTACGTTATTTATCCGATTTTGATCAAATTTTCAGAAAAGATTTCCCTAATGCTCCCATTAATTACATAATTTTATTAATATTCAGTGTTGCCAACTTTCCGAGAAAAAAATTACTAAAGTTTTAAAATTTTTATTATGACCATGTTATTCATCCGATTTTACTCAAATATTCACAAAAGGTTCTCCTAGTATTCATATAATTTATGTAATGTTAACAAAATACAGTGTTGCCAACTTTCCGAGAAAAAAATTAGTAAAATTTTTAAAAATTTATTATGACCATTTTATTTAACCGATTTTAATCAAATTTTCATAAAAGTTTTTCCTAGTGCCTAAATAAATTATGCAATTTTAACAAAATACAGTGTTGCCAACTTATCGAGAGAAAAAATCACAAAAATTTTTAAAAATTCATTGTGGCTTCATTATTTATTCGATTTTGATCAAATTTTCAGAAAAGTATCTCCTAGTACCCACATAAATTATAATATTATTAAAATACACGTTGCCAACTTTCCAAGAAATGTCAAAGTGATCTATATATGAGTTTACCCATATACTTCTATTCTTGTTTTTTTTTTCGGGTTTCTGTTCAGTTCCGGTTCGAAGTCCTGGCTGATACACATTTGGAGCCGTTCTTGGTAGTTTTCCATTACTCTCACTAGTACACAATAATTTTTCGAAATTTTGGAGTTATTTCTTCCGTAGCATGTATATAGCTGATGTGCCTCGTTCTCCCCGAAAATTATTCAAATTCAAAGTAAACACAAAACCCGAAAACTAATTTGAATACGCGCTACCCGACGGGTGCCAGAGTCTAATTCAATTTACACAAAATAGCGCGCTGTCAGAAGCATAAACGAAGTGTTGGACTCAGAGCTTCACTCACTCTCTCTCTCTCTCTCTCTCTCTCTCTCTCGCTATATAATATACTTTAATTTCTCTCTTCAGTTTCATTGTGTAAAAACCCAATCAAAAATCAATTCCCAGGACCCGATCTATTGAAACATCTCAGCAACGCGCCGCACGATTGGAAAAGCACCGTCAATAAGCTTGTAAACAAAAGCAAAACATTTGACGCTGGCAGTTCAATAATATTGGAAAATAGTTGAATAGCCGTGTTTGGTATCCCAAGTTCTCACTACCCCTCATACTTACAATTACGTAGTTATACAAAAAAGTGTACTACAAGATTTTAGACAAAAACTTTGAGAAGGTACTTACTTTTAATAAACAATACATTCATTGCACAAAGACGGCTATGAATTTGAAATCAGTTAAATAGTGGAAAAATTATTTTTCTTTAAGCGTATAACAATATAAATATATATACATACATACATACATACACAATCACGCCATGTACCCAAAAGGGTGTGGCACAAACTATTTTCATCATCCCGAAATCAGTCGCCTCCAAACACTCCTATCCAAACAAGCAACTTTCGCTTCATCCACATTCATAATTCCTCTCATACATGATCTTCTATTCCTACTACTTGGAAACTTTCGCTCACGCAAAACACTCTCAATCATATCACTCCAACTACTCATCGGATGTCCAGGCAAACGTAAACCATCAAAATCATTCAAATAAATCTTTTTAACCAAACTTTCATTAGACATTCGCTCAATATGTCCAAACCATCTTAACTGACTAACACCAATATAAATATTACGTTACCATATTGTCTATGTAGAAAGAGTTCATTATGTTTATTAAGTTAATTAACAATTGCATTGTTTATTTTCGCTTGAATTTTAATTTGATTATTAAAAATATGTCAAATTAAGTTCATTGACAATTGCATTGTTTATTTTCGGTTAAATTTGAATTTAATTTTTGAAAATGAATGAAGAAATGCAAGAAATGCAATTTGCACCGCCCAGAATGGTCAGAAATTGTATATTCGACCAAAAAAATATTAATACTCACAAATAACGTAACAAATTTAAATAACATATACATACACATACTATTCTACAACTGTTAGTAAGGTTACTTAACACGTATTTTTATTTATTTTTAGTTTAACTTCATTTAGAACGCTTAAAGAAAAAAACGTATATGTCTGACCTGTCGTTTCGTCCAGATTGCTTGACCTTGGCTTTGCCCGGCCACAAATATCATTGCTTTCTACTTCTCGTAACATACATACATACATACATACATACACAATCACGCCATGTACCCAAAAGGGTGTAGCACAAATTCTTTTCATCATCCCGAAATCAGTCGCCTCAAACATTCCTATCCAAACAAGCAACTTTCGCTTCATCCACATTAATAATTCCTCTCATACATGCTCTTTTATTCCTACTACTTGGCAACTTGGCTAACGCAAGCCACCCTCTCAATCATACCATCTCATACAACTACTCATCGGACGTCCACCTGCAAACGTATACCATCAAAATCATTCAAAAAAATCTTTTTAACCAAACGTTCATTAGACATTCGCTCAACATGTCCGAACCATCTTAACATAATATACTATTATCTCTAAAATTCAAAATCTTAACATAAATTAACAAAAAACAATCTCCCTAGAAAAGCTATTTGATAAAGAAAACCTAAATACAACTCGACAAACTTTCACATATATTTTGGATACGATTACGTCTTCAGAATGACATAATCATGTTTATATCACAGCAAGGGGCGCTTCATGTATGCGCTTATCAGCAACGATATGATGCGGTTGGCAAGCGTTAAAGTCGGTGTTATGCAAGCACGTAATACCGGCCAAGTTTCAAATTCCATAAAGTTTGGGGGACAGCAAAACTGCGGCCAGCCAACCCCGTACAATAGTATGAAGGATGAATAGAATAACTCTCCTCATACTGACACACCCACACGTTTGACATTGTTCCATATTTCATTAAATTTCTCGATTAATAAGCGAATTAATTACACTATAGATGTAATGCTGGTAAAGATTTACTCTTAAGACATTGCTAATTACCTAAATTTGATTTATTAAACATATTATGAGCTTTTTGTTACTCAGTTACTTATTACAATGTTTTTTGTTTGTTTATTATTTATAACATACAATGTAAATAAAAATAGTATTATAAAAAATCCCAAAACCACACTTAAATTAAAATAAAGCTAAATACGTATTTCGGAAGCTAAGCTTCCATCTTCAGTAGCTAAATAAAATCTACAAAAATCTTACCTGTGATTTAAAGTGCTTAAATGTTTATGTACTTTTTGATCACAGATAAGATTTTTGTAGATTTTATTTAGCTACTGAAGATGGAAGCTTAGCTTCCGAAATACGTATTTAGCTTTATTTTAATTTAAGTGTGGTTTTGGGATTTTTTATAATATTATTTTTATTTTTATTTAAATTTCGCCACAGTAGATCATTTTCTAATCTTTTATACAATGTAAAAAAAATATCTTAAATTTATGTAATTTTACTGTAATAATTAACGTAATATTACATTTTTTATGAAAAAATTACAAACCATAAATTTTTTACAGGATAGTACAAAATCTTTTAGAACTCATTATGTTAAAGTTAATAGTTTTTAGGTTTAATTTCTTTTAGAATTAAGAATTTGTCGTTTCGGCACACTAGACGTGCATCATTAGAAAAAAATACAAATAACATAAATAATAAAAATAAAATTGCTTTAGGTTAAAGTTCTGTATTAATATTTATAATCAATGTTTCCACATTTACAGTAAATAACAGAACAAGTTACTAGGTAACAAATAAGTAGATCGTAAAATTTTTATAAATTTGTAATTATAAATCTTATTCAACTCAGTACCTTCACAGTGATTGATGTTATCTTTTTCATTATAAATTTCTAATTTCAACTACAATGAAGGCACTGACTTCAATAAAATTTAGTTACTTATTTGTTACCTAGTAACTTGTTTCTATGTTCTGTTATTTAGTATAAATATCATTTGTATCAGTTTTTCTGATGAAAACGGATATTGAGTTTGTTAAAACGACGATTATAAATTAATTCAGAACTTCACCTGTAGCAATTTTATTTTTATTATTTATACCATGTATTTTTTCTAATGTTGTAAATTTTTAATTGTGAAAGAAATTAAACCTAAAGTTTTTTTACTTTATCATAATGAGTTCTAAAGGATTTTTTATTTTTACTTTATTAATTAGTTAGTTAACATTGGCAAATTTATTTTTAGTTTAGTTTTATTTAGAAAAAATCATATATATCACTTGGAATAGAAAGTTATTTTTGTATTTCACCCAAAATGCTTGTCCTCGGCAACAATTATCTGGGCACAACAAAATAATCATCTCTTTCTACTTCTCGTAACATAACATATTTCGATAATAATATAATAATGATTTGAATTGAATAAATGCTTAATGTAATTGTAAATAAATATTTTTTTGATGAGTAAATTGTGTAGGCTTTGTTATTTTTGTGATGGAGAAAGGCATGTTGATGAAATAAGTAAAGAAATGGGGGGAGAATCGATTGAAGAGGTTTTGTCAACGTCAAGAAATAATTGATTTGGATGGGACAAGATCTTGTTTTTTCATTCATTTGCTAGCAACATCGACATGTACCTACACAAGATGTAATGTCCCTAATGGTTTGCCAAACAAGATTGGTACAAAACACGGTAGAACTTCAAAACATTTCGGTAGGAATTTGTTTTTGTTTTCTTCTTCTTCTTCTAATGTAGGTGATTAATAAGGAAGAATATATAATTATAATAAAATAAAATAAAATTGTATTAATCGACATTTCGATAAACTTTATGTACATCATCATGACGAAAAAAAGATGCATCTTTTTACCTGACCGTGTTTCTTTAATCGAATATGCAGTTTCTGATCACCCTGAACCAGTGCATATTGCATTTCTTGCATTTCTACACACATTTTCAATAATCTAATTAAAATTTAAGCGAAAATAAACAATGCAATTGTCAATTAACTTAACTTGACTTAATGATTTTTTTAAGATAGCCGTCGGAGATGACAAATTATATACACTTGCTGTGTTTCTTTGATCAATTAAATTCAAATTCAAGTGAAAATAGACAATCCAATTGTTTTTAATTTTTAATTTGACTTTTGCAATTAATTGTCAATTAATTTAAACTGACGTAATAGTTTCGCAATATGACTACCAAAAATGTCAGATTGTAGTTATGTTTACTGTTGTATAATAATGTCATTATTGTACTACTATAAAGTAACCTCTTTCTACAAAGACAATTAAAGTAACATAATATTAATTTGATTATTTTATTATGAAGAAAATATATATATATATATATAAAATTATTTATATTTACAAATATTAAATAAACAAGTAGAAAATAATTTCTTATAGTATTATTTAATATAGTAAAAAAACTCATATTAAAATAAAGCTGCTTTAGGTTAAAGTTTTGTACTAATATTTATTTATAATCGACATTTCGACGAACTCAACGTTCGTCTTCATCAGGAAAAAATGACATTTACAGTAACAAATAAGTAACTAGATCATATAGAACTTTAACCTAAAGCAGTTTTATTTACTTTTATTTAAAAAACATTTTTATTATAATACGAAATTATTATTCAGCTTTGAAAAAATACCCCCCCCCCCTATATATTGTAAACTTTCATAACTACACCACACTACACCGTGTGGTAATACGTCTTTGCCCCGGCTAGCTTTCACCCCAAAAATATCTCAGACAAGGCCCAGGAAAGCTCACATCAACATTGACATCGGTACGAAGGCTAGTAAGCTAGCGAGCTTGGCAACCACCATCGTCATCATGGTTTTAGGATGTGACACGGGCCGAATATGACCTTTGGCCTCTCGGTACGGATATACCCCAGGCGACCGCTCTCTCTCTCTCTCTCTCTCTCTCTCTCTCTCTCTTATCCAACTGTCGCTCATTTCAATTCAATTTATGTGTTGTATCAGTTTTAAACAGCCGACCCTCTTTCATTGCCCTACCCCTACATATGTGTAAGCGAAGATGGAATACACGAGTATACTCGTTCGTAGAAGTTTTGGGCGATTCACTAGTTTGAAATTGGATACAAATTAAATTTTGTTCAGTTTCTCAGTAAAATTTACTAGTTTAAGACGAAAGATTATATAAAAATAATGTTATTTTTGTATTATTATTTGTCAAATAGATTAACCTCATTTAGTAAAATTCATAATTATTGTACTAGGAATAGAAATAATTATAGTTTGTCGCATAAAAATAAAACATCTACTAATAATTCGATTTTTAATAAAGGTATATATGAATACAATAAGTTACCATTAGAGATAAGAAGAATCAGTAATATAAAGAAATTTACATATAAGTTAACAAAATTATTAAAAATGACTGATTGTATATTGATAATAGTCTATATATATACATTTGTGAATATTATTGTATTATATTTTTTGTTTTTTCTTCTTTTTATATATTTTTATGTTAAATGTTTATATTAATTATACATATTTGTGAATAACTGTATTTTAGCTAAATAAACGTCTATCATTATTATTTATTTCAAATATATTACAGTATTTTCAGAAAAAAAATGGAAAAATAAGAATTTTTTCATAGGCGTCATAGTGTATCTTTTAGTTTATCAAACAGTGTTGCCGTATGCTATGTTTACATTTTAAAATTTAAATTACAATAAACATTATGGTTGTGAAATATTATTATTATTTGTATATTATAACATCCTAAAATTATCACATTAAAAAAATATTAATAGTAAGAAGCTTTGAAAAAAATAAATGTTCTTTTTTCGCTGAAATATTGAATTTTGTCTTCTGAAAAATGTTAAAATCAAATGAAAATGATGAAATATCTCTCGTACAGCATTCCCGCAATAAAATTTATTTATTCAGCAGTTAGGGGGTACGCTTAGTTACAGTTTTGTGTGCGCCAACATAATATTCTCCATTTTCTATACAGTACTTAATGCCTAATTCAATTTTAATTAAATAAATATTCTTATGGTTTTTATTTATCTATTTCTCAGTGTACGGAATTACAATATTCTCAAACCAATTCCTAAATATCACAATAGCACTGCCCCCATGCATAGATCCAAATCATAATATTCAAACACTGTTCGATTGATTGCACGCCTGACTGTCAACATGAGAACATCCCTAACTCCATTTCCGTTGCAGCATTTCCTGTTTCATCTCTCATACACCTCAAACCACAATTGATTTCCACCCCCCTCTCCATCTTCCAACTCACCCCCCACCCCCTTCTCCAATCCATCCACAAATACAACTGCCAGATACATAACCAAGTGCCCTATTATTACCGGTTGATATTCAGCTGTGGCTACCACAACCATGAATATTCCGAACGAATTCGGATATTGAGTGGATTGGGCCCTAAGAGATACTGCGGGGGCAGAAACATTTCAAATACTCCGGCTACGCGGTAATGATGGAAAAACCCTGAAGCGATTTATAAAGCTTAGGAGAGGTTATAGATAAACGGCGGAGAAGTTAATATAAGCAAATGATAATTAGAACTGCTATTTGAACTTGATATTGGGAGTATTGTATATTGATTGTTGTTTTTAATAATTAATTTTGCAGATACAAAATGAAGTACCATATATATATATATATATATATATATATATATATATATATATATATATATATATATATTAGGGTGGCCCTTATTTTGGGAAGGTTCTAATTATACCGGTCTCCACCCGAAAACCGGTTTAAAATAAAAAAAATAATAAGTGAATTTTTCAGATTTTTTAAGTCAGTCTAACTTCATTATTAAAATATAAAACTGATTATATAATAGAAATAAATGTACTAGTAATGCAAAAATTAAGATTGTTAAAACTATTATATAATAAATTGTATTTTTATTTATAATAGGCTCAGATACAAAAAAAAACCTTATTATATAATCACTATACATTATTTTAAAATAGATAAAAATATTTGACCTATACAAAAAAAAATATGATCTACCGAATAGTACCTATGAAAATAATAGTTTACCTATGTATTAAATAATTAATCTATGGATTTAATTTTTAACCTATAGAATTAATTATTGATCTATAGAAATATTTATCGACCTATGAAAATAATTATCGACCTATGGAAATAATCAAATACCTACTGATATAATTATCGATCTATAAAATTTGATCTATAAAATTAAGAAAGTGGCTATTTATACATACGGTATGTATACGCAATTGGATATTTATACATACAGTATTGTTACGTAATTGGCTATTTAGGGTAGGTTAGGTTAGTAGGTTGGTTTAGGTTTTTTTTTTACTATAGATCATTTTTTAATTATTAATAGGTAAATGATTGATTTTTCTGCAGGTAAAAATATAAAATTTCATAGGTAATATTTGAATTATTAATAGATCATAAAATTAGCATCCTTTTAAAATTTAGCAGTACTTTTTTTTTAAATCTCTCATAATGTATTCATTCATAATATATTATTAATAGCAAATAATCTTCAAAGATCAATTTCTTCTGATCCAAACCACAAAATAACGACACAATTCAACCCTTTAAACTCTGCGAGCATTCAACAAAACTCCATTCCTCCATTATACCAATAAAGGGCTAGAAACCTAGAGGGGGTCTATGTGAACAATGCTGTCTCAACCCCATCCTTGGAGTCACTCGGTCAGGAAGGTTACCACCACACAGACGGAGGCATTTCTACCCCCCGATGTCCCCCCATGCATAATTCAAAATAGTTGTCTCCTGGACGCCAAATGAGATCAAATATTCATGGCGTGCCTACTTTCCCCGGGTCCGAAAGACAAGTTCGAGACACTCTGTGTGGTCACTTTTGCCAAAATTCAAAGTCATTCCCGGCTGGTTTGGTTGTTTGTTTTGTAGTTGTCGCGCTTGGTTGTTTAGTCTTCGAAATATTTCGGACAAAGAGTTTTGTGTGTGCGTGTGCGAATTATGCCGCAGAATTCTGAGGGCCTAAAGACAATTCCGTTCGGAGGACTTAACAGTTAAAAGTTAGTTGTTTGGCTTATGCTCGGTTGGATAGTTAGTTAGGTGTGGTTAAACTGAGTTAGTTGAGCTGGTCGCGGGCGCTTATAGATTTTGATTAATTGCCCGATTGCAAGATATGCGCTGTTTCGTGATTAGTTTGGCGTTTTGGTGTTTGTGCTAATTAACAAAGTTGTTACTAAGGAGTTGGCATTGGATTATAAGAAATTAGATAAATAGAATATAACTTTTGCGTTTATACTAATTAAGAACAATTTCCCACCTCTTTTGTTTATGAAAAAGTACTTTTTATTTTTTGCTAATATGAATAAATAAATATTTAACTGGTTCTAAAATAATATAATGAACGTTTGGTTAAAAAGATTTATTTGAATGATTTTGATGGTATACGATTGCGTGGACGTCCGATGACTAGTTGGAGTGGTATGATTGAAAGTGTTTTGCGTGAGCGAAAGTTTCCAAGTAGTAAGAATAAAAGAGCATGTATGAGAGGAATTATGAATGTGGATGAAGCGAAAGTTGCTTGTTTGGATAAGAATGTTTGGAGGCGACTGATTTCGGGATGATGAAAAAAGTTTGTGCCACACCCTTTTGGGTACATGGCGTGATTGTGTATGTATGTATGTAGATAAATAGAATATAACTTTTGCATTTATTTTGATTAAGAACAATTTCCCATCTCTTTTGTTTATGAAAAAATATTTTTTATTTTTTGCTAATATGAATAAATAAATATTTAACTGGTTCTAAATTAATTAATATTACGAAACAATTTCAATTACAATACTAATATAAATTATTCATTTTCCGAGAATTGTGAAGGAAAAGATAAATTTTTGATTCGTGTGTTTTGTTTGGTTTTGTTTCGGCTAGCCAATCAATCAATAGAAGATGCAAGTACATATTTCACAATAAAACTGACATCTTAGCTCATAGATTCTGATATTTTGACATTTGACGTTTATCACACTCGATTCTATTATAGATTTCTCGTTGTCTGCAATATCACTCTGTCATAACTGATTCGTCTAAAAAAAAAAATATTATATTTTTTTACTGCAATCATACAAATGATTAAGATAAACTATTATTATTATTTTGATAAATTTATTTTTATAAATTTATAAATAAAGTGTAATTTGTTTTTTCTAATATATAAACATTTATATTAATAAAAATGCGTACATTATGATATAAAGTTTGTGAGCAAATGTTTAAAGAAGCGAGATACAATTAAGCATTTTTAATTATAATATATAATTATAATATATATAATTATTAATGTTTGTGTTTTCAACAAATACACATGTCTACTTTGCTTTTTAAATTACAAGCGTTATTTAAGTACTTGAATATGTATGTACGATTTTATTATAGTATAAAATCTTTCAGAACTCATTGTATAAAATAAAACGGCTTTACTTTAAGTTCTCAACATGCATTAGAGTATTTTTATGATGTGAAATTCGAATATACTTACAAGACCAATCAATATTAAGAGCAGATTTATAAGAAAAGTAATAGAAATTTATAAAGAAAAAGATAACATCAATCACTGTGAAGGCACTGAGTTAAATAAAATTTATAAAAAATTTATAATCTAATTACTTATTTTAGTTTAAGTTCTCAACATGCGTTACAGTATCTTCATGATATGAAATTCAAAGATACTTACAAGATCAATATTAACATTGATAAGAGAAGCAATAGAAATTTATAAAGAAAAAAATAACATCAGTCACTGTGAAGGTACTGAGTTACATAAAATTTATATAATTTTTATCATTTATTCGTTACCTAGTAACTTGTTTCTATGTTCTGTTATTTACTATTAAAGGTCATTTGTATCAGTTTTCCTGCTGGAAAACAAACGTTGAGTTCATCGAAACGTCGATTATCAATAAATATTAATATAGAACTTAAACCTAGAGTCGTTTTATTTTACGATTTTATTGTTTTCAGCAAATAAATTCTATAAAATATGCTAATCATCCGCGATGAAATCTAACCAAATATAATAAAACACTGCAGTAACATTGAACAACCGAGCATATCATTTCATTTACCGTTCACAGTCTGAACTTCATTTGACATTCGGATAAAAACCATCGAACATTTTCAACAGCGCAAAACAAAACAGACATCAGGCAGACGTAGAACCAACACACATATTCGTCTCATACCTACATCTCAATTGGGAAGCAAGGCAACTTCGGTGTGTGTGAGAGAGCAAAGATACTCTTCGACCAACCGGAAAGCAACGGTGCACATCTGTGCAAATGTAATAAAAAGCTAGCGTACGCTTTGCAGAAGTAGCAGAAAAGAGATCCTACTTGCTGCAATGCAATATAGTTGATGTATTTGCTTGTTGCCAACATGCTCACGTACGGTGCTTGTTTTTATATATATATATATATATATATATATATATATATATATATATATATATATATATATATATATATGAGATATAAAATAATGACACACGATTCACATCTTTGATCCTCTGAATATGGTATTTATTGTTTTTATACTTGCGTTGCTGTTTCACTGTAATCGATTGTAATTATTGACACTTTTTTGTACAATTCAATTTCGTGTGTAAAATATAAATCTTAAATTTATGTATTTTGTCATAGGTTTTAACAGGAAAAATAACAACATTCTGTAACTTTACTAAACATTTATGAACTTTATGAACACTTACATTTACAAACCAGGTAAAATTATATAGATTTACAATGTACTAAAATTGTTCAAAAGTTGTTAAATTGAAATTATAGAATTTTCTGAATTAATTTTTCAGTGCTTGATGACTGAATGACAGTTTCTATTACACAATCTGGTAGATGTATATGGTAATAATAAAACAACATATATGAGAGATGTGACACTGTAAAAAGTTTTGTAAATTTACATAAATTTTTATAGTAAAAATTACTATAAAATTATATGTAAAATAACTTTACTTTATTAATTATGAAAATTTACAGAAAAAATAAAAAAACAAACAAATTTACATAGACTAAATAGAATAAATAATGTAATAAAAGTTAATTATAAACATATAATCTACCGAATGGTACCTATGAAAATAATAGTTTACCTATGTATTAAATAATTAATCTATGGTTTTAATTTTTGACCTATAGAATTAATTATTGATCTATAGAAATATCTATCGACCTATGAAAATAATTTTCGACCTATGGAAATAATCAAATACATACTGATATAATTATCGATCTATAAAATTAATAAAGTGGCTATTTATACATACGGTATGTATACGCAATTGGCTATTTATACATACAGTATTTTTACGTAATTGGCTATTTAGGGTAGGTTAGGTTAGTAGGTTGGTTTAGGTTTTTTTTTACTATAGATCATTTTTTAATTATTAATGGGTAAATGGTTGATTTTTCTATAGGTGAAAATATGAAATTTCATAGGTAATATTAAAATTAGCTTCCTTAAGTTAATACACCAAGCTATTTTTCCTACACATAAATATTATAAAATATTTGATGTTATTAAAGTAAATTAACTAAGAAAAGAAAATTATAATCGAAATTTATTAGAAAATTATTCACAAATTTACGTATAGATAAAATTTTCTTTATGCCATCCACACCTATCATATACATAAGAATAATAGCGTTGCAATGTTCCGTTTGGCGCGGTATCCATTACCGAAAGTTTGAAATTCTCTGGTTAGAGCGCAACATTAACGAAAATACAGTTTGAAAAGCTTCTAACCAAAACCTGGCGTACCACTTCAAACTTTATCCAATTTCTTTAAGCCGTCCATAAACATTCTATTCACATATTCGCCGTTCTTTTGCCCAGCCCCGGTCCGTTTTCTTCAGTTTCAAACCCGGTGGTATACGTACGTGCGCATATAGTACCCGTTCTACCTTTCAGTAATAGGAAACTAAATAGAATACGTCGACATTTCAATATCAGACTGAAAACCGTATTTGCATAGTTTCAGTATTTTCATGTTTCAGAGATGAAAGATCGCGGATTATATTATTCAGTTACTTTTATTTTATTTATCATGGTTTCTAATAATAGGTAATATTTTATCGTTTGCTTTGATAAAATGTAAAATATAATAAAACGGCTTTAGGTTGTAGTTCTATATTAATATTTATTAATAATCTACGTTTCGACAAAATGTCATTTGTATAAGTTTTCCTGATGAAGACGGACGTTGAGTAAGTCTATTATTAATAAATATAAATATAGATATTTTAATATAATAAGTTCTGAAAGATTTTTTACTACATTATCGTAAATGTAAAACATTCATTTTTCTTGTCTCTTTATGAGACACTTTTTTGTTATTAGTACAATGAAAGATAGTTCGGACATGTTCAGCGAATGTCTAATGAACGTTTGGTTAAAAAGATTTATTTGAATGATTTTGATGGTATACGTTTGCGTGGACGTCCGATGAGTAGTTGTAGTGGTATGATTGAGAAAGTGGCTTGCGTGAGCGAAAGTTTCTAAGTAGTAGGAATAAAAGAGCATGTATGAGAGAAATTATGAATGTGGATGAAGCGAAAGTTGCTTGTTTGGATAGGAATGTTTGGAGGCGACTGATTTCGGGATGATGAAAAGAATTTGTGCCACACCCTTTTGGGTACATGGCGTAATTGTGTATGTATGTATGTATGAAAAAAGCCAAGTATGTAGAGTCGGAATCAAAGTCAAGTCGATTTTATTTGTAAAAAAAAAATAAACAAAAAGATATTTTTCTTTTTTTTTTTAATACTAAAAATAATGCCAACTTATCATCTTGAGCGAATGTCTAAATGAAATTTCGGTTAAAGAATGTATATGAATGATTTTGAAGGTCTAGTTAGGTATGTTTAGAGGAAACTAATTTCGGGATAGTTGAAAGAGTTTGTGCGATACCTTTTTTGGGTACAAGGCGTGATTGTGTACGTATGTTATATTTTGGTACGCTTCAAGAAAAACAAAATAATTCTATTTCACGTATTTCTCCGAAAAAACAAACAAAAATAACAAGAAATAAAACGGAAAATCCATGTATAGACACACACAAAAAAAAAAACACAATCGTATCCCCGGATGAGAAAAAGCCAGTCGGATACTGGCTGTTAGAAAGACAAGCCTATAGTACACGAAATGTAGTAGAAACGCCCGTCCAATCGAAGGATTTGAGTGAAACCCATATTCAATACCGGATTAACGTTACAGCGAAATACCCGACAGAAATCCCTAAACAAAACAAAACACAAACGCGAAACCCACCCCGCCTCCGAAACCCCCGTATTTGGAACCCTGACATCGACTTTACTTGTTGACCATGTTCCACACAACTGTCTTTTTTTGAAAAAAAAAAAATCAATTACTATTGTATTACTTATATTCAATGAGTAACTAGTGAAATTTTGAGAAAAATATATAATCTTAATATTTTTGAGTATTATACAGTGTGTAAAGTGATGAGGTTTCCTATAGAGAAAAAAAATTTAATATGAGTTTTAGGAGAAAAACTTATTCTTTATAAAAAAATTTGCTTCTATCAAAACCCCTTATAGTCAAAGAAAAATCCAGTAATCACTTAATATAAGATCAAAAACTTGATATTATGTCGAGTTGTTGATTTTAAATATGACTAAGTCCGAATGTTACATCAGTATCGTGTTACCCATGAAAAAAAAATATAAATATATACATTTTTTTAATGATATTTTGGCAAATTAATAATAATAATAATAATAATTAAAAAGTAAATTTCTTGTATGACAAATATTTTTAACATTTTTCACACGATACTGATGTAACATTCGGACTATTTAGTCATATTTAAAATCAACAACTCGACATAATATCAAATTTCTGATCTGATCTTAAGTAATTACTGGATTTTTCTTTGACTATAAGGGGTTTCGATACAAGCAAAATTTTTTATAAAGAATAAGTTTTTTTTCCTAAAACTCATATTAAAATTTTTTCCCTATAGGAAACCTCATCACTTTACACACTGTATATTAATTTCTTTAAACGCACATGACATTTTAAACAGAAAATAGATCTTTCATAACTTCCCCGTACACTTATTTCAATAATACAGCTTGCTTATATAGATATATTAAAAAAAAACAGCTATAATTACCCGAATATCCGGTTAATTTTATATCCAGCTCTATAATTATCCGGATTCGGTTACCAGCAACAATACAACATACAGAACACCACGTAATTAGCCGCTGAAATTGATGAAGCCCATCTGTGAGCGTTACCCTTTTTTTAGGTCCTAGAACCGTTCCCAGTGGAACACAACCCCTCCCCCTTCCCTAGGCCTACCAATGCTACCGAGGAATAGATAGGCGACCATTTGCCACCGTTGATAATTTACAAGCAAATTGCGTGGCTTTTTTATTCGAGCAAAAGCCAACACGGGCCAGGGGATAGTATGCAAACGAGTTGATTATTTGAACTGATTAGAGCCCCGAAGCGGTGAATCCAGTTGATATGGGTCGCTAGGTAAAAGAGAGAAAGAGAGAGAGAGAGAGATGATAGCGCTGTACGCCAGAAGCTATCAGATTATTTGATGGGGGAGGTCTTTATTATGTGATATTGCAACTTATGACCGGAGTTTGTTGCGGACGATTCCAATCTGAATAGATGGAGAGAATGTCACAGCAAAAGATTATCTCGTCCGGCTATGATGATGGCTTTCCTGAAGATGATCTTTTATTGGATAATGGAAATTTGTCGAATTTGGATGTGGATAGTGAAAGTTAGTACTTATAATGTGAAAAATTAATAGGTTTTTTTTCGAAAATATAAAGTATAACACAGTAAAAAATTCAGAACTTATTGTTTTAAATTTAAACTATCTTCATCGGGATAAAAAATACTAATATCGTTAGTATTTTTTATCCTCATAAAGACGAGTGTTGAGTTTCATCGAAACGTCGTTTTTAAATAAACAATTAAACATAACTTAAACCTAAAACAGTTCGGACGTGTTGAGCGAATGTCTAATGAACGTTTGGTTAAAAAGATTTATTTGAATGATTTTGATGGTATACGTTTGCTAGTGGACGTCCGATGAGTAGTTGGAGTGGTATGATTGAGAGTGTTTTGAGTGAGCGAAAGTTTCCAAATAGTAGAAATAAGAGCATGTATGAGAGGAAATATGAATGTGGATGAAACAGAAATTGCTTGTTTGGATACGAATGTTTGGCGGCGACTGATTTCGGGATGATGAAAAGAATTTGTGCCACACCCTTTTGGGTACATGGCGTGATTGTGTATGTATGTATGTATGTAAGTATGTGTAAAGTTACAGAAAACTTGCACAGAGGTTCATTGTAAAAAAAAAACATATATACACATACGTAATATGATCAGTAGATAATCAAAATTGAAAAATAGTTTACGAAAATGAATCGTATGCATAAAATAAATACATAACATGTGTCAAAATAATATATTATGTTACAAGGACTAGAAAGCGATTATAAATCTCTATTGCTTCACTTATTAATCTGCTGCTAATATTGACTGGCAATACCATTTTTTATATATTTTTGTTTCTCTATTTTATAAAAAGAATATGTCCTCAAGAATATATATATATATATATATATATATATATATATATATATATATATATATATATATATATATATATATATAACTACCAATATATTAATAAATATAATATGAGTGTGTATAAAAATAGCGTTATGTGGAAAAATTGCGTAGCGATATAAGCTCGTATATCGTAATATTATAAATTTATCGATTATCTGTCGGGAGAGTTGATATCGAAAAAGACGAACGCCAGTGAATTAACTAGCTGAACGAAAAATGATACATGTGAATGAATGATGTAATTAAAGTTTTTGATATGAATGACCTCGATAAGTCATCATGATCATTAATATAAATTGATCCCATATTTAGTAAATTTCAATTTATTTTCATTAGAATATTTCTTTCCTTATTATTAATAAATAATAATAAATATTAATGTTTTCAAATAATTTCAAATTAATGTTGAAACATTTAAAAAATGCTTTTTATTCAAGCGTATAATACTATTAATATCACGTTAAAATATTGCCTATGCAGACAGAAGAAATTATGTAACTAGTACAATAATGACATTATTATACAGCAATTAATTACTATATATACCATTGGTGGCAGCAGTATAATAAATCAATTAGTTACTATTTAAAAAAAAAAGTAACAAATTTTAATTAACTTTAAAAGCATACAGTTAAAATTAATAAAAATCTGATTACTGAGTAATATAATCAGATTGCGCTTATTAAAATTTCTGTTTACAAAAAAACTTTTTTCAAATTATTTTTAGAAAGTATCATATTACAAAAGTTTGATTAAAAAAGAATAAATTGAAATTCTATAAACACATATTTTATAAAAAAAAAGATCTTTTTTTTATTTTTCCTTTCCTCGCATCTAATTAAGCGAAAGACTGGTTTTAAATTTCATTATTATGAAAAAGGCTATTCCATCTGACGATTTTCCATTTAAATACAATGAAAACAGTGAAGATGTTACATTTTAAAAAAATACAAGCAATTTTTTCTATGTTTTTAATTAAAATTATACAGTACCTAAGATATTTTAGAGTAAACTAATAACATTAAAATAAAGTCAAAAAAAAAGTTTATATTCCGTATTATATATATATATATATATATATATATATATATATATATATATATATATATATATATATATATATATTGTTCGTTAAGATAGATTTTTGTTGCAAAAAATATTTTTCTTCAAGCGTATTAAAATATTGATACTATGTTACTATATTGCTTATGTCATTATATTTAAAAAAGGCTTTAGGATTAAGTTCTATATTTGTTATAAATTATATAAATTATTGTTATAAGTTATAAATTGTGACTTTTACGAAAAACACAGCAAAAACACTTCAAAATGTTTCCAAGAAATATCTTGAAGTGGCGAGTGGTAGGTCAAAAATAGATATAAAAATTACTTAGTTTCAAAAATATGTACAATAACCATATAGCCCAAAACTGCCCTGTTATAATATCATCAGCATTTGTTGAAACTTACAATTAGTTTAAAAATTATTCTCATTTTTTAATCATATCACATGGTTATCGAATAGGTTTAATTACAAAAATAATACATTTTTTTTCTTCAGGTTTTGTTGGTTTTCGGTGCTTTGCCGATCAACCAGCCAATAATTTTACAACCTTATTTTAATGTTTTATAAGATCTTCTACGCTGTTCCTATATTAAAATTTTGTTAGTTTTAACAAAGTTGTAGAGTAGTTCAAATAATACATTAAAATTGTTGTTTTCTCATTAAAATGTTTGAAATTGGTAGTTATATAATAATTTAGTATCATGTCAAATAGATTATTACAAATTTCGATTTAATTTTTAAGGTAACATCAGAGCTTTTAAAATCATATTTTCGTACTATAAAACAATTTTTTGTATTGTATCTTATATTAACAAATTGGTAAGGTTATACCAATACTACACAAACACAAATAAGCATTCTCAAACAGTAATAATTATACGTGGAAAAATAGATTATTTAATAAATTACATAAACATAATTTTTTCATTATAAAATAAAATTATATGACAATATCAGAAGCACACAATTTAACAAATGTAAAAGTATATTAAATAAATTTGACAAAAATAATATTCATTAATCCGAAACGCAAATATATTTTTATAAAATTAATTATTAAATCCTTTTAACACGTTTATTTACAATTATATATATATATATATATATATATATATATATATATATATACAGGGTGTTTCACAACTTAGAGCAAAAAATTAAAGGGTATATTCTGTACGACGTGCTGATCATGAAACAAAAAGAATTTTTTTAAAATTCGCAAAGTTAAGGGTAGTTTACTTGAAATAGACATTTTTTGAACCACTGGAGTAGCATACGTCATAGAAAGAAATATTAAATGAAATTAATTATCAAAGAAACATTATGTAATGTTAGTTTTATTTATAGACAATAATTGCTTTGAATACAAAATAATTTATAATATTAATGCATTGTATTATTTAATATCAAGATAATTTGGGAAATAACATACCTGAAGCGCAAAACTACAAATACTGTTCAAAATTTGCACCATTCATCCCTACACACATTGCAGCACGTTGAATTAATGACCTAGTACAGTCTTGACACGAATTTTGTTCTCGTATTATTTCTGCTGAATTTTCTATTCTCTGCCTAAGTTCTTCTTCGTTTTCCGGCGCATTTTGGTTGTCGTAGACGAGGGATTTAAAATGACCCCAAAAATAAAAATCCAGCGGATTTAGGTCAGGGGATCTAGCAGGCCAAGCTACAGGTCCACCGCGACCAATCCACCTGTCCTCAAATACTTGATTTAAATGTTCTCTTACATTTAGAGCATAGTGTGATGGCGCACCATCGTGCTGAAACCATGTCTGCTGACGCACATTTAAAGACACATTTTCAAGTAGTTCTGGCAAAGTATTTTGTAAAAATAATAAATAATTAGCTCCAGTCATCCTATTTGGTAGAATGTACGGCCCAAGTAATATTCCATTAACAATACCTGCCCAAACATTTATCGAAAAACGATGCTGAAAACTGCCCCGTACAACAACGTGTGGATTTACTTGACTCCAATAATGAGAGTTATGATAGTTATGAACTCCCTCCCTCGTAAAAGTAGCCTCATCAGAAAATATGATGTACGAGGGGAAATTCGGATTTTCAGTGTGTTTTTGTAAAAGCCAGTTGCAAAATCGTACTCTAAACTGATAGTCAGGTTCTGTTAGCCCCTGTACCCGTTGAAAATGGAATGGGTGGTAGTTTTGATCTCTTAAAATTCGCCATACTGAACTATGTGATACTCCTAATTGTTGAGACGCTCTTCGGGTACTAATAGTTGGTTCAGCATGTACAGCATCTAAGATATCATTAACCATATTGTCGTGTTGATGCTGGCGGCCACCACCTCTCCCACGATTAGGTTGCACATATCCTGTGTCTCGAAGGCGCTGGACTATCCTCACAAACGAACGGGGAGTGGGTAATCGGCGTAAAGGATAACGTTCAGCATACAGACGTCGTGCCAATAACGAATTTTGCCGTGCTTCGCCATAAATTGACATCATGTCCACTAATTCACTGTTACTAAATGCATTCATTTTAACAAAAACTACACTACACTGCTATTCACTGTAAAATGAGAACAGTGCACCAGCAAAGATAATAATAATTAACAGCAATGTCGACGAAAGACTACCTACCCACTACCTATCAAATTAAATTAAATTATTAATTAAACTATTACACATTTTATTAGTATTAGATATTACGTAAACAATTACTTTCATTGTAGACGATTTGAAAACAATTATTAAAAATAACTATCGACCAGTGGCAAAAAAAATGTTTGCTAGAAATACGATGCAATTTTTTTTGCAAATTTTAAAAAAATTCTTTTTGTTTCATGATCAGCACGTCGTACAGAATATACCTTTTAATTTTTTGCTCTAAGTTGTGAAACACCCTGTATATATATATAAAATAAAAATTACATATTGAATTGCAATTATTTATGTTTTTGCAATGCTTATTTTGGTATACAAAAACTGAAACAAAATTTATAACAAATGACACATGACAGATATGTCACAACAAATGTCAGTTGAAATTTATTTTAACGAAAGTTTTCATTAATTCATTTGGATTTTGTTTCCGTTCATCTATTTTTAACCATGTATATGATATGTTACTAAATCGATAGAAAATGTACGTTATTCTTTTTTTAGTTACATTTTTATTTTTATTTATGAAATGTAAAACGAATTTTTATTTATTATTTATTTAAAGGCAAAAATTAATGAATACTAACATTATAAATTGTAAAACAACAGTTTTTTTTGCATAAAAATTACAAACGCATATTATATAAAATAAATATGAATAGAAAATGTATATATAAATAATTGAGATTGTATATTTAAAAAAATTTGCTGTGGCCACCACAGAACTGACCATTATCATATTAAATTAATTTATAGAATAGAAAAATGTATGTAACAGTTACTGTAGTCATGGTAACTAAAAACAAAACATAAATATGCCATCTACATACAGAATTATGTATATATCATAAAAATAAGAAAAATTATAAAAAAATATTTAGACGTATCAAATGTTCCAAATAAAAGTTTTTAATTATAACTTGTTTAATAACTACAATTGCGTTCTGGCGCAACACAAAAAAATCTAGAAAAATTTGAAAAAACTAATTGAATAAAAATAGTTTTATAATCTCAATATTAACTAATATTTAAGAAATTTTAAAAATTAATAAACTTTATTTCTAAAACAGAAACCAACATCAAACTACAAAACTAAAAATAAAGTTCCGTTCAAATAATGTTAACGTCAACTAGCTCATAGAGTTTCACACATAAGATGAAACATTAAAAATAAAAGATAAAAACGGATACCATTGCATTCTCTAGAGAATTAATAGATTCTGGTCAAGTCAAAGAAAGCATTCAGCATAGAGCGTCTTCGGCATTGGAAAACATTATATGTCCCCCAGAGAATTGGATTACGTGTGAATTAATCACAATGGGAATTGTATCTCATATATAGATAACAAAACCATTCGATCTTTCATTCAAGTCGTCACTTTCAGATCAGTGGTTCATAAAATGTGTTCCGTGAAAAGATTCTACACTGAGAAAAATGGATAGTTACCGTAACGCTATTTATATTTAAAAAGGTGACACAAACACAAGATATTAAAAATAACAAAATAAGTGTATTTAAAAATTAACTATAATTATAATAAAAACAAAAATTTAATACCATCAATTTGTATATAGTATTACAGTCTTAATTCTTAATATATTATTAAAATATATATGTGAGTAGATTTTAAAAATGTAGAAATTTGTGAATACAGTAAACATACTCGTATATTTCAAATAAATATCTACTTATTATTATCCAATTTATTAAATATTTATTTTTCTCAGTGTAAAGTTTCAGATTTTTCAGAAAAAGCAAGTTTATAAAACAACTAATCTGCATTTAAAATTATACAAAATTTAAAAATAAAAAATCTTTAGATTAACGTTCTGTTTAATTTTATATTAAAACTAGCGGAATGTCCATGCTTTGCAACAGTATTCAGTAATTTAAACTAATTTTAACTTCAGTTAAAGAAAAAAAAAAAATTACCCGATCTTCGCTTGGAAGATACAAATACATTTACTGTACTATTTTAAAACTTGTAAACATAAAAAATAAAAATAAAACTGCTTTAGGATAAAGTTCTGTATTAATATTTATTTATAATCGACGTTTCGACGAACTCAACGTACGTCTTCATCAGGAAAAATTATTAAGTTACTAGGTAACAAATTAGGAACTAAATCATAAAATTTATAGATTTTTAATTAATGGAAGTCAAATTTCATTTAATTCAGTGCCCTTACAGTGATTGATGTTATCTTTTTCTTTATAAATTTCTATGGCTTCTCTTATCAATCTGCTGTTAATATTGATTGGTCTTGCAATTATTACATTATCTTCGAATTGCAAGACTAATCAATATTAACAGCAGATTTATAAGAGAAGCAATACAAATTTATTATGTAAATAATTCGTATAAACAAATTATGTCTCCGAATATATTTTTTTCTTTTATTTACTATGACAAAAATTCGGTAAAAACGTACAAAATTTGAGAACCGCTGCTCTAGTTAGATGAAAAGTGCATGTCTGAAAGATTTTTCATCTTCTTAAATCAGATTGATTGCATTGCATCAGACGTCCGTTGAGACCGAAGTATATGAATCATTTTTCGTAAAAGTAGCAGACACGTTGTTATGTTTTAGAGATGTAATGTTTTTTCAAGTTGATTGAAATGAATTCAGCTGGATTAAAAAAGATTTATTAGAAAACTGTTTATTTAGTTGTTATTTGTGGAAAAAGGTTTTTAATTATTTTTAAAATGGTTTTAATTTTATTAAAAGTTTCCTTTCACACTTGGTAAGTTCTATTTTAATTAAATAAAAATGCAGTATAAAAATTGAATGCATTAGAATAGATAAAATTTTAAACATTTTTGAGAATCAAAAGGGGTACAGAGTTTGGTACGATGTCTGTAACATTTTCAAACATTAAAAATATACAGGGTGATTTATAATGAGTGTATCAAACTTTAACAGTTTATTAAAAATGTCATTCTATTCTATCTAGTTGTGCATCTACAAGAAATTAAAGTTAATTACTGGCATAATAAATTAACGAGTTTAATAACAAGTTATCATAGAAAAAAACAACAGAAATTAATTTCTACATTTCGTCAAATACCACTCGTTTACAATTAAACTTTTTTCAAGAAAGTGTTCAAACAACATCAAACTGCAAGAGACGACATTGGCGTCTCGATGAAAACTAACGAAAAGCGAGCAGGCGTACGAAAAGAAGAAGAAGAAGAAATAAGTACATTTAGATCTTCGTACCGAAAATCGAACGATTGAACTGGTCGTTATGAAACGCGGACGGCAAAGCTACTCAAATATTCAATACGATCGTCTCTCGCTTCCCGCGCGGTCGACACTGCGTATATTTGCTTAGAATTTTCCCATCTTTTGAGAAAGTCTGAAAGAAGAAATTCAGAGCTAGCTAAGACACGGGCCTTTGGGCTGTGTACAGAACCGAAATCAAAGCCAAATGAACTAAGAAATTATATAGTTCAATTTTGTTAATGTTACAATAGAAGTAATAATGCAGATAGACTATTATATGAATATTGTACTGAATGTGTAAAATAATTAATATAAGAATATGAATTTGTATTTGAAATATACTTGACTTAAAATAAAAATTTTATTGTAATTTTATAATTTTTTTGATAAATTTACAAAAATTTATAAAATTTACAAATAAAAATATAGAATAATTACTATGATAATCATACTAATTTTTCTACAGTAAATTTACAGTGATTTTTTACTGTGCAAAAATAAATTGGGAGGTGCTAAAGTAGATATTAAAAAAGTATATATATATTTTTGTATTATAAAAACAAATAGATAAAATATTTTAATAGTAACAAACATTTGTATTTATATATACTTGCATATCACATTTCCGGGAAACTTTTCAAATATACATATAACATGTTATATCTGATATTATTGTACCTATATATATGTAGCAAATATTATTTCAACTTTTGCATTTTTCCATTACAAAAATTGAAACTTTTGAGATTTAATCTAATTTTATTATATTAATATTTTTAATGGATTTTTAACGTACAAATATAATTTTATTTTTATATCTATTAAAACAGTACTGGTAACTGTTTTAAGTATTAGATTCTGTTTAATTATTTATATAACAACGACGTTTCGACGAAACTAAACGCTTGTCTTTATCAGGTCAAAATTTATCAATGACATTAAAGTAAATAACAATGCATAGCAACAAGTTACTAGGTAACATATAAGTAACTAGATCATAAGTATTATAGATTTCTAATTAATGGAAGCCAAATTTTATTTAACTGTAAATGTCTTGTGTATCAGTTTTCCTTATGAAGACGGACGTTGAGTTCGTCGAAACGTCGATTATAAATACATATTAATACAGAACTTTAATCTAAAGCAGTTTTATTTCAAGAAACTCGTGTATTGATTCAAGAAATCTGGAATATAATAGATTAAATTTGATCCAGATAAAAAAAACTTCAAATCAACCAAAAGATTTTCCACATATTCATATCATACATCACCATAAGCAAAAGGAAACTTCACCATTTTCGTATTTATGTAATACTATAGCAAACCGTAATTCTATACTAGCATCAAGCAAAATTAGTTTCGCTTCAAAACAAAACACATTTTGGCTTCGGCAAACGAAAAAAAAGAAAAACAAATAACGAAAATGTAAAACAAAACAAATGAGCGCCATCGGCAATATGGTTAAAGAAAAGTTGGTTAATTAAATTAGCTGATATACGTAAGGATTTAAGTTTAAAACTGTTGATGCAATTTTCTCGGAAAATCTAATAAGAGGATGTGGAAATAATGCTTTTCCTCTCTGATCAGTTATTAATCATGAAAAACTAATGCTATACTTTGTTGTTCCAAGAAATTCGATATTATTATACAATTTTTTTTCTACATAATACATACCAAAATACGGAGAAACATCATGTGAGAATTTTTGTTAAACTTACCTGAAACAAAACAAAAAATATAAATTAGTATTTTTTGAATATCTATAATCGTTATATAAGGGTTGATCAAAAAGTAATATCACACAATAGATATCTTAGTTAGCGATCAAAATCATTCACATATTATCTTTTAATCAAACGTCCACTAAACAAACACAATGACTGATAAAAATCAAGCAGTGTAAATGTACTAATTGTAAGAATTAACTGCAAAAATATTTTACGAATAGAGCTGAGACATACTTCATATGTAATATACACAATTTAAAAATTGTGTTTAAAAATTGTATAGTATAACTGGCTAATTTCACAATCGTATTTAGTTTCTTTTGTTATAAAATTTTCTTTGTATCATTAAATATTACTCTGTAATTGGAATGTAATTAATTGTTTTTTTTTATGTTTCGACCGGATTGCTTAGCCTCGGCTCCGCCTCAGTCGCAAGTATCTGGACTCAACACAATAAAAATAATTTACAACTCCTAATAACATAATATACTATTATCATTTTTCATTCATGTTTTCACCGATTACAAACAATTATGCAATTTAATTTATAAATGATGTTGACGCACATTAAACTGTATGCTGTATGAGAGGTATTTTCATAATTTTCATATCATTTTGACATTTTTCAAAAATTTTTTTTTTTTCAATATTTCTACGAAAATTTAACATTCCTTTATAAAACCGAGCATTAGTTTCATATAGTGAAATTTTTATTCAAATGGAATTCCAAAGCCAATTAGAAATTTTTAATAATTGACTTACGTCTCTACATAATAACTGCTTTTAATCCGTTCAGTTGAACGATGAAAACAAATTATTACGTGTTTCGTGGCTTGCTTCAACCGAACTAGCTTGTTGCTTTCAACATGCTACGTTTATGCATAGTTTTCCAATGTTTAAAAAATTATAACTGTCAATCAATATAAATGGTAAGTGTGCTTTTATTTTGTTTTCCATATCTGACAATCCTAAACTCATATCCTAGCAACGAAACAAAAAATAAATAATGTTTGGTTTTTTTCTGAACGTCAAAGCCGTCAAAATTTCGAGATTTTGTGCGATTTTGTGAGGTGAAAATTTTTACAGAGTATCATGTAACCGTAGTTAATGACTCATAGCTTTGGAATCCTATTTCAATAAAAATTTCACTATATGTGCATATGCTCGTTATTTCAGCGTAAATATAAGACGCTTTCGTACCGCTCTGATTCCAATTTTTCCCGTTTTCAGTGGCGCTACTGTCTCTAACACTTAATTCTATTTCATTCTTCTTGTGCACAATACCTCATTCTCCTCTTCATATAAGCAGAGAGAGAGAGAGAAAGAGAGAGATAGAGAAAGGTTTTAATAAAGAATGTCTCGCGTATAAATTAAACGCGCCATCACCACAGTGCGACACTGCACCACACGCTCGCAGATCCTTTTGAATGCGTAACAAGAGATGCGTGACTTGAATTTCGTTACTATGGTAACACGTGTGCGGCACGCGAAACAACCACCATTGATAGATTTTTTTTTTGTTTGCTTCATTCTCTACTCTCTTTCGATCAGAAACAGAATTGAAGGAAACTGTGTGAAACATATGTGACGAACAACGGAATTGATAGCAATTAAAAAATTGTATGTGTGTGTGTCTGTCACAGTAACAGTGACTCTCAAAATTGTTGATGCAGAACTAATCTAATTTATTATTTTTTTGAGCTTTATAGTGGGACACAACGAGTATGATGAGTGCCAAATTGAAAAAAAAAAATTTGTTGCAAAAGTTGGTGTTAGTCAGTTCAAATGGTTCGGTCATCTTAAGCGCATGATTAATGAACGTTTGGTTAAAATAATATATGTGAATGATTTTAAAGGTATACGTTTGCAAATAGACGTCCAATGAATAGATGGAGTGGTATGATTAAGTGAGTAGCTTGCGTGAGCAAAAGTTTCTAAGTAGTAAGAATAGAAGAGCATGTATGAAATGTATTATGCATGTGGATGAAGCTAGAGTTGCTTGTCTGAATAGGAATGTTTGGAGAAAATTGATTTTGAGACAGTGGAAAGAGTTTGTGCCACATTCTTTTGAGTACATGGCGTGACTCTATATATATATATATATATATATATATATATATATATATATGAATGTAATATTAAACAAAAAATGTTTTAATGTTGCAATGTCAATATTTTATTAAATATTTGTGGTTTCAAAATGGCATACTATCAAAATTGTTACAAAATTTATGTTATTGACTATAATGAGAAATATTTCAATTTCGCATAAATTGCCAAAACAAAATTTATTGATTTATGTACTTAAAATAGGTCAATATTTAATCAAAACACGCATTTTAAAACAAAAGGATTTTTTTCAGTAATTGTTTTTGTGATTTTAAAATAGCTAATGCGAAATGTAAAACTTATAAATATAACAAAACTTATTTAATTATTAAAACCAGAATCGAATGTATTATTAATGCTGATATTAATATTTTTCTTTGCTTTTTACCTCAACAAGAAAAAACTAAACATTTTTCGCAAATATTTATCTCAATTTTTCATCATGTTTGTTTGTTTTTTTAACATTACAATTTTTTACTTAAAAATTGAAATTTATTTTACGCAATACAATTTGTATACTTTATCAGGTTAATTGCGAGTTACTGGTAAATAATATTATTAATGAAACATTTTAATGAAATTTTTGGAAACATAAATACAGTTTTTTGTTTTATTTATTACAGGACAAGAACGTTTTATTTTTATTAAACTGATAACGATTTGAAATTAAATTTTGTTATTTTTTTATATGAAATTTTTGCTAGTTATTTGTCGTGTTTAGTAACGTTAATTAAAGTATTTTGTTGATGCAGGGTTTTTACTTTTATAGAATAAATGCGGAGAATGGAGGAAAGCGCATTTTGGGTACCAAAAACGTTGGATAAGCGTAGAAAATCAGCATTGAATAAGCGTCATTAAAAACATTGAATAAGCGCAGCAAAATATTAGGTTGGCTTAAGTTAGGTTAGGTTAGGTTATTTTAGTTATGTTATTCAATATTATAATGATGCGCTTATTCAAAATATTTTGATGCGCTTATGCAATGTACACAAAAAAAGGCTAAATGCGCTTCCTCAACACGCCCAATAAATGGAATCAAAGTAAAGTTCATCCGAAGAACGTAAAATCACATAAACATAAAAAAAAAACATAAACAGTATTGAAAAGAACCATATTAATTTTAAGGCAATTTGTACCTAAAATATTTTGTATACGTACACTATAATATTTAAAATCATTTTCGCACAATACTAAATTCTTATTCAATTCCAAATAGTGATTGTCCCATTAACGACTTAATGAGTTTCTGTGGTTTTACGTTTTTTAGATGAACTATAACAAATATTAAAAATAAAAATAATATTAGACAATAAAATCATTTATTAAAAATATATATGATAGTTGAAAAATACTGGCATAAACTGAATACTAAAATATAAATAATATGGAATTACAGCATTCTACAATCACAGCGTCGTGTGTATTGTGTTTAAAATATCTGTTTATTATTTTCACATCATTTCCTGGAAAAGTTATTTTTATATTCTTCGGAATATTTCGTTTTCCATGAACGCGGTAGTATCATATGCACAAATAATATCACTAGTACTTTTTATATTGGGTATTGCTCGCTGCATTTTACATCAGTGCTACCAACCTACAAACTAGCTATATTACTGTTCTATTGTCAGGGACTTTTCGAATTTTCTTTTTCTTTATTATTATTTTCTACTTTCTTTCTTTCTTTCTTTTTTTTAGAAGTTTTAATGATGACGTTACAGAAATTGAAAAGCGAAAACGCTTGTTAAGGAAAAAATACAATTGTTACTAACTTACTGTGCCAAATGAAGCGAAGTGAAATGTTCTAGGGGTTTTGTTGGCGTAATAGTGCCCTGTACTGATACATAGAAATATATAAATTATAGCCCTGATTTATTTGATAATGGAAATACGTTTTCAATAAGTAATACAAATATATTTTTAGTTAAGATATCATGAAAATAGTAATTATATATTAAGGTTGAGAACATGTTCTTTGCAATCGAAGTATTATTATTTCACGAGATTCATGGTAAGGAAATAGGATATAACAGTCTTTTATATATATATATATATATATATATATATATATATATATAATTAATAAATATATAAATTAATAAATCTTAGATTAAAAACAAGGTAAATACGAAGTAGTACATAATTTTAAAGTTAGTAGTGAAAAAATTTATTCTAAACTTTCTAGTATTATTTTATTCATATAGCAATGTTCAGTTTTAATTAAAAATTATTATAGGAAATTGTACTTTTTTTTTTCAGAAAAAAACAATTGCGTTATGTATGAAAAAAAAAGTAAGTTAATTATAAATTAAAATACAATTAAAATTTTTACGAAATATTTTATACGTTGTTAAAAACTTTAGTACTGTTATTTTAATTGTACTTTTTAATATATGTACCAGAAAAATTAAAATTTTAATAAATAAACATGAGAATGTTCATTGGAAAAACTTTAAGTTATTTTAAATATAAATCTTTGCAATCTTTAATACTAAACTAAATCCTAAAACCGTTTTATATGAATACTGATAAACATTAATAAATCATAAACATCACCAATCAAACATAAAAATTATTTCAACCAATTTCAGTATCTTCTAATATTCTTATTTATAAGTCCTAAGTGCTGGTAAATTATTTATATCCGAAAAGTGAAAAAACGTATTGTTCAGTAATTGAATCGAATTTACAATTGAATTATTTAAAACGCACATTTTTAAAAATCCAAACATGATAATAGTGTACATTTAAAATCAATATACATTGTAAAAAAAATTTTGCCACAACAGATTTTTTGTTTTTAAATTTTTTAAATTTATATCGAAGAAACTACAACTAATTGGTCGAAAATTCTAATGAAAAATTAGGAAAACCAAAGTCCATCGTTTTAAATTAATAATTATAACAATCAAATATACTCAAAAGTATAAACAATAAATAATATAAATAGTAAAAAATCTTTCAAAATTTATTATATTAATATAAAACGGCTTTAGATTGTAGTTCTGTATTAGTATTTATTAATAATTGACGTACGCGAAATACATCTTTATCAGGAAAAATAATACATACAAAATTTACAAATAAATGAACAGAACATAAAGAAACCTAAAGCTATTTTATTTTAATATAATGAGTTCTTAATTTTTTTACTATAACATTATAAAAATCTTTCAAAGTTCATTATATTAAAACAAAACTGCTTTAGGATAAAGTTCTGCATAAATTTTTATTAATAACCGACCTTTCGACAAACAAGTTACTTGGTAACTAGATCATAAAATTTATAAATTATTAATTAAAGGACCAATGATGTCGTCATTTTTCTTTATTAATTTCTATTGCTTCTCTTATCGATCTACTGTTAATATTGATGAGTCTTCGAATTTTACATCATGAAAATTTTTTAACGCATGTTGTGCCGTAGCAAGTTTATTTAGATGATTTATTGACCTCTTATGGTCTGTCAATCTAGTAGAAACAGTTCAATCTATCTGTTCAACATAAATATTATCACATTCACATAGAGTTCTTTCTATATACATCCAAAGGTTGCAAAGAAATAATTTCTTTCACACTAAAATTTGGCTTTCTTTGGTTAAAAATTTATAAATTTTATAATCTAGTTACTTATTTTGTTACCTAGTTACTTGTTTCTATTTTCTGTTTATTCACTATAAATGTCGATTATTAATAAATATTAATACTGAACTACAATCTATAGCCGTTTTATTTTAATAATATACATAGATTTTTTGTATATGTTTGACTATCTATCCATCATACTACATTTCTATTTTTTATTCTAAACGAATAACTAAATATTTAAAATTTTTATTTGATAATTTTTTAAAATACGAAAGTATCTAATTGATTTCAATTCCAGCCAGGTTTCCAGTTCCCCAGATCTTTTAATGTCATTAACTACTCTTAAATTATATACACTCAATTTTCAAATGTAAATATATATTTTGTGACTAACTAATATTATTCATTCCTTTGTATAAAAATGTATATTTTTAAAACAAATAAACTATATTATTATTATTATTACTACATTTCTGTAGAATGAAAAGTGAAATTTCTTGACCGCCGCCTATGTGTAAAAATGTATAACAGTTTCAATGTCGGAATGTTAAAAACAATTCGAAACAAACGCTCTGATTTTATTTCTCTATTTTCTTCAATTCTTTTCCATCGTATACTTCGTATTCAATTTAATTTATATAGATACTCGCCATTTCTATATTTCGTTTTCCTTTTTTCATTTTTTTTTTTTTGTTTTAGTATTATTACTTTTTGCTCACTTCCTATTCACAGTTTATTTCCACAAAACTCAAACTGAATTTATTTTTTGCTCATTTCATTCAGTCCACTACGCAAATTAACGATAAACTATTTCTGTATTTCGCAATTAAACGTTAGTTGTTTCAATAAATACTCGTAACAATTTAAATTTTTTTTAATCGTCTGTTGTATAGTTTTAGTTTTTATTAGAAAATACTAATACTATCAACAGTGTGCATAAAAGAATCAGCTACATACATACAGAATCAGGCCATGTACACGAAAGGGTGTGGCACAAACTCTTTCCACTATTCCGAAATCAGTTTCCCATAAACATCTTTATCCAGACAAGCAACTTTAGCTCCATCTACATTCATAATACGTCTCATACATGCTCTTCTATTTCTAGTACTTTCATATTTTATTTCATATTTATTAACATCTAACGAAATTGGACAGTTCACAGATAAATCAGTTTTGCCCAAACATTTACATTCAGTTTAGTGTATATACAGAGCGAGTGTAAAGTCTGGAACTATCGCAATAAATCTTTTATTAAACGTTTTTGAAAAAAATCCTCGAACACGTCAATTTTTATCTTAAATGAGACATATTTTACTGTAATCGTCACTTAAAGATTATCTTTTGTTTTTGAGTTATGAAGTAAGCGATAATTTTTTTAAATAGAAACCTATATTTTTTATTATTGATTTTGGTAGTACATTTTATTCCGTTTCCAACCATATAAAATTTTAAATATGTTACATTTGAAAAAAATTGAGAAAAATAATCTTAAAGTTTAAATATTAAAAACTAATTAAATTGGCAAAATGAATCTAGTTATTAGTGTATAAAACAAAAAACATTAGCTACAATTATGCAATTTATAAATTTTACAATAAAATAAGTGTTATTATTTTGCTTTTTCTTTGTTTTTCGCTCAATTATACAATTTTTATTAATAAAATAGTTTTTTTTAAATTTATTATTTTTATCAATTAACCATCTGCTAACTCGGTGTAAATTTTTATATAATTTTCAAAGAACTCCTTTCAGTCAAATAAACCGTAAAATATTTTATAAATTATTAAGACTTTATTAATTCATTTACGAAATGAAATACCAAACCACCACACAGAATTTCTACAGCCATTTTATATCAAAAATTTAAAAGACTAATTAAATGTTAAAGAAACTTACAACAAAGTACTTGAACTAAAACCAAAAGTCAGCTAAAAATTTTCAAGCAGTTAAACTTCGAATATTTCTTCATGCTTCGTTCGTTCGCTTTCATTCAAAAATAAAAATAATATACTTTAACATTTCATTATAATAATACTTAATTTCAAATACTAAATGCACAAAGACAATATTGTTCGACTAGTTTATTTTCTATGAAGAAACAAAGCCATACTTTCAATTTTATTTGGAAATGACGAGACACAGCTGACATTCCCAGTTATAATATTTTTATATCTAAGAGTTGTTTGACGAGAAATGTAAACCTATAGAATATTTTATTCTCGTTTATAAATGTGTGTATAGGTTATTTCGAGACTTCAATTTCCGCAAGTGTAAACACGGAGTGAAAAAACAAATTCAAACTTATTGACATTTATCGCATGAGAAGTTGTTTCACCTATCTTTTCTCGCATCATCACTTTTCAAATGTTAGTCGTATAGTACTTTTTTTTTATTAATAAATAAAAATATGTACCTATCCTGTCACATTTTATATTATAGTTTTAAAATAGCACTGCTTCAGGTTCAAGTTTTATGTTATGTAAAGTATACTGAAACGTCGATTTTTAAATTAAATATATACAGAACTTAATCCAAAAGCTTTTTATTTTATTATAATGAGATCTGAAAAATTTTTACTATGATAGGTTTAATTATTTCAACTAATTTAAATATAAAATTTCATTACTTATTAATATATCTTAGTTAATATTAATAATTATAAATAACAAGAACAAAACAGGCAATTTGACGAGAAGAAAAAATAAAAATAAAAGTTTGTAATGTATTGCCAGCGATTTATAAAAATTACGCCCAAAACAATTCCGGTAAACGTCCCAATAAATTCGATCAATCTGGCATACTCGAGTCAAATACCGTACAGCACCAATATATAAAAGCTGTCGAAAATGAAATATTTTAAAAGTCGTTTTACACCTGGCCTTTAATATCCAAACATCTCTCTACAGCAGCGCCAAGCCAAAAGCGGTGGCCAGCAGGTAACCTATCATCGCGTTGAGCGTCAAGTTTTCACGTGCACTCGCCAGTCATTTATCATTCGGCTCACGCTCGAACACATACACACACCGAAAACCAGCTTTGAATAGGCGTAGCGCTGGTTGCATAGCTCATAACTCTCTCTCTCTCTGTCTGGCCCCCATGGCCACCTTCTTCTTTTTGCCCCTGTCTACTGCCAGTACTGGCCTGCCACCCGTCCGCCATAATTAATGGTGGAAAATCGTTTTTTGATGCTTGTTTTATTATCGTTAGGCAAATTTACTTGCGAATGCCCGCGCACGTCGCTGAATAGATTAGTCCTTTGCCTGGTGCTGTCTCATCTCCCCCACTATACATCTTTCGCTAGATTTGTTTGTTTTTATTTTGTTGTGTTTTTATTTTTGTTTACTTGCCGCTTCAAGCTTCTTTCATTGATTCACTTGTTTTGTAAACAAACAAAAAATCTCAAGCGAGATAAGACAATATTTTTAAAAACAATTATAATAATTTATACTAAAAAAAAATGATGAGACACTATGATGCAGGGGCGGATCTATATATGGGCTTTTTGGGCTGCAATCCAGAGCCCCGTGGATTTAAAGGGGCCCCATTGAAAACAATAGACAATATTGCGAATTAAAAGAATATAATCTAAAATCATAAGGTCTTACAGTTTGTGTATCTAAGTTATATTAAATAAATAAAATATTTCATTGTCCTAATTGTTTTTCCTATATCGTATACATCATTATAGAAAACAGTTTTTTGACAAAATGGTAATTAGTTTGATTAATTAAGTAGGCCCCCAAGTAATGTTAGCCCAGGGCCCCACAAATTCACTGTCCCCTCCTGCTATGATGCCCAGTATTTATAAGTATATTTACTCAACTACTGTAATTTTATATAATTGTTTAAAAATACATAATATGAGAACTATTACCAACATTATGTAAAATAATATTACCAATAGGAGTGGAAAAGTACATATGTGTATAATATTACAGTTTTTTTAGTAAAGTCTTTTTTAGTAAATTTTCAGAACTTTAGCAAATTCGCTGTCAGGAATTTTCCATAAATAATAATTAAGTACATTTGTAAATTTATATAAAGGATTTATCTTACGTTACAATTATTACAAATATTAATATGCAAACTATAATTTTACATAATTTAAGAAGTTATACAAACAATATGTAATTCTAAATCAAGTATGTGATGACAGAATATTTATAGTAAAATAAAATTAGTGATTTTTTATAGTAAACTTTATTATTACTTTTCTTGTAAATTTCGCTATTTTTTTTACAGTCATGCTTTTCTATTTCTACTACTTGGAAACTTTCGCTCACGCAAACCATTCTCAATCGTACCACTTCATATACTCATCGGACATCCACGCAAATATACACCATCAAAATCAGTCACAATCTAATCTTAATAAAAAGATATCATTTAATAAACTTCAATAATAACGCCATTTACCCTGTTGGCGATTACCTTTCTCTAGAGTATCATACAAAGTTACATTTATTACAATTTCGCTCGTAAAACAAACATATCAAACAACACAGTACAGCATAAATATTTACTTGAAACTATCATTTCACAAATACTAGTCAGCTAAAACAAAATTATACATCATAACCCCCCACACAATTTGAATAGATCAATAGAAAATAACTATAGCTAAACCTAACCAAACTTACATCCACAACTATCACGTTACCACGGAACAATACGAACGTGGAAATTTTATTATCTTTATCTTTGTGTACCCTATCGTAATCGCTACTATACTAGCGCGGTCAAAGTTATCCCGCAACAAATCGAATCTAGGGGGAGATCGACAACAAATATGATTCGTATTATTGCTTCCAAACCGAACACAAACAAACTATAACCAACTCTATATAGGTTTATAGAGATGCCAACCACATTGGTGTAATATTATTTGAAGTGAATTGAGTTGAAATACCTCTATTATTCATTTGGTAGCGTTTTATATGGCAGTAAAACACAGATAGAAGTAATTACAAAACAGTTAAACTATGAGATGTTTCGATGAGTTTTATTATGTGATTTGTTCGTAACGTTTTAATATCATTTTTTTTATTACTTAATAGTATATTTGTTTATTATATATTTAGAATATCTAGTTATTTTATTTATTATAATTGAAGTGTTGGAAATAATCAACCTTGCTTAATCAACATTACTTTTATAAAATGAAACTGCTTTAGGTTCAAGTTCTGTATTAAAATTTAATTATAATCGACGTTTCGACGAAACTCAACGCTCGTCTTGATCAGGAAAAACTGATACAAATAACATTACAGACAATAACAAAATGTAGAAACAAGTTACTAGGTAATATTTTTATAAATTTTTAATTAATGGATGCCAAATTTTATTTACATTAGTGCCTTTACAGTGATGGATGTTACTAACTTTTTCTTTATAAATTTCTATTGCTTCTCTTATCAATCTGCTGTTAATATTGATTGGTCTGGCAATTATTACAGAATCTTCATGATATAAAGTTCGAAGATACTGTAATTATTAAATTATTATTAAATTTCACAATGACAATACGAACATTTATTTGTTCAATGTCCTAGTATTATACTGTAATTATTGCAAGACCAAGCAATAGAAATTTATAAAGAAAAAGAATAATAACAACATCAATCACTGTGAAGGCACTAATGTAAATAAAATTTAGCTTCCATTAATTAAAAATTTATAACATTTTTATGATCTAGTTACTTATTTGTTACCTAGTAACTTGTTTCGATGCTCTGTTATTTACTGTAAATATCATAAGTACACCTAGACCTCACTTTGCGTCGTGGTTACGTTCCAGAAAAACACGACGCAAATTGAAACGACGCAAAGTGAATTATGATTTTCTATAGCTATTTTCTATTAGACTCGAACCCAAAACAACGCAACTTCGAAAATCTAACGACGCACAGTGAAAATTGGTACTAATTCAGCAGCGACGCAACTTCGAAAAAACGCAAAACGAAACGACGCAAAGCGAGGTCTAGGTGTATCAGTTTTCTTAATGAAGACAGACGTTGAGTTTGTCGAAACGTCGATTATTAATAAATATTAATAGAAAACTTAAACATAAAACCGTTTTATTTTATATTATGAGTTCTAAAAAAAATTATGTTATAATTGAAAGTGTCTTATGCGAGCAAATGTTTCCAAGTGGTAGTACATGTATGAATATGAATGAAGCAAAAATTTCTTGTCAGGATTTAGATGTTCTATAGAATATAAATTCGACATAGTGACAAAAATCACACTCTTTTGGATACATAGCGTAATTGTAAATGTATATATGCTAATATTCTCTTAATATATATATATATATATTTTGCAAGATTAAATATGAGCAATAAAGAAATATGAATAAATAGATAAACTGATACATTGTACGAAGTTGTATAAAATTTCCTATGCAGCATTTAATATTTATAGGTCTCCCTATGCTCGTAATATTACTTATGCTGTTTTGTAGACACAAAATATTAAGATTCCCTAGAGACAATAACTAATTTTACAACTATGTCGCTCACTTAATTAATTTGTTAATATTGTAATTCATATGCGACATATTATACACAAATACATACATAATATTCATTGCTATTAAATGAATAAATATATATGTAATTTAAATTTGTTGATAAATTATATTAAAACAAACTGATAAAATTTTATCAAATAAAATAATTAATATGATAGGTTATAGTATTTTGTTTTTGCTTAAATCGCTATTAAATTATAAAAATATAATATAATTAATATGATTTTTTTTTGTTATAGAAAATAATTATTAATGAATATTATTTCTATTGTTTTATTTTTGTTGTTTATCACAGTTATAGGGAGAAAGTTATTGTAATCATAGCAATTTGGATTTTTTTAAATTCTTTGGAAGTTGATATCACTAGAAAAAATAAAACCACATGACCATTTTTTGGCTATTAAAAAAAATTCGTTAAAATAGGTTCAATCGTCTGACAACCGACGATCGAGCGAATGAGTTGACGACGCACACACATACACTCGCATAAACTAAGTTCGGATTCGTCATCTAGAGCCTCTAGCCTATATGAAAGATTTTATATAATTTTAAAAAAAAATTGAAAATGTTCCAGACACTGCAGCGAAGACTGTACCTCTTTTCATTTCATTCAAAGTGGTAAAAATAAAATAGAAATATACCAAAAGTAAATTTTACTGATGAGAAATTGTTATTATGATAATCCATCTTTCAAAATTACTTCAATGTGATATCTTTCTACGAAGTAATACTTTGCAACAGCTTGTAAAGAATGAGTTTTAGACAAACTATGATACATTTTCTACATAAGATATTTTATTATAAATAGCATATGTAATATTTAAAACAAAAAATGCAAATTGTGTTTGTATAGTAAAATTTCAACTTGTATTTTTGACTGACAAATATTTTTCATATAGCTCGATTTTTATATGAAGTCATTACTCCAAGTCATAAAAAGTAACGACATCGAATTTATTCTGTTCTGATAAATTGATTTATCTTAATAAATGTGTTACATTTGAAATATCTAAACCTCACTTTTAAAAGTGATTTTTGTCAAAATTACATTTAACGTTTACTTAAAATTACTTGTTAAGCAATTTTAATTAGTTTATTTGACTTTCATAATATTAGCCATAAAAAATATATCAAAAATAGAAACACTATTCATATTTGACAAGAAGTAGTAGTACAAATTTATTTTAAGGCAAAAAAATGGGATGGGAATACGGGCCATTAGTATTTTAAGTAAGAAAAAAATGTGATAATTTGATTATAACGGACAGTTCTATTGAATCTATTGGCCAGTATTCTCACCTCATTTATAAAAGTGATTTTTACCAAAAGTGCTTTTGACATTTACTTAAAATTATCTATTAATCACTTTATAATAGTTTATTTACATTTTATAATACCAAATATAATAAAAATTATCAAAAATAGTAAAATTATTTATATTTAATCAAAAACAGAAACAACAACTTATTTGGAAATTAATGATAAAAAGCACTTTTTCACGAAAAATAAAGACAATAAAGACTTAAATAAATGAAAACTAGAAACTAACAAAAACGTCGTGAAATATTTTTTTTTACGAAACAACTATCTATTGCTTAGCAAGAAGTAATAAACTATTATCACTAACAAGAACTTAGCAAGCAATACATCATTTACTTCAGTACGATCTAGCAACGGACACAAAGACTTGCTCCTTCTCTTCCACCCCCTACCCCCACCCAACCCCTTTCCAAATCTCTAACTAGAGAATAATACAGAACAAATGCCAATCGTGTGCTGGCAACCGAATCTCTTCCGCAAATCTACTCATCCACCCATTGCACGGACAGTTAATTGTAGCAGGAAATAATTGAGGGGTCGGTCTGCAGTAGCGCCAAATGCGAGTCAGCGGCGATTGTTAGAGTTATTAAATCGAATTAAGAAATGAAAGAAAATCGCTGAAAGAAATCTAAAGGGGTTGACCTTCGTATGTGCAGGATTTAATGGATTAAAGATCAAAATAGAGGAGCTGGAATGTGTGTGGTGATTTTGGGAATGGAGAAAAAGTGGTTTCCCTTTATGATTTGATTGTATTGATTTTTTCGGTCGGCTCGACTGACTGTAATGGAAATGGATAATTAAAATAAATGTTGAAGTAGATTGAGATAGGAGAAGATTTATTTTACGGATGTATTTAGTGATAAAGGAAACGCGCGAATCGAATAGGAATGATGATATCAATTTTATGTGTATTGTTGCAGAAATTCGAACGAAATTGTGGATTGTGCTTTATATGCGAGATTTTATATTTATCTCGATATAATAATAGATAATTTCCTTATTCCTTGATTAGTTATTCTACTAACATTGATTTATTAAAAGCAGATAATGTATAAATAAATAAAATATAATTTTATTATTGGCCAATCTTTGCAGTTATGTCATATCAGAAAAAATTCATAAATTTTAACAAGGTTTAGATGTAAAATACACAAAAATACACTGTAAAAAATCGATGTATATTTACATATTCTACGAATGTTTTTTTCAGAAAAATTGTAATATTACGACAACTATCATAGTAAAAATTACAAAATGCTGTTATTTTATTGTTAATAGTTACGTAAAATTACATAAATTTGTATTACTTTTTTTTTAGTGTGTATCTCACAGTGGAGTTGTTATGTATCAAAAAATGGGGAATTTATTGTTGCACCTTCTTTCTTAATTTCCAAATTTTCTAATCCTAATCCTTTGTTTTCTCGATGCAATATTTTTAAGTTACTATTGCACTGTTATGTTATGTATTGTATCAAGTGTTTTAGTGTGAAATGGTTTTTCAATTTAAGAAATTATGATGGGTGTTCTTTGAATCTAATTCTGAAACCTTTTGATTGATTTGAATTAGATATTCTTGTTCGTTGACTTATATTTCAGTTTTTAATTATTTATCTAAATTTTATTTGAAATATAAAAATTGCAATATGTTCTACTGTACCGAGAAAATTTAAACAAAAATTATTTAAAATAGTTCCAAAACCACAAAATTAATTAAAATTAAAGCTAAATGCGTATTTTGAAAGCTAAGCTTCCATCATTAGTAGCAAATATTAATGAAATAATAATAAATAAATTAATAATAAATAAAATAATTTTATTAATTTACTACTAATGATGGAAGTTCATTTTCTGAATTTCATTTTTAGCTTTACAATTATTTTGTGGTTCTGTTTATTATTTATGTCATTTATATATATTTTCGTTGATTTATCATCGAAATTTAAAAATAAATAAACTAAAATTCAATTATCTAATTCAAAATAATAAAATAACTATTTTTTTTTTCAAAATTACAAAAACAATCTACTTAAATAAAAACAAAGAATAAGTTCTAAATTAATAACCACGTTAGAATCAAATAGAATTACAAACTATTATTTAATACCCAAAAGTAATTAAAACTGTTAGTTAATTTTGAAATAAAAGTTAAATTTGTTAACGAGCGAACTAAATTAATTTAGGAAGAGAGAGAGAGACATACAATGTGGTACGTACGTGTTAACATTGTTTCGCAGAATCTAACACAAACTCTAAGTCAATAATAAAATTTCGTAAACAAATAAAACAAATAATAAATTGAAATTTAGTAATTAGTAGCACGCACCCAGTTAGTGGGTGGGTAGTAAATGTATCGCTCGGTTAACTAATATCACTTTCAATGTTGACATTTCAGCTATTAAATTTACCTTCTGTTTATTTATAGGTTATGGAAACTAACTTTATACGTTTCACTAAATTGCAATAAATTTAGAATAATTTGTAATTATTTGTTAATATTTTTTAATATTATTAAGACCCGTTTTTATAAAAATATGTAATAATTTATGAATGTATGCTAAGTATCATAATCAGATGATTTTTTTTTACAGTTTAGAATATTTTAGTAAAAAAATGTATACAAACTACTGGCAAACAACCTGAGATATATTATGAGCGTTCCCTTCTGAAATATAATTAATTATTCCACGCAACGAAAAAGATTTTAATAGCTACTTTGAATCTTATTAAAAATGCTCTAAAGGCTAGAAATGATTAAAAATTCAAATATTCATTAAATGAAAACTCGCCTGCTTCTTTACGAAAAGAGAAAAAAAAAAAGAAAAACTTGAGTAATCATCTTAAGACAACAGCTTTACGTTCAGAATTGATTCTATCATAATAATATTAAATTATTAAAATAATATTTTCAAGGAAATAAACCAGTATAAACTCAGAACTCATTCTATTAAAATAAAAAGGATTTAGGATTTAGTTCTGTATTAATTTTAATTAAAAGTCAGATTGTAGTGGGTTCCGAACTAGTCAGAAAAATATTTTATTAAAATTTTGATAACATGACGCAAACTAGAGATCTTTGTGTTCGACTCCAACATGCTACTAATCTACAATTTCCACACCTTGTTGCACGAAGCATTGTTAACTTAATCAATAAATTAACTATGCAACTAGATTGTCAACTGTCTTCGATGTGCCTCATTAATTGGACAGTCGGCAAATTAACAAATTAGTTAACTTACCAAGCATTTAACAATGATTTGTGCAACTGAGACTCGTGTATTAGCAATATTCGCAATATTCAATAAATATTAATAAAATAAGTTTATTTTTTCTCTATTCAATTACAAATGAACCAGTAACAAATTGAAAATTAATGTAGTCAAGCTTTATGAGGTGAAACTAAAGTAATTTATTGCGTTGAAAATTCTCTTCAATTTAGTAAAATAAATTAAAGATTTTTGGATGGGTAGGGTGGGGGTAGCGTTAGGCATACAGATTGGAGTTTGATAACACTTTAACCCCCCGTCACATTTGTCTTCAAGAGCCACTATCAGTTTCACGGGTTTGAACTATTGACATTGTGTTTAATCTTACAAGACAGGAAACAAATTTTAGCTATATCTAGAGAAAAACTTATTTCGAATCACATAGAAAATGCATTTGTTTTTACTATAAGAATATTCAAAGAAACTTCTTGTAATATTAAAACAAAAAAACTTTAAGATTAAGTTCTGCATATATTTTATTTAAAAATAGACGTTTCGCTATACTGTGCGTAAATTATCGTTAAGAAAAAATATACAAATAAAGTAAATAATAAACAAACAAAACATAGAAACAACATAATAGATAACAAAGTAACTACACTGTAAATTTACATATTCTATAAATATATTTTTAGAAAAAATGTAATTATCATAGTAACAATTACAAAATGCTGCTAGTTTACTGTTAATAGTTATGTAAAATTACATTTTTTACAATGTAGATTTAAAAAAAAATCTAATTTAAAGGAAGCCAAATTTTAATCAAATCAGTGCCTTCAAACTGACTGATGTTATCTTTTTCTTTGTAAATTTCTATTACTTCTCTAGAGTTGTTGAAGATTTGCCTGTTATTGAAAACATAATTTACACTTCTTTGCCTTTTGTGGAAAATGTTGCTAATAAAATAAGCAAAATTTTATCAAGAAAAAATATTAAAGTTTCCTATTTTCCACACATGAAATTGTAATAGAACTGTTTCTGCTAGATTATCAGAACATAAATCTAAACCAACCAGATAAATCCACTATTGCATAACATGCGTTAGGTTAGACAATCTTCATAATGTAAAATTTGAAGATACCATAATAATTGCAAGACCCAATAATATTAACAGCAGATTGATAAGAGAAGCAATAGAAATTTACAAAGAAAAAGATAAAAAATAAAGTTTGAAGCCATTTAAATAAAATTTGACTTTCGTTAATTAATAATCTATAATTTAGAAAATATTATTATTACTATTATTATCTTTATAAATCTCACCACCTCAGTAAATTTTGCTGGGTGCAATTGACCAGCCAGGATGGTTGAGGTGACATTATTATTATTATTATTTTAATAATTTATTGTATTTTATTGTACTTATATTAGTCAAATTTACAACTATTTTTTTTTATTTAACTGATATATGAGTCGTATAGATGCAAAACTCACTATTTGGTAAATTTTATGTTCTAAGATATTTTCAAAAAACTGTTATAGCTGGGTGTAATTGTAATTTGATAATAAAATCTTGTTACTAGATGGCATTACTTATTTAATAAGTGCCATCTAGTAACAAGATTTTATCATCAAAATACAATTACACCAAGCTATAACAGTTTTTTTGCAAATATCTTTGAAAATAAAATTTACCAAATAGTGAATTTTGCATCTATACGACCCATATAAGAAATTGTTCCATACATTCAAAATTTCGTTCTGAAAGTGACTGTACAGTTCACCAATACTGATATTCGTTTACAATCTGATCTAAACTACAAATGGCTTGGTATCCCTACGAGAAATTATAGATCTCATTACCTCTATGTTAAGCTGATATCATGTATCCCTCGACCAAAGTCAAACATACATTCTACGTGCTATATACGAGGCTAGATCGTTGTTATAATGGAACACACACCAGAATATGTATGTCTCTGTGTGTATATTACCAAGTTATGTATGTAACCATTCTCATACTATATGTGTTATGAATTGTTTAACCCATTTTCTAACCAGATTTACACGGACGCTTTTTCACCGAGAGACTATCAAATATTTTATCGCGTTTCGTATATTGTATGGATGTGTTAACAGTTTTGAAACACAGTTCGGAATGTGGAAATTGAAATTAAAAATTTATCGGTAACGTTTTTATTGTTTTCTGTTTTCACGCGCTGATTCTGTTTCAACTATTGATTGTAGTTAAAGTTGATCGCTATCAAATTATATACAACAAACAGAAGATTGAAAAACAAAAATGATTGAACATGATTTGTTTTGATCAAATTTAATCGCAGTGAATCGATATTCAAATTGTGTGTTTAGTGATATAGTGTTAATATTTTATTTATTTATTTGTAGTGTTATTATTTTCTGTATGCCTACCGCTAGAAGTATACAATTATAAACTTTTCTCAGACGGAAAAAGCTTCAAAACACTGTATTTTAGTATTTTTCCATTTTTGTAATACTATACTGTAAAATATCAGATACAATGCTAAAAATTTAATATCGTAAAATTACATTAACAATATTACCAGCTAAAACAAAAATCACATCGAATTTCTGGTTATAATAAAAGTGTAACATATTTCTAAAAGCACATGCATGTAAAAGCGTTTAGTTTAAAAACCCGGAGTGCTTTTACGCTTGAAGTCAGAGCTAGGAGTCAGTCATGAACGTTTTAAGTTGAGCATTGAACACATTGAGCACATTGAGCATTGGCAAAGCATTGAACCGGTATATGAAGGTAACCTACCCTTGTGCGGGGAGGTTTCTATATGCCTCAATTCAGCTCCGCGCACTACCGAGTGAAGCGTGTATTTCAGGCGTGCTTGTTATCTTTCAAATTGTATTATTGAACGTTCCGTGGCGGCGATAACGTGTCTGCATCGTCGCGGAAAGTGCTATTGGCACTTTGCTCTCGCCTCGATGCCAGGTGAGCGAGCGGACTGTAATGACGTTAGGTGTGTGTGTGTGTGTGTGTTGGTAAAGTGGTAGGAGTATCAGAGGTAGGATGGCACTTTGGTTTGGCCTTTAGGTTATTATTGAAGGTGATGAAGGTATTGGTGCAGAATTGCTACGTGTAATTTACCGGTTTGCTTTAAATAAGTTTGAGGATTGAAATTTCTAATGTTTAATTAAGATAGTTAACCTATCAAATAATACAATACTAAATTCTATTTATATAATTAAAATATTATTGAGTGTTTTAGATAAAAACAATTAGCATAGTTTAATTATATGGTTATAATAGAAAGTATAAAAATGTTTATAGTTCTATATTAATATTTATTAATAATCAACGTTTCGACGAACTCAACGTTCGTATTCATCAGGATAAAAGATATTGCATTTATATCTTTTTTCCTGATTTGATAAGAGAAAATATTTTAATACCACTAGATTAAATTTATTCCATCTTTTTAATACGAAAATCTACAGAGTAAACATATTTTTTTCTAAAGTAAATTAAACTAGCGTTCATGAAATCGAGCCTAAGAATGTTAAATAATAAATTACTAAAGAAAGAACGTAAACAAGGGTTAATTATTTTATTTTTCTATCTTAACGTTTTTATGCATAATGGGTTATACATGTTCCATTAGGATTATAAATTAATCTAAAAGAAGACACTAATGCATCCATTCATAAACAATCTGCATTAAAATAAAAGTCCAGAGCAGGAATGGACATTTACCTGTAGAAAAGTATTGTTTCACGTTTATGTGTAAAAAATGCGTAAAAAAGTAAAAATATGTAAAAAACGTAAGTAATGTAAAATTTTTGTTTGTATTTGTCAAACTTGTTGTGATAAGTAATTCAACTTTGTATCTGAAATATGGACACGCAAAAGTAGATATTATTAATATTATATAAGATATTCTTATTTTTTCTTCTATACAATAGTTGTACCTAATTGAATGATATTTTTACGAATAATTTTAGCAGAAATAAATGTGATTCAAACATAAATATTCTTTTTCTACATATACATTTTTTATGTAAAAAAAAGTCGTAAATTTGTTTAACGTAAAAAATAGTTTTTGACGCGTAAAAAATAATGTATAATACGTGCCCATCACAGTTCAGAATTCCCTCCAAACAAAAAAACACAAACTCTGATTGTTTACAAGATTAATCTATATGATTATTCCATGAAGCTTCATTTAAAATCTTGAAACCTACAAAATGTATACATAATTTTTACCCCTAAAGTACAAAAAAATGGTCAATTTTAGGCACTTTTTTAAGAAGGCCGCCATTTTCAAAATAAGTGTAAAAATTATACATTTTGTAGATTCCAACGAAAGTTACATGTGTTACAAGTACTGAGATCTAATTTATTTTTATTTCTAAAATGTAGAACGTGAGTTTTATCTGCCACCATTGGCAAATCTAAATTTGACGCCATTTTTAAATTTTACTTTTTGAAACAAAAAATACTGCTCGAAACTTCAATAAATACACTTTCCAATGGTATAATTGTTGTACACTGTATTTGTTGCAAAAGTTTCCAATTTTTTTTTTAAAAACACCTAAAAAATCGGTGCTACAAACGCGAATACCCCTCTTAAATTATTCGACTAATGATTGACAATTTAGAGCAAGACCTCAAAATTTAGTATTTCAGTCATCCCTATTTAGCGCTAATCTTTACAACAGTTATTTTCAGAATCTGAAAAATAATGTATCAACATTTTCACTGTATATTATCAACATTAAACACTGAATATACAATATTATCAATATATAAAATCTTCTACCATCATATATATAACAAACCATGACGCAGCACCAACATATATCCTTTTCATGTTTAATTATTTAGCAACATCCCCATAGTATATACACAATTTTCCAAAACCAAAACATACAAGTCCCAAAATATTCATCTTTGTTGCCTCTACGATTCCTTTCTTCTCCATATCTTCACCGGCACAGCGAGACCAGCCAATTCAGTCTTCAGCAACCCCACTAGGTTTTTTTCTATCTTCTCTCGTATATGAGTTCCACAGTAGAATAGTGACGAATACATCACTCAATAAATTTCGAAATAATTCTGTCTAAATATTACTAATGAAAAAGCACCCAATGTTTTATTTGTATACAGTAAATAAACAGAACATAAAAATAAGTTACTAACTTGTTTCTATGTTCTGTTTATTTACTGTGTGTTATTTGTATCATATTTCCTGATGATAATGTACGTAGAATACATCGAAACGTCGATTATTGATAAATAATAATACGGAACTACAACGTAAAACCGTTTTATTTTAATATAATGAGTTCTGAAAGATTTTTACTATGTTACTAATGAAACTAATTAAATAATATAGTAAAAATTCTTTCAATCTTCATTATATTAAATTTTGAAAAAAAATTCTGTATAAATTTTAATTAGAAATCGACGTTTCCACGTACTCTATATACATTATCATCAGGAAAAATTATACAAATGAAATATGCAATAAACAGACAGAATATAGAAACAAGTTATTATGTAACAAAATAAGTAACTAGATTATAAAATTTAGGTGAAAACATGCCAAATTTTATTTATATTTAGTCGTTTTTCGAGCAAAATTCTACTATGAGGTAATGCAACATGAGTTACAGATGAACACTTTAAACGATAAAAATTAACCAAAAGCTGCAGTTAACGTCAATTCACACGATTATAATTGCTATGTTCCGCCACGTAGCTCAAAAACAAAACATGTTGAAGTTAATATTGAATTTATTCGTTTAATACAACTTATTTATTGTAACTGACTGTTCTGAAAATTACATAATAAATGTTGAATTAATAATTCAATAATAAATTTAATATTATTAATTGATTTATATAAAATAAAAAATAGTATATTTTTTAACTGACTCTGTTTTCTACAAAAACAATCATTATTGTACCGAAAAAATGCCTGAGATATAATATCCTATGTAGAATAATATATATTTTTTTGATTTTTTTTGTATTTTGAAAAATAGAGAAAAAAAATTTTTTTTCCAAAAAAAAACACATTTTTTGCTTTTTTTGGCCAAATTATAAATACGAAAAAATTCAAAAAAATATATATTATTCTACATAGGATATTATATCTCAGGTATTTTTTCGGTACAATAATAATCGTTTTTGTTAAAAAATATACTATTTTTTATTTTATATAAATCAATTAATAATATTAAATTTATTATTGAATTATTAATTCAACATTAATTATGTAATTTTCCGAACAGTCAGTTACAATAAATAAGTTGTATTAAACGAATAAATTCAATATTAACTTGTTTTGTATTTGAGCTACGTGTATATAGCAATTAGAACCGTGTGAACTAACGTTAAGTTACAATGGTTTTACAGTAGAGAATTTCGTAGCAAATCACTAGTGTTTGATAAGCATCCAAATGGACTTGTGATTGAGCATTCTTGAAACTAAAACCGCAATTTCAATCAAAGTCGGAGCGTATTCGTCACTTTACCAATAAGCTCATCATATGTTCTACTTGTCTGCGTTTCAAATTCGGTGCTTTATATGTGTGTGTGTGTGTGTGTGTGTGTGTGTGTGTGCCTGGCAGCGACATCAGCACCAGTATCTCTAACGGGGCGCGCTGCGGCACTGATTTCATTCGCCTTTACAAAAGCCAGATAAATAAAACAGACAGTTGGGGGCGAGCGTGTACGCATGTTGAGCGCCCCCCCGAGCTTGAATTGCGTGCGTGCTCTGCTTTGCTTTCATCTTCCCTTTAACTCGTCCAACCAAGCACAACAAATATTTCACGGCATTAGGGTAACAACGAGTGTGAGTATTTGTAACGCTGAAAAGCTTGGTAGTGATTCTGCAATCGCTTGCAATAACATTCATTAAGGATTAATTTCATTTTATATACTGCAAAAAAAATAATAGCGGAATTACAGAAAAATAGTAAAATTTTACTATACAACAATCTCTAATTGCATTTTACCATAAATATTCTGTATTTCTACCTGAAAATTCTGTAATTTTCACATAATTCATAACAATCACATAAAATAAGTAAAAATGACCTAATAAGTATGTAAAATTGCTTACTTTCTGCAAATTACATCACATACTTATTGTAGAATTACATATTGTTGGTATAAATACTTAAATTATGTAAAATTACAGCTTGCATATTAATATCGGTAATAATTAATCAAAATAATAAGGCTTAGTACATATTTTGTATAGTACTAATAAAATATTTTATGTACAATTCATTCATTTCAACATACATCCTTTATTTTATTAGAAATGTATGTAATTATATGTACATATTATATTTATGGAAAATTTGTTCTGTAAATTTACTAAGAGACTTTAGTATATACAGTATATCCATGCAGGCGTATACCTTTAATAACACTCACATATATTTTTTTAACCAAAACGTTTATTATTTTCTAAATACAGTTAATTGTTACATAAAAAATACAAAATAATGTTTTATAGAAACGAGTTATACAGGGTGATTTATGACGTCGGAGAAAAACTAAACCGGATGATTCCTATGAGTAATCTAAATAAAAAAACTTTAAATAAAAATATGTCCGAAAATGCTTTCTAACGGAACTGTAGCCGTTAGAAGTTTATTACATGTAATATCAATGGCGTTAGCCTTATTTATTATATCAGGAAAAAAAAAAAAAAAATTATACCTAGAAATACTGGGCATCATAATGTCTCATGATTTGTTGGTAAAAAAATTGTTAAAACTGTGCGTTTATTATACTAAATCGCTATATTTTCTGTATAAATTCATAAATTATTTTTAGCAACAAATTACATCTTGATAAAGTATAATTTTTACCAAACTAAAAAATTACATTGAATTATCAAATGCTTACCGATGAACTAAATAAAATAATACATAAATTTATCAAAATCGGCACATAAATAACAGTAGCAGCCCTGCAACTTTATTTGAATTCCATTGAAATAATTTGAATATATCGCTGGTTGGTAATCCAAGGTATTAGTAGTTCCAAAAATACACACTCTGGATTAATTGCGATTTTCAATTATCAATACAGATTTATTGGGATCGAATTATACTTATACACACGTGCCACAACATATATGCATACTCTGGTATATATTGAGTTTTTGTTTTGTTTCAATATTAATAAAAAAAAAAACATGGAACGTTTTCAATAATAATCAAAAACTACAAAAATTTGTATTTTGTTATACGCGTTTTTGTCATTAATCATTTAAGCAGACTCCTAGCATCAAGAAATATTTTGCTGATTTATTTTTAAAATAAAACGGCTTTAGGTTGCAGTTCTGTATTAATATTTATTAACATATTCTACGTATATCTTCATCAGAAATAATAATACAAATAATATTTACAGTAAATAGAAATAAGTTACTAAATAAAAATGAACATTAAAATTATTGGCGGGGAAAAAAAATTCAGATCTCATTCTATTAAAATAAAACGGCTTTAGGTTGTAGTTCTGTATTAATATTTATTAATAGTCGATGTACTCAACTTATATCTTTATCAGGAAAAATTATACAAATGACATAAACAATAAATAAACAGAATATAAAAATAAGTTACGTATTTTGTAACCTAACAACTTGTTTCTATATTCTGTTTATTTGTTTATGTCATTTGTATCATTTTCCTGATGAAGATGTACGTAGAGTACGTCGAAACGTCGATTATTAATAAATATTAATACAGAACTACAACCTAAAACCGTTTTATTTTAATATAATGAATTCTAAAATATTTTTTTACTATGTTCAATATCAATTAGGAAATTAATTAATATAGTAAAAAAATCTTTCAGAACACATTACTATATATTATTTTTGAAAACTTAATCCTAAAGCCTTTTTTTAATTAATTAAGTTTGAATTAAGTAAGCTATTTTTCGCGTAAACTAAATTTAAATTAATAATATTTTAAATTATTGGTGAAGAAAGTTAGAGCCAAATTTTAATCTATCATTGTTTTATAACTAGAAGTGCAAGTATTAAAACTATAACAAACTTTCGAATACTCCACAGAATTACAATCACTATTGTAATATCTGGACGCATCTCTTAGGTTTAAAGAATCGGTGTCGCGTTCTTACACCAGTAAAAATCGTAAATGTTTGTGTAACAATTCTAAGCAAATATTCTTATGGGCTGAAATCCTTTTATCAAACAGTTTATAAAAATATTTTCGCTCGGCGTGTGTCGTCGGAGAGAGAAATTATGAGTCGCTTGAAAAATATTGTAACTCGGCTACTTCGTTATTTAGCTTGTTTGTTTGTGTTAAAAGAAAAAAAAAACTGTTGGAATATCAAGCAAATATTGCTATGAATACGATGTGTTAAGTAAAGAAGCCTGTTAAATTGTTAGACATAAAAAAAGAAAAAAACGAATAATATTTTCTAACATTGTCACCAGATTGAGATAACGGAAATGTTGCCAAAATTTATTATCTGGAAAGTATAATAAAGTAAAATAAAAATAATATGACGTTATAAAAGGACTATATGTACTACATTTTTTCAAAAGTTATTTAAGCTGAAAGAATTTTTTCTTCAAGCGTATCAAAATATTGATATTACATAGTATAAAATCATTCAGAACTCACTATATTAAAATAAATCTACTTTATGTTATAGTTCTGTACGAAATAGATTAGTGTTAGAGTGTGAAATTGAAAAAAAAGTTGTAGCAAAAGTTGGTGTTAGTCAGTTAAGATGGTTCGGACATGTTAAGCAAATGTCTAATGAACGTTTAGTTAAAAAAATGTATTTGAATGATTTTGATGGTGTACGTTTGAGTGGACGTCCGATGAGAAGTTGGAGTGGTATAATTAATAGTGTTTTGCGTGAGCAAAAGTTTCCAAGTAGTAGGAATAAAAAAGCATGTATGAGAGGAATTATGAATGTGGATGAAGCGAAAGTTGCTTGTTTGGATAGGAATGTTTGGAGGCGACTGATTTCGGGATGATTAAAGAGTTTGTGCCACACCCTTTTGAGTACATGGCGTGATTGTGTATGTATGTATGTAAGTTTATTTGACAGTTCATTGTTTATTTTTGATTCAATTTGAATATATGTAATTATTGAAAATGTATGAAGAAGTACAAGAAATGTAATGTACACCGCCAAATCTATCAGAAATTTTATATTTAACCAGAAAAACATTAATTCTCACAAATTACGTAACAAATATAAATAATATGTACATATAAATGTTGGTAAAGTTAAGGTTACTTATTATGTATTTTTATTTATTTTTAGTTTAGTTTCATTTGGAATGCTTCAAGAAAATATCAATATTTTGACATGCTTGAGAAAATATATTATTTGCTCTAGGTAAAGAAACTTATTTTCTCAAATTAAAACAAATACTCTTTAAAGCTAGTAGTGAAAAAACATTATTAATACTATACTATAAAAAAAGTACATGTTCTATAAATGTAATTTAAGAAAAAAATTAATATTATAAAAATTATAAAATGGTGTTATTTTACTGTTAAAACTATGTATGTTACTTACTCAACAACAAAAATTAAATAAAATATAACTTTTGAGCAAAACCTCCATGTTTTGTCTCAAAAAATAAATAAGTAAATGCATAAACAGAAAATCCAGCACAAAATAAAACTAAACAATTTCATCTTTGTTTCATATCTGAAACCATTGCACACAAACACTTACGAAAATTATTCTAATGCCTTCTAAAACTTTTATTTTTATCATTATTATTATTGTTATTATCGTTGGAAAGCTCCTGCAATAACCCGTTAAAACATATATATGAATAATTCAAAAACTTCCTGCAAAACCATGAAGAAATCTCTCCACTCACACGCTCGTCGTTATTACATACAACCAACCCCCAGCCAAAAGATGATAAAACAAAAATGGCTCTATCTACTTACAATACGGCCCAAGGTTATAAAATTTTGCAGTTGTGATTGCGAGGCTTGAAACTATATGGCATATGCCAAAAGTCAATACTATTTTACGATATAGATATAAGTTTTGGAATTTTCTAAGTAAATTTACGAGAAAATTTTATTACTGAATCTGATTGCAAATCGTATATAGAAAAAGTAATAAATTTACTTATTTATACAAAAAAAAAACGAACTAAATTTGACTAAGATTCGACAAGTAAAATTAACTTAGTAAAAAATATTTCAGAACTCGTTATATAAAATAAAACTGCTTGAGTTTCAAGTTCTGTATTAATATTTATTAATAAGCGACTGATACAAATGACATTTACAGTAAATGTCATTTGTATCAGTTTTCCTAATGAAGACGGACGTTGAGTTCGTCAAAATGTCGATTATTAATAAATATTAATATAAAACTTAATCCTAAAGCTGTTTTATTTTAAACAAAATTAAATTTTTTTCTTAAAATATTGAAAAAAGTCTTTTAAAACTCATATAGGCTCGTACCACAAGCAAGATTTTTGATTATTTTATTCCATTTGTTTATTTCTGCATTTTTGACACGTTGATTTAAAACCGGTATTAGTTTGACTTTTCTTTTTCAGTTAATTAATGACTCTGCACTACTCTCTCAACTACAATTTCTTTTTCCTTCCTCTACAAGAAGTACAAATACTTTTTATCTACCAATTCCTCATTCTAATCTTCTAACAAAGTCTCTCATTTATCCATATGCGTCACTCATTTAATAAGTTAGAATTAACTACAGATATTTTTCATGTTCTTTTCGTATTTTTATCTATGTATCATCAATAAATAAATAACAAAACAATCCATGTATTAGGTATGATATAGGCATTGCGTATCTATATTTATAATTGATCTGATCGTGTGACTAATGACAAAATATACAACAATGTATACTAAATTCTAAAATATCTCATCTACAAGTCAGACCAAACCTAGTCCAAATATTTCTGGAAAACATTTCATTTAAATTACAAAATAGTAGAATCCATTTCATGGTTAACTGAATTAGAGCAAGAGTTTCGGTCTGCCCATAAACCTAGATTCATTCGTCAAACAGCGAGAAATCAAGACATTGAAACGAACAAATTCCAACCGTGCAGACTTAACTAGAAAGTCAGAAATAATCGACTACAAAGTGCAACAATGTTTTGCCCCCCCAAACACGCCAACGTCGATTCTAGCTTTAATCGCATATTGCCAACACACACGAAACACATATCGTCGAGATTTTATATCCGTAGTTTAGCCCAAAGTGGTACGACATAAGTTAGCCTAAACTAGGTTAGATTAGGAAGCAATGCTTGCACAATAGAAGCTGAACAAATTTACTGTATCGTTTTCAAGGTTTGTACACTTGTGTTGAGCTGGAAGTAGGAAAGGTTTGAGTATGGCTACAAAATAGTTTTAGGTTCGTTGAATAGTGTTAGATTTTTTTTCTATATGGTTTGGAGAAAAGAAAATTGTGGTTGGACATTTACGGCAGTATGATTGAAAAGTGATTTTTTGTTAGATTGTTTTTAGTAGAGTTGATTTAGGTCCAGTATTTCCAATTTTATTTAGTCTTAACATAAGTAAAAATCATTTGTGATTGACTAATTTTAAAATTACTCCAAAAGATAAATTTATTCCTACATTTGAAAACACTGGGTCTTAGAAAAGTAAATATTTATGGGGTATATATAAATATGTTAGTGGATTGTTGTAGCTATTAAAAATTTACAATCACAAATTTTCAGGACAATCTATATGGAAGTCAGGAATTTGTTTAGGGCTAGGAGAAATTATTTTATACTTTTTAGTTCGCTTTAAAATCGTGGTATATTACAAATATTTTTTTTTAATAATTATTTTCTAATTTTTTGTCTTGTGTGTGTTCTGTATTTTCTATAGTTGTTTTCTGTATTTTGAAAAAAAATATTTGGTAAAAATTTATATTTCTAATATTACTAACTAATTAATTAATATTGCATTGTTATCCAGTTCTAAGCAATGTTTAAAGTTTCAAGTCTCTCTAGTAGTTAGTTTAAAATTGATTGCAAAATTTCTACCAAACAGACAGAAAAGAAAGCGAGTTAATAAAAACGTGTTAAAAATATGTTTACTTTTGACTTAAAAATAGAAACCTTGGAGTCCCAGTCTATTATTATTTACACATCAGATAATTAAATTCCAAATTAGAAAATACGGCACATGTCACCTGATATTTACACTATGTGAGTGACTATAGGAACGCTTTCAATGCACTGGACCACGTCTAATACGATTGTTACACTTCGTATGTTGCCTGTATCTGTCTGTCTGTCTGTCTGTCTATTTGTCCGTCTGTGTGTGTGTGTGTATTGGTTCAATTTTCGGCTAGGTTGCGGCAACGAGGTATCCGATCGCATTTGGTTTCGGGCTTGCGTGAGCGAAGCGCAACTCTAATCCAATATCTGAAACTAATAGATTAACAGCCTCGGAGACCGAACAATTTCGAGGTTATATATATATATATATATATATATATATATATATATATATATATCTCATGGTCTGGATGGTTCTGGCTTGATTATAATTATTAGACACCACCACCTACGGATATGTAATGATGGTGTGTTAGACTAAGTTACTGCTTTACCACAATTGCATTATATTGTTTTCATTATGCTGATTCGAGTATTATTGGTATAATCAGAAATAAATTCACAATTAATTTACGATAAATAAAATAGGATTGAATAAATTGTAGTCTAGATTTCCAATCGTATTTATTTTATTTTATGAAAAATTGACGAACGCGGTTTTGACTACACTGTAAATAAAAATAGCAAAATTATAGAAGAATAGTAGTAAAATTTTACTATAAACATCTGTAATTTCATTTTACTATAAATATTCTGTGTTTCTTCCTCAAAATTCTGTAATTTTGTACATAATTCATAATAATTTCCCATAAACTAAGCAAAAATGACCTAATAAATATATCAAATTGCTTACTTTCTGTAAATTAGATCATATACTTAATGTGTAATCTGTAATTTCATTTTACTATAAATATTCTGTGTTTCTACCTCAATTTTGTAATTTTGTACAGAATTCATAATAATTGCACATAAAGTAAACAAAAATGACATAATAAGTATGTAAAATTGCTTACTTTCTATAAATTAGATCATATACTTAATGTAGAATTACATATTGTTGGTATAACATATTAAATTATGTAAAATTACAGCTTGCATATTAATATCTGTAATAATTCATGAAAATAATGAGACTTAGTACATATTTTGTGTAATAATACTAATAAAATAATTTAAATGTAATTCATTCATTTCAAATACATCTATTAGTAATATTAGAAATACATGTAGTACATAATTATACCAACAATAATATTACAAAAATAAACAAATTTTATCTATTTATAATATAACATAATATAATATAATTCCCGACAACAAATTTACTAAAGTTCTGTAAAATTTACTAAAAGAGACTTTACTAAAAAAAACATATATATATATATATATATATATATATATATATATATATATATATATATATATGTACTTTTCCATCCCGTGAATAATATCATATTACATAATGTTTGTAATAGTTCTGATATTATGTATTTTAAACAATTATGCATAAAATTACTGCAGTTTAGTAATTATACCTAGAAGTACTGGGCATTATAATGTCGCAAGATTTGTAGGTAAAATTACATATATTTTTTTAGAGTGTATGTACTTAATAGTCATCATCCGGTCTAGTACAGTTATAACAAAATAAATGTCAAAGTAATTGATGGAGTATATAGGACAAAACATTGCTTTAATATAAGATTTCTAAAATTCATATGATCGATTTGGAACCACTAAACTAAGAAAAAAAATATCTATTTTAAATTAATTTGTCGCTAATGAAACATATCGAAGCATTTCGCAGAAAAACTTGCAAATCTTCAATGGTCCATGTATGATGGTAAAAAATATTAATTTTCAAAAACATAGATCTTATGAAATAAGAAAACATTAAACTTCACAAAATCCATTTTTCTGAAAATCAACTTTTATAATTTTTTGTTACATAAATATTCTTCTTAAACTAGTTGTCGAATATGTTTATTGGGGCGATTTTTGATAATAAAATGGGCTCAGAAGGTGTGTTAGTTATGGTTGATGGTTTTATGGTAATTCAAGTTTAGTCAATTATATTTATTCTAGGTTTTATTACATGATAGTTAAGTTATCTTGAGCAAATTTTTATTTAAAAGAATATATAAGTTAATGACATTATGGACGTCCGATGAGTAAACGGAGTGGTATGATTGAGAGAGTGGCTTGCGTGAGCAAGTATTTTTAAGTAGTAAGAATATAGAAGAACATGTATGGAAGGTATCATAAATGTGGATAAAGCTAGAGTTGCTTGTTCAGATAGAAATGATTGGAGAAAACTAATTATGGCAGAGTGAAAAGAGTTTATAAGTAATATCTGAGATTTTTGAACATCCTACAATTTTCTTTAAGCGTCTTCAAAAACTATTCTGATTTCTAGTACAACATACTGAAATAACTAAATTTACTAATATAATAATCATAATAATTTAATATATTTCATTATAATTTTAATTTTCTTGTATATTTATTAAAATCTGTAATTTAAACAAAAAAAATTAAAAATAATTTTAGAATTTTACAATTTTTATATATTTTTACATTTAAATCTTTATTTTATATAATTCATCATCAGTTCCCATAATTCCTAGGAGTAAATGGGGCTACATGCTCGAGAAGCTGAACCTATAGTTTTTTAACAATCTTTTTCTTTGTAAATTTCTATTTCTTCGCTTATCAATCTGCTGTTAATATTGATTGGAATTGCAATTCGAATTTCACATCATGAAGATACTCTAATGAATGGTTTAGATGTATTGACCACTTCTCATGTTCTTTTCGTATTTTAATATAATAATTTATGTATTATATTTTATGAGTCTATGTTTGTATCATTTGCGCCATTTAATTGAGCTGTTGCCTATTTGGTGTAATTAAATAAATAAACAGATAAATAAATAATAATTTGCGTTTTAAGAATTAGAAATGTTATAAAATCTAAACTTTTCGATAGGACTATTAAAATTTTCTAATAAATTAACTAAACAAATTTACAATATTTTTTCATACACAATAGTCTAAACCTAACTAGTACCATGCCCAATTTATAACAAATTCCGCGCCGATCGTGCGCTGAAAATGGAATTGGCGGAAACGCGAAACTAGATTTTAGTTTATGGCAAAACAAGAAATTGCAATTCTAAGTTGAAACTGTTTCACACACACAGCAGTGCCCGAAAGTTAATTTGGTAAGAAAACTTGGGAGTTTGTTTTGCAAACATTATATAGCAATGCTGCTTCGGTGCACAGAGGGCGCGAATTAAAATGCATGTCCTATAGTCGATTGCATTTCTGAATTGTGTTTTGCGCGCCTGTGTGGAAAACGCGCAGCTATATACAAATACAACTTTCTTTATGTTTACTCACTTCATTTAATTACTTTTGTTTGCTTATTAAGGGTATTTGAAATGTCACGTAAGTGGTATTAATAAGAAAGCTATTTCTATCGTTGCAAAAGGTATAATTAAAGTTTTACTTATGAATGATGATGATACATATATGTCTATTAAAATTTAGGGGTGAAAAATAAAATGGGGTCACTAAAAATTTTAGTTATTTATTTATTATTGATATATTTTATATTCCCGTTATTCGTTTTTAATAATATTTTAATAAAAAAGAAATATTATTTATTTATTACCTACACTGTTCAAAATAGTAGGGTAAAAGAGTAAAAATTTTCTAGGGTAATTGAATTTGTAGCCTTATTAGTGTAAAAAATTGCCCTACTTTTGCGTATTTTAAAATATTTTACTTTTTACCTTGATGGAAGAGCAAAAAATACGAAAAATAAGAGTAAATAACTGCCTTTTTACCCTTTTCTGAAATAATAAAGTGCTCTTTTTGAATTTACCTATTTAGGGTAATCATATTTACCCCTTTTAGGGAACGGACTTATATAGGCACTAATAAGAGTATTTTTTTCGAACAGTGTAGTAAATTGTTTCTATGTTCTGATTATTTACTGTAAATATCATTTGTATCAATTTTTCTGATGAAGACCTACGTTGAGTTCATCGAAACGTCGATTATTAATAAATATTAATACAGAACTTAAACCTAAGCTTGTTTTATTTCTTAGTTATAGCTTGTTTAGCAACTTTTGTTAGAATTTTTTTTTTTTCGAAATATTGCGAAATATTCGTAAAACACATTCAAGTGACTTCAGTAAATGACCACTTTCAGTTGGTAGATCTTTACCAAAAGTTCATCAAATCTAGATATTCACCTACAAAGCATAAATATGAAATTAACTCAACACATGTGCACAGACCGATAAACGGACATCACGCTAAAAACAGTTGATTCGTGTTACTATAAACCTAATTCGTGTTTATCTGTAAAAATCTTGATATGTCAAATTACACCTTCTTATCATATGTGGTATGACTGACGGTAAAAACATATAGCCCCATGTTACGGAAATGAATTATCGTAGTAATGTGTTAGTTGGACAAAAAAAAGCATTTTTTTAAATTATTTGCAATTAACAGTTAATTAATAACAATGTAATTTAGTTATCGATAAAATTTAATATAAATATACTCAAAAATTATCATCTCAAGCACAATTATATCAAATACACTTCCATGTTATTTATTTTTTTAAAATTTCATAAAATAAAAATTAGTAGATATCTCCCATAATATTATTTTTATTTATTTATTTTTTTCTCTTATCATACTGCGTACTTTATTGAATACGTTCTCAATGGGAAGGAAGCAAATTTAATGCTGCTTTACAAAATGCATTCCTGAATTTAATGGCTTTTGTAAATCCTTATTCTTATCTTACCTATATTCCTTTGTTAGGAGTTATCTGCAGAAAAAAAAACTGACTTTCATATTTTTCTTTTTCTTCAGTCTACCTATCAAAATATTTTTTTATCGGCAAACACTCTTCATTGAAGCCCGTTGTAGGACGAAAGGCAAAAGGGAAATTTTATATTTTTTAATATAATATTACGTCAGAAAATACACTATAGTTTACTTTGGACTTTGTTATCTATAGCTTGGAATATTTAATTTAAAATATCAGAAAAACCGAAATTCGTTCGTTTAAGAATTGGATCCCTTAAATAATAAAGAAAAAAATTTTGAGCTATTCCATTTATGACTACTGTTTTCTCATATCATGTGTTTGATTTAATTTCAAATTTAAATTAATTTAAATAATTTTTTTGTTATTCAAAGGATTAAAAAATTTACACGGAATATTATGACCTGTTAGTCCAACATATAAACTTGGACAATATAGACTGTCGCACAACATGCGTTAGAAAATCTTCATAAAATCAAAATTTAAAAAACTACATTAACAATAAATTTTTTATAAATAAGTAAAATTTGTTTAGTTCTATAATATTATTGTTGGTATAATTACATATATTTCTAAATTTACATAAAGGATGTATTTTGAAACGAATAAATTACACTTAAAATATTTTATTAGTATTATTATATAAAATATGTACTAAGTTTCATTATTATGATGAATTATTATAAATATTAATATGCAAGCTATAATTTTATAATTTAAAATATTATACCAACAATATATAATTCTACATTAAGTATGTGATGCAATTTGCAGAAAGTAAGCAATTTTACAGACTTATTAGGTCATTTTTACTTACTTTGTGTGATTATTATGAATTATGTAAAAATTACAGAATTTTTTAGTAGCAATACAGAATATTTATAGTAAAATAAAATTACGAATTTTTTATAGTAAAATTATCTACTATTTTTCTATAATTTCACTATTTATTTTATTTACAGAGTAATATAAAATAGTATAAACTGAATTATAAAAATAAACAAATTGAACAGAAAATATCATAGTTTTTCTCTGTGTCTTCTTAATATTGCAATCGTGTAACCGTATGTTCAGTACGTGAATCTAACTCTCAGCAATTCTTGGTAAGATGATAGAAAATTTCATTGCAACCCACAAGATCATAAAACTGGTCGAAACACGGACAACGTATAAATTGCAGATACCCAAAAATATTGTTTCGCTGTTTTTATTTGAAAAGTTTTGTTCCGCGATGTCTTTCTCTCTCTCTCTCTCTCTCTCTCTCTGTGTGTGTGTGTGTGTGTGTGTGTGTGTGTGTGTGTGTGTAACAGTATATCGTGTGTAATTTTCAAAACTTTTTCTAGGTTTTTCTATGCTATTGGCTGCAATATTATTATTACATTTTTTTTCCAAAATAGCGGCCTTCTTAAAAAAAAGTGTCTAAAATTGAGCCTTTTTTTGATTTAGGGATAAAAATTATACATTTTGTAGATTCCAACGAAAATTACATATGTTACAAGTACTAACATCTAATTTGTTTTTGTTTCAGAAATTTAAAACGCGAATTTTATCTGCCACCATTTGGCAACTCTCAATTTTGACCTGATTTTTTAAGTGAAAATTTGACTTATTTTGAAAAAAAATACTGCTCAAAACTTTAATAAATACATTTTCCTACGGTATAATTTTTGTTCACTGTATTTGTTGTAAAAGTTTAACACCTAAAAAATAGATAATATTTTAGTTATATAAAATTACATTAATATATATTACATTATATATATTTGCAGTGTACCTGTACAATATCACGTTTGATGCAAACTATTTTAACTGACTAACTACATTTTTTTTTTATTTCGTACCCGATTTCTTCTAGTTATACCACATACTCCACATAAAAATCTCATTTCCACAGCAGACAATAACAATTACCTTTAAACCATCAATATTTCAAACAAGTATGTACTTTTTAAGAGATTTTTATAATGATTATATAAATAAAAGATAAACATATCGAAAAAGAAAGTGACCCCAAACAATTCTCCGAAGAAAACATCAAATAAAAACCTTATAATACGCCAGCACAACAATTTTATCCTTATGGTACAAAAGAAAAAGCTCGCGTTTGCCCCGTTTTTGCAAAAACCTAGCGTTTAGTGCGTGCATGGGCGTATAATCGCAAGAGGGGGGAGTGCGCGCACAGGGGTTGTGGAGACCCCGGTAACCGGGTCCGATATTAAAAGCGTCGATGTTATTTCTTTTGAAATGGCGCCCACCGACGACGCCAGCCGACACTACGTGACGTGCTTATCAAAGCGCTACGAAAGCTACACGTATGCGCGATGATGCCATTATAGGTTAGGTCTAAGTTTTGCCGTTTAGTTATTACAAGAGATACCTATAGTAAAGGGTAATTCGATAATTGGTTTTCTAGTTTATATTATTTAACATATTTTACAACAATTTTATATAATAGTAATGAAAGTAGTAAACATAAGTTGCAGTTGCTTGAAAATAGAGCCATGAGCATAATGTAAACAATATCTTAATAAAACTAAAATACGGTTAAATATTATATCGTTCATAGTAACGTTTGCAATGGTTTTTATATTTAAAATGCAATATTAACTGTGTTTTTTTTTACATTCCACTCAGATCAGTAAATCTTATTAATGAGCTGAGCTGAGTTTTGCTGAGTGAGTTGTATTGATAAATAAAACAGTTTATTTGAAAGTGACATTTAAAATCGAAGTTCCACATATGATATAACCTAAAATATTAGATGTATTTGGATTGTTTGCGTTGATAATTTATTGCAACTCGCCCCGGATATCTATTGTTTGACTTGACAAATAAAATACTCAAATATAAATGTCAACATATCAAACACATTATCAAATTTTAAACTAGGAAAATTTAAATTGCTCAGCTCAGCTAAGCACTAGCTAAATATCAAACTCAGTATCGGTAAAGGGGGAAGCAATTCACTCACTTCGAACTCAGTTACGAGACGACAAATAAAACAGCTATTATTTCAAGGGTACAGATATTTGCTGATCTGAGTTGAGTTTTTCGGTAAAAAAAAAACACAGCTTATGTTACAACTTATTTTAGTAAAATTTTCATTTCTATTGTAAAAACACAAGTTTTGAATTAAGAGTAAAAACATTAAATTTTTTTTCTGTGTATATTGTACCATCCTATTTGCATTGTTATCTGTCCCGAAATTATTGTACATAAAAATCCAAAAATTGCATGTCATACTAATTCAGCAGGTGAAAACACAATGCACCGACAATAAATTATATTCATATTGAAAATATACATATTTTTAGTTAATCTTTTTACAATATATCAACGCATACGTGAATTTCTCTCTTTCTCTTTCTCTCTCTCTCTCTCTCTCTCTCTCTCTCTCTCTGTGTCTCTCTACACTACATATGTATGACAGTATGACCCATATACAAACCGAGGAAAAAAAATATCTGTGTCCATTGCAACCAACCTAGTTTATTTCCCAAAATAAACAAAAACCTCCCGCATATATATTTCGCTTGATTCTTCCATCACAAAGAGATAATGCGTCCGACTCACGTAAATTCGCACATACACACAATATACGTACAAATGAAATGTACAAAACAAACAGGTGAATATACAAATATATATATATGAGGGTAAAACTACCTGTTTTTGTTTTCTGAAAGGTGTATTTAAAATTTAGAAATTAATTTTAGATAAACATTATTATATACTCGTAGATATGTATCTACAGTTTGGTATACAAGGCCAGTTTAAATTCTAATAATTTATATAATAACTATTTAAAATAAAATAAAACGGCTTTAGGATCAAGTTGGGTATTAATATTTATTAATAATCGATGTTTCGACAAACTCAACGTCCGTCTTCATTAGGAAAATTAAATCATAATTTTTTTTATGTTGAACAAATAGGTAAAATCATTGATTACTTATTTACTCAATTATAAAACTGTTTATATTAGATTAACAGAACACAAAAGGTCAATATGTCTAAACCATCCAAATAAATCTGCTATCGTAATGTGAAATTTGCAGATACTGTATAATTATTGCAAGACCAATCAATATTAACAGCAGATTAATAAGAGAAGCAATAAAATATATAAAGAAAAAGATAACATCAATTAGTGCAAAGACACTGATTTAAATAAAATATGGCTTCCATTAATTAAAAATTTATAAAAATTTTATAATCTAGTTTCTTATTTTATTACCTAATAACTTGTTTCTATGTTTTGTTTATATTTATTGTAAATATCTATTGTATCAGTTTTCCAGATGAAAAAGGACGTTAAGTTCGTCGAAACAAAACTTAAACCTAAAGTCCTTTTTATTTTATATAATGAGTTCTGAAAGACTTTTTTAATATGTTATTTTAAATAAATCGTAAATAAAAATTTGGAATTGATCTATTTTCACTAAATATTTGGGACAGATTTACGAAGATATCATTTACCAATAATTATATTTATAATTAATATAATTCAATTTAATAGTTTATTATGTTACAAAAATCAGAAAGAGATCTTTATTGTATTGAGCTCATAGATATTATAACTTTAACAAAATATGCTAAACAAATTATAACTAGCAAATTTTATTTGGAATATTTTTCGATATGACTAAATAATAATACTGTAACCTATTGATCTTTTTCTACATGGACCAATATATTAATGTAATATCAATATTTTAATATGCTTGAAGAAAAATAGATATTTTTTCTCAATTCACAACTCACTAGCGTGGATGTATCAATATGTGGTTTAAAATTTGAAAAATATATTTCTAATATAATGTTCCCGAATGTATTAAAAATATCTAATATTGTACCACAGTGAATACAGCCGTGAAGTAAGAAAATGGTATATATATACATCGTTTTTCTAATAAATTCAATATGAGTTTTTGTCTATTATCTATATATCGGATATAATGTAATGTTACACGAGGGAATGTACGTAATATGAACAAGACAAAACTCTATATCATCAAAAAGCGAGATCGAAAACGAATGCTTATACCCACATAACCGAGATGAAACGACAAAATAGATATAGCATTACTGATGTTACTGTCAACTGTACTCGTACTCGAGGTATTGTATTATTTATTCTATAACCATAGATCAGTGGTAGTCAAACAGTCAAATAAACGAAGCAAATATTCAATGGTGTTCAATAATATTCATAGTTCTTCGATTAAATTAGAATTATTAAATTCTTAGACAAATATAAACTTTAAGAAATAATTAGTAATTGACGGAATTCAGTCTTTTATATGTTTTTATTAACTACTAAGCCAACGTTTCGACAATCTTTATTGCCTTCTTCAGGGCTAGCAGAATATTTTAGTTTACATGTAACGCAAAATATCACTGATATATAAAACATTATTAAATTCTTAGACAAACATTAACTTTAAGAAATAATTAGTAATTGACGGAATTCAATCTTTTATACGTTTTTATTAACTACTAAGCCAACGTTTCGACAATCTCTATTGCCTTCTTCAGGGCTAGCAGAATTTTTTAGTTGATTTTATTTGTAACGCAAAATGTCAATGATATATAAAAAGCATGTGAAAAAATCATTTTATTAACAAATGATATAATAATAATATTTATTTTTAAAATGATCTTTGATATGCTTTTTATATAACAGTGATATTTTGTATTTTTAAATTTACTGATCAAATAATGTATTTTTCCGTTACATGTAAAATCAACTAAAATATTCTGCCAGCCCTGAGGAAGGCAATAGAAATTGCTGAAACGTTGGCTTAGTAGTTAATAAAAACAAGACTGAATTCCGTTAATTAATAATTATTTATTAACAGTTTAATATTTTTACAATTTAATTAACTTTAGTTTAAATTTAAACTGAACCGGATTCACACATCTTTAGATGATGTTTGAGTTGTTTTTGTTTTTTTTTTTTAATAGATTATATTACATAAAACATTTAAGGGAGATTATCCGAGTAGACGGCCAAAAAGGCAGTCGAAATTTAGGCTTGGATTGAAGAAAAACTACTGAGCCGATTTGAATGCAAATTTTTTTATTAAAAAGGTGCATGGTTTGGCTACATTTCTTGTTGTGCGCATAGTTCATGGAATATGAAAGTTTGGCAAGCACTGTTATAAAATGTAGTAGTGGCCAACATATGAGATATATTACTGGTGTACCAATAGATATTGCTTTCAATATACTTGTAATATATATATATATATATATATATATATATATATATATATATATATATATCATATCTATAAGCTAGACTCTATTTCATCATGTCACACAGTATGAAGATATTTTATTTGGTTGACAAAGTAAAAAAACATTGTTGATGTTTCTAATTAAATTAAAAATAATTCTTAAATTGTCGCACTATTTACTTTATAAAACTTCATAATTAATTAGGAATAAATAATATACTTTGTGTTAAGTTTTATATTTATTTATTAAAATTTAGTAACAGCTGTTTCACCACACAGTGGCATCTTCAGACTAAATAACTGAAATACAAAAATAGTTATTTAGTCTGAAGATGCCACTGTGTGGTGAAACAGCTGTTACTAAATTTTAATAAATAAATATAAAACTTAACACAAAGTATATTATTTATCCCTAATTAAATTAAAAATAATTAATAATTGTTTTATTTATTTGACTAGAATAGTTCATTTATTTAGTTTTATTGTTTTAGCACTTGCATAATTTTAAAATCGGTATTAGTTAAAACCAATTTTAAATCTGAGCTTGTAATACGGGTTAATATTTATGAGGCTAATTTTTAGACCGATAGACTTAGATCATGCTAAAAACATTTTATTCGTATTACTATATATAAGTCCAAATCGTGTTTATCTGTAAAAATCTCGATATATCAAATTTGATATGATTACAATACCATCCTTATCTTGAACGAATGTCTAACGAACGTTTGGTTAAAAGAATTTATAAGAATTATTTTGAAGGTATATTTTTGCAAGTGGACGCCCGATGACTAGTTGGAGTGGTATAATTGAGAGTGTAGCTTGCTTGAGCGAAAAGAATGAAAAAGTATGTATGACAGAGTGACAGTATAAATGTGGATGAAGCTAAAGTTGCTTGTCTGCTTAGGGATATTTGGAAGAAACTAATTTCGGGATAGTGAAAAAAGTTTGTGCCACATCTTGTTATGTATATATGTATATGTGATATGACGGTCGGTAACAACTAATATATTTAACTCATATAAATGAAGACATTCTCAAAAATTCTCTATACCAAAAATTAATTTCCAACCACGCATGACCAAACCATAATTCTTCATTAAAAGCAGGAAACTAATAAATTTCATCCACAAATTAACAACTACAAATCAAAATACAACAAACATATTTCGGTTAGTATAAATGTATTTACCGTACGTGCTTATATTATTTAATGATTAATCGAACTTATATAATCATTTACAATAAATTCAGAATTGCGCGAAATTTAATCTATTATTAATATTTTAGCGAAAAACCATTCATACCGAATAAATAAACTCTGTATAACCGGAATTATACTAACAAATTTCCGTTACCATTTGCTCAGTGATGCGCAAAGACAAATCATTTTATTCTCGTTATGGCCACCAGCGAAAAAAAAACGTATTCAAATTTGAAACAAAGAAATATTCTTCTTGACAGAAAAACATCGAAAATAAATTAAAAGACAAAAATCGGAATATTGAGGTGGAAATTTGTATAATTATTTCCTGATGCTAATTACGATACAATTGATAAAGCATTCCTTGACTACTTAAGGAACGTGGACGTAACGTATACGTCCGCCGTTTACTAGCAATTTTCTACGTGGACGTATATGTAACGTTCGGTCATTGTATTTACTCACCAATTTTTACCTGCTTGGGTCCGACACGGCAAATTATGTTATTCGAATAGATAGAATAAAAAAAAATTATACAAAAATAAACAGATGTTACAAATGTTTTTTACCGTTATTCTTATTTTTTACCGGAAAATTCTCATGTGGTAGTTGTAAATGTTTAGTAGTGTGGTGTAGTTTATAGCATGTAGAGTTTTTTTTTAATTAATAATAATACTTTATTATACTTTTCAATTTATTTATATATACAGTGTGTAAAGTAATGAAGTTTCCTGTAGGAAAAAAAAAATTAATATGAGTTTTAGAAGAAAAACTTATTTTTTATAAAAAAAATTTGCTTCTATCAAAACTCTTTATAGTCAAAGAAAAATCCAGTAATCACTTAAGATAAGATCAAAAACTTGATATTATGTCGAGTTGTTGATTTTAAATATGACTAAGTCCAAATATTACATCAGTATCGTGTGAAAAATGTTAAAAATATTTGTCATACAAGAGACTTACTTTTTAATTATTATTATTATTATTAATTTGCCAAAATATAATTATTATTATTATTAACAAGTAATCCATGGGTAACACGATACTGATGTAACATTCGGACTTAGTCATATTTAAAATCAACAACTCGACATAATATCAAGTTTTTGATCTTATCTTCAGTGATTACTGGATTTTTCTTTGACTATAAAAGGTTCTAATAGAAGCAAAATTTTTTATAAAGAATAAGTTTTTCTCCTAAAACTCATATTAAAATTTTTTTCCCTATAGGAAACCTCATCACTTTACACACTGTATATTATAGCATGATTCTTGTAATTATGATATTTTTAAACATATATTCAATAACTTATAAATATATGTAAAAAAAAAAGCTATATTTATAATGCAGTTTATAAAAATAACAATATTTCATTTATGAAAAATCTAGTTACCATAATCCGAAGAAGAAAAATGTGACAATCTGACATGGTATTAGTGTTTTGTTTTATTTTTATTCCGTAGATGGAAACGAAGTTTATTCAAACGCAACAACATCATTAAAACTAAAAGACTAAAGCCAAATACATAAGCATAAATCCGCATATAAAAAGAAATGAAATAAAATAATATAACAACCAAACACACACACGAAAAAAAATCTCACAGCTTACTATATATTTTATCTCATTTTGTCGCTGTTCGTATTCAACCGAGCATACATATATTTCGGTCTCGATATCCTTATAGCATAAACGATTTACTCTGTCGGAATATACAATATATCATAGTTATGGAATAGGATAATACAAACGAAAAAACAAAAAACATTATAATGAAAAAAATTGAAAAAAACCTTTTTATCATTTTGTAAAATTTTTTCATATAATTATATATTTTAGCTATATATTATTTAAGGACCGTTATTTAAATTTTTATTTTTAGAATATATTTTATTCTCAGATTAAACATAAACCCTGATGCAAATATTTTATTCTATTAAAATTGATAGATTAACTTATTCTGGATTTCTTTAATTAATAATTTATATATAGTAAAAAAATCTTTCAGAACTCGTTATATTAAAATAAAACGGATACTCAACTCACCCTTCTCCACCACAATACTTACTCTACCGATACACTACCAGTGTAAACAGATTTATTGCAGTAGAGTAGAGTAATGGTAGAATATTTGGGTGTAAACGTGTGTCAAAAAAAAAATTGATAACAGAAGTTGCGATTGTCAAATTATTAAAATCATTAATTAATATTTTATTTTATTAAGTAGACAAATAGAATGGACAGAAATTAAACTAATTTTAAACTAAACTCTCCTCTACCAAACTAATGATTTTGTGTAAATAGTTACTCTACCAAAATTAGTAGAGTATTTGGAGAAGAAGTATGCTAGTGTACTCTACTACTAACTCTACTAATGTAAACTATACTGTAAAAAAAGCGAGATTAAGGACAATTAATAATAAAATTTTACTATAAAAAAAATCTGTAATTTCATTTTACTATAAATATTCTGTAACTTCTAGCCCAAAATTCTGTATTTTTTACAAAATTTATAATAATCAAATAAAGTAAGTACAAATGATCTAATAAGTATGTAAAATTGCTTACTTTCTGCAAATTGCATCACATACTTAATGTTAGAATTACATATTGTTGGTACAATTTACATATTAATTAATTACAGCTTGCATATTAATATTTGTAATAATTCATTAAAATAACGAGATATATTACATATTTTGTGTATTAATACTAATAAAATATTTTAAGTGTAATTCATTCATTTATGTAAATTTAGAAATGTATGTAATTATACTAACTATAATATTACAGAACTAAACAAATTTTATTTATTTATGGTAAATTCCTGACTGCAAATTTACTGAAGTTCTGTAAATTTACTAAAAAAAGACCAGTAATATTTCATGCATATATACTTCTCCATCTCATTAGTAATATTATATTACATAATATGTTTGTAATAGTTCAGATATTATGTAGTAAATTACAGCAGTTGAGTAATTATATCTTAAAATACTGGGCATCATTAGTGTCTCTTGATTTGTAAGTATAATTACATATTTTTAGAGTATAAGTTTTATATTTAAATATGCATAACACATAAATCAGTAATATTCATTTGCTCAAATACAGATTTTAAAAAAAAATACGAAATACATGAATTTTTATCCTATATAATTGCGCGCAACATTTTGACAATTCCTGCACAGTGAACGGAATGTCGCGTCGCAGGAACCGTTGCGTCGGTTCGTCCGTCGTGCCATTTAACTGGCGTCGGGCACAATGACGCCGTACTTCGCCTAGCGTGTAGCGCAAGGATCGAAGCCACTGGCTACCAGCCAAGCCAAAGCTAAACGACGCGAGAGCTTTATGTGTCTGCGGCGCGGCTGGCAGTATAGCAGTAGCAGTTGAGCGGCAGGAATTGGAGCCTGCTAGCAGTGCATTGGCCTGCTAACTTCCTGCCCCGTTGCCTGCCAAGTCTTATTGCTGCGGCATTTTGGCACGACACAGCTTCAGCTAAAGGTTGGTCAGGGATTCTGCATTTTGAAAATATGTTGGCGAAAAATCAGTTATCTAGGGATTCTATTTGAAAAGGAAGAAATATGTATTTTAAGATATTATTAACTTTAATAAAATATTTTTCTGCATGTATAAACTTAAATTTTAAAATATTTGAGATGAATGTGGATAAATCAAAAGTTACTTGTCTAGATATAGGAATATTTGGAGGAAACTAATTTCGACATAATGGAAAGAGTTTGTGCCACACTCTTTTAGGTACATGGCGTGATTGTGTATATAAATATATATATATATATATCAAGTTGAAATTTAAATTGGGCACGGGTTAATATCAATATTTTTTAACGAAACTTAGCTCAAAAAATTTCTTTTTTAATAAAGTTTTTTTTAGGGGCTGCGTAAAAGAATATTTTTTTTTATTAAGGCAGTTATAACGCGCTATATATGAAACTGTCCAACACCTATGTTAAACTCCATTTAAATTTCAATTTGAGTAGGGCACGGGTTAATATCAATATTTTTTTATGCATCTAGGCTCAAAAAAATTTTTTTTTACTAGTTTTTTTTTAGGAGATGGGTAAAAAAATCATTTTTTTTAACCACCTAATGTATATATATATATATATATATATATATATATATATATAATTCACTAATTGTATTATTATTTGTATTTATATTTAAATTTATATTTATATTTTATATTTGTAATTTTGTTATATTTTGTACCATATTTGATTCTTTTTGTTTTGTTCAATCTTATATTTTGTCTTGTTATTGGTGTACAGTGTTGGGCAAATAAATTATTATTATTATCATTTCTCATAATTCCTAGATGACACATACTCGAGTAGCTGAACATATACATAGTATCTTAACAATTTGTCAATGGTGTGAATTGTTATTCCACAGCCAAGCAAAAGATTATATAAATAAAACCTGTGATTCACAATAAATAACAGAACAATATCATTTGTATCATTTTTTCCTAATGAAGATGTACGTTGAGTAAGTCAATTATTAATAAATATTAATACAGAACTATGTATATATTTAAGTAGCTATTTTAATGTTTATTTTTAATTAAAGAAATTTTTTAAAAAATGTACAATAATCCCATTGCCCATGGCAATCTTCCCTGTACATCTAGGACTCACTGTACATATATTCAAATTTCAAATCGTTCATGAAAATGGTTGCGAGAGTGAGAACCGCGAACATTTCTATTTTGCCAACAAGAATAAAAATACAACCGCAAATCTTGCACCAGCTGACAAGGAAGTAATATTCGCTTTTAATTACATTTTCGTCGTTAGATTTTTATATTTTTTTTTCGTTTTCGTTTTCCATCTTTCTTTTTTTCTTTGTCGGTAGAAATGCTGAAATTAAAACGGGTCAGAACATCGATGTTTAGAATTTTAAATTAAATTCTTGCAACTCCGCACAATTTTTATTTTTACATACCCAACCCCGGTCGCAACGACTTAACTTTTCTCATAAAGATGAAAAGAAACCAGGATTGCAATCGTCAATTTCATCTACAGTTAATGTATATGTATATTTTTTTAAATTAAAATTTTAATTTCATCTAAAAATAAACTAACCTATCCGTATAATCGTACTTGTTATACAGTCTCATTAAAAGAATATTTTAAATACCAGAATACACTCTTTAGAATATGAATATTTTTAAATGCTTAATCTTTTTGTTGCTATCGACTGCTAAGCAATCTTTGCAAGTATGTATGTAGAGCCATTTTTTTAGACTACATCTATGATTGGAAAATATATAAAACCAATGAAATGAGCTGTAACTGTAGCTATGCTATAAAAAATTATTATAAATAAAATAATAATAATAAAATTATAAAAAATTATAATTATAAATAAATATATCGTCAATTTCAAAATAACTTTTACCTTCTGTCTTTCATCAAATATAAATAGTTTTTCTATTTTTGATCAATCTTATTATATTTGATATTATAAAATTTAATTAAACTATTATAAAGTGCTTAATAACTAATTTTAAATAAACGTCAAAAGCAGTTTTGGCAAAAATCACTTTTATAAATGAGGTGAGAATACGGGTCAAAACTTTTTATTTTATTAAATTTTAAAAACTGTATTGAATAATTTGAATAAATGACAATTAAATTTGTTATTTTTTTAATTTTATTCGATTCAAACAGCCCCCATATTTAAATTATCACCTTTTATCTCCGTATTTTTTTGTAATAACTAAATTTAAACTTATTTTAGAAAATAAATATATAAATTTTTAAAAATATGTTCTTTTACCTTTATTAAATATATTACTTTGTATAGTAGTTCATGTATCACTTACCTGAAACAAAAAAAATAATAAAAATTATTTCTATTTTTTAAAAATTAACACAAACATAAAATTAAAACATATTGGTTTACTAAACAATGTTTAAACAATAGTAAACCAAATTATCCCTTCCTGAATTTTAGTACATATACCGGGTGTATACTTGGTTTATGCAATATAGGAAAAACAATGTTATTTTTTTAACATCGCAATTCCTGCTTTCCCGTTAGTTATAGAGAAAAAATATAAGAAACAAAAATTGTTTACAATTAAAAACTACATTATTTACGCTTAAAATAATTGCGATATTGCGTCTCAGTAATTAATTATTAATTACATAAATATTAACAGTTTTCGGCAATATCAGACAGCCATGAACGAAACGCGAACGTATTTTGTTTACAACTATATTTTTTTGCATTTAAATGACAATACACTGACATTTGTGAACAAAATACATTCGCGTTTTGTCCATGGCTGTCTGATATTGCTGAAAACTGATAATATTTATTTAATTAATAATTAATTATTGAGACATAATATCACAATTATTTTAAGCGTAAATAATGTAGTTTTTAATTGTAAACAATTTTTGTTTCTTATAATTTTTCTCTAAAACTAACGGGGAGGCAAGAATTACGATGTTAAAAAATAACATTGTTTTTTCTATATTGCATAAACCAAGTATACACCCGGTATAAACAAATATATTATAAATAAATTGTAATAACTAATATGCCATTAACTTATAAATTACTTGTAAAATTCGTTGATTAGTTTACATTTAAATTTAAAGTGTACATCTTACAACACACAAAACTTAAACCGTATACGTAAATTCCAACTAATGATAAAGCAGAATTTATCGTAACTTTCCCCCATCAAATAACTCTTCCAAAAACAACCATCGACCCGGCTCGTACTTTTACTAATTCAAGCATTGCCAATTCGAAACAATAAGAAAAAAAACTAAACAATGGCCTGACTATAAAAACAAACACCCCATATACATTTCCTTATTTCTTCTTCGTGTTTTCATCCGCGAATTGTACAAAGAAAGCACCCGGAAAAAAAACATATTTCGTCGGTTTTACTTCCTCCATTCAGCGTTAGGTCGCTTTGAGATTGCGGGTCTTTTCGGACGTGGAGTTCTCCCTCCGAAGAAAACGCGCTGAATACGATGGCCATGTTATATACGCACAATCTAACTTCTTTAACAGTCATTTACATTGTTCTTGAAAGACCGTAAGAACGTTATGGACGACCATTTGCTTTATGTTTATTTCGACAATTGTTTTAGCTGCAATTTTCAGTTTACCAATGGTATTTTGTAGCAACTTGCATCTATTTGGTGTTTAAGAGTTTGTAAGATATATTTAATAGACATATTAAGTGATAACTTTGTCATTTAATAAAATACCTGCGCTAGATAATATAAACATAATATTATTATTATGATTGAGAGAGTGGCTTGCGTGAGCAAAAGTTTCCAAGTAGTAAGAATAAAAGAGCATGTATGAGAGAATTATGAATGTGGATGAAGCAAAAGTTGCTTGTTTGGATAGGAATGTTTGGAGGCGATTGATTTCGGAATGATAAAAAGAGTTTGTGCCACACCCTTTTGGATACATGGCGATATTGTGTATGTATGTATTATATAATATAAACATAGTAAAAAATCTTTCAGAACTCATTATGTAGACGGACGTTGAGTTTCGTCAGTACGTCGATATTACACAAATATTATTACAAAACTTTGACCTAAAGCAGTTTTATTTTAAGGTTAAGATTATTTAACATGTATTTATATTAATTTTTATATTAATTTCGTTTAGAATGTTTGAAGAAAACATCGTATATATCAGTCGGAATAGAATTTTGTGTTTCGCTCAGATTACTTTGTGTCATCTGTTTCTAATTCTCATAACGTAATATACAATTTACACTAGTTCAACATGCGTTGCAATTTCATATGTGGAAAATAAGAAACTTTCATATTTTTTCTTGATAGAACTTTGTCTATTTTATCTTTAACATTTTCCACAAAAACTGAAGAAGCGTAAATTATGTTTACATTATCAGACACAACTGTAGGTATTCTCGCTGTATGTTATTTTAGTTAAAATTTTAATACAAGAATAACTTTAATTTAGCAGCCGAAATTAACTTTGCAGAATTGCAAAGTTATTACAATAGTCCTAACAAGAAAGTAAAACTGTAACTTTTATTTTTAATGCAAATATAGATGGAATATCTACAGTAAAAATAAATTAAATATAGGCGAAGTTTCGAAAAAGTAACTCGCAACCCCTTGAACATTTTACGTTACTTACTAAAATTTTCGCTAACTTTTCCAACCATCTTTCTTCTTGTATAATAAAATGTGCCAGCAACAACGATGCTGCTGCCATCTTTTGATCTCTCGCCCAAAACGCTTCAGCATTGCTGTTACACAAATTAACCGTGCATATATAACTTTTGAGCATAATTTAAGCAGCCTAATTCGGTTTGCTAAAAAGTTAGGTTCTGTTGTTAGTTTTTCAGAAATATACATCGCGTTTTCAGTTACTTAGCAACAGTGACGGGGCTTGCGAGAATATTTTATCAAGAAACGGGCTAATTAAATTATTATATTAGTGTTTCTTGTAAAGTATGATCTGACAAAATAGTATTTTATGTTCCGTGCAGCCAAGATATCTGGGTGAAACACAAAATGAGCTTCCTATTCCAAGTCAAACGTATACGAGTTTTTCTTGAAGCGTTCTAAACAAAATTAAAATAAAAATTAATAATATATACTAACAATTGTAGAATAGTATGTATATGTGTATATTATATTTATATTTGTTACGTGATTTGTGAGAATTAATCTTTCTTTAGTCGAACATACAATTTCTGACCATTCTGGGCGGTATAAATTGCCATTCTTGCACTTCTTCACACATTTTCAATAATCAAATTCAAATTCAAACAAAAATAAACAATGCAATTGTCAATTAATGTAACTTGACTTAATACAGCCGTCGGAAATATCAAATTAAACACGCAATTAAATATGCAATTTCTGACTACCCTAGTTCGGTGCAAATTGTATTTCTTGCATTTCTTCATACATTTTCAATAATCATCTAAAAATTCAAGCAAAACTAAACAACGCAATTATACATACATACACAATCACGCCATGTACCCAAAAGGGCGTGGCACAAACTCTTTTCATCATCCCGAAATCAGTCGCCTCCAAACATTCCTATCCAAACAAGCAACTTTCGCTTCATCCACATTCATAATTCCACTCTCATACATGCTCTTTTATTCCTACTACTTGAAAACTTCCGCTCACGCAAAATACTCTCAATCATACCACTCCAACTATTCATCGGACGTCCACGCAAACGTATACCATCAAAATCATTCAAATAAATCTTTTTAATCAAACGCAATTATCAATTAACTTAACGTAATGACTTTTTTAATATGTCCGCCAAAGATGTCTGATTAAATACACTTTACGTTGTAGTTATGTTTAGTGCAACCGCCAGTAGTATACAATTATACATAGTAACTAACTACAATACAATTATGTTACATTATTGTACTAGTAATATAATAACCTCCTTCTACATAAACAATACAGTAACGTAATATCGATATTTTAATATACTTGAAGAAGAAAAAAATATCCTTTTTGGAAATGTTTTTTTCAATCCTATTGTAACTTCTTCTGTATTTATCTTCTATACATCTGATAATGTTTAATTCATAAAAATAAAACAAGAACTAAAGTATATCAATACACAAAACTGGCAACAAAAATCCATCTGCATTTGAAAAACTCGTTTAACATATTAAAGCGACAAAACTTGATAAAAACTTCTCCAAAACAGTTAAAGCAACGACATTAACTACTTGCTCCATCAATCCAATTGGATTTAACCAAATTTCCTTGATTCGTTTTCCAAAACAGAAACAAATCCGGAGAAAAGATAAAGATGAAGAAGAAACTAGACTGAGTAAATGCATCAGACTCTGCCCGTATTTATGCCAGCAAAACGAAAGAAAAAGTTTTTGATTTTATTAGAGACCTACGAACAAAAATCAAATTTCCAACGATACTTAACTTGTTTGTGAATTGGGCATAGAACCTACAGACTTTTTTCGAAAAGTATGTAAAATTGCAAAAATAGTTAAAAGTTTTTTTCTAAAAAGTTTTCTTTCTTTTTACAAATCGAAATTTTTTTCAAATCTTTCAAATGTAATCAGACTTAATAGAAAACAAGTTTAGAAGCACATGGATAAAGAAAAATGACTGCTGTGGAAATAATTTTTTTACGAAATCGAGTACGAAATAGATTAATGTATGATGAGTGTGAAATTTAAAAACAAAGTTGCCGTGTTATGCATACTGGCATTAATTGTACAACTAACTTGATTTATGCTATGATCCAATAAATTTATGTTTTTATATTGGGATCTAAAATGGTCTGAATGGCATCTGGTGGCGAAATGAGAAACTGAAACACTGCGTGCACTTGTGTCAACGATCAAAAGTGACAGCTTGCGGAAAAAACGCTATTTTCCAATAAATAATATAATAAATAAATAAATATAATAAATATTTAAATTCTAGATGTTACTGATTTGAATATGCATTTGATTTAAAGGTCTGTTGTGCAAAGTGTCAACTAACCTATAACAATATAATAAGGTTGCGATGCAGTGTTTACACTTTTCACCTAAACCAGCTTTGCAGGAACACACTACAGACTTAATCGCACCGTTTCTGTCAATTGTCATTGAGATTTCATGTGGAACATCTTTTAAACTTGACGTTTTCAAACACAGAGATGTGACTGTCATCTTGCCATCACATCACTTTTCTAATGATTTTCCACATTGTATAATGTCCAGCGTTTAAAATACGCTCAGCTTGTGCAGAATTGTTCTGACAAAGGTTTAAGCTGGCGCATTTGCAAAATTTTTTCAAAAGTTAATAATATTTTTTAATTAAAACGAAACCATACACTTTCATTAAGTTTTAACAAGTGCACGCTTAGATCCGCCATATTAAATAGACCACGCCCCCATTTTAGATTCCAAAAACAAAAATGTAAATAAAATCATTAATAAATAATTATTTATTATCAGGTGTAAATAATTTAATAACAATAAAACGATTTCATCTGTCTATAATCACATATTATCTCATTATATATGATCTCCATCGTCATTCAGTTCGTTTTATTGAAAGTAAACAAAAGCATTTATTGACTCGATGTTCTTTTGTTCACGCATTGCTTATTGTATCAAATACGAGAAATACAATAAAATCGAATACCTACTATACCCGACCGACCGACCCAAGTTAAAATAATCCACGAGAAAAGTGCCCAGTTATTGTTCGCAACTGAATCGAATCAACTGCAAACAAATTATGGATAAAATTAAGTTAAGATATTTTTAAAAAAATATCCGCTAATAATATTTGGGTTTCTTTAATTAAAAATTTATAAATTTTACAATCCAGTTACTTGTTTTGTTATAAAATAAAAAAACTTTTGTAACTTTGAAAAATTTCACTTTAATACACAAATATTGTGACTGCCGTTTCAACAAACATATCACAATATTTGTGTATTAAAGTGAAATTTTTCAAAGTTACAAAAGTTTTTTATTTTATTTCAATATGAAGTTTCACAAATTAACGGCCAAAAGTGTTAATTACTTATTTTGTTATCTAGTAACTTGTTTCTATGTTCTGTTTATTTACTGTATATGTCATTTGTATCATTTTTAGTGATAAAGACGTACGTTGAGTTCATAGAAACTTTGATTATTAATAAATATTAATACAAAACTAAAACCGTTCTATTTTAATATTACTTAAATTAACATAACAAAAATCTTTCAGAACTCATTTTACTAAAATAAAAATACTTTAAGATTTAGTTCTTTATTAACTTTATATAAAAAAATCCAGGTTTCGTTGTACTTTATTCAGAAAAAAATTATACAAATAATATATACAATAAAAAAGTAACTATATTTAAATAAAATTTGGCTTTCTTTAATTAATAATTTATAAATTATACAATCTATAGTTATTTATTTTGTTACCGAGCATATGTACTTTTCCATCAAATTGGTAATATCATATTACATAACGTTTGTAATAGTTCTGATGTTATGTATTTTTAAACAATTATGTAAGTAAAATTACATAATATTTTTTTTAAATGTATGTATGTTAATATTTTAAACTAAATATCCTCAACTAAAATTAAAATATAAACCACCAATTAAAATATTGCAAGTCTTCACAAAATGCTGAAATCAGCAGAATGGTCTTTTAAAGAAAAATAAAGAACCAACATTGATATCTCTTCGTTTATTTTATTTTTTTGCTGTTCCGTTTCGGAATGAAATAGAGAAACGCGGAAAAGAAGTATATGTTGTTTTTTTTGTTCTTCGTTCGTACGCCCAGAAAGTCAAACAACAAAAACGGCACAAAATCTTGATTTATTTCGACGTTTTTGTCGGTATATCGACAAAAACTTGTATATAAATTCTGCTCGAATTGTAATCGTTGTAATACAGAAATTTGACACTGTTTGAAAGATAGACTTTAAAGCTGAATATATGAACCTTTTAAGATACTCTCAGCCATTATAATTTTTTTTCTTATTTATCAGTAAAATAATGGTTATTGGGCTGTGTGTGTAATATAATGAGTTCTGAAAGATTTTTTATTATGTTGAAAACGCTTTACATGTAAATTCTGTATAATTTTTAATTAATTTGACGTTTCGATATACTGCACGTATATCATCATCAGGAAAATATATACAAATGACAAATAATAAACAAACAAAACATAGAAACAATTTCCTAGCTAGCAAATAACAAATAACTAGCTTATAAAATTATCAAAATAGAACGACTTGAAATTATTAATTAAAGAAATTCAGATTAACATAGTAAAAAATCTTTCAGAACTCATTATATACAGTAAAATTGTTTTAGGTTCAAGTTCTATATTGAAATTTATTTATAATCGACGTTTCGACGAAACTTATCGCTCGTCTTCATCAGGAAAACTGATACAAATGACATTACAGTAAATAACAGAACACAGAAACAAATTACTAGGTATAAGATTAAGAAAATGATCTACTGTGGCGAAATTTAAATAAAAATAATATTATAAAAAAATCCCAAAACCACACTTAAATTAAAATAAAACTAAATACGTATTTCGGAAGCTAAGCTTCCATCTTCAGTAGCTAAATAAGGGCCAGTGATCTTTGACAAGTGCTTAAGTGTTTAAGTACTTCGGATCACAGGTAAGAATTTTTGTAAATTTTATTTAGCTACTGAAGATGGAAGCTTAGCTTCCGAAATACCATTCGTATTTAGCTTTATTTTAATTTAAGTATGGTTTTGGGATTTTTTATAATATTATTTTTATTTAAATTACTAGGTAACAAATAGGTGATCATAAAAATTTCCAAAATTAAGAGTTTATTAATTATTTTTCTGTATCTATTATAAATGTAAATATAATATAATTTTATATGTGTAATATTTGATTTTATGTCTGTTTGAATACATCCGCAGTAGCATATCCTCAGAGACATATATTTAACAATGCCAATATAATCAATTTAATTAATTTGTACACCAGATTGTAAAAGTAGTTTCTCCCGCTCGCTTAAATAATTTATTGCAAAATTTATTATATATTGAATATACTTATAAATAAATTTTTAATATCATAAATAAATATTACTACGTTTTCTTTTATATCAAATTCTATATACCGGGTGTCTACTTTTTTTTTGTTACATAGGGAATACAATGCTAAAATTTTCATTTGGTGATAAATTTTCCCCTAATTATTATAGAACAAAAGTACAAATACAAAAGTTGTTTAGAATTCAAAAATGCATCAAATGATGCTAAATTTATCAATATAGGATGTTCCGATCAAGAATTAGAAGCAAATTAAAATTTCCATTTTTGCGCTCTTTACATCAAAGTGCCATGGAAATTAAACAAATAATTTCATTTCTTCTGGAGTTTGAGTTTGACAGATCGTATTTATTTTATTGTTACGTTCTGTATTATTATCATTATTATTGAAAATAATGAATAAACTTAAGGTAAATGAAAAAGTTCAGTGCGTAAAATGGTATTTTACTGGAAATTCGATACGACGAGTAAGAGATTTATTCAGCGCTTTCTTTGAAAACCGTCCCATACCTTCCGCTATGACTATTCGTAGGATAATTAAACAATTCGAAGAAACTGGAAGTGTGTTAAAACGTTGTAAAAATTGTAGAAAAATCAACGCAGAAGATCAGGAGGAGAATTTAAATCAAAATGCAATTAAAGAAAATACATTGAATATACTTTTGTGTGTAACGGAAAACCCAAATGTTAGTGTGCGTCAACTTGGTGCTGAATTAAATTTGCATCCTTCAACAATACATAAGGTACTAAAAAATGAAAAATATCATTCTTATAAATATTCCACGCACCAAGAGATATTTGAAGCGGATAAAATGGCTAGAAGCGAATTTAGTAACATTATTATGGAAAAATCCAATTTAGACAGAAACTTCTTGAAATCTATTTGTTTTACTGACGAGTCTACGTTTACTTTACACGGCGAACCTAATACACAAAACTTTAGAATATGGAGCCAAACAAATCCTCATTTAATGGTAGCAACACGTACCCAATATCCAGAAAAAGTTAATGTATGGGCTGGAATTTTTGGCAGGTGTATAATTGGGCCATTTTTTATTGAAAATAATTTAAACAACGAAAAATATTTGGATATGTTGCAAAATCATATTGGTCCGCAGTTAGAAGAGTGTGCAACTCAAGATAATGTTGTCTGGTATCAACAAGACGGATGTCCGGCACATTACAGCTGCAACATTAAATTATATTTGGATCAATGTTTTCCAAATTCATGGATTGGTAGAGGTGGTCCAATTAATTGGCCAGCTAGATCGCCCGATTTAGCACCGTGCGATTTCTTTTTATGGCCATATTTGAAGGAGAAAATTTATAAACGACATATCAAAAATCTTGTTGATTTGAAAAATGCCATTGTTGAAGAGTGCAATAATATAACACAAACACAATTAAGCTCTGTACGTCACGAATTTTATAACAGATTAGGTTATTGTTTGGCAGTTAATGGCGATTTATTTGAACATTTAATTTAAATTGTTAGTTTCGTTTTTGTTCTCCTATATCTTGTATTCATGAATTTTTCTGTTTTATAGGTATATTGAATATTGTAATAAATAAAGAAAGTTTTACGGAGTTCAGCTATTTACTATTTATTAAACTCTTATCCGACGTTTCACTGCACAACTTACAGCATCCTCAGGGATAAGTTTAAATTATTATAATAAATATATTAGGCATAATGCCAGTCATCTAATTCAAATGTATTGTTTTTATAACTTGAAGTTAATAAATAAATTAAACAATTACTTAAAATTATAATGGAGACATTCACAATTTAAAACCACAGCTAGTACGTAGTGTACAGCCGAGTAAAATACCCTTTCATTGTAATAAATAATAAATACTTAATACTTTTTATACTTAATAGCTTTTCATTTACATTAAGTTTATTCATTATTTTCAATAATAATAATAATAATAATAATAATAATAATAATAATACAGAACGTAACAATAAAATAAATACGATCTGTCAAACTCAAACTCCAGAAGAAATGAAATTATTTGTTTAATTTCCGTGGCACTTTGATGTAAAGAGCGCAAAAATGGAAATTTTAATTTGCTTCTAATTCTTGATCGGAACATCCTATATTGATAAATTTGGCATCATTTGATGCATTTTTGAATTCTAAACAACTTTTGTATTTGTACTTTTGTTCTATAATAATTAGGGGAAAATTTATCACCAAATGAAAATTTTAGCATTGTATTCCCTATGTAACAAAAAAAAAGTAGACACCCGGTATAGTTCATGCTTCTCCTACCGTGCATATGTGGAAGGAGCGAATGATACGCGCCAATATATGTATGGATCAGTTCATTGCGACAGTGTGCGAAAAATCCAGGGGGGTAGATATTGCGAATAAAACGACACTGGGTAATTTTATTAACTTCAATTCCAAAATTTGAAACAGGCATTTCAGTAACCAAGGCTCATATTGTCACCTCACTCTTAAAAGTGATTTTTGTCATATTTACTTTCGACAGTAAACCTAAAGCAGTTTATTTTATATAATGAGTTCGGAAAGATTTTTACTAGATTAGTTTTTTGTTTAGAGAAAATTAAAACACATGAAAATTTAAATTTTTTAAATTGTTAAAACAGCGGTAACTTACGATTACTTTAATAGTTACTATTACTCTTTATTTTTATTATGTATGTTAAAAAGAAAGCAGTAGTAACCGCTAGAGTAACCAGAAGTAACCACCGCTGAATAAAAATCGCCTAAATTAGACAATAATAAAAACTAGTAAGAAACTATTTCACAAACGGATCAATTACACGATTGGAGCGTCACACTTATAAAAATAAATAACTAATCGTAAGTTAAATAAGTTAAATTGTAAAAAAATTGGATAAACGTAGATTAAGTTTTTACCATTATACAGTGTGAAAATTAAGTAAGGAATAAATTCTGTAATTCCGTTGATATTAATTTTTTGGAAAAAATCTCGAAGGGGTAGAGCGATTTTGACTACAGCGAACATTTTCAGCCTATTTTCAGTTTCTTATGTCATTTGTTTTTCATGTTATGATGTCATCGACTTTTTTTTAAAATAACAACCTATATTTTTTAATTGATTTTGGATGTACTTTTAATTTTTTTCAAACCGTATAAGGTTTTGGATATATTACATTTGAAAAAAATTGAGAAAAATATTCTTAAAGTTCAAATATTAAAATTTATTAATTAAATTGACAAAAATAAATCTAGTTATCGGTTTATAACTTTGAATTGAGTAGATAATAAATTTCTAGTTCGATTTTTAAACTTTTATTATAATCTCAAAATAAAAACGAATGTGCTGTCGATAACTTTCCGTCAAACTTAAGTGACTAGATTAATTTAGCCAATTTAAATTAATTTTTAATATCTAAAATTTAAGACTATTTTTCGCAATTTTTTTCAAATGTAACATATTGAAAAAGTCGTCATAACATGTCATAACATGAAAAACAAATAAGAAACTGAAAATAGGCTGAAAATATTCGCTGTAGTCAAAATCGCTATACCCCTTCGAGATTTTTTCAAAACAATTAATATCAACGGAATTACTGAATTTATTCCTTACTTAATTTCCACACTGTATAAAATATTGAAATAATAAATAATAATAATAAAAAATACAAACTACCAACTGAAAAAAGTCAATCAATTAAAAACTTGACAACTGAACTAACATTTTAAGTATGTACATCAAAACTCAAATACACATCTATTCATTTTTAACCCTGTATACAATGATAAACAACCCCAATTCAAAATCATCCACCTACAAATATCACTAACAAACAACTGCACACAAAAAAAAGTCTGATTAAATAAATCCCCAAAAAATATTCAATTAAATTTTCCCCAAACGCAGACAGTTTCACATCAGTCGTATAGACAGCAGCCAAACCAATTCGCGTGTTATTTTGGGCCATCACCAGGGTAGGATAGAACCAAGGCTAAATACCGCGAGCGTCCGTATATATATATATATATATATATATATATATATATATATATATATATATATATCCTTTACGCCACGCGGCATGCACTACGCTGTTTATATCCTGTACCTGTTGAGCGCCGAGCGCGTTTCCGGTCAAGGACATCTCGAGAAGCACACGCACACACTCTCACAGCCTAGCTCACTGCCCCCCACCCTTCTCCACCGGTTATCCCCACTATTGGTGCGAGCTTTGCCCCCCACTACAAGCGAGAGCAGTCCCCTACCATTGAAAGAGCTTTCGACTGAGTTACTATTCTCTGTTCGCATGAGAAGTTTTATATAGTTGCTGAAAGAAACACGACCACTTTCAATTATATTATTTAAATGAATAATAGATTAAAATAAAACGGCTTTAGGCTATAGTTCTGTATTAATATTTATTAATAACAGAAAACAAGTTACTAGTAACTAGGATCATAAAATTTGGCTTGCTTTAATTAAAAATTTGTAAACTTTTATGATTGATAGTACATTATTTCTATGTTCTGTTTATTTACTATAAATGTTATTTGAATCTTTTTTTTTACTGATGAAAACAAACGTTGAATTTGTCGAAACGTTGATTATTAATAAATATTAATACAGAACTATACTCTAAAACCATTTTATTTTAATATAATGAGTTCTAAAACATTTTCTGCTATGTTAAGTATTATTATATTAATGGTATTATTAAATATATATTATATACAGGGTGTTCGTTCGCCAGGTTGATATAGAGCAATAATATGAGATACCGATAATATGCAGAATACTTCTATCTGAAGTAAAATTCGGAGAAATACTTAGAATACTTTTCGATAGGGCTTAAAAAGTTCTATACTTTGTTTCCATTTGCTAGCATGTGCCGTTCAAGCGCTAATTTTTTTTTTATTTTTTAGTTTTTATTTTTTTTCTCAAAAACTATAAGGTCTAGGAAAATAAGCATGATATAGAAAAATATTAAATTATGAGTACTATAATTGAGTAAAGAAACCATTATTATAGAATACATCGTTTAGTATAAAAAATTTAAAAATTAAATTTTTGAAAATTTCTTGGAATTTACCCTTGGAATTTTTTTCAAAATAAGACTTTTTTAAAAATTTGCTCAAAAACATCTGAAAAAATTCAGTAACATAGAGAAAAAATTAGATACATAATAACTAAGTAACTTTTTTCTCTAGCTCATACTGATTTAGCAGGAAAAATTATTGAAAATTTTAAAAAACATATTAAAATTTTCAATAATTTTTCCTGTCAAACCAGATGAGATATAGAAAAAAGTTACTTAGCTACTATGTAGCTAATTTTTTTTCTCTATTTTACTGAATTTTTTTAGATATTTCTGAGAAAATTTTGAAAAAAATTCCAATATTACTTGTTTAACATTATATATATATATATATATATATATATATATATATATATATATATATATCTTATATTTATGTTCATAATAGATATATAAAAATAATTAATAACAATTTTCTTTTAAAATTTATAAAAGCAATCAATTTTTTTATCAATCACAAACAACCCAAGCCTGGCTGTAAAACTGTGTCAATTTTCTAATAGTTCAAAGGATCAGGATCCTTTTAATATCTCCAGCGCGTTTGTCGCGTCAAACTGGCAAGAGATGGCGCGGCGCGCATGAGACTTTTACCGCATCGGCTCACTCCACCAGTTGTGTACACATTTCGAAAAGTTCCGATAAAAATAGCTCGCTTCTCCGGTGCTCCGGTTACCGGTCTTGTGTATACCGTTTCGCCTACTCCACTCTCTCTATACACAAAACGGTAAACGGGTAAATGAAGGTGTGTTTCTCTTACGACGCTCGTATACGATAAAATTATTAGGAGGGAAAAAGAAAAAAAAACTTCCCCATTCGGTTTGTGTATAATGTATATGTTTACCCATATGTGATATTTGTCGCCAATATACGACCGCTATGGTAAAATATTGATTAAATTAACATAATTATATAGAATAAAGGTTGTTAATGATAATATTGATAGAGTGAGCACGTTTGGTTTGTATAATCACCGATTTTAAATGACCATTAAGCTTTTTTCATTTTAAGATTGATTTTCTTGAATATTCCATGATGAAAATGTAATGAATAGCTACACAATTATTCAATTTATTCTTAAAAGCATAAAATAAATCTATAAATACAGTGATTCTCAACACTTTTGAGTATTTAAATTTAGCGATATACTTTAAATAAAACTATTAACAAAAATATTTTTCTCTATCGAAAAGTATTCTACATATTTTTAGTTTCAGAGATATTACGCTGTTACAGACCTGATTAATTTAAATTTTACTTTTTCTGAGATAGATTTCACGTCGTCTATTATTGGTAGTAAGTTTTTAAGAAATCTAACCTGTCATATTATGTAAGAGTTTTTTTTCACTATCGAAAATAATTATAGAGATATTACGCAATTATAGACATAATTTTTTGAAATTTTCCATATTTTGAGATGTATTTTACGTTATATTTTTTTGGTGGTAGGTGAGTTATACTAAGCGTGTTTTTTCTCTATATCAAAAAATATTCTACACATTTTTCGCTGAAACTTATAGTTTAAGAGATATTATGCTTTATATTGACATGATTTTTGAAATATTTCGTATTTTGAGATGTATTTTACGTTATATTTTTTTGGTGATAAGTTTTTAAGAAATCTAATCTACAAATTCAACTTTAAAATTTATTTTCTTATTTATTAGAATTAATTTTACTTTGAAACATATATTTATAATACGTAGTTATATTAATGTGTATTTTTGATTAAAGACCCCATTTAACAAAAACAAAATAAAAAGAATCGTCATATGATAACTAATCACTTTTCCAAAATAACGTAATTTGCAAATAGTTAATTTTTTTTTTTGATTCTTCTTTAGTTTTTCCTTTAAAAAATAAGATTTTTATCAAATATTTTCTAATTTATTAACAGTTTACAATAAAAACACTAACAAAATTTGTTTGAAAATTACTGTAATAAAAATTATCAGTAGCACTAATAATACCTACATATTTATCAAAATGTTTTACGTGGACACATATTATACAAGTACATAAATGTTATCTACTGATAAAATTAACAAACACAAATATTTGTTTATTTCAAATATTTTGCATTACATATAAAACATTACTCTCCAAAATTTTCATATATTTACAGAAAATGTTTATTGTATTTTCATAATATTCTAATAACAACATTATTATAATATTAAAATATGTTTTTTTTTTTATTTCACTATTTGTTCATATAGTTTTGTTCTGTATTCTGTATACATGTAATATTTTCTATATAATTCTGTATCACTCTACCTATAATTACAATATATTGTCCCGTCCAATATATAATAATAATAATATCTGACAAATAATATAATAACATATTTTTCTATTATATTATATTGTTTTACATTAGATGGAAAAAAAACTAATCTATGTTAATAATATCTAGTTAATTTGAATATGTTATTAATGAGTGAAGTAATAAATAAAAATTTAAATTTTAAAAAATTGAATCGCTGCGGACAGGATTCGAACCTGTGCGGGCAGAACCCAATGGATTTCAAGTCCATCTCCTTAACCACTCGGACACCGCAGCTCACGGATGCCATATTACTGCGGTTACTAGTGGAGTTCGACCCTCACATACATACTCACAAACTCAATTTTACACACACCACACATATAATTACAAATTAAAATTTTTATTATTTTTATTAATTAAATAATTTGATATACAGCCTGATTTAGAGTAAGCGTCTTATTTTTTTCTAGCCACACTATGGGTACTACTTTCAAAATATTTGGCAGTAATATGTTTTAGGGTATTCTTTAAACGATGGTGATATCAGATTTTCAATTGGACGAATCATTTCAAAATGGCGACGTTCAACTTTTTTTTTTAAATGGGATTCCATAATTTTTTTATTATTATTGAGATCCTAAAAACATTCTTTTTACGATAGTATTTCGTTTTTCTTAAAAATTCATTTCTTTCCCTATCAAAAAGCAAACTAACATTTTAATCTAGTAGCGCATGTTAAGTTATTTTTGTCCAAATATCAAGTAACGGTAGACACAAAAGAAACAATTAAACTTTATTTTGTCATCTACATCTACTTTTTGAAACTCAAAATGAAAAATTAAATAAAAAATCAAATAAAAATTAGGTATTTACAAAAAATGCTCAAAATGTTTTCCTTCTTTTTCAATACATAAATTAAAACATCGTCCAATGGTGGTGTTTGACGTTTGACTGCTAGTTTGTCTACCGCTACTTGATATTTGGACAAAAATAACATCGGGTGTAAAACATTCATGCGCTACTAGATTAAAATGTTAGTTTGTTTTTTGATAGGGAAATAAATGAATTTTTAAGAAAAACAAAATATTATCGTAAAAAGAATGTTTTTATAATCTCAATAATAATAAAAAAATTATGGCATCCCATTTAAAAAAAAAAAGTTGAACGTCGCCATTTTGAAATGATTCGTCCAATTGAAAATCTGATATCACCATCGTGTAGAGAATGTCCTGAAACATATTACTGCCAAATATTTTGAAAGTAGTACCCATAGTGTGGCTAAAAAAACAATAAGGCGCTTACTCTGAATCAGGCTTGATTGATAGTAAATAAACAGAACACAGAAACAAGTTAGTAGGTAATAATTGCAAGACACATCATTATTAACAACAATAGAAATTTATAAAGAAAAAGATAACATCAATAAGTGTGAAGACACTAATTGAAATAAAATTTAGCTTCCTTTAATTAAACATTTATAAATCTTATGATCTATTTATTTGTACGTTTTGTTTATTTACTGTATCATTTGTACCATTTTCTTAATAAATATGTACGTTAAGTAAGTCGAAACGTTGATTATTCATAAATATTAATACAGAATTACAACCTAAAACCGCTTTATTCTATTACTAGTATATTTTTGTTTTAGTTTTCTGATTAAATTTAATATAAAACCAATTATGAAATAAGAAAACAATATTCGCTGTTAATGTAAAAAACAAATTACATCTGCAATGAAAAAATATTAGATGAAAGCAGTAAATATTACGACAGGAATATAGATTGGTCTACATGTCATGTTATAGTAAAACTAAATCATTATGTCTTCATCATAAAATAGATTCGAGACGACTAAAATCAATTTCCGTCCAAATAACGTGCTACTTCATCCTAATATGTCATGTTCACTTTGCAACAGTGCTGCTCAAACTGTTTGCTGTCTAAATTAATTTTGACAGCGTTTGTTTAATAGCAGTATTAAAACAATGTACTCACGTAGTTTCACTTTGTTTTTTCTTCTAATATTTCAAATTTGACATAGAGAAAAATCTTTCAAAACGAACGAAAATAAAAGTTATCGATATATCGTTATATCGATATTTTGATATTTGAGTAAATTTAAGATTGACAAAGTTCTAATTCATAAGCTGTATTAATTCACAGAGATGCAGTGTACAAAGCAATTATATAAGATGTGTCTTAAGAAAATTATGTAGAATATGTTATATACCAAAAGTGGGCAACCTTTTTTATAACACGGGCCAGAATAAATTTTACGTTTTTTCAGCGGGCCGTAGTAGTTAATTGACACCTTGTGACCTGTAATTTTTTTGTCTGCAAATATTAAATAAATGAAAAAAAAAGAAGTTAATTACTACATTTATTTCTCTTATCGTCTTCGAAAAATTACAAAGAATTAGAAAAAAAATTACTTATTAATCATAAAACAATAAATATACAAGTATAAATAAAAAAAATATTTATTTAATGTGACAACTGGTGCTGCAAAGATTTTGTTAGCATAAACTAGACGAATTACATCAAAAAAATATTTATTTATAATTTCTTCTGAAAATCTCGCGGGCCGGATAGAAACTTTTCGCGGGCCGGGGGTTGCCCACCGTTCTTATATACAATGCATCTACAAAAATTATATATACAATGTATGTTAGGAATCACTTGAATATCTTACGACCGCCAAACACGTGACCTCTCTCTCTAACCAGTTTCATACCTGCGAGATAAACTAACTACCACTGACATAACTCAAGTTGCTGTTCTCTGCGTGTCCCGTATGTATATATATATATATATATATATATATATATATATATATATATATATATATATATATATATATGCGTGTATATCAGTCAGTTACCGGAGGTTCGATCCTCAGTTTCAAAGCGATGACTTAAAGGAATACCAACAACCTTCTCATCCTCAAACCTAACGATTGTCATACCGCGACGCAAGTGTAATAATTAGTTATAAAGGACCCCCGCAATTACCTTGAGGGGAAGGATAAATTTGCCTTTCCGTACTGGGAGTCCTTTAACACACTTGAACAACACACGCTGAGAAGGAATTATTATACAACGGACCTTCTGGCGTCTTCTAATTTTGTTTCGCAGTCAATTGTGATAAATATTACCAGACAAAGCAAAGATAATAATAAGATTGTCTACTATTTTAAAAAGAATTAGTAACTTAAAATCTATATTAAAATATAAATTTAGTACATGTATTAATTTTTTTTTTTGTTAAAACGTATCATAATATTAATATTACATTACCATATTGTCTTTGTAGAAAGAGATCATGATGTTACTAGTATAATAATGACATTGTTATACGACAACAAATGTTATGTCTGCAAAACTGTTAACAAAAATATTGTACAATCTGATTTAATTTTGTTATACTTTCTTGATATATATTGTAATGTCTCAGTTTTAAATATATCTTATTATTATTATTAAATTCATAGTAAAATTTGATAGACGTGAGCATATCAACTTAACCACTTGATAATGTAACCAGTACAAAAAATATGTGTCATTTAAATCAAGTATATATTTAATTTAACCAAATTCCGTAAAAAATATCGACATCCAATTTCGGCTTACACGTGTTTTGTTTTGTTTTTTGCAAAAAAAAAAAAAACAATGATTAAAAAAAACAACATAGAGTCGCATAATCTGTAGGGGATTAATTTCTGCTGGAGTCTGGAGATAGACCTTTCCTCCAGTATACGATGTACACTTATGACATCACAAGCTACTTGTGTTAGGTACGGTGACAGCTCGACAGAGGGCTACGCGCCGTTAATTAAAAATGTATATGGAATGGGGTAGAAAAAAAAAGAGAAAAAAAACATAATAGGGATGGGGTGGAGGGAGAGGGTTGAATAACAAAACTTTCTAGTTGCATACAGAGCCGTGTCGATTGGTGATTACATTATTATTATAATAAATAAAAATTTCTAAACAAATAAATAATATCGTCGATAAAATATATTATTATACATACATACATACATACACAAAGGGGTGTGGCACAAACTCTTTTCATCATCCCAAAATCAGTCGCCTCCAAACATTCTTATCCAAACAAGCAACTTTCGCTTCATCCACATTCATAATTCCTCCTCTCATACATGCTCTTTTATTCCTACTACTTGGAAACTTTCGCTCACGCAAGCCACCCTCTCAATCATACCACTCCAACTACTCATCGGACGTCCACGCAAACGTATACCATCAAAATCATTCAAATAAATCTTTTTAACCAAACGTTCATTAAGCATTCGCTCAACATGTCATATTATTATTATAGTAAAAAATCTATCAAAACTCATTATATTAAAATAAAGCTGCTTAAATTACAGTTCTGTATTAATATTTATTTAAAATTGACGTTTCGACGAAACCCAACGTCCGTCTTCATCAGGATAAATAATATATCATCTTTTTTATAATTAAGGAGGGAAATACATGTAACAACCTAAAAAATCGAAATTTTTCAGAATTTTTTTTTGGGGAAACAAAACAGTATATAATGTCGGGATTTTTCTTTTTCATTTTATTACAAGTAGAATCATCTTCACTGACAATTTTTTTCAATGCTAATTTTATGATCTATTAATAATTCAAATATTACCTATGAAATTTTATATTTTTACCTATAGAAAAATCAATCATTTACCTATTAATAATTAAAAAATTATCTATAGTAAAAAAAAAAACCTAAACCAACCTACTAACCTAACCTACCCTAAATACCCAATTACGTAAAATTTATAGATAAAATTTTATAGATCGATAATTATATCAGTAGGTATTTGATTATTTCCATAGGTCGATAATTATTTTCATAGGTCGATAAATATTTCTATAGATCAATAATTAATTCTATAGGTCAAAAATTAAAACCATAGATTAATTATTTAATACATAGGTAAACTATTATTTTCATAGATACTATTCGGTAGAACATATGTTTTTTTCATAGGTCAAATATTTTTATCCAATTTTTTTCATGTGTGTTCGACCTCTGGGTGACCTTAAAGCCTAGCCGAAATAAGGTCGCGTCAAAATTGTGCACCCAATTTGTGTACAGTCTGGGGATTCAAAAATATTTTTTTCTAGTTTTTACTTAAAGATATGCAAAAATAAAAAATCGATAAAAAAAACATTTTTACATGTTTTTCCTCCCTTAATTAATAAAAATGTGTAGGTCATACAGAAGGCACCGAAAGCTTCAATAGAATCTTAAATAAAAGTTTGATTCGAACATCTGATCCCTTTTTGACTACCTCCCTATTAAATATATGTATATATGAGTTTTTAAACAATATTTATAATTGTATACATAAGAACTAATGATAATATTTTTTTAACTTAATTTGACGCTTGTAATTTGTTACAATATTGTTGTGTATTTATTAGTTATTCATTTACATATTATTATGATTATTATTTGTATAGTAACATATGTTTTACAATTTTTTCGATCTAAAAACGATTCTAATTACTAGTTTCAACATAAAAATCGCTATAAGATAACGCCCTGAAGAAGTAGGCAAAATTGCTACGAAAGCTCGGTTTAAATCTGAAATGAGATTTTTTAATTAACACCTTATCCAACCATTGACTAGCACACCCACTATCAATCTTAATTATATAAATTTCCTAGTCGTTACAAATAATCATTATATATATATATATATATATATATATATATATATATATATATATATATATAAATTATTAGATTCATGGTTTGCCTCAGGCGGCAAAATTGCTGGACACGGCTCTGGTTGCATCAGAGTACTCTTCGTTGCGCCGCGCCAACTTCTGATGCTGAGAATTTCACGCTATTCTAGTTTGCCTGTCGGATACTGTTGTTTCCATATAACATGCTTGTCTATTTCGTATGCCCTTGTTAGAGATAAAGTGTAACGGGATATGGACAAAAAAATTCTTGACTGGATGTCATTTATGTCAGACTATTGTTAGATAAATCCTATACTATAGTCTACGCCACTGAAAAGTGGCAGTGTTGCAAAATTAAGTATACGTTTTCTTAAGCTTGAATTACATTATACTTTTTTCGTCTAGATTCATACTAGATTTCTAGTTTTCATTCAAGTTTTGTTCAATTTTCATACTTTTTTCACAATCGGTCGTGTATTGTCGAGTTTCTTCGATTTTTTTCCGATGTATTGCCAGTACGCCAACTTAAAAATATAAAGTACTTAATTTGACAGATACCGAAAAACACATTTAAACAAAAATGGATACATATAAGGTTGGTACAATTAATGTATCTAGTATGAAACTTGAATAGGAAAATAGAGCATGTTGTATATTTCTATACTAGGAAACTTGAAAGAAACTTGGATGCAAAAATCTGATTTACATTATACTAGAACTGACTATCTGTACTTGAACGAAACTTGAACTAGAAACCTAGTATAAATCTAGACGAAAAAAGTATAATGTAATTCAAGCTTTACGAAATAGGCAATTATTTTCTGCTTTTTCTTAACATTCAGCTGATAAAGTCATATATAATATAAAGTATGTCTTAACTTTATCCGGAAAATATTACGCTATGTCGATGATATCTTTATAATTTAGCCTCATGGACGAGACAATTTGGCTTCCCTTAATCAAAAAATTTATAAATTATTATTATTAATTTGTTACCTAGTAACTTGTTTATATGTTCTATTTCTTTACTGTATTTGTATCATTTTTCCTAATAATGATGTACGGCGAGTACGCCGAAACGTCGATTATAAATAAAAATTAACACAAAACTAAATCCTAAAGCCGTTTTATTTTATTATAATCATACTTCGATGAGTTCGAAAACTTATTGTCCAAACTATAAAGTCTGATACGACGAAACATGGCCTATATTGATTTTTTTTCTCATAGTGTTTATGTTAATTTTCTTTCTTTTTTGTATTTTTGGAAAATTTTAAGAAATAAATTATAACTGTATAAGAGTTATTCGATGCGGAGAGTTTTCTTCTTGCCAAAAAATTTTAATCACACTCATAAAATTGCGAATTATGCAAATTTTCCACGCGCAGAAACAAAAATTGAATGAAAATTTTCAACTATATATATTTTCTCATTTCTACGCAATGAATTATAATTATTCAGATCACAGTATTATTTGCATTTTTTTAATGCGTTTTCACATGTTTGTACACTGTAAAAAAAATAACGCAATTACAGAAAAATAATACTAAAATTTTATTATAAAAAAATTTGTAATTTCATTTTACTATAAATATTCTGTATATCTACCTCAAAATAATAAATAAATAATCAGATAACGACAAAATAAGTATGTAAAATTGCTTACTTCCTGCAAATTCACCCTTTATTTCACCCCTTTACAGGGTTGTATCTCCCTTATTATTGAGTTTTGGAAAAAAGTGTATATAAAAAGATACCCTTATTTTTGAACGTACTATCAGCTTTAGCAATTACGGTACATAATTCTGAACCATCCTGTATATTAGTTCGCTGCGATTAAGTTGGAATTAAAATATTTGTAAAATATACTTATAATATTTTGAATGAAATGTGTGTGTGTGTGTATATATATATATATATATATATATAGCGGTCATTAATAATTTAATGTCAAAAATTATCATATTAATTATTCTGTAAAATTAGTTCACATAAATTTAATTGTCCTGATTATTAATTAATGCCAAATTTCGATATTTATGGTTATTAAAATGCTTTTTGATTTTCATTATATTTTCAATTTCGCTATCGTAATTTTCTCTTGTTTTCGGTATTTACTCGTATGTTATTGACAACTAATTATTACAAATCAATAAATAATTAAATTTATTATGTACCCATTCTATTTTTTATTAAATTTTTATGCATAATACATTTTTACCGACCATCATATCATATATGATAAGGAAAGTATTGTAATCATCCCAAATTTATCAAACAATTATTGATATAAAAACTTAAATTTTAACCAATAACTTGACATTTCTCTGGATTAAGTTTACATCGAATTTAAACTAAACTTTTCTATTAAACTGCAGTAGAGAACCACTACCAAAGATTAATCTTCTGATTGAAGTTCGGTTTAAGTTTAAATTGATATAGAAACATAGAACCTTGATGGAAATTTTAACAACATTCTACATAAAATATTATTAAAAACTAAACCAAGAAAAAAGTAGCACCTAGGTGTAAAATTTCAAACAAACACACAGACAACGGAGTAAGTACATACACCAATACAGAGTAAAAGTACTTCTGTACGTCACAGGCACAATTTCCCGGGCGCACAAGAACAAAAGGTATGAAGAGGACTGGGCGTTTGTATGTTTGTTTGTTTCATCATACATGTACAATGGCTACTCGTCATAACAGGACACACAACCTACTATTGTCTTTTCTAAATATATCTATCTGTACATGGACTCATATATATATATATATATATATATATATATATATATATATATATATATATATATATATATACCGAGTGTTCGTTCGTTAAGTTCGTATGTGCGTTTAACATGCAATTTCGATAATTTGCGATATACTACTTTCCATTATTTTAGGATGCATCGTTTAGTAGAAAAAAATTAAAAACTGAATTTTTGAAAATCTCTAGGGGGTACCCTTGCGATTTTTTCAATATAAGACTTTTTTCAAAATTTGCTCAAAAAAAACTGAAAAAATTTAGTAAAATAGGGAAAAAAATGAGCTACGTAATAGGCTAAGTAACTTTTTTCTCTACCTCATTCTGGTTTGGCAGGAAAAATTATTGAAAAATTTAAAATGTTTTTTAGAATTTTTCTTGCCAAACCAGCATGAGTTTGAGAAAAAAGTTACTTAGCTATTATGTAGCTATTTTTTTTTCTCTATTTTACTGAATTTTTTCAGATTTTTTTCAGCAAATTTTGAAAAAAGTCTTATTTTGAAAAAATCGCAAGGGTTACCCCCTTGAGAGATTTTCAAAAATTCAGTTTTTAATTTTTTTCTACTAAACTATGCATCCTAGAATAATGGATTATTCACTAAATTATAGTACTTATTATTCCGCATTTTTCTATATCATGCTTATTTTCCTACACCTCAAAGTTTTTGAGAAAAAAAATAAAAACCAAAAAATCAAAAAAAAATCTATCGTCCAAACGGCACATGCTAGCAAATTAAAACTAAAACCAAATTATAGAACTTTTTATTGTCTATCAAAAGTATTCTAAGTATTTCTCCGAATTAAACTCGAGAAAGTAGTATATCGCAAATTATCGAAATTGCATGTTAAACGCCCATACGAACTTAACGAATGAACACCCGGTATATATATATATATATATACGATTTGTTCGTGCTGTATGTCAACATGTATATAATATCTATTTCAGTAGAAATTATCTATGATGTTTGAACAATATATATGTTATATTACAATAGATGTGTTTAAAACTATTATAAACTAAAATCTATTTCAATTTTGCTTGGCTGTGTTGTTTTGTATATTAAAATATTTAGCATAAATTTTGTTATTATATTGGTAATGAGGGTAGTAAACATAATTTGCAGTTGCTTCAAAATAGAGCCATAAAAGTAATGCTGCGTTGTGATAGATACCTATACAAACCCATTAATAAAACTAAAATTTGGTTAAATATTATGGCCCGTATTCTCACCTCACTTTTTCGTGAAATAATGCTTTTATCATTAATTTCAAAATAATTTTTTGCTTCTGTTTTTGATCAAATATGAATAGTTTTTCTATTTTTGATCATTTTTATTATATTTGGTATTATAAAATTTAAATAAACTATTATAAAGTGCTTGATACATAATTTTAAGTAAACGTCAAAAGCACTTTTGGCAAAAATCACTTTTATAAATGAGGTGAGAATACGGGCCTATATCTTTCTTAGTAACGATTGCAATGATTTTTATATTTAAAATGCAACATAATTTGCTTCCCAATTATTTAAGTGACATAGTACCAATTACATTAAAATAAAACTGCTTTATGTTAAAGTTCTGTATTAATATTTATTGAAAATTAACGTTTCGACTAAACGCAACGTCCGTCTTAATCAGGACAAATGATGAAAATGACATTTACAGTAAATAACTGAACATAAAAACAAGTTTAACAAATAAGTAACTAAATTATACAATTTACAGATTTTTAATTAATGAAAGCCAAATTTTATTTAACTCATCGTTAGTATCTTTACTGTGGTTGATAAAGATACTGTAATAATTGTTATACCAATTAATATTAGCAGCAGATTGATAAGAGAAGCAATAGAAATTTACAATAAAAAGAATAACATCAGTCAATGATATTTACCACGCTTATATTAGCTCACTCTGTTGTCACGGTCAAATCTTGTAATCAATTTTTAGACCACTTCCTATCATCTGATCTCACTGAAATTTTGCATGTAGTTTTATTCCAGGAGACAATACAATATTTTAACAAAAAAAAAAGATTACAAGATATGACAAGACGAGACTAAAAAGCAGAAAATGAAATATATAAAAAAAACTTTTTAAAAACCACGCTTATATTTAAATGCACTAAAAAGACGAAAATAAATTTTTTCCTGGTTATCCAAAATTTTTAGAAAGAAATAAAAGCGTGGAGCGCTTAATCATCATTGCGAAATATATATAGTTTCCTGGCGCTCCACGCTTTTATTTCTTTCTAAAAATTTTGGATAACCAGGAAAAAATTTATTTTCCGGTGATACATCCAAATGTTTCTTCATGTATTTCGAATTTCATTCGGTGTCATCCGCTTAAAAAATGTGAATAATTTCGAAAAATCAGAATCTTGCGTTGTATTCAAGAATTTCAATATCGTACAAAGTGGAATGCAGAATACATTGTAAATTTTATAAAGAAACTATTAAAAAAAATTGCTTTGCCTCTTTGATATTCACTCCTTATAAAACACAAAGCGCTCTAGATATTTTGATCTAAATATTTCCTTTCTAGAAAATTAGTTCTTATGTTATTCTTTTTCAAATATCAAAAAGATATTAAAATAGTACCTTTTCATTTACTCAGTCAAAATATTCTTATTATTAAATAATAAGAAATAGACGAAGGAATTCAGTCAGTTAAATATTTTTATTCTTTTCTATGCAAACGTTTCATCATTTTTCATATCACAATTTTGACACATACTTTTCACGAGTTTCAATATTTCATACGTTTAGTTTTTGCAAAGCTAACTATCTTTATTTATATATATATTTAAAAAAAAATACGATATTTTTATGCCATTAAAATATATGTACAAGTAATTTATTGTAATATTCAATGTAAAGTTTTGAACCTATATATAAAAATGTCAAATATTTACAAATGAGAAAAATATTATTTATTTCTTTATTTCACATATATTTCTAGTTACACATTATATTAGTTCAAACAACATTATGTTCTATACGATTCCATATAATACATCTGTTCTATTGCCCCAAAATAATCTTTAAGAATCAGGCATAGCCTTTTGCAGAAGACTAATCATTACTATTCAGTTTCAGCACTGTTTGAGAAACACTGATTTATAGTTCATTCATTTTATGAATGAAGCATTATGAAAGACAAGATAATATTTCTCAGTTTGTGATTGGCTGAAATTTGTGGCAAATTTACATTGAGTAAAAATATGCAAATTTTGGTAGCTAAATTTATGTTGAATTTGAAAATTTTTATTTTTATATCAACTGTGTCACACCGTATTTTATACGATAATATTTCTCAGTTTGTGATTAGCTGAAGTTCACATTGACAAAAAAATATACAAATCTTGATTGCTAATATATATATTGAATTCAAAAATTTTAATTTTTATCTGTTAACTTTATCACAACGCATTTTATGTTCAAGATCTATTTGATTATAATTTTGACAAATCAACTATTAAAATCAATTCTTTTTCGATTTTTCATCCAGTTATTATTATCCCTTTGTGATACATACGCAGATTACAGCGCCAACTACTTTATACCGTGAATAAAGTATTTATTACATGTAAAGTTCAATTTACAACACAACAAAATAAAATCGCATTACATAAATCAAAAATATACAAAACGGATAGTGAATATAAATAACAGTTGTATGTATGCATGTAGCTATACAATGTAAACATCTCATATTTTCCAAGAAAACTGCTTTTTCTTCGTTCGGACGTCAATGGAAAATACCTAACTTCACCTAACCTGACACAACGAAAACCTAGGTACACAAAACATGGACCAGACTAAACTATATATATATATATATATATATATATATATATATATATATATCCTGCATCATTTCCATAGACGATAAAATAGAATCATATACATACAAATGCATCATACAACACAAACAAGTTGTATTATATACAATGCCTTATACAAAATGTTCCGTTTTTGTTGTCTGTTTAAAAATACAGCATTGAAAATAATTATTATTTTTCTTCAAGCATATCATAATATTAATATTACGTTATCATATTGTCTATGTAGAAAGAGATCATTATGTTACTAGTACAATAATAACATTATTATACAGAAGTTAGTCACTATATATTTACCTGACGTCAAATTAAGTAAATTGACAAATACATTATTTATTTTCGCATGAATTTTAATTTGATTATTGAAAATGTGTTCTCAATAAAATAAATTAAAAAAGTTCTCGTGCTTTTGATCTACGGACTTAAGCGCATTTTTTGGCGGACGGATCAGTATTTTTATGAGCAAGTCTTAACTTATTTAGCATTGGCTGAGCGCTTTTAAACTATTTGGTGCGCCAATATCTCCGACAGCACCGAACTAATGCAAAAAACTAGAACTCTCTACGATGTCTAGTTTAAAAGTTTTTCTGGGGCCGAACGAACGACCGACCGACTGACCGAACGGACAAACGGGTGTATTCTGTATCGTTTCCGTTAAAAATAACGGTCCGTTAAAATAAAAATTCTTAAATTCCGTAAGAAATCTTGTTGCTATATAGCAAAATTTCTTACGGTATCTCAGAATTTTCATTTTAACGGACCGTTATTTTTAACGAAAACGATACAGAATATATCCGAAAGCGTATTATTGAGCTTCCTTTTTGAAACAACCAGAATAATACACTTAGTACATTCTCTACAATATTTCAACCAACAAGTAAAATAACAGGATATACTAGATATAGTAAAAAAAAACAGGTTAATGTGCACAATGCGCATGCGCATATCATAAACGCCAACAAAAACAGTTTTATATAGCCGCGGACCAACAATAACAACACCAACAACGGAGAACGCTGGGTGAAAGCAACGATATATTATTTATTCCGGCTGAGTCAATTCCGATAAATAACATTTGGTATTATCCGGATAAAATACGGGTTGCTGAACAGTTGAACGTTGCTTGGTACCCGATAGACTGTGCTAGGTTCTATGATGATGGTTGATAGTATGCAAAAACAAGATTAGAAGTATATGGATAAACCCATATATAGACTACTTTGACATTTCTCGGAAAGTTGGCAACACTGTATTTTAATAATATTATAATTTATGTGGGCATTAGGAGATACTTTTCTGAAAATTTGATCAAAATCGAATAAATAATGTAGCCACAATGAATTTTTAAAAAATTTGGTGATTTTTTTCTCGATAAGTTGGCAACACTGTATTTTGTTAAAATTGCATAATTTATTTAGGCACTAAAAGAAACTTTTATGAAAATTTGATTAAAATAGGTTAAATAAAATGATCATAATAAATTTTTAAAAATTTTACTAATTTTTTTCTCGGAAAGTTGGCAACACTGTATTTTGTTAAAATTACATAAATTATATGAATACTAGGAGAATCTTTTGTAAAAATTTAAGTAAAATCGGTTTAATAACATGGCTATAATAAAAATTTTAAAACTTTAGTAATTTTTTTCTCGGAAAGTTGGCAACACTGAATATTAATAAAATTATGTAATTAATGGGAGCATTAGGGAAATCTTTTCTGAAAATTTGATCAAAATCGGATAAATAATGTAGCCACAATGAATTTTTAAAAACTTTAGTAATTTTTTTCTCGGAAAGTTGGCATCACTGGAAAAAACCAAAACCACATGACCATCTCGGGCACTAGGCAAATTTATCCTAAAAATTTCATTATAATCGGTTGAACCGTCTAGGAGGAGTTGCGATCACAAAATTTTGTCTGACGACCGAGCGAGCGAGCGAGCGAGCGAGCTGACGACGCACATCCATACAATCACATAAACTAAGTTCAGATTCGTCATCTAGAGGCTATATGAAGGATTTCTGTACAATTTTTTTTTTTTTTTTGAAAATGTTACAGACACCGTACCAAACGCTTAATTACTTTTTCCTTACAGTCAAAGTAGTAATAATCTACGATAGATAGTTTTTGCAACACTCGCCCCTTTACTATATTCTCACAAGATAAACCAGATACAGATTATTAAAATAAAACAATTTAGGTTGTGGTTCTGTATTTAATATTTATTAATAATCAACGTTCCAACGTACTCAACTTCATCAGGAAAAATGATACAGTAAATAAACAGAATATAATTAATAAATTATTAATTAAAGGAAGCCAAATTTTATTTACATTTTACATTGATTCATGTTATCAAGTATTTTCATATTCAAGTACGTATTTCAGTATGGACCAGAATTAAAATTTACTTAAAGTTATGTTATACCATTATTATATAGAAATATACGATTTTGACCGTAAGATTATATATCGAAAAAAGAAGATATTGGGATGTCGGTTAAAATATTTTTTAATATTAAAAAATTTTTAACGAACATTTTATTTATTAGTACAATGGTTTCTCTTAAATCAGACAAGTTTTATACATTAACATAATATGTAATGTGTTTTATTATTTATAACTTATTTCATTTTTAAACTGTAACAATCAAAAATAATTTTAATTTAATCTCAAACACCTAAAGCCAATTTCATGAATTCTAAACAAGGATATGTGTTTATTTTCGCGAGCTTCAACCATTAACATAGATCTCTTCGAACTTTTCCCTGAAGATGGCCTAAAATAAGGCCGAAAGCTCGGAATTAAATTCAAATAGAAGTTTGAATTATTTAGCCCTAACATTGATGACCGACATCCCAATATCTCCTTTTTTCGTTATATATATAATATATAAATGGTAAAGATCGAGATACACCAAACCATATTTCAATCATAAAAAAAAAATTATCATTACATATATATATATATATATATATATATATATATATATATATATATATATATACAAAGTTTCCGTATTCAAGTTTTACATGTAAAACATATCTTTTCATATGCAAACATATAACACACACAGATTCGCAATTTTTCTATTTACCGAAACGCGCTTGAATCTAGAGATAGATATCTCGCTTCAATATTATATCAACGTTCGATACAAACTACAAAAAATAAAGTCAAATAAATAGAAAACTTATTCAAACTAGATTCGGTTTAGAAATTGATATTCATTTTTTGATATTTCACCGCCAGAATCGTAGATATATATTACGTATGTACGTTTTCCATTTCGCGGGTGAAGCAGAAATGTTGTCAGTCTGATCCTCAACTGTCTACGACAGAGCTTAAAGCTTCTGACTGACGTCAGACCGTAAACAGTCAATATCATACGAACAACACCAACCTTCCACGAAGTATTCCGAACCAATCCGATCCGAAACGAAGTCATACCCGAATAGGTTACGAACATTGACGAAGCATTCGCGCAAAGCTGCAAGGCTCTGTGTATGTGTGTGTGTGCAAGCTTTAAGCTGTGGCAAAACTGGAAGTTTCCACATCAGCGAAGCATCAATCAAATTTCGAATGCCGGTTTTCGCGAAATTGTCGGGAATACGGACGAGGGGGGAGGGGACAGGAGTTTGTTTGGAAATGGTGTTATTGCATTTGCAAAATTGTTTCAGCTTATTATTGACAGTTTTGTTTATCATTAAGCTGAATAATGAATGAATTCTGGGTAGTAACACGAGAATGAAATGTTGGGGATTTTTCCATTTGTTATTTATGTTGGCAGAGCTGCCTTTAAATTGGTAATACATGCAATGGGAGCATTATCTTTATGGCTGTGCGTTGGGCTATTTAAAATGCTACATAGTTTATTTCGTACAATACTTAGTTAAATTAATTTACTAAACACGATACTAAAACTCTAGAATAGAATAACAGTATTAAATATTATTCTAAGATTCGGTTTGATAAACTCTAGTTACATTTATTCCACAAGTAAATTTTACTATCCTACCAAATAACCTTCAAAAGAATTGTTGTTTCAAACAAAATAAAACTGCTTTAGGTTCAAATTCTGTATTAAAATTTATTTATAATAAATCAGGAGTTTCTTCAAAACGTTGATTATAAATAAATTTCAATACAAAACTTGAACCTGAAGCAGTTTTATTTAATATAATGAGTTCTGAAAGATTTTTAACTATTATTTCAAACATTTATTACCAACTTAAATTTGATTCAATGTATTACGTTGGTGCATACTTATCAGGCTTCTTTTTTATAAAATAATATTTTTATTAAAAAAAAGTATTCGAAGCACCAACTAAATATATCGATATAACAAACTGTTTTTTCCATTTTTAAAGAAGAAAGAAAGATATCTATCTAATAACCACAAAAAAGCAGGTCCCATATCTTCAACTGCAATGCAGTACATATATATATTTTACTTGGAATTGCTCCAAATATTTCTTGGAATTTGAGCATTCAGTTTACATTCCCATTGCAAAACTGTATCATTTCTTAAAAATCTGCGAATCTACGTTGCAACATATCATCCCCAGAATTTAAACAAATTCTTCGTAAAAATTTACAGCCTTCTTCATTTCAATATCATTAGTTTTATAGTTTTTTAAATTTAATTTGAATTAGATGGAAAATTTTCAGAAATATCTATTTTCCAGGATTAGGTCGGTAGATTATTACGAGTATAATATACATATATTCTACACGTGCGAAATATATATCATTAATTTTCTGCATATCCATTCATTCATGTAAGATATTATTAATTTGTTTTTCATTTAAACATCTGATCATATTTGCTGTATGCTATTTTCTTTGTAAATTTTTAAAACCAAATTTGTGAAACCAAAATATAAAATTTAAATTGTTAGTATTTTTCTCGAAAAGTTGCAAACACTGTACATTAGTAAAATTATATAATTTATGTGGGCATTAGGAAAATCTTTTGTAAAAATTTGATTAAAATCGGATAAATAGTGTAGCCATAATGAATTTTTAAAAAACTTCAGTCATTTTTTCTCTCGATAAATTGGCATCAATGGCAAAAAATAAATTTAGTAAAAAGAACCTTAACTCAAAAATCTCGAAATTTGTCACTTGATCTAGTTTATCTTTAAGCCTCTCGTATTTTATTAATATAACATAATTTCTGCATATTTATACGAGCTGCAGACTAACATTTTCGTTAAAAATAACAATTCGTTAAAATAATAATAATAATAATAATGACTTTATTGCCCAACAGTTTTACAACCAATTACAGGACAAGATACACATAAAACAAGATTAGAAGTATATGGGTAAACCCATATATAGTCTACTTTGACATTTCTCGGAAAGTTGGCAACACTGTATTTTAATAATATTATAATTTATGTGGGCAATAGGAGATACTTTTCTGAAAATTTGATCAAAATCGAATAAATAATGTAGCCACAATGAATTTTTTAAAAATTTTGTGATTTTTTTTCTCGATAAGTTGGCAACACTGTATTTTGTTAAAATTGCATAATTTATTTAGGCACTAGGAAAAACTTTTATAAATATTTGATTAAAATCGGTTAAATAAAATGGTCAAAATAAATTTTTTTAAATTTTACTAATTTTTTTTTCGGAAAGTTGGCAACACTGTATTTTGCTAAAATTACATAAATTACATGAATACTAGGAGAATCTTTTGTGAAAATTTGAGTAAAATCGGTTGAATAACATGGCCATAATAAAATTTTTAAAACTTTAGTAATTTTTTTCTCGGAAAGTTGGCAACACTGAAAATTAATAAAATTATGTAATTAATGGGAGCATTAGGGAAATCTTTTCTGAAAATTTGATCAAAATCGGATAAATAACGTAGCCAATATGAATTTTTAAAAACTTTAGTAATTTTTTTCTCGGAAAGTTGGCATCACTGGAAAAAAACAAAACCACATGACCATCTTGGGTACTAGACAAATTTATCCTGAAAATTTTATTAAAATCGGTTGAACCGTCTAGGAGGAGTTGCGGCCACAAAATTTTGACTTACGACCGAGCGAGCTGACGACGCACACACATACACCCTCATAAACTAAGTTCAGATTCGTCATCTACATGCTATATGAAGGATTTCTATACAATTTTTTTTTTTTTTTGAAAATGTTACAGACACCGTACCAAACGCTTTACTACTTTTCCTTGCAGTCAAAGTAGTAAAAATCAGTTTATATACATACAATAATGTTAATAAATATACAAATATATTATTTGCTAACTTAATTATTTAAGCTATTAATTAATGAATATAAATTTTCGTGAAAAATATCAAAATCAGTTAAATAATTGTTAAAATTTCTGCACATTATGTTAAAATGAAAATTCGTGGATTCCGTAAGAAATTTCGTTACAATATACATAGAAAGTTTAATTGTATAAGGACAATTGTACAAATAAAGGTGAAAAAATTGTCCTGCAATGATCTTTATTGATATATTTTATTATTTGTAGTCGCCACAAATCAATAAAAAATTCAATAATGAATTGAATAAATAATTTTTGTACACCTTTATTTTACTCCTAATATTATATGAATTCCACTGGTGTATCTGCTTTTACAATTAAACTTTCTATGTATATTGCAACGAAATTTCTTACAAAATCCAAGAATTTTTATTTTAACAATCCGTTATTTTTAATGGAAATGTTTTATGATAAATCAACTAACAAGAATATAATAAATCTACAATAAACTAAATAAAATACACATTAGATTAAATTTTAAAATAGGAAATATAAATCTCTGAATGAAGATAACTCCATTATCTGTTTAATACTTGTTATAAAACTAAAAGTTTCATTTAATACGCGAGAAAAATACATAGTACTTTCATACCGTATTATGAAATATTTATATGCAATACGTGGAATAGAAATAGTATAATGTCAAAGGTCAACAGCTTAAAGAAATGTTCGATTTAAAAATTCTTTTCCCGGAATTATATATTTATACTTATATGCAATTGTGAGATAGAAACATTTACCGAGATTTCTTTTATTCTTATTTATAACATCAACAGAAATATAATTTATTTAAAAATGAATTTTTACCTTATCCTTTGAAATTGTACGCTTCTTAATTGAAAATAAGCACACTTACCTGTAACAAAGAAAAATATAATTAATTAGTAATACATGACTTCTTTAAAATTCAATTTAAATTAACATTATTCATTAAATTAAAATAAAACGGCTTTAGGTTGTAGTTCTGTATTAATATTTATTAATCATCGACGTTTCGACGAACTCAACGTATGTCTTTATCAGGAAAACTGATAGAAATGACATTATTACAGTAAATAACCAGAACTTGGAAAAAGTTATTGCTTCTCTTATCAATCTGCTGCTAATATTGATTGGTCTTGCAATTATTACAGTATCTTCGAATTTTACATCATGCAGATTGGACGTCCGATGAGTAGTTGGAGTGGTATGATTGAGAGTGTTTTGCGTGAGCGAAGTTTCCAAGTAGTAGGAATAAAAAAGCATGTATGAGAGGAATTATGAATGTGGATGAAGCGAAAGTTGCTTGTTTGGATAGGAATGTTTGGAGGCCACTGATTTCGTAATGATGAAATAGTTTGTGCCACACCCTTTTGGGTACATGGCGTGATTGTGTATGTATGTATGTAAGATTGGACTTATTTTGTTACCTAGTAACTTGTTAGTCTATGTTCTGTTTATTTACTATAAATGTCATTTGTATCATTTTTCTTGCTAAAAACGTACATTGAATTCGTCGAAACATCGATTATTAATAAATATTAATACAAAACTACAAGCTAAAACCGTTTTATTTTAATATAATAAGTTCTGAAACATATTTTACTATGTTAAAAAAATATTAGTACATTTATTATTATTCTATATTTACTTAATTATAATATTTCCTCTCCAATATTACATAAACATCTTAAACAAAAATGTAAACACTAAACCTCTGAAACAAACAAACAAACAAACAAAAATATCAAAATAAAAAATAAAACAAAAGTTGTAGCAGAAAGTGGCGACTTCAGAGCGCAGCCAGCTGTTTCGTTTTCACAAACGGAACCTTGTTTATTACCCGACGGCAACCGGTTTTTTTGTGTGTGTGTGTGTGTGGTTCGGAACCGGAAAATCGGTTCAGGTGCGAACGAGCGAAAGAAAAAGACGCAATTAATTAGTAAAAAGCTGTCACAGCTACGGGGGTGAGTTGGGGGAGGTGTGTTGTACTGTAACCCGAACTTTATGTGGTTAAAGCGCTTGGCGAGAGAATGAGTGACCATGAGAGACATTGGACACTCTGTTGGGTAGTAAAGCTTTCAAGCGCGCGAGCTTGCATTTAATTCTCATTATTTGTTATTTATTGTTGGCGTTATTTGGTATCCAAGCCACACAGTGGAACTTGCTAGGCGAGGTTAGCTTTGCAATGTCCATGTTGGAGTTGGAGTTTTATTTTATTTTTTTGTTTAATGAATGTTTTAGTGATTTGTCTTTGTACCGAGAGAGAGATGGACGACTGGGACTTTCGGAAATTGTTAGAAATATTAATGTAAAGAATTGTTTAAATTAAAGTGCTAATATTTTATTTAAATGAGAGGACATAAAGCTATAATTAAACCCAGTTATATGAAGTTGGCATACCCATGTTAAAATTTTGCAGAAATTAATTTTCACCAAACGAAAAACAAAATCCCTAAATTTTGTTTTCCAAATTATACAAATTTTAAGTATAATTGTCGGAATTGCAGTGATTTTTCTTGAGATTTTACTCCAGAAAGTGTATTTATTTGTGATTTTTAAGTGTCAAATATTTTTTAATGCGTAATATTACACCTGCTTCCAATACTCCAATACTAAAAAAAATTATTTGCAACTGATTTACACCAGTATATTATGTAAATTTGCAAACGTCATTGGAAAATTTTTACATAATATGAATATAACATAAGCATATTTTTTTGTTTTTCGGTAAAAAAAATATGTAATATGGTAAATTAGTTATTTTACTTAAAATTACACAATTCTAATATGTAACATGAAATAATATGTAATTTTATTAAGATAAAAATATTTGATCTATGAAAAAAACATATGATCTACCGAATAGTATCTATGAAAATAATAGTTTACCTATGTATTAAATAATTAATCTATGGTTTTAATTTTTGACCTATAGAATTAATTATTGATTTATAGAAATATTTATCGACCTATGAAAATAATTATCGACCTATGGAAATAATCAAATACCTACTGATATAATTATCGATCTACAAAATTTGATCTATAAAATTAAGAAAGTGGCTATTTATACATACGGTATGTATACGCAATTGGCAATACATACAGTATTTTTACGTAATTGGCTTTTTAGGGTAGGTTAGGTTAGTAGGTTGGTTTAGGTTTCTTTTTTACTATAGATCATTTTTAAATTATTAATAGGTAAATGATTGATTTTCTATAGGTAAAAATATAAAATTTCATAGGTAATATTTGAATTATTAATAGATCATAAAATTAGCATCCATTTTATTACTATGGTTTTTATGTAAAATGGCAACCTTTTTTACAGTTTCTAATAATTTATAAAATATTTATTTCAATGTGATTTTAAACGAAATCAAGTGCGGATAAATATAAAGATATCTTACTAAAAATATGAAGCTAATTAAATGTTGAAATGTAAATAAATTGCAGTTCGGATTGTCGAAAGTATTTAATTCGTAAATTGGTGTTTCGTAGCGCGTTGTTAGATTTTATTTCGTGTCGATAATAAATCTATACGTCTGATTTAAAGCTATCCAATAACCAATCACGGCAAACTGTGGCACGCGTGCCAGAATTCGCGCTCCACATTTTGGATTAGCGCTCTACGCCCCCCGACCACCCCCCGCCCCCCAAATAAATTAGTTCGCGCGCTTTATAAATGATTGGCTATTAACGGAAACGAACTTACGGACAAATCTGTTTAATATCATCCGAATAAATGCGATCATTTGTTTTGAATGCGGAGTTGCGCATTTGTGTTATATTTGACAATTGATGATTTTTTTCGACCATTTTTAAAACTAACATATTACAAACGCACTATCTGTACGAGATACATACATTTTTTTAACGAACTAAGAGATCAGGTAGGAAATGTATGATGAGTACACTCTAAAGAAATTATGTAATTTTACTTTCAAACCATAAGACACTATGATGTCCCGTATTTCTAGCTATAATTACTCAACTGCTGTGATTTTAACATAATTATTGAAAAATACTTAATCGGCTTGATTCTCTAACAAAGTTGCTAAATTTTAGCAACGTTGCTAACAACATTAGCCAATGATATTAGCTGACACTAAATAAAAAATTAAAATGAGAACTGTTATATTTGTTTCTATTGGTAATAGTTGTTAGCAACGTTGCTAAAACTTAGCAACTTCGTTAGAGAATCAGGCTGAATATCAGAATTATATTACAAACATTATGTAATATAATATTACCAACAGGAGTAGAAAAGTACATATGTGTGTAATATTACAGTTTTTTTTTAGTAAACTTTTAGTAAACTTCAGTAAATTTGCTGTCTGGAATTTTCCATAAATAGGTAAAATTTGTTTAGTTCTGTAATATTATTGCTGGTATAATTACATACATTTCTAAATTTACATAAAGGATGTATTTTGAAATGAATGAATTACACTTAAAATATTTTATTAGTATTATTATACAAAATATGTACTAAAGTTAATTTTTTTTGATGAATTATTACAGATATTAATATGAAAGCTGTAATTTTACATAATTTAAGAAGTTATACCAACAACACGTAATGTAATATGATGCAATTTGTAAAAATTACAGAATTTTGAGGTAGAAATACAGTAAAATTTTACTACCATTTTTCTGTAATTTCGCAAATTTTTTTTTTACAATGTAGCCACATATTATACAAGTCGCTTGAATTAGATGTTTTAACTAATTATGATTAGAAGACTAAAAAATCATCTATTTCAATTAGATAAAATAGCGAAAGCTTTAGTAAAATCACCTACAAATTTTTTTTCAAAACTATATTTGACTTACAAATAATATTTTATTAAAATATGTACATCGAGAAATATTTTATGAGTTTTTTTTGAATGGAATAAGCATAGAAGTTGTTCTTTTAAGATCTTCGTAACATGAATGTATATATGTAATTCTGCTTCAATGAATATACATACCTTACTGTTACTGAAATATAAGTGTGGCCAATGATGCGAAAATTCACAGACCATTTCAAAAACAAATAGTTAAATACGATTCATTGCGGACAACATATGAATGAAATGTTGCATATATACGCACACATCAAACAGATGCACAGTCAACTTTTTATTTCTTTTCTATTTTAACTTTATAATATAGTTTTAAAAAATATTTCAATTCGAAAACAAACTTGAAATTTTTGAATTTACTAATCATGATATCAAAACCGCCTGCTAAACAGTATTGTTTTTAGTAAAAGTGGACTTAAACAGCAAAAATTAACTTTAAAATTCATATTAAATAGTTAAATATATACTTTATATATATATATATATATATATATATATATATATATATATATATATATGAGAGGAATTATGAATGTGGATGAAGCTGAAGTTGCTTGTCTGGATAGAGATGTTTGGAAGAAACTTTGAGATAATGGAAAGAGTTTGTGCTACATCCTTTTGGCGTGATTGTGTATGTATGTATATATATATATATATATATATATATATATATATATATATATACAGGATGGTCCAGAATTATGTACCGTAATTGCCAGAGCTGATAGTACGTTCAAAAATAAGGGTACCTTTTTATATACACTTTTTTCCAAAACTCAATAATAACAATATGGTAACACAGTGGTGTAGCCAGGGGGTGTTAGGGGGGGTTAAACCCCCCCCCCCCCCCCCAAGAACCTGAACTACCGAAAACATACGTATGTGAAATATGAAATATGTTATTTTATTTTCATTTTTATAAAAATAATTTTTATTGCTCTTTATTTTTTATACAAATTATAGTATTATCTTTATTGATTAATATTATATCATTTCTTTAGTTAACCCCCCCCCCCATGACAAGTTTCTGGCTACGCCACTGTGGTAACATAATATTAATATTATAATACGCTTGAAGAAAAAAATATTTATATAATCGTATGTACAATATCTACAAAATTCAATCCTAATTTCTTCTATGATTTCTGATCTTACTTGTTAAACTTAAAATTCATTATGATATGTAAGTAATAGTTCCTTAGATTTTTATTTCTAAAATATTTATTTTGATGACTATTGTATAGCAAAACTATAGTCATCAAAATAAATATTTTTGGAACAAAAAACCAAGCAGTTATTACTTACATATCATAATAAATCCTAATTACCTCATCTACATAAAATGAATGTTTTATTGACTGTAATTATATGCTAAGTACTGAGAATATACATTAGGTAAACAATAATAATATTAAGAAAACATATATCTTAATTGCATAAACGATATATGCAGTTAATTTCCACTTGGCACAACCTGAATTCTGTTTTGAACATCATATTGCACATACATATTAATTCAGCATTTAACATGTGAAAGACGCCATTTACAATATGAATGTCATTAGTGAAGATATTTCATTCCATCACAATGTTTCAGCATATCCATGAGAAATTCTGTTTCAAAATTGAATTCATGCTAGAGAGTATTTTCCCGGGTAATTTTTACTCGTAATTATTTGCGTTATATCCAAAAGCATATACGACTAGATTAAAATTAAGAACTAAAATTCTATTAATGCGCGTTTTACTTTAGCCGGAGTGAAATTTAGTAAGATTTTAAGTAGTTCGCTTATTTAAAATTAATTCGAGTTTAAATTCAATTTGTTTGATGCGTAAAGTTATAAATGTACTTACAAAGTGAATATGATGTAGAAGTTACCATAAATTTTCAAATATTTTAAACTCTGTAAATTTACTAAAAAAAGACTTTACTAAAAAATTGTAATATTACATATATATATATATATACCGGGTGTCTACTTTTTTTTTGTTACATAGGGAATACAATGCTAAAATTTTCATTTGGTGATAAATTTTCCCCTAATTATTATAGAACAAAAGTACAAATACAAAAGTTGTTTAGAATTCAAAAATGCATCAAATGATGCCAAATTTATCAATATAGGATGTTCCGATCAAGAATTAGAAGCAAATTAAAATTTCCATTTTTGCGCTCTTTACATCAAAGTGCCATGGAAATTAAACAAATAATTTCATTTCTTCTGGAGTTTGAGTTTGACAGATCGTATTTATTTTATTGTTACGTTCTGTATTATTATTATTATTATTATTATTATTATTATTATTATTGAAAATAAATACGATCTGTCAAACTCAAACTCCAGAAGAAATGAAATTATTTGTTTAATTTCCATGGCACTTTGATGTAAAGAGCGCAAAAATGGAAATTTTAATTTGCTTCTAATTCTTGATCGGAACATCCTATATTGATAAATTTGGCATCATTTGATGCATTTTTGAATTCTAAACAACTTTTGTATTTGTACTTTTGTTCTATAATAATTAGGGGAAAATTTATCACCAAATGAAAATTTTAGCATTGTATTCCCTATGTAACAAAAAAAAAGTAGACACCCGGTATATACCGTGTGTTGACTTGGACCGTCGTACATAGGGATTTAGCATGTAAAATCAGACATGTGCGATTTCCTGCTTTCCAAATTATTTTACAAAAAAAACCTTATGATAAATGTTTTAGGGCATACTTTTCTGCATGTAAATCAATTACTAAAATTTTTTTTGGAACCTTTCTAACGTCAAGAATTAGGTCTAAAGTTGTTAAGAAATTGACTGGAAAATGGCAGTAGCCGTGAAATAGCATATAGCATTTAGCATTTGTTTTATTTTTGTTCCAATTTCACGGCTAATGCCATTTTCTGTCAATTTCTTGACAACTTTAGGGCTAATTCCTGACGTTGGGATGGTTCCAAAAAAAATTTTGCATGTAAAAAAGTGTTTCCTAAAACATATATTCCAAAGTTTTTTTTTTTAAATAATTTGGGAAGCAGGAAATCGCACATGTCCGATTTTACATGCTAAATCCCTATGTACGACGGTCCAAGTCAACACACGGTATATATATTATATACTTTTCCATTCCGTTGATAATACCTATATCATATTACATAATATTTGTAATAGTTCTGATATTATGTATTTTTAAACAATTATGTTAAAATTATAGCAGTTGAGAAATTATAATCTAGAAATACTGGGCAAAATAGTGTCTCATGATTTGTATATAATTTATATAACTCATATAATCGTAAGGAAAAAATAAAATATAGATTCAGATAAATTATTTTTGAATCATATTCTCTCATGTATCATCCAATATCATTTAAATTTTTATCTGTAAAATTTAATTTTAATAAATTGGAAAATATTTTAAATTAAATTCTGGTAAAAAATGTATTAGTCCATTAAAATATATAGATATACGTTCCACATCTGTCCAAATATATTAAAAATATCTCGGCAACTTCTTCACTGACATACACATATACAGCAAAAGCCTCATCATATCTACACATATACGTGTGTTGGTTACCGACGGGGAACTGTACCACAAACTTCCAAAAGCAATTTGTCGTTTAAATTCGACTGTGATTAGAAATAATTTTCATCGCGTCATGAAAACATCTTCAGCGCTGAAAATCGGCTCAGCTAAAAGTACAAGGTATAACAACAGTTTCCAGAATAATTTACAAAAAAATATAAAATATTTTTGATACATAGCTGTTATATAGTCAACATGAAAACATTACCCAATTTATTTTTATGACAACGTAATAAAATGTTTTTTTTATGTCATTTCCAGGACAAATAAACTGATAATTTTTAGTGTGTGTTATTATTTTTTTAATTCTTTTTCGAAATATCCTTTCTATCCTATTAAATATACAAATCTTAACTATTCAGAGATTCAGCTCCTTGTCAAGAGTTTCCATAGATTTTTAACGTACCTAGTAAATTATTAAATAGTATAATTTGTATAAATGTGTAATCACTCGGTAATATTTCTATGTAATCTGTATCAATTGTGTCAAAATAAAAATTCTAAGATTTCGTAAGAAATCTTGTACGTAGTAAAATATTTTTATTGTAGAATCTTGTGATCATAAACAATTTAATACTCTGTTAAAGTTAATGAAATTTATCGTTAAAATTTGATTTAAAAAAAATCGATCATTTGATTATGAAAATCATTCGAGATATCTCGAATTAAATTGAAATCATTCGGATGATGAACAAATAAAAAGTGACAGATTTCCATAAAAATATAGAAAAATAAGTTATAAAATTGAAAGATACATCTTAAAACTATTTTTTTTTAATTATTCGAAATCAAAGCCAATCAACCTAACCACCTAGTAAATAACCATAGAATATTAATATTAACGTATCTAATTACTATATTCAGACACGTAGAAAAATACAAAATATGTTGAATTTCATATTGAATTTATTCGTTTAATATAACTTCTTTATTGTAACTGACTGTTCTAAAAATTACATAATGAATGTTGAATTAATAATTCAATAATAAATTTAATATTATTAATTGATTTATATAGAATAAAAAATAGTATATTTTTTAACTGGCTCTATTTTCTACAAAAACAATAATTAATGTACCGAAAAAATACCTGAGATATAATATCCTATGTAGAATAATATATATATTTTTGAATTTTTTCGTATTTTGCAAAATAAAAGAAAAAATGTTTTTTTCAAAAAAACCCACATTTTATGGCTTTTTTTGTCCAAACTATAAATACGAAAAAATTCAAAAAAATATATATTATTCTACATAGGATATTATAAAATCTGGTGTACAAAATTAAAAATCTAACTCTGAAATAAAATCGATTTTAACTATGTTTTCAACAATGTTCTTTGTTCTGTAACAGAACATCGGAATTCTTATTTTAACAGATCGTTATTTTTAACAGAAATTATAAACAATACATCAAGATTATGTATGAATAAAACTGCAAACTCACCGGGAACAAGTCGTGGTCCATTAATGGTGGACAGGCCAAGCGGTCCACTGCCGTATTTAACATGACAGGGATCCGCATTGCTGGATACGACGGCGATCTCGTCCAGTTCATGATGTCCACCGTGCGAGTCGGCCGGCGGGCAATCGGCACCACCTCCCACATGGGTGCCGTACCCGTAGCCGTACCCGTAACCACCGCTACCTGGACCCACCAGCCTGCTGCCCGCCGACGAGTCCTGCGACTGCTTACGACCGCGCAGACTCAACACGAGACGCTTCGCCGTTGACATCAGCAACACATCCTCGTCCACATTGTCTTCACACAAGTCAACACCGCCACCGAACACGTTTACTATTATTGTAAGAACAGTGCACTAGGAAAACAGCACATTGCTTTGTTGCAATCAAGTTTTCAGGTTAAAATCAGTTTGACGATAATACTCTCAAACTAAACATTTTTCGCTTTAATTCATGTACTTTCAACCCAAAATGAACACATTCTTCAATGTCCTTGCGGGATAGAATAAGTTTGATGTTAATAAAATCGTGGGATCAAGTCAAAACTAGACACTTTCTCTGATTTATCTTATTTCAATAGCGGGTTAAGACAAATTTGATGTTACTAATCGTTGTAACATATTTCTTCTTCTTCTTCTTCTTTTTACAACTTATACAATATTCAACTGTTTGAGATTATATTCAACGAGTCAACTCAAAACTGATTCATCTCACAGTTTACATGATTTGTCAAACAACATATTCTTATTAAATTCCCTTTCACAATTTATACACTGTCTAATTATAGATTAGTTAATTTCGAAATTAATAATGACAAACGAAACATTTTCTTGAATTAAATGTTTTATCTTACTTGATTTTCTTCACAATATTTTTAAGAATACGTTTAAAATATAGGTAATCGTTGATTTTATATTGTAAAGTGTTTAAAAATTATTCTATTCACGATTAATACAACGTCCACTTTTAGTCAAATATAAAATTAAGTAAACAGAACACAATTTAAAATGTTTATGCAGTGTCTTTATACAATTCGGTTACGAATAATTTATATCTTATTTCAGTTGACAAATTCAATCGAACATTCTCGATTTATTGTTGCCACAATTTACGTAACGAAAGTACAAAATCCGACTTATTATAGTCCAGTTTAAGTTAATTAACTTTGACACAATAACATCCATTTTTTTTCCTAGTCAGCTGTGAAACATTTGAAAATAAACTTTTAAATCAACATTGAAAAACTGAATAAAACATTCTCGTACACATTTTTGTTTTATTTTCCTCAAATATTTTCAGTTTAGTTTAAGTTAATTAAATTTGACACAATAATCGTCGATTATTTTCTTAATTGAATTGAAATCTTGCACGATAAACAAAACATAACATCCTTGTAAACATTTTATCTTATTTCTGTGACAATGTGTACGATTTGAAATGTCAAACAGTTAAAAGCTGCTATTATTATTTTAAGTTAGATTTGTTCTTTGGACACTTGCACTTCGATTTAATTTTAAATAACGCCAATAAGATCTCTTTCAGACATTGACATCAAGCATTTGAGAGTCCTTTAAAAGGATGGATGTTTTGAAGAAATAAAACAGGACCAAAGTTAGCAGCAAAGAACTAGTATACAAACATTTTGCGATTTTCTCAAATTTACACAAATAACAGCTACTTAGATCGAAACACAAACCAGTTGTGACAATAATTTCGTAAGCAAAATATATTTATTTATTAACAGTTTGCCGAATGTACGGTAGATGGTGTCACACGCACTGTTATGTCACACATAATTATTTTTCTTTTAATTAATAAGTCAATTTAAAATGTTTATTGTTACAGTAATATTAAGCGCGGATTTGTCGATTTTTACATAAAACACGGATTTTTTCGGTATACAATGTTAAGTTAGATGTGGCTCTGAAAATAATATCAAAATCAAAATATTTCAAACGTACAACATAAATATAAATTGTCATTTTTTATCATTTATATTTATTAAATAAATATTTTATAAATTCATTTAAATGACTAAAATAATAAATTTCGCTAAAAACAAATGAAACCGATTAAAATTTATGAAATTTTGTTTTCCAGTTTATTTTTTCAAATTTAACGACTGATTGTTTAATTAATATATGAGTAAACATATTTTATATTTATGCATTAATTCATTTTAAAATAAATATAACTGTTTAGTTTCTGTTCTATATTTAAAATTTCAAATAAATATGGTAATTCATTTTACATGTTTGAAAAGTCTATTGATTGTTTTTATTAAAATATTTCTGTTACAAAAATATATATATTTTTTTATTGTTACGGATTTACAATAATTTAAATACAGAAAAATGCATTCATGTGTATGTACAAATATATAAATTTATTATATTTTAATAATTAGTTATAGAAAAATATGATTATTAGTTCATTCTCACGAGTAATAACCATCATTAAGTGCTCATACTACTTTTTTTTATATTTTACAATTATTAACTCTGAATTTATAATAAAAATATTTAAACAGTTTTTCTTTGTTTCAAATAAATGTTTAGTTTTGCGAATAACAATAGATAATTTATAATTGACAAAAAAAAATCTGTATATCTCCAATCCAGGAATAACCCAAGTGGACAAAGCAAAAATCAATACGAAAATAATATTATACAGCAGATCGATTGTGCATTAATACTCGTTGTGCTTTATTATCTCTCGCCCACGCAATTTTGATAACGTTATCAATCAGGGACCCACTTAACATGCCATACAGCATCATACTTCTAACCCTAGCCCCCCTATTTCAAATAAACACTCGTCGATTGCATACGTCATGCGTCATGTTTTCAAAAGTTGTCATTTTATTTGTCCGATTATTCTAATTATAATTTATTTTTTAAAATCTAAACTTTCTAATATTTATTTATTTTATCTAAAAGCCTTCTAATCATATTTTAATGCAAGAATTTGATATATTAATCGAATATAATTAGATATTTTTATAAGTTTGTTTTTGTTCATTTATTTTAGATGTTTCACCAAAACTTTATTTGAAAAATAAAACTACGAAATATTCAACGCGTTATATGAAACAAAGAAAGATTTATAATCATTAAAAAGATGTCTGTATTAAATCAAAAATGTAATTTTAAAAATATCTACTACACAATAAATAAACTAACTTCATTGTTCTAATCAGACAAATGTGTTCATTATTTAGTACAATGAAAAATACTCCAACAATATTATTGTATTTTTATCTTTAGATTCATTTTTTTTATTTAGCACAGTCTGATAATTTTATCTGTATTTTAAATCAGAGATTTTCAACATGTACTTATAACAATCTTCAATTTTAACCTATAAATTTTTAAGTGTACTAATTAAAATATTATTAATATTTAAAATTTATATACAAATAGTCAAAATTTTTAAAAACCTGCAACTTCTCAATATTTCAACTTAAATATTAAATAGAAACTTTAAATGTTAAACAAATTATAATTCAATTAACAAAATCAATGTTTTTTCGGTTCAGTTCCAGTTCGAAGCCCTGCATTTATATATATATATATATATATATATATATATATATATATATATATATATATATATATATAAAATATTAACTATTCTATGAATATTATTTACTAACAAAAGCAAAAAAAATGTATCATATGAAAGACACATTACAAGCAAAGAAAGAACAAAACAGAAACTTTCTCAACATAAAAAAAAATACAAAATACCAAATAAAATAAAGAAACAAAAAAAAATTAAACCGAACGAAAGCGAAACGAAATCATCTCGGAACAGAACAAAAATAATTATACCGGGATATCTTATTATGCACGCGAATTGCTGGAAATACCACGCCACGGCTGGAAAACGCGGCATCACGAAACAATTCGATGATAATGATGGAAAACGTTTTGTTTCGAGTTTTTCTTTCGGTCAGAGAGAAGACAGATAGAAAAAGCTCACGGTATTAGGCTGGGGGAGAGGGTGAGGAAGGGCAAAACCTTCCGCACACCCGGAAATGAAGTAATACTTCAGCTCCCGTTTCCACGTCGACTAATGGATCACTAAATGTGTTTTCGTGAGCATCCGTCATAAAGGTTTGCGTTTATTTCCGCGACTCGCTGTTGTGTGTAGTCTGGTTAGGAAACAGAGGTTTGAACTTTTGTTTTTCTATAGATTAGTTTGTAGTTTTATTATATCGAATGCTGTTTGTAGTAATTGTAAATAATTTAATTTAAAAACAAAATAAACATTATTATTATTTTTAACTTATTTCACATCAGTAACAAAATTTTAAATTTCATATCGCAACTCAAATGAAAATCATACACATTTATAAAAGTTTAATATTTTTTTTAATCAATCAAGTATATTTTAAAGATAACTATATTTTTTTTGTGTTAGTGTCATTTTTCACTAATAAAGATACAGAATCAATAGCCTAGTGCCGCTATTCTGGTCATTAAATATATTTAAATTTATTAATTCTTTTATAAACAGAAAACACACTTCTTGGAAATAAATTTTATTTAGTTTTGAAAATTACATATTTTAAATAATTTAGCGACTTTTGGCAAGGGCGGGTCCACGGGGGGCATAATACAAAATACATACAAATATACAGTGTGTAAAGTGATGAGGTTTCATATAGGGAAAAAAATTTTAATATGAGTTTTATGAAAAAAACTTATTCTTTATATAAAATTTTGCTTCTATCAAAACCCTTTATAGTCAATGAAAAATCCAGTAATCACCTAAGATAAGATCAAAAACTTGATATTATGTCGAGTTGTTGATTTTAAATATGATTAAGTCCGAATGTTACATCAGTATCGTGTTACCCATGGATTACTTGTTAATCAACGACATTTACTGACAGTTCAGCGAGCTTAATCTGGAAAAAATGTTGACGTTATAGCAGCGAATCTACCTGGTATGACAAATATTTTTAACATTTTTCACACGATACTGATGTAACATTTGGACTTAGTCATATTTAAAATCAACAACTCGACTTAATATAAAGTTTTTGATCTTATCTTAAGAGATTACTGGATTTTTCTTTGACTATAAGGGGTTTTGATAGAAGCAAATTTTTTTATAAAGAATAAGTTTTTCTCCTAAAACCCATATTAAAAATTTTTTCCCTATAGGAAACCTCATCACTTTACACACTGTATATTATTAATATTTGTTACGTGATTCCTGAGAATTAACTTAAATAACTTTTTTATTAATAATTCAACGCGTTAAAGTGCGCATTACTTCAATTTTCGTCAAAAATATACAAAATTGAACTACTGCGCACTTTGTGTTGATTTTCTGCATTTTAAGACCTTAAGAAATATTATTCATATTTGATAAGAAATAGAAATAAAAATGTATTTTAAAGTAAAAAATAAAAGCACTTTTTCAGAAACAAAAGAGATGAGAATACGGGGCCTTTCATTTCTGTTATTTCATACAATACAGTGAGTTATATTAATTTTCCACAATTGCAAAAGCAATATGGCTATTCCTATTCCTCGTAGTTGGCTTGTTGATGTTCAATTGTTCAGTTACTAGAAATGGACAAACATTCATGAATATTTATTTGAGTTGGCGTTGACTTTTCGTCTGTGACATTTGCCTCGTGAATTTTTGACAACGCCACCGAAACTCTAGTTTTCATATTCATTTGTTTCTTTTCAAAATTTTACTCTTTCTATTTTCTCTCTCTTTCTCTTTCTCTTCTAAATAGCATATTTGCGTTTGTTGCTTTGTTTTTTTTTTGTAAGAGACAAGTTTTACATTTTAATTTCTGATGTATTTTGAATTTTGTTAATATATTTAAATTAAATCGCTTAAACAAGTCAAGTACTTAGAATGGTATGTACTTAGACTAACGTTTAAATAATTTATTTTTCAGGATTAGTTTTTGTAAAGTATAAGTTTTCATTTGTATTCAAAACTTTTATAACTATCCGAAAGTCTGTAAAAAATTGTTAATTTTATTTAATTTCAAATTAAATAAAATTGTTAATTTTATTTAATTTCAAATTAAATTAAAACAGAAAGACACTTATTCAACTGTTTCATGTAATTTGTTTATACAACTATGGCCATCTGTTTTAATAATAAATAAGTAATTAAATAAATTATAAAGTTAAAATAAAATTGTTTTAGGTCAAAGTTCTGCATTAATATTTATTTAAAATCAACGTTTCGACGAAACTCAACGTTCGTCTACAACAGGATAAATGATATAAATGACATTACAGTAAATAACAGAACATAGAAACTAGTTACTAGGTAACAAATAAATAACTAAATCATACAATCTATAGATTTTTAATTAATAGAAGCCAAATTTTATTTAACTCAATGATTTTTTTTTCCAATTAATTTTGCTTATATATTTATTCTCAGCGAGAAAAATATCCACTGCCTATGTGATTTATAACGTAACCTAGAATGATAGATTATCATATTTCTAGAAAATAGCGTATTAAATTTAACGGCGACTGTAGCCGGTCTGATATTTGACAATGTGAATAAATGTCGCGGTTTTTTTTTTCTACAAGCGGCAAAAACAAAATTCATGACATTCTGACGTTTGTATGAATAATATATGACAATAGAACAACTTGAATTGTTTTCAGACAATATTTCTTTCCCAAAAAAATTATATTTTAATAATATTTAAATTCGTTTATTATCCCCATTTATTCATTTATGTAGATCCCATCTTGACTTTTATTAGAATCTACGAGTATATAAATAAAATTCAAAATAATGTAAAACGCAATATTTTTTCAGATATTTCAAATTTTAAGAAAATTATTTATACAATAATAAATATTGTTTGGTTTGTTTGGCCTTTTTTTATTTGTTAGAGAAAAAAAAGTTTAAATTATTTTTATAAAATTACGAATAAGCTTCAAAAATTATAATTTGTCCATATTGAGTATATACATAATGTGTGCAAAATTTCAATTTGATATGTAGAAGTAGATCAAATTTAAACTACAATATCAATATTTGACCTGAATAAAATATTCTACTAAATAACAATAAGCTTATAAATATAATATTGAAATTATTATATTTTTTCTCTGAAAGTTGGGAAAACTGTTATAAAACATTTAGAGAATCTACGCTAAAAAAATTTAATAAAATGAGATATATAGTTTAAGCCAGAGATTCTTAACCTGGGATCCACGGACCCCCAAGGGGTCCGTGGATCTATTTTAGGGGGTCCGTGGTAATATATCTCAAGAAAGTGATATGTTAATGTATCAATGTAATTCTGAGAAGGAGGTCCGTAGCCTTTATTTTTCTATCAAAGGAGTCCATGAAACAAAAAAGATTAAGAACCCCTGGTTTAAGCCAAAATAAAATTTTAATACAAAATAATTGAAGCTACCGATTTTTCAAAAAAAATAATCATTACGGCCTGTATATTTTTATATGTAGGTATTATATTTTATTAATATATAATTTAAGTATTATCCATGACACATTTTTTTATACATTTTAAAAACATTTTTCAAGTACCTTCTTAAAATTGTACTATGTGCACATTATTGTGAGCAAGTAAAAAATTCATCATACAGAAAATTTACTACATAAAGCCTTATTCAGACTGCCGTTTTAGTTTTACGCACTAATACAAGAATTTGACCAATTCAAACATTAAAACTGAAAGTGTGTGCATAAAACAAAAACTATAATTATTTTTTGTCTGACAAAATAACAAAATATTAAATATAACCGTATTAAAAAAAGATCAATGTACTAAATTAATAACTTTGATAAAAACCCATACATTTCAATCACATGTGTGTCAATAGGTCAAAAATCATCCGCGATCCGGTCCTGTACGGACAACGTTGGGCCCAGCATCGGGTTGCTAAGCACCGCGACGCTATCGACATCGGGTACCGAACCGTCGACGGCGTCGGCAAGCCACCGGACCTTCCCCCCCTAGCATCGATCCCAGCCACGCCGAGATGACGGCTTCAAAACTCATCCGTCGTTCTAACTTTCCCTATCACCTCACACCGGCTAAGAAACTCATGCATATTATCATTTTAGCACACTTGACAATCGCGGACAATCATATCAGAATAGTTCAATGGTTCCTCGAGAAAGAGATTAGGTATTTGCTAAACTATACTATCTCGGCCACACGTAAGCATATGGCTGACACGCACACGCGCTTACCCACACGTGCCACAAGTGCCTTTCACGAAAAATTCATCAATTTTTCCACACCTGTCACTCACGATTCATACGATTACTCGTATTTCATACGAATTAAATATTAAAATAATAATGGTATTAGTAATTTTGCACGTATTATATTTTAATTTTATTTAATATACATTTAATTTCTATTAAATTCATTTGACAGCTGTAAAATTTTGAGGGTATGACATAAATTGCTTTATTATAAAATATATTATTATGAAAATTATTTCATTATCTATGACATCTTAATCAACAAATAATTTTAAGAATAGAGAGTAAATTGAGAAATAAATAAAACACTTTTAAGAGATGTTTAATAAACGGGTAACATTTAGAGTTAAGTTTTAATTAAATAAATAGCATTTAAAGCAAAAATTATCCTAGTACTGTAATCATATTAAATAATTATTGTGTATTGTAAAAATATGTTTATCAAGATTATAGGTTGTGATGTAACATTATTTATACAAAATAGATAACATTTAATCGGTTTATTTGCACAGAACAGAAACTAAAACTAAATGTAAAATAACAAAACAATAAAAGCACGTATTTTGAAACAATGTAATGAGAAACAAATTTGAGAAGACACGTTTTGGTTGTCAAAAGCCTTACACATTCAACGAACCGGAATCGTTGGGGCATAGAAAATTATCCGATGAACGCACAATGTCATCAGGTGGTCTTTGCAGTCCCCGTGCAGCACTTTTCCATTCACTCGCAATCACATTTGCTGTCGCAACCAATAAATGCACTAAACTCGCGCCGCGGAATTACTGCAACCAGCTGTACACGGCAACATTCCGGTTGTCGGCGTTCAGAGAGCGGCCGCGCGCTTTGATTGCGTTTTGCGGGGATTGTCAACAGGCCCCGGGGTGGCCCGTTGATGTGATGTGCGGATGGTCCAATGCATGCACCGAGAGATCCAGCCCGTCGCCCGCAAACGCAGATGCCTCACTGCTGCTGCGCCGTACAGCTACACGGGTACGACGCTAGCGATGCCAGATGGACCATGGACCAAATCGGGGTTCGGATGCGTCGGTCCGAGCCGAGCCGAGCTGTTCCGATCCGCCCTTTCGCTTTTGGCATCGAAGATCGCGCGCTGTTCCCTGCTGTATTCCCGGCGCGTGGTCCCGGTCCCGGCAACCGCGATTTTCAACTAACGCATTTTGCAGCAAGGACGCTGATATCATTAAGAGATGGCGTTATGTGTATATAAACAATATAAACAATAGAGATACTATAGTTATAAACAAAGAAGGACTATAGTATCTCTAATAAACAAATAAATATTTGTCAATAAATGTTGGTGTTGTATGCAACTGATTAATTTTAATTTCATCAACCGGAACAACGTATTCTTAACTCAAGACGCAAAATTGTAAAAAAATCTTTATATTTATTATCTTCAGAACCAATTTCTCAACAAAAAGTTTACACTAAATTATTAATACTTTTGCTTATTAACACAAAAATTGATTATCAACAAACATACTAAATTTTTAACTACGATTAAGATTAATTCAGAGTGCCGTTTTAATTTTACGCACAAACATAAGAATTTGACCAATCCAAACACTTGGCGATAAAACTAAAAGTGTGTCAAGTGTTTGAATTGGTCAAATTCTTATACTTGTGAGTTAAACTAAACCGGTACCTGATTATGTTATGAACTACGCAATTATCAATTGTTAATACGCTGAATTAATCCATTAATTGACAATTTATCATTAATTATGCTGTTAACCAATAATAGTTTTCGTTTATATATGCAACCAGTTTGACATTGATGTAATTAGTGTTGTCAGATAATAATATTAACAATGAAAACTAAATGAAAATTAAAAACTAACAAAATTTTAAAACATATAACGTCCATTTTAAAAATTGTTATAAATTTTAAAGTGTATTTTTTGTCATTATACCATTAATACAATTATAACTTGTAAAACGTACAAACACAAAGTAATCAATTATGGTACTTGTCATATTTTACAAATTTTATAAACTTGTTGCATTTGAACCTGTTACTTTCACACGATCAAACTGTCACGCAAATCAGAAAATTAGAATTAAATTTAGGTTAAATTTATCTTCATTAAGCACGCACAATTGTTATTTTACTATATAAATAATATTGTTATTGACAGAAAAAAAAAATTTAATTTATTAAACATTAATTATATATGATTTATTAATAAAATATAGATTGTTTTGTTTTAAATAATTTATATGAAGTTTAATTGTAAATATTATACTGATATTTTATTAAATATATTATTAAAATAAATATTATATTAAATTTATTACAAAAAAATATATAAATTTAAACATTTTAAATGTAACATGTCAAAATAATATATCTAGCGACATCTTGTTATCAACAGTTGTACTAAATGGAACATTTTTTTTATTGTCGGTATTGCAGATGTATATGCATGTTTCATGAGTTACACAACAGAGTCGCAAATGTTTGATGCATTCGTTGACAATTTAACTTTTTTACTTCCGTTTGTTTTTTAGGTTAATTTCCGCATCATTCAGGCTAGAAATTATTAAAATATTCATACAAAATTGAACTAATATATAAAAACGAACGAAGATTTTAATTAATATTAATATTTCTATAATCAATAACCTGATTTAAGTGATACGAGTGACATTTGCGTACCCGTAAATAAAAATGTAAGAAAGTAAATTTTGTCCGTTTGACATTACCTTGAAATTTTTATCTGTAAACGCCGATGGTGACGTTTCTTTTGTAAACGTATTCAGCATAAAGTGCATAATTTGCTGTTTTCTGTTCAAATTGTCACCACAGTGATTTCGATATGATAGATATCAAATAGTATTACATTAAGTTCGTGATCAATTATCGTGCATTAAAAATGAAGACTGTTTTATTATTTTTATGTTATTTTATTAGTGTAAATGCTTTCTATCTACCAGGATTAGCTCCTGTAAATTATTGTAAAAAGGGCGAAGGAGATACTTGCAAAGTAAGTACAATCATATTAAGCAACTATTCTATTCTACTTATTTATGTAATTGTGTTATTACAGAGTGAAGTAAAATTATTTGTAAATCGATTAAATACTGAGGAATCAGTGATACCGTACGAGTATCATCATTTCGATTTCTGTCAAGGCGATGAATCCAAATCACCCGTAGAAAACCTAGGTCAGGTTGTATTTGGCGAACGTATTAGACCATCACCGTACGAACTAGAGTTCTTAGTGAATAAAACCTGTATCCCAGTGTGTACGAAACAGTATAAAAAAACCAATCCCGATGACAAGAAGAAATTAGCGATGCTACGAAAGGGTATGGCTTACAATTACCAACATCATTGGATCGTTGACAATATGCCAGTCACCTGGTGTTATCCCGTTGACGACGATCGACAATATTGTAGTATCGGTTTTCCGATGGGATGTTTCGCCCGGAAACCGAATAACTATAATTGCGGTATTGCTGGTGAATTTTTCAACAAATTGAACACGTATTATCTGGTGAATCATGTCGATTTGACGATTACATATCACAGTGGTGAAAAGGAAGAATGGGGTGTGCATTTTAAAGAAAACGGTGGACGAATTATTTCCGTTAAAGTTCAACCGAAAAGTATTAAACATGGGTAAGTAAATTGTTGTTTTAAGTATCAATTAACTAAGATTCTCTTAAGTTAACAGTGAAGTTTAAATAATGATAATTGCATCCATTTTTAAAACGTTTTTATTAACTCGTTTTCTATTATAAAAGATTAGAAAATAATCTACTGTGGCGAAATTTAAATAAAAATAATATTATAAAAAATCCCAAAACCACACTTAAATTAAAATAAAGCTAAATGCGAATGGTATTTCGGAAGCTAAGCTTCCATCTTCAGTAGCTAAATAAAATTTACAAAAAATCTTACCTGTGATCCAAAGTGCTTAAGTGTTTATGTACTTTGGATCACAGGTAAGATTTTTGTAGATTTTATTTAGCTACTGAAGATGGAAGCTTAGCTTCCGAATCACGTATTTAGCTTGATTTTAATTTAAGTGTGGTTTTGGGATTTTTTATAATATTATTTTTATTCGTTTTCTATTGTCATAGCTATTAAAAATTCACAATTACAAATTTTCAGGACAATCTGTATGGGGGCTAGGAGAAATTATTTTATACTTTTTAGTCCGTTTTAAAAATGTGGTATATTAAATACGAGTTCTCGCGATTCGATTTTATTAATCGAACAGAAATGACCGTGTGAATAAAATAAATTGTACTTTTAAATACCAATTAACGAAGATTTTGTTAACTTACTTTATATGAAGTTTAAGTGAACAAAATCATGTCAATTTTTATTATTAAGAGGGATTTTGACTTCCGATTTTTGTTGATCAACTAAAATCGATCCAGATCAAAAAACGTTGTTTTTACAACAACAAAAATGACTCAAGACTAACTTAATCAATCAACAATAATCGAATCGTGAGAACCTGCCTTTACTATTATTTTTAATCACATTGACATTTGTTTTTTTTATATAATTAGACTGTATCCAAAGAATTTAAATAATTTAACTTCTTAAACTTTTGTCATTTTGAAATATATTTTGTGACTCAGCAAATTATACAATTGTTTAATAGTAATGAAATATTTTTTTAAAAAATTGTTAATACGTATTTGAAACAATAGAAAAGTATTATTTAAAAAAAAGCCATATTTGATACATATTTAACATCAATGAACTGCATTCGTTATCAAATTCTAAGAAAAAACTATATTGATAAAAAGTGTATTTATTCATGTACATAAATATGTTTTAAAAATTTATGTACCATGTATAAATTGATAAAATGGAATATGAGAATTTAGCATTGTTAATTTTAAAATTGTAACAAAAACAAATGAGGTTACTTTAAACAAGAACAACAAGACAGAATTATTACAAAAACATTGCTTTGTAGTTCTTTCTTTTATAAAATAAAATACGCTATTAGCCAAGAATTAAATTTATTAGATTTTTTATAGAAAATGAATAATTACTGACAAACTTGACATAAAATTTTCCTTTTTATAGCATTACAATCTTTGGTGAATTTTGGCTTTATTGTCCAATTTTTAACTTTCATTTAAGATTTATTCATGAAAATAAAAATAATATATTATTACAAATGATTGCAAATATAATGTAATATAAATCTAGAGAATTAACTGACACATTATTGCGTCACTATTTCGTAACTAAAGATTATTACGTAGACATGATAACATATACATATTTGATATAAAATAGATCGGCCACGGCATATCAGCCTAGAAAATTCAATGGATACCGGTCGTAAAAGTCTGAAGATTACTAATTAAAATTTTGGGAATCGTAATTTTCCAAAAGAATATCATCTTATAATTATGCATATTTATTCAATTTTATGTTTTATTTGTGGATTTATTTTCTAATAAACACTAACTCAAGTCTACCTGGCAAAAAAGCATTGGTCCGTATTTTAACCTCACTTTTAAATGTGATTTTTGCCAAAAGTACTTTTGACGTTTTTCTGTAATTTTACTATATTTTTTTACAGTGCATTTTATAGTTCTTTAATTTATCTTGCATTATATCATTAATTTAAAAGATTAAACATTAAACAATTAGTAATCATTTACAGCAAATAAATCCTGTTATTTTGTTTTTTTATGATTATTTTCCAGCGCAAAATTCGATTGTAGCAACGACAACAAGCAGCATATAGAAATACCGGAGGATAAAGATTTCACGCAAGACTTTAACGTAACCTATACCTATTCGGTAACATTTATCCACGATGATTCGATCAAATGGTCGTCACGCTGGGATTATATTTTAGAATCAATGCCCCATTCGAATATCCAATGGTTCAGCATTTTAAATTCGCTGGTTATTGTACTCTTCTTATCTGGCATGGTTGCTATGATACTATTGCGTACATTGCATAAGGATATTGCTCGATATAATCAAATTGAATGCGGAGAAGATGCTCAGGTATTGTTTAGCAAATTATTTTGTTTTTCATTATTGATCTATGTAGTAATCAAGGAAAATGTGATGGCGAAAAGTTAATAAAATAAAATCCACAAATCCCTTAATCCACAAAAATATTATTGAAAAAGAGCTATAGACGTATTTCGAAAGCTAAGCTTTCAATCATTAGTAACAACGTATTCAGTGGTCTGATTAGGACTTTAGTTTAGCTTTTTTTACATATTATTGTTTGTGGTTTAAAGAAAATTATTTTATTTTATTAATGTATGTAGTAGTTGAAGATCCAAAGTTCTGTATCGTGCAAGTGTTTTTGTAACTCTCTAGTATATATTTTTTGAAAACTGTATCTTATAAAAAAATTTCTGTCCAATCTGATGGTGGGTAGACGAATTTTTTATTTCTTTGTATTATTTCAAAAATCCACTTTTTCCAAATTTAATTATTTTTTAACTTTATTAGACAAAATTAATAATTGTTTTTTGTTTTAATTTTATTTATTAACTATTCTTGAAAAAAATAATTAATTATCATAAAAAATGAATAAACAGATTTTTTTTCAATTTGAAGATGAATTTTTGTCACAGTTAGAAACTTTTCGGCCTTAAGTAATAAGTAGGTATAATATGCGACAAATTAATTAATTTATCGTTTAAATTTAAAGAAATTAAAATACTATTATAAAATTAATATTTAATTTTAAAATCATGAATGAAGTAATTTTTATATTTTGATGGTTTTAATGTTAGACTGGAAGTAAACTGGTTAGTCACAATTAGACACATTTAGTCACGAATTAATACATATTTTCTAATACAGTGCAGTCACAACTTTTAGTAAAAAATGTTTTGTTACTATGTGGCTAAATATGTCTAATCGTAACATTTAATAAATATTATGGCTACTAGTCATAGAATATTTTAAAAAAATGGACAGTAAAAATTATTTTTGTTATACTATAATTTTAACGACTTTATACAATGTTTGAATATTTTATCGTTATTACACATACATACATAAAATTACGTTTTAAATACATTTCTTTTTAATTAGTTTAATTTGTTACATTTCTACATAAAAATTACGTAAAATAAAACGGCTTTAAGTTCTGTATTAATTAATTTATTATTAATAAACGATGTTCCGACGAACTCAACGTTCGTCTTCATCAGAAAAAATACAATTTCAAAAAATACAAAAATTTTCTTTGTAAATTTCTATTGCTTCTCTTATCAATCTATTGTTAATTAATATTGTTGGATCTATTATTTGAATATAATGAGTTCTGAAAGATTTCTTTTTGTTCTGTTATAACTACATTATTTTCCACCAAAAGAACAATAACGATTTTATTTCCTCAATGAATAGTCTTTATTTCAGGAGGAATTCGGCTGGAAGCTGGTGCATGGTGATGTATTTCGACCGCCCCGTAAAGGCATGCTACTATCGGTTCTGCTCGGTTCGGGCGTTCAAGTATTCTGTATGACCCTGGTAACGCTAGCGTTCGCCTGTCTCGGTTTTCTCAGTCCGGCAAATCGTGGCGCTCTGATGACATGCGCTATGGTACTTTTTGTACTACTTGGAACGCCAGCTGGATATGTTTCGGCTAGGATTTACAAGAGTTTCGGTGGAGAGAAATGGAAGTCGAATGTGTTGTTAACGTCAATGCTCTGCCCCGGGTAATATATTTATTTCTTGTTTCTTGATAGATTTTATTTACACGTAATAGGATCAGATCAGGGTTAGCCTGATTTTAATCATTTATTAAATTTTATTTTAACAATTGATTAATGAAAATATCTAGATACATCTTCCATAAAATAAATATATTAAAATATTATAATCAAAATATAATAATTCTATTTAATGATGGGTATGCAAAAGGTATTACAAAACAAATTTTTGATTATTTTTAGTTTTTATTTTTAATATTTAGTAAATTATAAACATATTGGCCCATATTCCCACCTCTTTTCTTTATGAAAAAGTGCTTTTATTTTTTACTTTAAAATAAATTTTAACTTCTACCTCCTATCAAATATTAGTAGTATTTTTATTTTTGATATATTTTTTTTGAATGTCTAATATTACAAAATTCAAATAAACTAATAAAAATTTGCTTAATAAGTAATTTTAAGTAAACATCAAAAGTACTTTTGAATACGGACCATTGTCATTTCACATTACGTCGTCATGGAAATTTTGCTACTCCAGGTCCTATAACACCTATATTTTTTAGATTTTTATCAAATTTTCTACGTAAATTTGTTTTACATTTTGTCTACTACCCCGTTGACACCAATTATATATCATGGACAATAAACATTACCTTCAAAGAGATTTATACACTAAGTGGTAGATAAACTGTAAAATGTATTTACGTAGAAAATTTGACTAAAATCTAAAAAATATATGAGTTACAGGATCTAGAGTAGCAAGTTTCCGTTAAATATTACACGTATAATTAATAATCTCTTACTTTCGAAAATCGTAAAAACATCAGCAACAGCTAAACCCTGGATAAGGTTATTACATGAAATTTAAATTAAAAAAAAAACACGCATTACAATCGAAAATTGAATTTTAAACACACTGAAATATAGTAATAGTGGAATAAGCTTTATCGGCGCCAATGCGATCCGAAAGAGACAGCAATCAACGGAAGATTACGTCTTTGTCGTACAGCATGTTCAAAAAGTTTTTATTGTCGTAGAATTGCTACATAAATGATAACTTGTTCAATTGACGGATTAGATAGTTGGAAAAAATGATCGTTCTTTTGAACTAAGACCTTGTCATATTTTGAAACTTGATTATTAAATAAATCGTACAAATACATTTATTCAATCCTAACCTAATTCATTTTTTAACTGAAATTGATATGAGATTGAAAGATATACATAATGATATTGTTTATCATTGTATTATTCTTAATTTATGCAATATGAAACAAACTATAATTTTTACATGAAATAAATTCATTCAACAAGTCTCAAAACTTAGTTAGGTTAAAATATTGTTGATTACGTACCTGAAAAAGAATAAATGTGAATCCGGTCGTCAATATGCTTTGCAAAACTTAACGAAACAAGTTTGCACCATTTTTTGTCACAAAATCACTTCATTTTCAAATTTTTATCACTGGCAACATCTTAGTTTCTCCGAATATCAACAATGATATTTGCTTTTACGTCAAACTATACGCGGCGTGACTTTCGCTCTAACGCTGACAATAGTGACGATAGTGACAATAATTTTCGTAACAAATAGTTTTCTAGTTAGTTTTTAATTAACTATTGAAAATTAATTTATATTTTCAAAGCAATTCAAAAACAATGACGTTGTATCACACATAAAATATATATATAAAAATAAAATAAATATGAAAAAAATATTACGGATACAATATTGCAAAAAAAATTGTTTATGTCTACAATTACATAAGATCTTTCGATTAAAGTAATAATAAAAAAAAAAGTGTAATAATCCTATTCGGGAATATGTAGTTCTTATTATGGTTTAAGTATCTGCTTATTGTAAATAAATAATAATTTAAGGGATTGATTTTATTTTTCCAGTGTGGTTTTCTCACTATTTTTCGTAATGAATTTAATCCTCTGGGGTGAAGGAAGTTCAGCTGCAGTACCATTTACGACTTTGGTAGCTTTATTAGCTCTATGGTTTGGAGTCTCTGTACCACTTACATTTATCGGGGCATATTTCGGATTCAGAAAGAGAGTAAGTCGTATTGTATTAGCATGTATTTTTATTTATTTTAGAACGCTTGAAGAAAAAATCGTATATGTCCTATTCGGAATAGAAAGCTCTTTTTTTGTGTTTCGCTCAGATAACATAAATATACTATTATTTACGCCAACGTTTCGGTATTATATATTAATACTAAAAGTTTTTTTGTTTTATTCTGTGTTCTGAAATAGTTTTATACAATAATTTATTTAGAATCAAAAAATATAAAATTAAAAACTAAATTTTAATTACAAATTAAAACATGTATAGCTCTTGTATTATCTAGATTTATTTATGCATTTATTTTTATCACGACAAAGTTAGATTAAACTTATAATTGACACTAATAAATTTTAATTTTGATAATATTGAAACAATGGACGTTTGTAATATTATTTATTATTTGTTACTTATCGTAGTAATTTATACGAATAAGAATGACAAAAACTATTGTACGATAATAATAAATATTAATTTTTGAATATTATAATGAAGTAGCCCATTTCCAAAAGCAACTAAATTCAAAAATAATAAAAAATAAGATATTAGATATTTGTAACCTGCAAAAATGTGCAGATTTTTATAAAATTACTAGTTAATACCAAAAAAAAAATTAATGCTTTTACATATCGGTTACTCAATTGGTCTATTTATAATTTAATATTTTTCTAGGCTTTAGAGCATCCAGTACGCACCAATCAAATACCGCGTCTGATTCCGGATCAAACAATTTATACTCAACCATTGCCAGGAATTATAATGGGCGGTGTTCTACCATTCGGATGTATTTTCATTCAGCTATTCTTCATCCTAAACTCATTATGGTCATCGCAAATGTATTATATGTTCGGTTTCCTATTCCTCGTTTTTATCATTTTAGTTATAACCTGTTCGGAGACAACAATCCTTTTGTGTTATTTCCATCTTTGCGCCGAAGATTATCATTGGTGGTGGCGTTCGTATTTAACTTCCGGTTTTACTGCTGTTTATTTATTCTTTTACTGTTGTCATTACTTTGTCACTAAGCTGTCGATTGAAGATGCAGCGTCCACTTTTCTCTATTTCGGTTACACATTGATTATGGTATTTTTATTCAATTTGCTGACGGGTACAATTGGCTTTTTCGCTTGCTTTTGGTTCATTCGCAAGATTTACAGTGTTGTAAAAGTGGACTGAGTAGATTTGTAATTGTTTTCTGTTACAAATTATTATATTTCGGTTTTAATAACATTTGCATATAGTGACTATTAATAATAATAAAATATCACTGTATTTTACTATAAATGATATATCGAAGTTTGTTTTTAAAAAGTTAGTCATAATTAAACAATATTAATAATGAATTATAATTTGCTTATTATGCCTGATTATTTCCTCAAAATCCGTTCATTTTTTTTATGTTTATCTCATATTTTACAAAAATAATCATTTTACGTACTATTTTTTTTTTCAGTTTCAATTTATTTATTATATGATTATATTTGTACGATTTATATAGATATTGTATGTTTATGAAGTCAAAAATTTAATTTGTTGTACATCATAACAATTTGTAAAATAAATTAATTTATAAGTAGTTTTTTTGTTTTATTTACACAATAATGATTTTTATATTTAAAATACAACATGGTTTGCTTCCTAAATATTTGAGCGACAATCTAAAATACATAATTATTATATCAGAAATGCAGATAATTTTTATATTACTAAAAAAAACTAAAACTAGTGCCACCAATTAATATATTTCACAAGGGATTACTGCATTATATAATAAATTAAAGAGTCAAAGAATTTAATAACATTTGAAATTAAAATTTTTAACCATAATATAATATATTGGTAATTAAGTAAATAGTATGCTATAATAATAAATTTCCTGTAATTTTTAATTGTTAAAATGTATTTCAAAGTAATTAACCAGCCTAAGCTAACTAGCTAACTAAAGTTTGATTTGATTTGATAATTATTCATAATATTCCATTTGTTAATTTATTATTTAATTAAAACATCTCGCTGATATATTACTTTATGAACTTAATAAAATAATATGCAATCTAATTTATTAATCTTGAAATCGTCAAATTTTTGTTAATACAGCATAAACCGAATATTATAAAATATTTTTTAGCATATCATATTACATATACGTCCAAAGTTTTCTGTTTTCTAACCTCGAAAAAAATGCACAAGTATCAATGTTATGTAAATGTCTGTAGTCATTTGAAGATAATAGGTACAATAAATTGTAATCATTTTAAAATATGCATAAGATGAAATGATAACTGTATTACATTTGACATTGCTAATAATAGTCTGGTGACAGTCGTCAATTAAGCTACAATGGAAAAGTGGTTACAAATATCTTTGCTCTTATGTGTTTTCGGATTTTTAAAAGACTTTCGACCATCGGAACATTTTGTATACGAATTTTTAATTGGAAAATGGAGAGATGTAACGCCAGAAGAAGTGATTCAAAAAGTTTATCCTGTTGCAACGTACAGTTATTTAGCGCAATTAATTATTGTATTCTTAATCACCGATCTTTTACGATATAAACCACTAATTATTGTACTCGGTATTTCTGGTATTATAATATGGGCTATGTTATTATGGACGAAATCTTTATTGGAACTACAGATTTTAGAGGTTAGTAATTAAATAATTAATACAAAAGTTTGGATTTTATTACGTTTTCATAATGTATACAGGTATTTTATGGAACGTATATGGCTACAGAAGTAGCGTATTATACTTATATTTATGCAAAAGTTCCTTACGAAAATTATCAGCGTGTAACTGCCAATGCTCGAGCTGCTATTCTCACGGGAAGATTTCTTTCCGGAATAATCGGACAACTAGTAATTTCTTACGATTTAATGGATTTCCGACAATTAAATTATATTACATTTGGAGGTAAGAATTTTGTAATTTTATATTTATCTTTTTCTTATAAAGTTAATAAATTTCATAATATTTTTTGCGATATTATACTGTTATTTAACTAAAAATAGATTAATTATATTACTGATAAATATAAAAACAACATCAAAATACAATTACTAACTATTACTTAAAAATATTCTTTAATTAAATCAATAAAATTAATTATTTAAAGAAGAGACCGAAATTTGGAACAAAAATAAAGTTACTTATAAATAGATAATTTTATCTCTATTTTATTGATTTTTTAAACAGAGCAATGAACTTTTAAAAAACTGCATGTTTTTACAAATAACAGCTAATAATAAAATATAAAAATGATAATAAGATCAATGAATTCTGAACGATTTTTTCATAACTTCATTTTTCTTGAAAAAAAAATAACAATTGTTTAGTTTAATTTTGGAATATACTAAAATAAATATATACATATACAATTATCCCATTTACTTGTAAATATGTGGCACAAACTCTTTCCATTCACATAGAATGGAAACATTTGCTCACGCAAAACACACTCAATCATGCCGAATTTTCTTAATTGATCAACTTTCGCAATAAATTTCTTTCCAATTTAATACAATCGGGTTTTTGGTATTTTAGTTGATTTGTTTAGTTCTGGTTTTATAACAGTATTGTTATAAAACCGAACTTAAAACTGAGATTGCAGTAACAATTTGATATTAATTGGAATATGTATTTTATCTGAAATTTTAGCACAAATCTTAGCAACATTCTGGGCACTTTTTTTACCGCCCGTTCAAAAAAGCATCTACTTTAACCAGGAAGTATCCGACAACACGCCATTAAAAGACGTATCACGTACGAAGCAAGCTTACACATTACTCTGGAAACATTTTATAACGTCCTACTCAAACATGCACGTTATAAAATGGTCTCTATGGTGGGCAATGGCTACATGCGGTTTCATTCAAGTTCAATCGTACATGCAACCACTTTGGAGCGAAATCGAACCGAATCTCGGTGACGATGTGTACAACGGAGCTGTTGAAGCACTATTAACCCTTCTCGGTACACTGTCAGCCTTACTAGCTGGCGGTATTGTAACCGATTGGAAGATGAAAGGTGCTTTAGTTTTAACAATTTGTTCGATAATCGAAGGAGCCGTACTCTTAATTGCTTCGCAAACCTCATACGTCTTAGTTAGTTACGGTTGCTATGTGATTTTCGGCAGCTTGTATCATTTTATGATTACGATTGTAAGTGCAGAAGTTGCGAAAGATATACCGGAAGATACGTACGGATTAGTTTTCGGTTTAAATACGTTGATTGCGCTGGCGTTGCAAACGGTGCTAATGATTGTAGTTGTTGAAGACGTAGGATTCGCACTCAAGCCACGCGAACAGTATGTGGTTTACGGCGGTTATTTTATGGTAATCGCGGCCATTTATATTATTATCGGTATTTTCAGTTGGAGTCGTGTTCGTAGATCGGAACAATTTGTTTAGAAAAACTCAAAATATAATAGCAGTATTTAGAAAACATATTAATGCGGTGAAATTCAAATTACCCTGATCCTTGATACAAATTTATTTCAAAATTTTATATATCTTTTTTTATTATTATTTCGAAATTAAATATAACCAAAGGAAACATGAAACATTGCCACAAACAATAAAAATTACAATTTTTACAAGTTTCAAAATCAAAATTCTGATACAATTGATTGAATATAAGGATTAAAATACTAGGACCAGATTAATTTGAATGTTACTAGTTTTTGTATTAGTTTGTATGATAATGTTAAAAGTGATAAAATATAATTTCGTTTTATATTAAAAAAAAATATGTTAACGTTATCAATTAACAAAGAAAAACATACTTGATTTTAAGTATGTAAAAAAATTACAATACAGGGTTTGATTTTTTCAATTAAATTATGAATTGATAGTGAGCTATTTACGTATGTGTATTTTACAATCTTAAGATTAGAAAAAAGTATTTGAACGTTATCATTTTTCTTCCTGATTATATAGACATAGACGACAATAAAAATGAATTATTTCATTAAAAGATTTCATTGTTTGTTAATGAAATTAATGTTTTATAGATATACAAGTAGAAAAATAAAACTAGGAAATTATGAAATAATTTCATATAAATTTCGTAATTACGTAATGAAAATATAATATTACAAATATATTTACATTTCATAGTTTTTCTATAAAAATACCTTACGATATAAGGTTGGTAAATGCACTTTAACAGAATCGATGAAAGGTTTAAAAAAGCGAGATGAAATCTAGCTAATTTAATTTCCGAAATTCTGTTACTTAACAACCATCTGTCGTATGTTGTTTTTGGCGCAATCATTTTAGAAATGTAATAATAGAAAACGCACTTGTATTTAGTTTATTTTTGACAACTGTCAGTTAAAAATCACAATAAATATTGTGTAGTTGCTATGGAACTGTAATTTTTTATAAAGTGACCGAATGGAACAGTAAATTTGTGTAACATTTATTAGAACATTACTTTTTTAAATAATTATATTATGGAATTAGAAAATAATTCCAAAAAAGAAGATAAGACTTCGGAAATCGGCTGTAATTCGTTAATATCTGAGAAATATAAGTGAAGATATGAAAAAACACATTGGCCCGTGTTTTCACCTCATTTATAAAAGTGATTTTTGCCAAAAGTACTTTTGACATTTACTTAAAATTATTTAATAATAGTTTATTCAAATTGTATAATACCGAATATAATAAAAATGTTCAAAAATAGAAATACTATTTATATTTGATGAAAAGCAGAAGCAAAAAGTTATTTTGAAATTAATAATAAAAGCACTTTTTCACGAAAATGTGAGGTGAGAATATTCTAAAGTTGAGACATTTTCTCAAAATTTTACAAGTTACTCAGTCATTGAATCGGCTGTTAAGCTATGCATTAATGACTGGCCAGATTAACCATAGACACGTGTTTCGGTCTTTAGGACCTCGTCAGTATGGTGCTTTGATCAGTTGCTGGAAGGCAACTGATACCGATGTTAATTCTGGCTGGCTATTTAAACCAAGTAATACAATGAGTTGAGAATACGGGCCATAGTGTTTTTATACTTACGTTACGTTAGAACTTACAACAGCACTTCGATTTTGTCTGTTGTTATGGAAATTTGTCGAATGTAGTAAACAAACAAGATTGTACGAAATATATGTATATTTTTTTTGCAAAATAATCAGCCGATATTTCTATAACCTTGCCATAGTACTTTCTTCACTGTAAAGATAAGATAAGACTGTGATATATTTTTGTACACATTTTTACAGAAAATATACAATTACGTACATTATTTGAAATTAGTGTTACATTAAAAATTAATAACAACATTTATTTTATATTACATGATTTTAACATTTTTTGTTTTCGTCTAATCTTCATCTTTGTTTTCTTTTTAATTGTAATTTAATTTAATTAAATTACATGTCTTTTAATACTATCGTTATTTGACAATGTATTTACGACAATAAAATTTTATTATTTTGTTTTTTGAACAGTGAATTTTTAAATATTTTCCGAAATATGTACACTATAAAATTACAATGACATTATGATAAAAAAGATGTTTAAAGTCATTTTTTGGCAAAAACTAAATTGTGTTATCAATAAAAAAATATCTTTCAGTCTTGAAAAAAAAAAATATTCCGTTTATATTATATTAAATGCCTTCAATTTCTTATCAATCACAATATTATCTCAATATAATTATTATCATTATTATAATTTAAACTGTCTATTTGTAATTATAAAATGTTTAATATGAACCAATGGTACAAAATATCAATTCTATTATGTATTTTCGGATTTTTAAAAGAATTCCGACCATCGGAACCGTTTATTTTCGAATTTTTAAAAGGACCCTGGCGTGATAATTTAACTTCCGAACAAATTAATCAAGAAGTTTTTCCTGTGAACACATATAGTTATCTAGCACAATTAATTATAGTATTTTTAATTACGGATTTGCTTCGTTATAAATTATTAATTATAGTTCTTGGAATATCTGGAATTGTTATTTGGTCAATGTTAATATGGACAAAAACGATATTAGAACTACAAATTCTAGAGGTATGTATAACTAATATTTATTACTAAGCTAACCTAACCTACTTTCTATAATAATTAAAACTATATTTTTATTATTTCAAATTAAATATTTAAGCTTGGTATTAAATTTTAACTACAGCTTTTTGTCGAATACCTACATTTGCTATCGAGACATCTACATCATCAGGTTTTTATAAAGCATACGCAGTATGATGAATTAAATAAACCATATTGCGCATGCTTTGGGCAGCTCTGAACTGATTTAATGGTAGATTGGAACATTTTTATATCAATCGAAAATATCAACTATGTCACTGAGTTAGAAGTTAGCTAAAAATTGTTTTTAAACTCTTTGTAATTTAATAATTGTAGGGAGTTTTGGGTACTTACCTAGCAACAGAAGTAGCATATTATACGTATGTTTATGCAAAGATACCGAAAGAATATTACCAACAAGTAACAGGACATGTTAGAGCAGCTACTCTAACTGGTAAATTTGCATCAGGTGTTGTTAGTCAACTCTTAGTTTCTTTTAAACTTATGGATTACATGCAATTGAATTATATTAGTTTATCGGGTAAGTAAGTCTTTGAAATATACAAATTTATTCTCTAAATGTTTACAATTTTTTTGAAATCTTTGCATTATTTATTTCCTAAGTAAAACTGTTAGGTTTCTTCCAACTTAATTCTAAATTAATTTGAAGAATATAAATTCACTTTGCGCATGTTTCAATTTGATGATAAGTTGAAACAAACCTAATAAATTTGTATAACATATTTTATTTCAAATTTTCTACAAAAATATCTTTACAATGCATTTACGGATGTGTATATAAGTAAAAAATTCTGTCGACCATCCCAATAATTTTATTATTTTACTACGTACACTAGTTTTACATTTGAAACGATTTAATGATGACATATCCAGTAAAATTATTCATGAACTAATTATTGAATTTTGATTATTTTATAAGATCATGACCTAATAGAATTTTATTGTACGTATTCAGCAACGTTTTAAGTATCGAATAATGAAATATAATTTACATAATGGAATTATCATAAGTGGAAATCTAATTTTGTGTTATTTTTAGCTCAAATATTAGCAACAATTTGGGCATTATTTTTACCTTCGGTTAAGAATAGTATCTACTTTAATCAAGAAGAAAACAATACAAACTCGGATAATAAAACAAAGCGAGCGTTTAAATTAATGTGGGAACATTTAAAAAAATCATTTTCAAACATGTACGTCATACAATGGTCAATATGGTGGGCAATGACAACTTGTATATTTGTACAAATTATAAATTACATGCAACCACTTTGGTCTGAAATAACGAAAAATGATAATTCGAATCTTTATAATGGGGCCGTAGAAGCAATTTCAATGTGTTTGGGTAGTATAGCTGCTCTGTGCGCAGGCACGCTTAAAATTAATTGGAGAATTAGAAGAGATCTATTTTTAATCATTATTTCATTGATTATGGGGGTAGTATTATTCTTGACATCGCAAACCGAATATATATTTGTCAGTTATGCTTGTCATATTGTGTTTAATATTTTGTATCTCTTTGGCGTTACTGTAGCTACGGCAGAGGTATGTAAAGTTATTTTAGAAGACACTTATGGTCTTGTATTTGGATTAAATACATTTATCGCGAGTTTATTACAAACTATTTTAACTTTAATTGTTGTAAATGGAAATATTGGTTTTGGTATGTCTCCGAGAAGGCAATATGTAGTATATAGTGGCTTTCTCTTTGTTGTAGCTTTTATATATATTGTTATTGGTACAATTAATTATTATAATAGAAAAACAATAGAAAAAAATAAAGATTCTATTTCTAATAAGTTTGTGTATTGTTGTGTTATTTGTAAATAAACAAAATTTATTTGTAGTTTGTACATTTTTCATATATAACGATTTCCCGCTACTTGCTATACATATTTTAGATGTCAGCACAATACTATTCGTTAAAAATTAAAAAGTGACAGTTCCAGTTTTATTCAAAAAGACATTATGGAAATTTATACAAATCCTTTGTTATATTTGTTTATATAAAATGTGCTATAAATATCCGATACATTCTTAAAATATATATATCACCAATTTAATAATACATATAGATAATTTCTAACATTGTGTCTAAATAATTATGAATATCAGTACCAGAAAAATATATATTTCATTTATAGAGATGTAATCTAATATCTATAGCAGATAACTACTGAAAAAACTAGTAAATAATTTGTACATACCACGAGATAACATGCGAGTCAGAAAAATGTTACATTTACGAAAATATTTCTGGGGTGCTGCTCTTGTTATCATATTATATTTATTAGTAATTTACAGTAGAAACAATTCCCAAATTGATGATAGAGACAGAAAAAGTAGACTGTAAGTTGAAAATGTGATTCCAAGGGGAAAACCACTTGTAAAATCTGGTGTACAAATTTATTAAAATTATGAAAATCTATTAAAATCTTGTAAAATCTAAAAATCCTGGAAATTTCGTATAAAATCAACGAAAAATAACTACAATCATACGTAAAATTTGTAAAATCTGGGTGTACAAAATTTGAAGAAGTGGTTTTCCCCTCGTGTGATTCTTACACAAATACCGATAAAATTGTGATAACATATTTCAGAGCGAAAATAAATCAATTTATAAAATCAAATGTGGGTAGTACGTCGTGTAAACTTCCAATTCTACCGGTTAATTCATCGGAAATGATGAAATTTGTCAAAGAAGAACCACCAGTTGATTGCAGTTCGGCTGAACCCGACTGGGTTGTTGTTGAGGTATATTTCTTTAAAATACAAACATCGATTTATGATTAAAAAGAAACATTATAATTTTAGGGTTCTGTACTGAAAATATCGGATTATGCAAGACAAAGTTACATATCTGTAACGTGTACATTCACTGACTTAATTCGTGTAGATGATTATCATTCGAGAAATGGTGATAGCGTTACATTTACGGATTCGTCTTATACGTTAAAAGAAACTGACGTGGTAAGTGTTTGAATATTATTTAAAAACAAAAACATACATTTAAATTAAATATTTCAGGTTAAAGTTTACTGTAAATCGAGTTCAACTAATAAAATCTGGCAATCTGTACTTATTGGGATTAGAGAAGATCCAAATATTATAAACAGAATTGGATGGTCAAATTTACCTTCCGATGGACTTCGATTCAATGTACTTATGTTCGGTTTCGACTCGTTATCGAAAAATACTTTTATTAGAAAACTGCCAAAGAGTTATAAATATCTTACAGATGTCCTAGGTGCACAAGTTTTAGAAGGGTACATATTTCTTGTTTTTTACTCTGTAAAAATACATTTAAATATATTAAAAATTGTGACATTTGATAGAGCTAACTTAAAATTTTGGTTTCCCAACACAATTATGTGTATATTTTTCAAAAATATCCTAACTTTACTATTGACAATGGAACCCACAAAAACGCATTGTTTTTTTTTCGTAATAACAAATAATTTTACCATTAGAAAGACAAAAAAGCATTGTTTTATTGACAATAATAATAATTATGCCAGTCGAATATTAATTAAAAATTTAAGAGAGCTAAAACTTACAAGCTTTTTCTATTTTAATATAAGATCTATCGTGAAATCAGTTCTCAATTGTCTGAAGCATGCACAATGAATTTAACGTACTTTATAGGCTCTGTGACAGTTGCAAAATCAGTTTCATAGTTGATGGAAACAAATCTGTAGATATTGAAAAATCCTTTCAGAACTCATAAATAAAACAACTTTTGGTTTTACGTTCGGTTAATTTAAAATTTTAAAACAGAACGTTTAAGCAAAAGTTGTTTTTAAATGAAAAAATAGTGATAGAATTGAAAAAATTTGATTCAGATATAATATTGTGGGCGATGGTACGCCCCAAGCTTTAATTCCAATATTAACAGGGAAAACGGAATTAGAATTACCTGATACGAGAAGAAGAATTCATGGTTCACATCCAGTAAATGTTTATCCATTCATCTGGAATGATTTTAAAAGCAATGGTTACGTAACAGCATTTCTTGAAGATATGCCAAATGTCGGCACATTTACGTACAGATTAAACGGTTTTAAGGTAATTTACTAGATTCCATATTAGTTCTAATTTTTATTCTCTTGATTTTATCGAAGTTTAGCTGAAGATTGCATGAAAGCGTTCGTATCAAATCTTGCATCATTTCTTTTTATTATGTAATACAAAATAGCATTAGAAAAAAAAAACGATATTTTTTCTTTTTAAATTTTTATTATTTCTTTCTCTAGAATAAGATGAGTTTGTGCCCAATCCTTATGGGTATATCGCGTAATTGTATGTATGTTTAGAAATGGTTACATACACAATCACGCCAAAAGGGTGTGGCATAAACTTTTTCCACTATCTCGAGATTAGTTTCCTCCAAACATTCCTATCCAGACAAGCAACTCTAGGTTCATCCACATTCATGATACCTCTCATGCATGCTCTTCTAAAGGAAAACGTGTTTGTACAAGTTGTTTTAAATAAAAAATTCTCTGAACGATAGATTTAATTGACCGATTAAAAAAAATGATGATATTTTGCAAGAAACTTGCATAATAAAGAAAAATAAATATCAAAAGAGCTAGAAAATAATTGAGTTTTATTTCAAACATATATTTACAAATTTTTCAAAAAGTTTACATATTTTTAATCAACAAAATCTCTAAAATATTTTCTTATTGATTAAAAATAATTATGTCTGCAATATGACTTGTATTATTGTCGTCAAAGTTACAGTCGCTTGATAGATTAAATACAATATTAATTACTTTTAACTCCATGAACAAATTTTTAGTAAAAATATATTTAATATTAAAGCAGAAACATTTTGCTATATAATAATAATTTACTTTTAATTTAATACAGCAGTTGTACAACACCAATTGAACTAAATCACTCAAAAACCAAATTTAATAAAAATACTTTACCAATTCAAGGTCAGGCGATTCTAATTTTGACGACAATAATATCATTTTAATGATCTAAATATTAATTGAAATTGTTATTAGTTAAAAAAAAAAGTCTCTTAAACTTTAACGTACCTGAAACAAAAATATTGACAACTGTTTCGTATTTAAATGTTGTTTTCATCACAAATTTCTTGACATTATTGTACAACAAAATTGAACATTTGTCATTTTATCTTTATTGTCACTAAAAATAAAAAATGACATAACTATTAGAAATACGAACATTTCAAACTGAGAAGAATTTTAATTGTTATACCGGATGATTCACATTTCTAATTTTGAAAAACATTTTTCTATTAATATTAATGACAAATATATGTTTTTATTTGGCTATTTTTTGAAAGACAAACCGAATACCGTAAAGTGATCGTTTCGAGTAATTCAGGGTAATTTTAGAGTAATTTTATGTCCAGGTTATTTTTAAATATTTTAGTGAAATCTAATAGAGACTTTATTCTGTTGTGTATTGTTTTTGTTTATAAAGTACGTCTTGTTTAACATATTTTTAATCAAGGTCAAAGCATATACATATCAATCTTATTCCAATTTTACTAATTAAATTTTTAGAGCATAATTAATATCTTGTAATTTTACGAAACAACTATTTAAAGTATGCAATTAATTTCATAAAAATTTATTATAAATATCAGAATATATAAAGTATATTGAAAAATGATACGATACCTTAGATGAAATGATTCTTTCGAGTATTTGAAATTCTGCTACTAAACAATTATTGCATTATTGTACTTTTAAGTGTGTCACTACTATTGTATTTGGCAATAACATGTAAAGAAAAGCGTGGGTGTTTTTATTTCTGATGATAAAATCATATCTTGTAATGACATTATTATAGAAACGTGTAGATTATATTTAACACAAAAACTATTTACTTAAGTGAACAAACATATTTTTTGTAGCTTGAACTGGTGTTTTATAAATGCTAAATAATGACAATATTGATAACAGAAATATATGGAGATATCGATGTAAATTACTTTTATAAACAACCATAATTTTTTTCATCTATCTGAAATAAATAAACATGTTGTAATATATTATTATTATTTATTATCATAGTTAATAAAGTATATGTGCTTCGGTAAAATATTAATATTTTTATTTTATTTTTTTCATAATTTCGAAACATAAAAAAATATATAAATTAATTATTAATTTGCCATGCCATGTACTCAAACTCTTTTCACTATTTCGAAATTAGTTTCCTCCAAACAAAGACAAGTAACTGTTACTTTATCCACATTCTCATGCTCTTCTATTCCTATTACTTTGTAATATTCGATCACTCAAATCACTCTCAATCATATCACTCCATCTACTCATTTTAAACGTTGTAAGACACACTTTCAGCTAACAATTGTAATTAACTTGTCACCTGTTCATTAATCAGGTATTTCGAAAATACTGACATGATAAACACGACGTTAAACACAATTTAACAATTTGATTAGGTTGTTAACTTATCAATCAGTGAAAATTAAATATTTCGAGAATAATTTACAATCTAATTACACTTACTGATTAAGTTAACAACGTTTTCAATATTTTATCAAATTTCAGTAATTATATTAGATATTTTTAAATATAATCATGAAAAATTAGCACAGATAACCACATTAAAACATTTTAAAATTATAAAAACTTACAAATTGAGCATTTATGCTTCATCAGTTTAATCGTAAAATAACGGACTTTTAATGTTATAAAAGTTAAATTTATTATTTGATCATTCTTAATATTTATTGTAACAAATGCAGTATAATACTCATGTAATACTGAAGTAAAAACTATAAGACTGCGACACACCTCGTAACATGATAAACTTTATATCCGTTTTTTGTAGTAATGGTGGTAATACGATAACTGAGATATAGTTTTTCTTATAGGAGTATTACATTTTTATCTTATGTATACATACATACATACATACGTATAGTTATATACGTAGAAAACGAAAATAGATAACATACAATCGCATAGAATCATAAAAAAAAGTTATCCAAAGGGCTTGTATAAAAATTAGATAAAAATGTTTATTAGGTAATTGCTTTCTTCAGCTTAATATCAATTTTTTATCAATTTTATTATCAAATTCTAAATACTTTGAATTCCGCAAGAAATTTAGCTGTTGATGCCTTGTGACTAATTTATAGTTTTGCATAATAGAATAGTTTTCGTCAAAATAAAAGTATTTTCAATTTTTTTTTTTACCAAGTCCAACAAAATGACTAACATAGGAAAATTTCATATGAATATGATTTACCGGTGGCCATACCTAAGGTGACCAATCATCCTCCTTTATGGAGGACAATCCTTCCTCGAAAAGTGTCCTCCTACCTGTCCTCTTTTTCGATATTTTAAAACTAATCTGTTAATATCTGTATTCAGAGCCGCTTACCGTAAAATTCAATATGAAGGATATTTCTTGCTCCGAAATTTCCAATATATTGTTAGAAAATGATATATTGAAAATAATATTCATTCAATGAACGAATACTCGTTTAATTAAATAATTAAAAGGGATGTAAGCATAATTAGTGTATTTTTGTTTGAATTAATAAAATGTTTCATTTATTTACTTTGTACTTTTTTCTTCAATTTTTTCGTGTCCTCCTTTTCATTGTAAAAAAAATTGGTCACCTTACCATACGGGGATAAAAATCTAGAATATGTCGTGCCCACTATTGTCCACAAAAATAGTATGAAAATTTCTGTTATAGGAACCACCTACTGATCATTTTATGAGGCCATATTACTTAGCATCAGCTCCATATTGGTCCCGTTCACCACATTGGTGTTATGGATCTACTCCAAGACACAAAATCATGATGGATTATGTAAAAAATGTAATGCATTCTTTATTTACTTTAAAGATAATAGATTTATTCCAACTTACGATCGAACCAGTTCAGAATTGTTCTAGTCATGCGCAATGTGGATTTACCATACTGCGTATGCTTCGTAAAGTTTCGAACTAGTTTAGAATTTCGTTGGAACAAACTCAGTTTTTTTTCTTCTAATTTTTATATGACAATAAATACAAATATTAATGCAGAAATTCAATTTTAGTTCTTTAAGAGCTACAAAGATAAACCGAAATTTTTATTCGGTTTCCACGGTGAATTATCGCACGATTCGTATAATCTAATTGGAGTTGCTGACAATGATTTGCTCAATTTTCTAGTCGATTTAAATGAAAATGGTTTTCTCAAAGATACAATATTTATTATGATGGCCGATCATGGTCACAGGTACAATATGTTATTAAAAATTGATGTTAGAAAATATTTAATTGTGTTTTTCGTCTAGATTCGCTGAAATACGAGATACTGTACAAGGCAAACAGGAAGAACGTTTACCATTTTTCTCATTTACATTTCCACCTACATTTAAAAGTAAACATAGACAAGCTTATGAGAATTTTATCAGCAATAAAATGAGATTAACGACACCTTTCGATATATATTCGACGTTGAAAAGTATGTTAAATTTGCAAAACATTGGCCCAGCCAATATTCAAGAAAGATCTTTATCTTTATTTAGTCAGGTTTGTTTTAATTTTGTTTTAAATATATACCGGGTGTCTACTTTTTTTTTGTTACATAGGGAATACAATGCTAAAATTTTCATTTGGTGATAAATTTTCCCCTAATTATTATAGAACAAAAGTACAAATACAAAAGTTGTTTAGAATTCAAAAATGCATCAAATGATGCCAAATTTATCAATATAGGATGTTCCGATCAAGAATTAGAAGCAAATTAAAATTTCCATTTTTGCGCTCTTTACATCAAAGTGCCATGGAAATTAAACAAATAATTTCATTTCTTCTGGAGTTTGAGTTTGACAGATCGTATTTATTTTATTGTTACGTTCTGTATTATTATTATTATTATTATTATTATTATTATTATTATTATTATTGAAAATAATGAATAAACTTAATGTAAATGAAAAGCTATTAAGTATAAAAAGTATTAAGTATTTATTATTTATTACAATGAAAGGGTATTTTACTCGGCTGTACACTACGTACTAGCTGTGGTTTTAAATTGTGAATGTCTCCATTATAATTTTAAGTAATTGTTTAATTTATTTATTAACTTCAAGTTATAAAAACAATACATTTGAATTAGATGACTGGCATTATGCCTAATATATTTATTATAATAATTTAAACTTATCCCTGAGGATGCTGTAAGTTGTGCAGTGAAACGTCGGATAAGAGTTTAATAAATAGTAAATAGCTGAACTCCGTAAAACTTTCTTTATTTATTACAATATTCAATATACCTATAAAACAGAAAAATTCATGAATACAAGATATAGGAGAACAAAAACGAAACTAACAATTATTTGTTTAATTTCCATGGCACTTTGATGTAAAGAGCGCAAAAATGGAAATTTTAATTTGCTTCTAATTCTTGATCGGAACATCCTATATTGATAAATTTGGCATCATTTGATGCATTTTTGAATTCTAAACAACTTTTGTATTTGTACTTTTGTTCTATAATAATTAGGGGAAAATTTATCACCAAATGAAAATTTTAGCATTGTATTCCCTATGTAACAAAAAAAAAGTAGACACCCGGTATATTATAATTTGCTTTATTTGCTTCGTGTTTATTGCGTATTCAAAACTTAATTATTTTATTAAAAATATAGAAAACAATTTGTATATATGAAATAAATATGACTCAATTTTTTATGAAACTTATTACATTGTAATATTTTGTATATAATTTGTTTCATAGACATTTTCAATTTAAGAATTTTACATAATAGATTGCTCTGAATTTTTCGTAGACTGTAGAGGTTATAGTGCTATACTAGAAAAGATTTTGTAAATATTATAATTACGTTTCTTGATAATTATTTGAATTATTCTAGTTTTTGGGCACTTACAATATTGCATTTGATATCTATCGAGTTAGCGCTGTTGCCTGAATACTATGCAATTATCAAATTATAGGTACTTATTTTGAAATATCATTAGAATACAATTTTCTATTGTATAATCATAAAAAAAAATGGAGTATTTTACTCGCGCATTATGACTACAACTCATTCAAATAATTTATGGCACTCGCCTAGTTATGTCTAATGAACGTTTGCAGTTAAAAAGATTTATTTGAATGATTTTGATGGTATACGTTTGCGTGGACGCCCGATGAGTAGTTTTGCGTGAGCGAAAGTTTCCAAATAGTGGGAATAAAAGAGCATGTTTGAGAGGAATTACGAATGTGGATGAAGCGAAAGTTGCTTGTGCTGGATAAGAATGTTTAGAGGCGACTGATTTCGGGATGATGAAAAGAGTTTGTGCCACACCCTTTTGGATACATGGCGTGATTGGTTATGTATGTCTGTTCGTGAGTTACAGCGCTCATAACATGCTTGTTGAATAATATACTATAGAAATAATATACTATAAAAATATATAATGTAATAAAATCTATATTTTATTTCCTAAAATCTAAACAATAATTTGTATATAAAATGTAAAGTAAATATCGAATATATAGCATGTTTAGAAATAAACACGAAGCAATATCGATTTCGAATGCTAATTTAATTTTCAAAAGAGTTAAAAGTTTGATTAGGAATTTTTTGATTACGAATTTATTGTTAGTTATGACTTTAATTTAGATATTTGATGAGGAAAATTAATAGTCGCTTACTAAGTCAACTTATAATTTAAAGCCTTATTTAGACTGTCGTTTTAGTTTTACGCAAAAGCACAAGAATCTGATTAATCCAAACACTTGGTGTATCAAGTATTTGAATTGGTCAAATTCTTGTGCTTGTGCTTAATCGATAATCGACTATGAATTTCCCTCATCGAATACGATTTTTTTTGATATTTGCTGTTGAATTGAATCTTTAGATACCGGAAAAGCGTAGCTGTAGTGATGCTTACATAGAGCCACATTGGTGCGTTTGTCTTGACTGGCATGAACTATCGCCTGATTCGCCAATTATATCGAGGCTTTCTGCGACACTCGTAGACACATTAAATGCATATACCGAATCGCATCGGCACATCTGCGAGCTGCTGTCGCTAAAGAAACTCATTTGGGCCAACGAACTATCGCCCAACGATAATCTATTGCGTTTTAAAAAGAACGCCGACATTGATGGCTTTGTCGCCGATTTATCATCGCATACGAAAATTAACAGTAATTTGTATCAGATTAAAGCGCAATTACAACCCGGCAATTCGCTATTCGAAGCCAGCATTACGCATTTTCTCAACGATGATAGATTTGAGCTAAAACTCAGCGATGTTAGTCGAATTAATATGTATGGTAAACAAGCTAGATGTATCGAAAATGATTTTCCTCATTTACGGAAGTATTGTTATTGTAGAGATGATTTATAATTATTCCGAAATAAATATTAACATTTTATGACACGCGTAAATATTTTAAGCATTTTTTGACTGGATGTATATTTTTATTGTATCTTTGTACATATTTTAATTTTGCATTTGTTTTTAATATTGACATTTTACAAAATATAATTATTATAAATATACAATGTTATATTTTATTTTGTTTTCCTTAATAAAATGCTTGTTCAGCGGGGTGTAACATTGATAAGCAATTATCAATTATCATATTCATTTTTTGATTAGTTTGCAGTGTGATGTGGGCTGCCAAATCAATACAATACGGAATGATAGTCGTATGATATAAGTAAATTTAGTGAATGAAATTACGAAAATATGGGTAGAAATCCACCATCAGTTCGTTTACGGCAAAATGCGTTACAAAATTTAAAACGCGAAACGAAAAAAGAGGCTAGAAAATCTCATCAAATCAAGTAAAACACAAAGGCTAGTTTTTGAGGTTATATTTTTGCATCCGTCAATTTTTTTTTAGAAAAACAGAACCCGAAGGTGGTGGATTAATATTTCCTGGGGGTGATACAGCTTTTAAAGCTTTATTATCGGCTAGATTTTGTGCGGCAATATGGTCTCATATTACTGATTGCGATGAAACTTATAACTATTGGGAACCGATACATTATTTAGGTACCGATTACACGATTGGATGTTTTTATTGAAAATATATCTATATAACCTATATTTTAGTATTTGGAAAAGGACTACAAACATGGGAATATAGTCCTGAATATGCATTACGTTCTTATACTTATTTACTTCTGCATGCTACTCCGGCATTTATCTATCATAAAATCTTACAACCGAATCCATTACTCATATTTTATTTTGTCAGATGTTTGCTAGGATTAATTAGCGCTTTTGCTGAAGTATATTTTTACAAGTAAGCATTATTATTGACATTCAATTTTTATAAATTATATTTTCAAATTTGAGTGAGTGATGTGATAATACGGGCTATATTTTTTTTTAAATATCGAATTTTTTAGGGCTGTCTGTAAAGAATTTGGTGTACATATCGGACGAATGACATTAGCATTTCAGCTGTTTTCAGCTGGTATGTTTATATCGAGTGCTGCATTATTGCCATCATCTTGGGCAATGTATGCTGTTTCAGCTGCATGCGCAGCTTGGTGGCAAACGAAATACGCTCTTGCTATACTTTTCATAGCGTTAGCTTCGTTACTAGGTGATAAATAGTTAATTGATAATTATTAGAATCTTTTTCTAAATAAAACATTGATTTTAGGTTGGCCATTTGCTGCTTTATTAGGTGTACCGATTGCTTACGATATGTTAGTACGTAAAAAACTGTACAAAACATTTGTCTTGTGGTCGTTTATATCGGCAATTGTTATTTTGGGACCTATGATCGCAATCGATTCCAGTTATTTTGGAAAATTAGTTATTGCACCATGGAATATTGTTCGCTACAATGTTTTAGGCGGACATGGACCTGAACTATATGGAACTGAACCATTCTCGTTTTATATCATAAATGGATTCTTAAATTTTAATATCATTTGGGTAGATAATATAATATTTGATCTAAAATAGTATAAATATTTACATAATTTTATTTAAAATAAATTTATGTAATTTAGATGAAGGTAATAAAATAGAGAATGATCACATATGTTGTAATAATTTATCGTATTTTTGTTACATAATGTGTTTCTGAAGTTAACAGTTGTTAACAGTATTACAAATGTAATGATCTTTATTTTATTATCTAAATTTTGGCAATTTTCTATCAACATTTTTTGTGGCAACAATTCTTTATTTTATCTTTCAGATTTTTGCCTTATTGTCACCAATTGCATTACTATTTTCTTACTGGTTAGTACCTGCAAAAGGTCCAAGTACTTTAAGTTTACCACATATTATATCTCTAGCGCCATTTGTACTTTGGTTGGCTGTGTTTCTTTTTCAACCACATAAAGAAGAAAGGTAAAATTAAACTGAAAATATCTGTATCTTTTTCTACCAATTGAAAAATTCTATTTACCGTAAAAGACAAAACATTTACTTAAAATTGTTTTATATTTACAGATTTCTGTTTCCAATCTATCCTTTTATATGTTTATGCGGCGCAGTTACAATTGATATAGTACAAAAATTATGGTTCCGATTATGTTGTTTCATTAAAACTCCACCAACGGGCAGTCATTACTTAGATTACAGTGTATATATAACATTGGGTACTATAATAATATCATCGTTATTAGGTCGGAAATAAATCGATTTGGAAATAATTATAAACTAATTTAAATGAGTGCAAATTTCAGGTATATCTCGCATTCTATCATTGTACAAAAATTATCACGCGCCTTTAGATCTAATGATGGAATTAAATAAATTTCCCGCTGAAGAAAATATACCGAGTAATTTAATGGTGAATGTTTGTTTCGGTAAAGATTGGTACCGATATCCGAGTTCGTTTTTCTTACCAAATACGAATTGGAATGTCAGATTCGTTCAATCCGAATTTAAAGGCATGTTACCGGCACCGTATACGGAACAGGAAAATGGCACGAAAATTATTCACAACTATTTCAACGACCAAAACTTAGAAGAGCCTAGTTTATATTTCGACATATCGAAATGTCATTTTCTGATCGATTTAGATAATGGCAGAGAAACGAAGCTAGAACCGATTTATGCGAATCAACGTGATAAATGGAAACAAGTTAAGGTGTTGCCATTTTTAAATGCTGATCAATCGCATAGACTTTTTAGATCTTTTTACATTCCATTCGTTTCCTATAAGTATGTTGAGTATAGTAATTTTTATTTATTGCAAGCTATTAAAAAATAAATTTTTACATAGTCATCTATTGTTTTTATTTAAAGTGATTATTGTTATTGTACATTTTATATTGTTTTTATGAATTGTTTATATAATATATGGATGTAATATAATCACATATCTTTATTTTATCTAACCATCTTTTATTCGAGTTACACCTGAAGATATATTACTTAATTTGGAGGGGGATAGATGATGAAAAGAAGAAAATTTAACATTAAAAAAGTACAATGAATGTACAATGTAAGAAATTACAACACAAATAATAAAATTCCGTGTCAAATATCGTAAGTTAAGTGTTAAAACAGTAAAAAATCTTTCAGAACTCATTATATGAAAATAGAAAAGCTGTAGGTTTTAGTAGTTAAATTTAAATTAATATTTGACGTTTTAATATTCTGCACGTATATCATCATCAGGAAAAATATGTACAAATGACATAAATAATTAACAAATAAAACATGGGAATAAGTTACTAGCTAACAAAATACAAGTAACATTAAAGAATTAAAATCTAAAGCAGCTAGAATTTGTAAAAATGATATATTTAAATTATAATAATGTCGTTAACTGATTAGATCAATCTGGAGAAATTATAAGAAAACTGGAGAGAGGTGATCATTCTATACATTAAAACTGTTTTCATACTGTTTTAAGTAAATAATTTATAAATTTGATCTGTGTTTATGATTTATTCAAAATTTTGACAACTATTTGACAGAAAGAAAAATATTTTTTTTCTTTGATAAGTTTCAGATAAAAGAAGGAAAAGAAGAATACTCATGCGCTGCGCAATGAACGAACTCCAAAGCACAGGTTGATGAACGCCATTGTTGGACTTTTGTGAACTTTGTTAGGAAAATAATAGGAAAATTCTATTATTTGTGATTGTACTGGATCTATTGTGTTATTTATAGTGTTATTTAGGGTATTGTGAATTAGTGTAATTAGTGAAATAGTGACAGGTGAATTTGTAGTGCGTGTTCTAGTGAAAAGACTGGTCAATGTCAGCAGGCGTGTCAGATCAGGTATTCAATCAAAATTTATTTGATAAACAATTTAGTATCAAAATTTATGAGAAACAGTTTACTTAGGAAGTACGATAGAAATATTAATGTATTGTCTTTTTTAAATTTCATGGTGTTCTCATCACAGCGGATGAAAGGACAAGGAAATCAAGGTACTAAAGTCATTTCCTCTTATTATAATCTTACTTGATATAGAAAATATTCCGGATTTCTGGATAATGATAATGTTATCATTGTTACATTAAATTGTAATGGAATTCGTGAAATGCGACTTATATTTATTGTATGTACGTAGCTGTCAAATTTAACAATGATAACGATGGTTATTTACATGACTTTTGTACATGTCTATAATATCTTTTGTAAAATTGATTATTAGATTGTGCAAGAAGTAATAAAAAAATATTTTATTTAAAATTCTAAGAATAATACGTTTACAGTATAGTTGAAATATTGAAGATAATCAACTCGAGTTGTATATAATTTTGAATAAACGCTTTGTGTGTAGTATTAGGATGTTTTCTAATTTGAAATAGATATGTGAGCTATGCTTCATTTATCTTATCTCTATTCTAAACATAATACTCGTACAGCAGTAAGTAATAATCTAGTTTTAATTGTAAGGTGTATTGTTTGCATGCATTAGTAAAACCGGTTAAATTAATTATTTTATTAACTAATTAGAATATTAAATATCTTTCACTTATAATTTTTTTTACTTTTGCGATTATAAAAAAAGAAGGTTGGTTTATTTCCACTAAAAATATTAAGTGTTAATGTAAATAATAATAGTTTTGTTATACGTTTGTATGCGTTTTGTGTGAATTTATAAATAGTGTCCAATGGCCCCAAGGAGCAGTTAGGTGTAGGTGAGGGAGCAGGGGGCTCAGAGGACTTCGAATCATGGCGCTCGCAGCAACAGCAGCAGCAAGGAACTGCATCCCACACACCTTACGGAGCCACCGCTCCGATTTCCAGTGCAACAGATTTATATGGAATGAGTACTGCAGCAGGTTTGTCTTTCTATACTTAATTCATTCAAAATTATAAATAGATATTTAAGGATACAAATTGTGTCTATTCTATTATAGATAAACAATATCTATTCGAAAATAGTTCTCGAGGGGGAAACCACTTGTAAAATATAGTGTACAAATTTGTTCAAATCCCTTAAAATTCTAGTAAAATCTCTGGTAAAATCGTAAAAATCTTGGAAATTTCGTATAAAATCCGTAAAATCAACGAAGAATGACTGCAAATCTAAACAATCATACGTGAAATTTGTAAAATCTGGTGTATAAAATTTGAAGAAGTGGTTTCCCCTTTGATAGTTCTTAATAAGTAATTCTAAATAAACATTAAAAGTACTTACTTTTGACAAAAACTACTTTTAAAAGTGAGGTGAGAATGCAAGCTTACTTTTCCAATTCTCAATATCAGAGTTCTGGAATTGATAAAATTTAAAATAAAAAAGCTGTTTTGTTATATTTTACATTAAAATTAGATGTTTATATCATCAGGAAAATAATATTAGTTACAGAATATGTCATATAAATATTTGTAATGTTACAGTAGAAAAAAATTAAGTAATTAATTACTTAATTTTAAAAATACTTATATAATAATCTACAATGTTAGAAATTTATAAATGTAATAAATTTGAAATTACTGCATAAAATACATATGTTGGGTTATTAATTTAATTATTTTTTGTGATTTAAAGAATTTATTTATTTAATTTAACCAAATTTGTCAAGAATATAAAAAAAATAGACTAACTTTACATTTTTTTTGACTGGTTGTTTGTGTGTTTTAAATCATTTGATTAATTCTGATCTTACGACACTTGCGTTATCTTAAAACTGATTTTAAATGCCAGCTTTGTGTTCTGCGATGTTACAGTTGATTTCCATATATAAATATGTAGGAAATAAATGAGGAAAATATATTGTATTTTAGGTTATTATGGCAGCGGAGGAACATTTCCCTATCAAGCTTACGGTGTAGGAGATGGAACATGGTCGAATGGAACAGACATGACGTTCTTAGGAGGATATGCTCACGATTCCTATTCAATGGATGGTAAGAACGCGAAATTAGTTTTTTACTCTATCTGTATAAGTTTTTACTGCTTCGGAAACAGTATTTTTCTGCAATAAATTAAGCGACATTTTAAAACTCATCAAATGGTGTATCCATTGAATCTGATTTTAAATAAAACAAAAATTTTCAATTTAGAAGATTTTTATTTTCACCATAATATATTTATCGTATGACTTGCATGTTGCAAAAATCTTTTGTTTACTTATCACAAACTCTTTTTTTGTGTATATTATTATTCAATTGTTTAATTTTTGATCTTATGGCTGTTGCATTGTTAAATTCTGAGCAGACTTGTAGCGTCGAAGAATGCTTTGTTTTTTTCTGTCTAATGGAAAATATCATTTACTAAAAAAATCTAAACATTTTGTAATACTGGTATTCAGGGTGTCTAGCAGGTGGGAAAAGCCGGAATTGTACGGGAATTATAATCAAATTGAAAAAACAAAAAGTACGTGTCGTCATCTACATTCATATAGAATTAGTTTAACCCAGTGTTTCTCAACAGGTGGTCCACATAAAAATTTTATTGGTCCTCAGGATAAAGTAGATGATAAAGTAGTATTTTCTAGGATATTTATACAAAATTTATATAATAGTTTCTAACCGAATTAATTTACAAAACATAGATTATAAACTTTAACAATTTGTCAATCAAAGTTAACTAATACTTAAGATTACAAATATAAAAATGTGCCATTGGGCGTTCTAGAGTAAAACTGCTGGATATTTTTTTAAATTAATGTACGGAAATTTATTTAAAATGTACAGGAATTTTGTTTCGAAAACTCGTTAGACATCTTGGGTGTCACACTATACAACTTTGTTCGATGAAAAAACAAATATTCATACAACAAAGTTTTACCAAAGTAGCGACGTTTTTATTTGCATGTAGCATTAAGGTCCATTCATATTTATGAGATTAGAAAATTTTCTGATATTTGTTTTACGAAGAATGTAATATGTTTTTTTCGTAGGCATGTTCGGTCCATCAACAACATTTTCAACGACCGCTTTCGGTCAGCCGTCTACGTTCAACTATTTCCACGGCAACGGCGACTATTCGACGTGGGGCACCCAGTTGAATCAACAGCGCAAGGCACACTACGATGATTACTATCGTGCCGATACGCAGAATATGTACGCAACGCCGCAGGCGATGCAAGACACTAACCTAGCACTTAAGTCCGTCGAACAGGGCATGCAGAATCTAGATTTAAAAGCGACCACCTCCGAACCGACGAAGGATAGTCTCAGCGTGCAACCGAAGAAACTCACCTGGGCGAGTATAGCTAGCCAACCGGCGAAACCCCAAGTTACTGTACAGAATTCAGCACTGAAGAAAAAGGGACCAGGCATGCCACCAGGTAACACCTTCTTTCCTTTTTTCTCCTACAGTATTTCTAGGTATAAATTACTCAATTGCTGTAATTTTAACATAATTGTTTAATAAGTATAATATAAAAAAACTTTTTTAAAAACCTCGCTTATATTTAAATGCACTAAAAAGAGGAAAAATTTTTATCTGTCATTTACATTATTTAATTGTTAATTGAACAAAAAAATAGTTCATGTGACAGATGTCATTAGTTGTATTAAAAAAATAAATATAAGCGTGTTATATCTTGTAATCGGTTTTTTTTATATATAATATTGAGTTGTCTCCTGGAGTGAAACTACATGCAAAATTTCAGTGAGATCAAATGATAGGAAGTGGTCTAAAAATTGGTTACAAAATTTGACTGACCGCGACAACAACAGAGTGAGTTAATATAAGCGTGGTAAAAATAAATTATGTCGGAACTATATTACAAATATAATATGTAATATGTAATATGATATTACCATTGGGATGGAAAAATACATATACAGGGTGATTTATGACGTCGGGGAAAAACTACACCGGATGATTCCTATGAGTAATCTAAATAAAATACTTCAAATAAACATATGTCCGAAAATGCTTTGTAATGGAACTGTAGCTCTTAGAAGTTTATTACATGTCTCATTAATCGCGTTAGCCTTATTTATTTTATCAGGAAAAAAAAACAAGTCATAAACTTCTGAATAATTGTAAAATTACTGATTGATTTTCTAACTTATTTCAACTTTCCGTTATACACTCTGAATATATGCTACTAGATCTAAATGTTTTTGTTTTGATTATTAATAATGTACACAGGACCTATGATCCCGGGCAAACACAACATGGACATAGGCACATGGGACACAAATAAGAACACACCGCCCCAATTGCCCGTTGTAAACAGTGCACCACCGAAAAGTCTCGCTCCCAATTTGAACGTACGCCCATCATGGACAGCCCCAATGCGTACCCAATCACAGCCACCTACCGGTCAAATTGCTGCACGGCCTACACTACCACAACCCGGACCAGCCCAGCACATGGCCACAGCCAGCTACATGCCCACCGCTGCTGCTCAGCAACAGAACGCCTCAGCGAATCCAATGCTCGTCTCACAGCATCAACTTACAGCCGTCAGCATGCCACAGCCGCCGGGTGGACCTGGGGCTGGTATCGGTGTTAGTATGGCACACGTTCCCGGTATTGTACCAGCCGCAGCGGCAGCAGCAGCCGTTCAACAGATGATGCCCACACCAGGTGGACCGAATATGATCCCAGTTACGCCCAGTCATCCAGTGCTCGACGAGCTACGCGTTAAAAACAACTATAATCCACCGGACTTTGATCTATCCGCGCCCGGAGCACGGTTCTTCGTTATCAAATCGTATTCGGAGGATGATATTCATCGTAGCATTAAGTACGAGATCTGGTGCAGTACGGAGCATGGCAATAAACGTTTAGATCAGGCGTATCGTGAACGGGAAAAGGAACCGAACGGTTGTGTGTATCTGTTTTTCTCGGTGAATGGCTCGGGTCATTTCTGCGGTATGGCGCAAATGGTGTCCGCGGTCGATTACAACTGTAACAGTTCGGTGTGGTCGCAGGACAAATGGAAGGGACAGTTTCGTGTGCGTTGGGTATACGTGAAGGACGTGCCGAACGTCCAGCTACGCCACATTCGGTTAGAGAACAATGAGAATAAGCCGGTGACAAATTCGCGCGATACGCAAGAAGTGCCGCATAGCAAGGGACTGCAGGTGTTGCGTATTATACACACGTACAGGCATTCGACATCGATCTTCGATGATTTTATACACTATGAGAAACGACAGGAGGAGGAGGACAGTCGTAAAATACCGACAACCAATTCGGAGCATCATCATCATCAGCAGCAGCAGGCGAATCATCATCAGCAGCAGCACCACCAGCAACAGCAGCCGCCGACCAGGGATGGACGCGAGAATCATCATGGTGGACATCGAGGCGGCGGTGGAAGGAATCATGACCGATCGGAGCGGGATCGAGATGGTGATTCGGGGCACAGACAAGGTGGAGGAGGGCATCGCACTAATGATCATCACAGTGGTGGTGGCGGAGGCGGTGGATCTCATCATAAGGTGATATTATGTTATAGATAATATTTAATGTTTCAACTCGTAAACCTAATCCTTTAACATATTATTGTATAATAAATTTTAAATAATGGTAATATAATGTTAAAGGTGTTTCGCTAGTTTCAAAATTTTTATTTTAAAGAATCAAGTTTTAGATTACAAGATTCTTGGACTTTTTTAATACATATTTGGAAAATGTTCGAAAATATGGAAATAAATCTGTAAGTAAGATAAATTTTACTAAAGTAGAAAAGAAATAGATTAGATAAAGATATTGTAAATACATTTTTTTCCTAGTTTAAAGAAAAATACAAAATATGTAATTTATTATTTTTTATTTTTAATGAATATATTTGCTTATAAATATATACAGGGTGGTCCAGAATATGTACCATAATTGCTAGAGCTGATAGTACGTTCAAAAATAAGGGTACCTTTTTATATACACTTTTTTCCAAAACTCAATAATAAGGGAGATACAACCCTGTAAAGGCGTGAAATAAAAACCATTTTTTTTAATATCTTACAAAACAATGCAGTAACATTAAATGAAATAATGCGTTCACTAAATAAAAGAATTCGATTGTGTATACAACAAAATGGAGGACATTTTGAACATCTACTGTAAAACATTATTTTGGTGACTAATTAATATTAGTATTGTATGATTCCTTTGAAATTTGTAAGTTTTCATTAAGTTTGATTAAAGTGTTAAGTGCGGAAAAATGGTTTTTATTTCACCCCTTTACAGGGTTGTATCTCCCTTATTATTGAGTTTTGGAAAAAAGTCTATAGAAAAAGGTACCCTTATTTTTGAACGTACTATCAGCTCTAGCAATTACGGTACATAATTTTGGACCATCCTGTATATATTGCTTGTTAGCGTATCAAGTTGACGTTTTGGTGCGTTAAATACTGAAAAGACATGGTTAAAAAAAAACGAATACGTAAAATAAAAATCATGTAAAATTATAGATTTATAAATTATTGCGATCAAACTTTACTATTGTAAAATTTAACGTGTACATAAACTGTAAAAATTGCGTTTAAAAATGGAACTAGGACATAACAGATCAATTATTTTTATAAAAATTATTCATCGAGTTTATGGAATAATTAATTAAAGATATTATAGTAAGTGTTGTATAATATAAAAATTGACTAAATCAGAGTAATATAGAATAAAAGAATAATAATTAAAGATTATGATTAGTATTTAACGCGCTGAAGTGCCTAAAAAATATGATGAAAACTCTTAAATATTTTACAGGAACGTGGTGATAATTCACGAGGCAGGGGGCGGGGTGGACGAAACTAGAACTAATTGGAAATGAGAATAAAAAAGAGAACGAGAGAGAGAGAGAGATAAAAGAAAAAAGAAAAGAAACTAATTATATAATAATAATAATCACTAATTAATCAACAAAACGAAACCACATCGTTCCGCCTCTTTATCTCCTCCCATATAACAATTGATGAATCTATATTGCTTGTTTCTTATGTTTTTAATAATTACATTAAAAAAAAAACAAAGAGAGAAAATTAAAAATTAGTAATGATCCTGGACAACAACACAACAAATAATTAATAAATTCTACACACACACACACACGTAATCAAGACTGTTTTCCATATATCAAAGAAAAGAAAAAAAGTGGAAAAACGTTTGATTGTAAGGAACCTTAGATGAAATTTTGTTATATCCTCGTACTGTTAAACAAATTGAAGATTTATATGGACTCTGTTAGATGATTCTATCGCTGGCTCTAATCTTATTCTTTTAACCAACAAAAGTTATAAACAAAAACATCAAATTGTTTTAATCTAATTACTACGGCATTGTTATTAACTGTGTATTGTGCTTGAACATTGTTATATTTAGTAAGTTTTTAATTCTGTGTTAATTTTGAAAGTGCGATTGAAATTTTCTCCCTTATAAAAGTGAGTGTTTAGATACAATTGGATTATTTAAGTTTTCTTATTTTTTGGAAAAAAAAAAACGCGCCGGCACCGCACGCTTGCGCACTGGCACACGGAGCCGGATATAGAATACATATTTCCGGAAATTTAAATAAAAATAATGTGTTGTTGAACGTTATAATTTGCTGATTAATTTCTATGTGTCTTTTTTGGGATTTATTAAAACAATATTATAAAGAAAAATATTAATTTAAAAAAAATAATGAAAATCAATACTACATCTGGTATATGGATTATATATAATTATATAAATTATAGTTGTAATATAAACAAGATATAAAAAAAATGAAGAAAAAATACGAAAAAAAATAATATTAAAAATTAGAATAGCCCACTAATCGGATCGTGCAACTGTGAGAAACAAATAGTGACTATATTTATCTATCAGTGTATCATTATTCTCTCTCCAAGCTCTAACCTATCCTTTCCGATTCCTTTAACCTCCTTTTTATTATCATTTATCATATCCTCGCATGAAACCACCAATCTGTTTTAAAAAGAACAATTAATCGAGACTATTTTTTTTTTAATGTAATGAAACGCTGATAATAATGAGAAAGTGAGATTTGGTATCGATATCGCGTCGTCTTCATCTTCAATCTTCTGCATCGATTGGAAAACAAGAAACTTAAACATAGAAAGAATAAACCAAAAAAAGATTTCGAACAACCATCACCTATTGACACGATATAATATAAACTCAAATCTAATTCAAATTGTGCAGTGATTTCCTTTAAGTTGTTTTATAACAGTTTTTAACCCCGCCAAAGTGAAACAATTTTTTCTAAATAAATATTGAGAAATTTTGTATAATTGTGAAATAACGTTTTTAATAAGTAATGGTGGCCGCGCGGAGGAACTCGTAGGTGAATTTTTTATATTTATATATATATAAATAAATAAAATAATGGGAGTGTTTCATTTCTTTAAATAATAAATTCTCTTGGACTTGTTGTTGGAGGAAGGGGGACTCGGGACTGATCCATATTTTAAACCCTTTTTCAATTAAGGAACGGCGCCGAATTCTAAGTGTCAAGTGACTGTGCGTGCATTTGCGAATAAACTCTATCGCTAGGTTAAAAGAAAATATGGGAAAACGAATAACGAAGTATTAAGTACAACTAATTACGGATTTACACCCAAATAATAATAAAACCTAAAAATAAAAAAAATATATTACTTATATAAAGAGAAAAACTATCAACAAAATTGGCGTTTGTATAACAAATAATGATTTTTCACACACCAAGTAACTTTTTTGTATAATGTACAAGATATAGACACCTTATAAGCATTTTTCAAAGACAATTTTATCCAGATTAGATACTGTTATTTATTTACTTCATAAGTAAATTTTATTCTCCTACTAAATAACCATGAAACCAAATGTTATTTCGACAATTTTCTACCAGATTATTATTATTAATAATAAAAACTATTTTTTAATATATTTATGAAATATTACAACTGTTTTTAGGATTATTTCTATTTTAAAATGTTAAATATGATAAAAAGTATTTAATTTATAGAAATAGTTTATATTTGGTTTCTAGTAAAAGCAAAAATTAATATTGAAATCTTGACTGTTTTTAACTAAAAGTGCTCTGCAAGGGGCTTTGAATACGGACCATTATGTTTATACATAGTTATAACTAATATACATGTTTTAAAGCAATTTCTATAAATATGTCATTATTTATTATGTATAATATATAAAGTATCTTCAGTTTATATTTTGGAAATATATATTATTAATTTCAGATGTTAGGAATATCATAAATATACATATTTTGAGCAAAATAAGTAATTTTACAAATATTTAAATATCCACTTAATTGCAGTGAAGTAATATATAATTAGTATATAGTATAGTAAAACCTCGATATAATTAAATATAAAAAATACAGAATTAACAGAACGTTTTTAATTTTTTTACATTTGACCGGATTTTTTTGTCCGTTATATCCAAAGTCCGTTAAATAGAGGTCCGTTATATCGAGGTGTTACTGTATTTAATAAATTTGTAAAAATTTATTTAATACATGAATTCTACATTAGTTCACTGCGATTAAATGGATATTTAAATATTTGTGAAACTGTTAGTGTCATCGCAGAAAATATTGTTTTAATACAAAATCAATAATGATAAAAATATTATTTTAATATAATTAACTATAAAATGCTTTAAAACACTGGTTTATTTTGTTGTAATTATAAACAGATGTGTGAAATTTGTTTAGATGTCAAACAACAACTGATCTGAGTAAATTCTGAAAAATGCTTACTAGGTCTCTATTGAAATAATTTACTGTTTTGTAGTAGAGGGTTTGTTTCACTCTATTTCAATGAATGTGCATTAGTATAATATTGATATACTATGGCTAAATTTATAAACAAAACAATTAATTTGGAAAGAAAGTCACCTAATCATAAATTAAATAAACTAAATAGATTACATATAAAGTTAAAGCTAAGCTTTCTTGTCTATAACAACAAATTTGAAAGCTTAGATCGTTGATTAATATTTTATTTTTTATCGTATTTACAACGAATATAAAATTGACAAAATGATGACAGTTAATTTTTTTAGGTTTGAAATCTAAATAAAAAAATAACGAGTATTATGTGTACGAAAAAATCGTTTTTATTTTGTTATTGATGAGTAAAACTTAGCTTAGTTTTTCGTTCTTAAGTAAATATTCCAATATTGATTATTTTGTTTATAAATGAATGTTTGTTAATGTTTAACGAGAGCCGGATCTTTAATTTTGATAGATCCGAAACTCGTTTTGTTTGTTTTATTTTTTTTGTTTGACTTGACTGCCTGTGTGTGCCTACTATTATAAATTGAATTGTGTTTGTAAAATGATTGTTGTACTACAATCGTGTAAAGTGAGGACGACAAAATGTTTTGCACTTAAGTAATTTGGGGCAAAGCTAAAGCTATTTGTGACTTTAGACCAAAAAAAACGGAAATTTCTGATCCGATCAGTGGGCATCTATGTTGATAGCTGAATCAATAAACCATCAATTATATTATAATATTATTGTCTTTATCCAATTCTTGTTAACTATCTATCTGTCTTGTTTTTTTTTTTTTTAATTATTACTTTTTATTTTATGTTGCATTAATATGTTTTTCAATTTTATCTTATCACATTCTTTGTGCATTAAAATGGAGAAAAAAAAATACAAATTTATTTTATACGTGGTTGTGTTCGATTGAAAACTCGAATTATATTTCAAAATTTATTTTAATAACATTTATTATACATATATAATAAAATACATATACAGATTTTTAATATTTATTAGGCTTTTAATTAGCTAGATAATTATAAACAAATTTATATAAATAAATTTCTTAATTTTATAAAGACATTAGACATGTATATATATATTATTATTATTACAGGGTAGCAAATATAAATGATGTAAACAGAAAATTAAAACATTTATTTGAATTTAAAAACTAAAATTAATTTTTCTATTTCCAAAGAAAAAATAATAAATTGACTGATACACATAAACTTTAGAAAAGTACATTTTTGACGTTTATTTCAAATTTGGGAGCTTTATTTATATTAAAAAAATATCTGTATAGTGTCTAAGAAAATCTAATAATTATATTCGATGAAAGATAAAAGCGAAAATACAATTTGAAATAAATATCAAAAACGATTTGTAAAATAGGTTATGAATTCGGTTTATTTTTTCAAATAAATAAACACCTTTCGAAATAAAATATAAATGATCTAATCACATCGTACGATTTATTTATTTGAAAATTAATTTCCGTTATCATTTATTTGGAAATTGAAATAGTTAAGCCCATTTGATTTATTACATAATTATCTTATCACAATATTATTATTTTAATCATACGAAACTAATGTAATTTTTAGAAACAGATAAAATGAATAATTGAAATCATGTTATAAGGTAGTGTAAATAATCTGATTAACACTAATTATGTTAATGTTTTTGTAAATTATCAAATGGACTTTAATAATAGTATACATTCACCATATCCATAAAAATAGCATTTATATTCGTTAAAAAATATTTGACATTTTGAATAAATATTCTTAATAAATTACATAACATTTAAAAATGCACATTGAAAAATATCAAATAGTTTAAATGATAAAAAAAATCTATAACAGTAAAAAATCTTTCAGAACTGAATATATTAAAATAAAACGGCTTTAAGTTATAGATTCTGTATTAATATTATTAATAATCGACATTTCGACGAACTCTGCGTACGTTTTCATCAGGAAAAAAGGTACAAATGATTTTTACACTAAATAAACAGAACATAGAACAAGTTACTAGGTAACAAAATAAGTCAATACGTCTAAACCATTCAGATAAATCTGTTTTTGCTCAACATGCGTTAGAAAATCTTTATGATATAAAATTTTAAGATACTGTAATAATTGCAAGACTCATCAAGATTAATAAGAGAAACAATAGAAATTTATAAAGAAAAAAAATGACATCAATTAGTAATCATCAATAAAATTTGGCTTCCTTTAATTAGAAATTTATAAATTTTATGAGCTAGTTACTTATTTTGTTACCGAATAATTTGTTTCTATGTTTTGTTTATTTATTGTAAATGTTATTTGTATTTGACCTGATGAAGACGTACGTTGAGAATCTTCAGCTGTTTTATTTTGAAAAATTTATAATTTTAGAAAATATTTTAAAACAGTCTTTGTACTATTTTAGTATTTAGATTTTAGTGATATCACAGTATATTTCCAGATTTGTAAGATATACTAATTTAAAATTAGTAGTAAAAATTCGGGAAATAAAATGCGGAATGTAAATGATATGGCGGCAGATCATTAGACAAAAGCATTCCAGAAAGCAAAACAATAATTTCTAAATACTACGAATAATAAGTTTGTACTTCTTCAATTAACGTATCAATATTATCTTCACTAATTTTAACGAAACTTTTTCGTTGTCGGCTGAAATAGTAAATTTCACCCGTATAGATATCAAACCAAAGTGCGTGTATGTGCAATTCGTGTTTTTCAAGACGCTGCTTCAGAAAACCATAGCTCGCGATATTTTGTAGTTGTTGTAACGTATTGATTTGCGATAACTTATCTTCAATGGCAAATTGATCGTCCGGATCGATGTATGCGACGAATTTTCGCATCGGTGTTTCCGCTTGAAAAATCAGTGGCTGTTGGTAATTGGTCAATCGGAGTTGTTGGAATTTTTCTAAACTTGAACTCGCATGAGTACACAACCACGCTCGTAACGGAGATATCCGTCTATTATCCTATCATTAACAAAGTATTTGAAATATAGTCAGTTATTAAAGTGGTCCATGCACACTCAGTTTATTACAAAGATACATTGCAAAGAATTATATAAAATAAAAAAGCTTTAGGATTAAGTTCTATATCATTTATAATTAAAATACGACGATTCAATATACTCCACGTGTATCATCAATCAGGAAAAATATATAAATGACTTTTTATGTCATGTATGTGTGTGTGTGTGTAAAAATCGGAGTAACGATTAATCCAATATTTCGGACTGAGTGAAATCTGTAGCCGGCAGATTTTTAACTGTACAGTTAAAACGGAACGTATGTATGAGTGTTGTAATTTATTTGACATTTGCATTGTCATTCAATGAAGTTTTGTCATAAATCACGAAATTGAAATGCGTACACAGTACAGCTACTGTATAATAAAAAGAGATGAAAACATAGCTTTGTTATCGTAAACTGAATCAGGAATTCATGACATAACATCATTGAATGGCTACTTTTACTATACCATTAATTTGCTGTTAATATTTCATTTAATAGCAAAAATATGTCGTGGATTAGACAAGTTTTTGTAGCTTTATTGAAAAATATTATTAAAATGCCTATTACGATTTAACTGCATTAATTTTACTTAGATTTTATTGCACAGTTCAAAACTGTACAGAAAAAACAGCGTATATAATAAAATTGTAAATCTGCGCAGTCATAAATATATTGACTAAACATTTCACTCAGTTCGAAATTTTGGACTGAACTTTTTTTCCGATTTTACACACACACACACACACACACACGCTGTACAATTAAAATTGTGTAATAAACTGAGGATGTTTACCTAAAATTGAATTACCTTTGAAGAAAATTCAACATCTTGTAGTTTAAATAACAGGTTCATAGCTTTACAATCACTGTGTCCACAAACAATTATATGTCGAATATCATTTACTACACAACCTAATTCTAGTGCAGCCGGTTCATTTGTTGTTAATTCATCGAGAAAATGCTGCGAATGTGGTATTACATTGCCAGCGTTTCGTACTAGAAATAAAATTATCAAATTATAATTTTCGAAATTCACATTTTCGCGCCAATTCGACTTAATTTACCTACAAACATATCGCCAACATTTGTTTCAGTAAAACGTGTTGGAATCATTCTACTGTCCATGCAAGTAAAAAATACAGCTTTTGGCTACAAAATAAATAAATATAAAATAAAATAATACTGTAATAAAAATAATTGCGTGCACTGAAATCTACTTTATCGACTGAGCGATCGAGCAAATAATACATGTGCATATATCGAAACCTACGCAACTAATTATCTGATTAAAATTAATTTTAACAAGTTAATTAAAACTTACCGTTGGATTATCTCGCACTTGTTCAAACTGTTTCACCATTGTTTTCAATCCTAGATGACGATATTTCATGATTCCTTTCAGGATTCGATCCATTTTTTAACTGATAAATTAATATCTCTTACGAAAAACTTTCTATGGTTTCCCTCCCCCACACTCCGTAATATTTACATGCTGTCAGAAGTCAAGGTTCACGTGTTAAATGAATGAATTACAATGCATAATATTATTAAAATACTTTATTTAACAGATATTATTCAATATTTGAACAAATATATAGATATATAAATGTAAATATACAATTCGTTTTTTTTTATTTGTTTGAAAATTGATTGTATGATACATACATAATTATATTTTGAAACTTATTATATACACATGAGATTAAACAAAAATAAAAAAAGCGTTATATACATAATAACGCAAAATATACATTTATAATATAAAAAAAAGAAATATATCATTTTCGCAGGATCTGTTTTAAAAGAGAGGTTGTTTAGTTTAACATTCTTGTACTGGAGACTTTTTCCAATTTTTCGAAATGTTTTCTCGCATTTCTGATATTGATTAGTGTTACTTCGGATGGTATACCTGGATCTGACATGCACACCATTACGTAAGTATTACTTGTGAATATGTCAATGTAGGCTGCAAACGCCGAATTTCTAACTTCCATCGATTGAAATTGAGCTGCCAATTTCGAACAGGATAATTTAAATTGTTTTATTATGTTCGAAACCTAGACATTAAAACAATATATATATATTAGAAATTAATGTCTAATTCCTGATCAGATCTGTAGCATTTTTTATTCTCAAAATGACATCAATGAATAACATATATTTATAGTGAAATTCTGTACGGAGTACAGATTTAAATGAAATTTGGCTTTCTTTAATTAAAAATTTATAAGTTGTTATGATTTGTATAATTCAAACGCTAGTGAAATTTAATTCTTAATTTGTTATTTTAGTGCGAAATATTGCAACTTTACAATAAATTTGATATACATTAATATTATTGTAACTTTTATAAATTCTTGTCGATATCCGTTATCCTAAAGTTGTGATATTCCATACGGCAGTTACATATTTAAAAAATATTACTAAGATAATTTTTGATTATTATTAAATTAATTAAAGAAATAATTAATAAAAATGTAAACAAAGATTACCTTTTCGAATCGATGACTGTCTCTATGCGGTTTTCTTTGGCAATGTGAAATGACAAGAAACGTTGCACGTTCGAACAACAGAACTTCATCAGCATCAACAATGTTCGCAAATTGTTGTAAACTATTTTCGAGTGCTTCAACATTAGGTATCAGCATGTAAACAATACTAGACCATGCTCGGTAGAGTGTTTCATCCCAAATCGACGTCCTAAACGCGGTACATTCCAATGGCTTCGAAAGTCGCTTTAAATCCTCTTCGCGCTCCTTAAAAATCACATCGCGCTGATCTTCGGCAACCAAATCCATCTTATGTACTAAACAGAATATTTTCGCTTCGGGCGAATTTTGCAAGATCGCTTCGAGGCAAGATTGATAATAGTGCATGTCTTTATCTAATTCACGACTTTCCACATCGAACACGTAAATGAGAACTTCTACATTTCGGAAAATATTATCACGTTGTGAGGCGAAATAGTTTTCCATGAACGCTTCCTGGCCACCGCAATCCCATAGATTTAATACTAAGTTACCCAAAAATCTAACATGCGAATGTTCAACATCAACTATAAATTAAATCTTGGTATCAATTTAATACTTTTGGTTACTAAAACTAAATTTTTACATACTTGTAGCTCCTAGTCTTCGTGTGTCTCGTGCAATATAATTTGCAAATATAATTGACCTCATACTGGTTTTTCCAGAACCACTTTTGCCCATAAGCAAAACCTAAAATGTCAAAAAAACATATTTTATTCAAATTAAAATGTTTACTATTCGTATCTTTACTACACATTTTTATCTTAAAATATTAAACAAATACTACAATATTACAAAGAATTTGTAGGAGTGTTAAAAAAGGTTACTTGATAGGAAATAAAATTGTATCATACCTTTTTCTTCATGATGAATTAGTTGATAATTCGATTGATTGAAAATGAAATGTCACTTTATCGTGTATTTTATTATTGAATATTGCGTTCTGAACTTTTTATTGTGATTTTATTGCGAACGTCAAGTGACAAATAAATTATCTAGAAAATATATGTTGGTATTTGTTGTCACTATGACAGTGAAAACAGCATTGCCAACATTGAATAAAAATTTTACAGTCGTCCAAATAAAGTGAACGGTATGGTCACTGTTGTTTATTCGCATTACTGTCATGTGTCATTGCTATTATTTTTATCTAATCTGCAATTTGTTATCCTTGTTTTAAATATGCGTTGTATGCATTAGAAAGAGATAAAAATATCTAGTGAATGTGTTTGCTTGTGTGGCATGAGGCTCGGACAATGGTGGTTATGGCTGTTATCGGCACATTTGATATGGATTTTATAGAATTATTTAAATAAGTGATTCATTTTTCGCGTTAATTTTCGTTAGTTTTTAACTTGCTTGTGTGTATGTTTAAATTTGTTTTTGTGAGTGTTTTTTAAATACAGGTACTTTCTTTTATTCTATTCATTGCCGATCTTCTAGTTATAAGATCGCATTTTTCTTGCTCCCGCTGACGCATACAGACGCGCCCCATACAGTTTTCATTGTAAATTTGTGAATACTTGAGGATATCTATTGCTATTATCAATAAAAGTTGTATAGCAAATGGCGAATTTGCTCGTATGTATATGACTTGTGAAATGTCAGATTATTCATTGCCTAGAATCGAAACCAATTTCACTCAGAATTGTTATTAACAATAACAATAATAATAACACCTGTTTGTCATTTTGTTGATGTTTTGAAAACAAATCGAATAAATAACCTTTATTTTTCATTGTGATAATAATAAATAATATTGTTTCCTGTTACCATTGGTGTTATTTTATTACAATGCTATTCTTATGAATTCCTAGTGAAGAAAAAATGTCATCGGACGAAGAGAAGCCGCCTGCTCCGCCAGTGCGTTTGACGTCGAATCGCGGTACGGATCGTACGGATAGTTCAATTGCCGTAGACCGACCGTTGCCTAAAGAACCGGACGATGCCGAGCGGAAAAAGAAAACGCTAAAATCGAAAATAAAAAGTAACAAAACATCGACGTTACATAGTTCGGATAAACCGAATATTTCCTATCCGACGAATTTCGAGCATACGGTTCATGTGGGCTTCGATCAAGTTACCGGAGAGTTTACGGTTAGTCCAGTTCGATTATACAATATTGTTTTTTGATTTTTCTAATCAAGTAGGTGCTTGTTTTCTTTTCTTCATTAATTTATGGAAATTTTGTTACAAGCTGCCCCTGAAAGTAAGTAAATGCATGTGTTATTTACCCTTAGTTGCAAATAGATTAGACCACATCTTTTGTTTATATTTATTGTTTCTTTGGGAACTGTATGTATTTTAATTGTAGTGAAATGTTTTGATTAGGGTATGCCGGAAGCATGGGCCCGACTTTTGATGTCATCGAATATTAGCAAACAGGAGCAGAAATCGAATCCGCAAGCCGTGCTAGATGTTCTAAATTGGTACGATGCTAGTTCGAAAGAGCCGCCAAGTTCGAAATATATGACGAAAGCGCCTACAGCCACGCACTCAGGTACAACGAAGTTGTATATTAATTTTGTGCGCTTAAAAATCGAAAAATGTGTAAATTTGTAGGTTCCTCATTGAGTCGAGTATCTAGCTCTAGTCCTAGTAGTACAACACCAACGGAGCCTGAGTGCGGCGCACCGCATTCCTATAATAATATGTCGAGTTCGCACGCAGTTAGTTCCGAACTAGAAGACGAAATACCACCACCGCCTATTGCCAGCCGACCTGAACGCACCAAATCCATTGTAAGTTGTGCTGCTTAATTGGTTCATTCCCTATTTGAAAATAGGCAAGTTTCATCTTTCTACGATTTCATCTTGCTTCTCAAAAATTTGAAAAACTATGTTTATAATGGAATTGTCAAAAATGACAGTTGTGTGAAGTTATGTACAATACTGAAAGAAGTGTTGCTTTTAAGTAATATATAATAGTGAAATTGATATTTTATTATTATTATTATTTGTTGACTGGAAAATGGCAGTAGCCGTGAAATTGGAACAAAAATAAAACAAATGCTATATGCTATTTCACGGCTACTGCCAATTTACAGTCAATTACTAACAAGTTTAGACCTAATTTTTGACGTTAGCAAGGTTTCAAAAAAAATTTTAGTCATTTATGTACGACGGTCCAAGTCAACACACGGTATATTAATATATAATGCATTACAATTTTTTGTTTGTTATTATAATAATTTTGATTATGTAATGATGTTTATTTCTCTCTTAGTATACGAAACCAATCGACGATATTCAGAACACCAATAGTAGCATACATACGCCGACGCATAGCTTAAGTCCATCGCATTGTGCACCCAACGCCGTTCAACACACAACAGCTACCAATGCCAACACTACCATACCGGGCACGACGACGACGACAACGACACCCCTACTCGATAAGAACAAAAATCAAGCGGGACCGGAAATGTCACGTGCCGCCTCCGATAAGCGTAAGAAGAAAATGACCGACGAGGAAATACTGGAGAAACTTAGAACTATCGTTTCCGTAGGCGATCCGAATCGGAAATATACGAAGATGGAGAAGATTGGACAGGGGTAAGTTTAGCAGAAATTTATATTTTTCACTTGTACAATTTCAAATTATTTTATACTTTTTAGTCCGTGTTAAAAACAAGGGCCCGTATTCTCACCTCACTTTTTCGTGAAAATGTGCTCTTATCATAAATTTCAAAATAACTTTTTGCTTCTGTTTGTCATCAAATATAAATAATTTTTCGATTTTTGATTATTTTTATTATATTTGGTATTATAAAATTTAAATAAACTATTTTAAAATGCTTAATAAATGATTTTAAGTGAACGTCAAAAGTACTTTTGGCAAAAATCACTTTTATAAATGAGGTGAGAATACGGGCCAAGGTTTTTTTTTTATTTAAATAATTATTTTCTGCTTTTTAGTCTTATTTAACTTTAATTAATTAATTTAATTATTTATAATTTAATAATTATAATTATATAATTATAATTAAATGAATTAATTAACTTAAAAAGAAAAATATGTGAAAAATTTTTGTGTTTTTTACATTCCACTCAGATCAGTAAATCTTGTAAATGAGCTGAGCTGAGTTGAGTTTTGCTGAGTGAGTTGTATTGATAAATAAAATAGTTTATTTGAAAGTGACGTTTAAAATCGTAAGTTCCACATATGATATAACCTAAAATATTAGATGTATTTGGATATATCTATTGTTAAATTAGGAAAATGTGCGCTCACTTGAATCTCAGCGAAGCACTAGCTAAATATGCAACTCAGTATCATTAAGGGGGGAAGCAATTCACTCACTTCGAACTCAGTTACGAGACGATAAATAAAACAGCTATTATTTCAAGGTTACTGATATATTTGCTGATCTGAGATGAGTTTTTCGGTAAAAGAAAACACAGCTTATAAGTTGATTTCGTGTATCAAATTACGTAAAATAATAATAATTATTTCAATAAAAACAAATATTTTATTTTTGTATCGATATACATTATTACAAATATCAGTTATAATGCATTTTATAATTAAATTAAAATTACAGGAAATTAAATTACTAGTAAATGAATATATTGTTCGATTTAAGACTTGTGTCTGACACTGCTCATATCTGTGCGGATCCGGGTTCGAATCCCACTTAGAGCATGGATGTTTGTAATGTATTGTTCAAATACACTTTGCAAAATTTGTGTAAAAAAAAAGAACAAACTTCTAATATCTAAAACTATCAAATAACAATTTTAAGTTTACGAATAAATCTTCATCAATTCTGTATAAGCCAAATTAATTCTAGCAAATTTTACTTTAATTTTGCGTTGTGCATATTTCGGTTTATCAACATGTTTATCCGGATGACAATCTTTCGCTAATTTATAATAAGCCTTTTTAATTTCCGCCGGTGAATTCGTTTTGGAAATATTCAAAATAGTAAATTTATCGCTACAATAATCTTTAAATATATTTTCCATATCATTTAACTTATTTCTATTAATTGAATTATTTTCTAACGATACAATTACTTTATAATCTTCCAGCGCTAATTCGTAATCTTGTAAAACGTCGTTACAGTTTGCTCGAAATTTGAACGCTTCTAAATGATTAGAATCTGTTTCTGGAGTACCTAGTTCTAGGGCTTCCGTACATCTTTCTGCACATTCTTCGTAAAGTTTTTGTTTAAATAATACGCTAGCTAATTTTACAAGAATGGTTTTGTTCTGTTTTACATTTCGCTCATCTATGTGTAATAATTCCTCGTATAAAATTCTAGCTTCGATTAAATTGTTTTTCCCCAATGCTTGATTAGCCTTAGTCAATTTCTGTTGAGTCGTTCTGTATTTTTTCGACATTTCTATTGCCCGGGGCGAAAGCGCAACTATCTCTCTTAATTCGGACAAACCTAAATTATATTTTTCCTGATGAAAGAAATTCAACGCTCTAATACAAACAGCTTCGTAATCATCTTTATGCGCAAATAAAATATCGTTTACGATTTGTAGTGCTTCCCTGTAATCACACAGATAGACAAGGCATTCGGCTTTCATTAGACGAAATCTTATACAGATTTCCGAACTTTGTAAACACTTATCCATCAAATCGATAACTTCTTTGTATTTTTTCTCTCGGAAAAACTTCTTCGCCCTTTTATCGTATTCGTGTAGGTTTTGTAGTTTTTCCATTTCGCATTTGGCGAACGGATCGTCGGGTGTGATTTGTAGCAAGGATTCCAGGGCACAGATTGCGTTTCCAATGTCGCCGTATGCCAAATAACATTTCGATTGTTTGACGTAGGCCTGCGCTAGGGAACGATCAATCATGATTGCTTTTTCTAGATCATCAGAGGCTTCTTTGAAACGTTTCATTTGCATGTAGCATGTTGAACGACGACACAATGCTTCGGCTTTATCGAAGCCTGATTCGATAAGATCGCTGAGTAATATGATTGCGTATTCATATTGGGTTTCTTCGTATAATTGTTGCGCTTGTCTGAAAATTTAATTATTTGTAAAAGAATCTTTTTCGTTTACTTTGTAAATAGGTTTTTTAGTATGTACTTACTTTAGAGCCTCGGACATATTTTTATGTGATTACGTGTTGGAAATTACTGAATAAATATCGATGTGTCAAGCTTGATAAAATGTTTGCTAAACTGATAAAAATAGATAAAACAATTGAACTGATATTTATATTATAAAAATAAATATTGAAAGTTAGGATATTTTTATTTTTTAAGGTTTTTGCTACTAAAATAAAATTAGTAGTTTTTTTTTATTATTATTTTAGTCGAATCAATATGAAGTTGTATTTTCCACTAAAATTTTTACAAAATTATTTACATTAAATCTTCTGTAAATGCAATACTACTGGTTCTACTATGACCAAGATTTATTTTTTTATACAATCTGTGCTTTCTACGGTGCTAGAATCTATCATATTTTTGTATTATCGAATAATAATCTTTATTGTCCAGTAAAACTATGAACAGGACAAAATTACAAATTCATAATAAATACTAACTAAAGTCTTGAGTCGACAAAAAATATTGACCTGTATTCTCACCTCCATTTTCCGTGAAATAGTGCTTTTATCATTAATTTAAGGTATAATTAAATTAAGGTGAGAATACGGGCCATAGATTTTAAATTCTACCTGATATAATTATTATTCGTTGCCTAATGACAAAATTATTTGTTGCCAATATTTTTTTATTTGTTTATTATAAAACCAGCCGTAAGCATCAAGTCTTAAAAAATCATTACATTTTTTATAAAATATTTTTATAATTTATTTTCAATAAAATATCTTTGTTTTATAACTTGTGTAAATTACCTAAATGTTTTATTTTCAATTAGAAAAGAAAATATTTTTTTTCATTAAAAACACACATATTTAAAATAAAATCTAAAATATTGAATTACTTAGAATTATAAAATAATAAAACAAAACATCATTTCAAATTTTTATTTATTTTACTAAAAATATTTATAAAGAAATATATTTCACAATTAGAATGAAATACAATATGTATGTACCATATATAACTTAAATTTTATTCTAAAACCTAATCGTAAACATAATTTTTAATTTTAAGAATGTGATTTTAATAAGTCATTATATGCTTTATGAAGCCTGTCAAATTTCACTTTAATCTTGTGTTGAGTGTATTCCGATTTATCTCGATTTTTATCCGGATGATACTGTAAAGCGAGTTTCCGATACGCTTTTTTAATATCATCAGCCGTACAATTTCTCGCAACATTCAATGTCTTATAATTATCATAATCATATTTCATCGTATATTCAATTTGTTTCAATTTCTCTTTATTTGTTTCGTTATTCTCAATCGTAAGAATCATCCTATAATCTTCAATCGCTACATCGTAATCCTTCAGCTCGATATTACAGCTTGCACGCGTTTGGAGAGCTTTTACATGTTTCGGATCCACTTTCAAAACTTCCGTACACAGATCGATCGCTTCGTCGAATTGTTTTAATCGAAAAAGCACATAAGCTAGCTTTACATTCACTGTGTTACGTTGTTGGATGTTATTCGGATCGATTTCTAAAACTTGTTCGTATAATAATCTAGCTTCGCTTAAATTATTTTTTTCCACAGCAAGACCAGCGTTCTTTAGTTTCTCGTGAGTTAATTTATATTTTTTAAACAATTCTATCGCTTGAGATGACATTGGTGCAACTTCTCTGAGTTCCGTCAAACCTAGTGTGTATTTTTCTTGATAAAATAGGTTCAATGCGCGTAGAATAACCGCGCCCAGATCATCCATATGTGAAAATAAAACTTCGTTAATAATAGTTAATGCTTCGTTATGTTTTTGTGTATAAATAAGACACTCGGCTTTCAGAAATTTAAACCGAACACAAATATCGGCGTATTCTAAACACTTGTCCATTAAATCCATTACTTCATCGTAATTGTGCTGCTCGAACGACTTTTTCGCCCTTTTATCGTATTCGTGAACCTTTTTCAGTTTTTCTTTCTCTAATGTCGCGAAACTATTATCCGGCTCCATTTGCAGTAGAGACTCTAAAGCACTAATTGCACTGAGAATATCACCGAGAATTAAATAACATTTTGATTGTTTGATGTAAGCACTTGATAGCGTTCGATCCAACGCAATAGCGGTTGTTAAGTCTTCGGAAGCTTCTTTGAAACGATTCAATTGCATGTAACAGGCTGAACGGCGACAAAGCGCTTCGGCTTTATTGTAATCGGCTTCGATACAATCGGATAGTAAAAATATAGCATATTCGAATTGATTTTCTTCAAATAATTGATGTGCTTGACTGAAAAATAAAGTAAAAATTAAATAATGTATATATATAAACAGTTTTTTTGTTGTAACTTACTCGAAAGATTCAGCCATTTTATTATTATCGATAATCTTATGCTTCTAAAACTAGTTTTACGATAACGTATCTTTAAATTTAATTAAATATTAAATATCAATCCGTTAAATATTTATAATAATTGAATAATAATCAATGTATACATGATTTTCTGACAGCGAACTGAACCGATGTCAGAAGCCTTTTGTTAGGTTAGAAAAATTTTGACGCATAATGGCTGCGTTCAGACAGTCAGTAAATTTTATTATATTAAAAAAATATTTTATTTCATTTAAAAAGAAATTAATATATATTAATAATTTATAAAATTATTTCAATATACTTCATTTTAAAACTGACATGTTTTATGAATTATTAAGATGACTGAACAAAAATTAGATATGTTTTGAAATAAACGATTTATTTATAAATAAATGTACATAATTACAAAATATTGGAAGAAATATACTTATTCTTTTGTTATTGTTAGAAGTTTTTCGCGTGCCGTGTTAATTCTTATTGTTTTTTGTTCCAATACACTTTTTCGTTCCTGGCTAACTTTTTGATTTTTATCCGGATGATAACGCATTATCAATGTTTTATGAGCTTTAATTATATCATTTTTCTTTGCTTTGTCCGATATGTGAAGAATTTTATAGCAATCTTTTATTTGTTCATCGAATGATTTTGTAACAGTTTTTAGTACGTCTTCATTTTCTTTATTCTTCTCTAGTTTTACAATTGCTTCATAATCAGTTTTTGCATCTTCAAATTCCAATAGATCGATATAATATTTAGCTCTTGTTTTTAATATTTTTATATCATTACCATAAATCGACATGTATTCTGTGCAATCTTTCGTTCCCTCCCATAATAGATTTTCATCTTTGGCAGCAATTTCAATTTTTTTCAGATACAATCGTTTATTTTTTATTTTATGATTTTCATCGAGTTTTATGATTTCGTCGGTGAGTTTATAAGCTTGCTGAAATTGTAGCTTTTCGATAGCTTCGTTGATTTTCGACATTGTTTTGTTTGTGATTGTTGCTTTGCGAAACAATCGATCCGTTTTACTATGATCGGGTAATTGTCGTTTCAATTCTTGCACGTCATTGTCATCTCGATAATATTTACAACAGTGTTTTATATATAAAGCTTCCTCGTTGGTTTTTTTCTGTTTTAAAATATCATCGGCAATCTTTTCAGCTTCATCATATTTATGCATACGTAATAAACACTCGGCACGTTTGAGGTTATAGTATATGCATAATTGAAATTTTGACAAGCAATTCTCGATAAAAGATAACGCTTCTGTATAACGTTTATTATTAAAATTTGTGATAAAATTATTAATGTTTTCATTAATATATTGAAGTAGTTTTTCTTGTTCATTTAGTTGTTTTACGTCAGCATCTTCAAGAAAAATACCTTTTGCAGTGATTAAGGTTTTTTCTGCTAATTTTAAATCAGTGCTTTCGCCACATGACAAACAACAAGTTATTATTCGGATGTAACTTTTAAAGAATCCTGGGTCTAATTCTATGGATTTTTTCGCATCGCTTAATGCTTCCATAAATTTGTTCATTTTTATGTAGCATTGCGATCTGTTACCGTGATATTTAGCGATTTGTGGACGCAGACCTATAGCTTCTGTATATAAATAAATTGCATTGGTATATTCTTGTTTAATATATCGTAGATTGCCATATTGATTTTTGTCTTCAGCCCTTCTACAATAAAATAATTATTTTATAAATTATATATTATAAAAATATATACCTTATATTTGCAATTACTTATCATTATCAGCGTCAGACATTTTCTTTCAAATTGTCTTCATTCATATCTTTACTGATATGAGAATTACATGGAAGTGATATAAAAAAAATTATCAAGTTGCACTATGATTTGATAAAAATTTTGTTATTTTTTCCTTATTAGATTATTTTTTTATAATCTATATTAGAAAACAATTATTTTTAAAAGTAATTTAAGTAACATAGAAATACAAATTTAGATAAAAAAAAAATTGATATGTTATCGATTTCAGTTCAATAAACCAGTTTATAATAATCTTTAAATTTTCATTTTTCGGTTTCTAGTATAATAATTTTGAATTTGGAAGAGCTGTTGAGGAACAAATAAATTCTTCGATTTTTCAGAAAAAAATCTTTGATAATATGGAAGTTTCGGCTTTTATTAATTTGTCAAAGCCATCTTCAGCCATCTTATACAGTTCGTTACATTTTATAAAAATAATTATTAAAAATGCAATGAATTATTATCACATTTTCGTATATACATTTTAATATACATTACATTAATTTACATACATATGTTTTAATATAAATTTTATATAATATTATATATACGAAAATGTGATAATAATTAATTGGATTTTTAATAACTATTTTTATAAAATTTATTTGTATAAACCACAAAGATTAAAAAAGGAAGAAAAAAACACAATTTCTGTTATTTGCTGAAGATGGCTTTGACAAATTAATAAAAGCCGAAACGTCCTTATTATTAAAGATTTTTTACCTGAAAAATCGAAGAATTTATTTGTTCCTTCCAAATTCAGTTTATAATAAGAAAATGAGTTCTATTTTGATTTACGCTCCAGTACATACACAAACTCTTTCCACTATACCGAAATTTGTTTCCTCCAAACATTCTTATATAAACAAATAACTTTCACAATCATTTGTATAGTATTTATTTAGAAAAATAATAAAAACCTATGAATTTGTATAATTCTAGTGCCTCGGGAACGGTGTACACAGCGATTGAAACATCAACAGGCATGGAAGTTGCCATCAAACAGATGAACCTATCGCAGCAACCGAAGAAAGAATTAATTATCAATGAAATTCTGGTGATGCGAGAGAATAAGCACGGTAACGTAGTAAACTATTTAGATAGTTATCTCGTTTCGGAAGAACTCTGGGTTGTGATGGAGTATTTACCTGGTGGTTCCCTAACCGATGTAGTGACCGAAACGTGTATGGACGAAGGTCAAATTGCGGCCGTATGCCGTGAGGTGCTGCAAGCGTTAGAATTTCTACATTGTAATCAAGTCATTCATAGAGATATCAAGTCTGATAATATTCTTCTCGGTCTTGATGGATCAGTTAAGCTAAGTAAGTTGATAAAATGAAATTTTCCACTTATATATCCAAAAGAATGTGAATAATAATCAATGTATACATGATTTTCTGACAGCGAACTAAACCGATATGTCAAAAGCCTTTTGTTAGGTTAGAAAAATTTTGACGCATACTAGTTGCGTTGAGACAGTCAGTAAATTTTATTATATTAAAAAAATATTTTATTTTATTTAAAAAGAAATTAATATATATTAATAATTTCCACTATCCCGAAATCAGCCTCCTCCAAACATCCCTATCCAGACAAGATCAACTTTAGCTTCATCCACATTCATCTAACCTATCTCATACATGCTCTTCTGTTCCTACTACTTGGAAACTTTTGTTCACCTGCAAACCGTATTGCTTCAAAATCTTTCATATACATTTTTTTAACTTCAAACGTTCGTTAGACATTCGCTCAAGAAGATCGAACCATTTTTAACTGACTAACATTGCAACTTTTGCTACAACTTTTTTTTTTCAATTTCACACACACATCATATACTAATCTATTTCGTATTCGATTCCTCTTGATTACACCATATATCTCCACGTAAAAATCTCATTTCCACAGCAATCATTTTTCTTTTATGCTATACATCAACGTAGCCACCAAAACAGCATTTTTTTGGATACATTTACATTCCTAGCAAAAGTACTCAAAACCTTACAACCAGCATTAACTCTTTTTTTTAAATTTTACTATCAAAAATGACCATCCTTAGATAATAAACTCCTCAAATACCCAAATTAATCTACCTGATCTAAACGTATCAACAGATACATTATTATATTCAGTCTCAAAACTAAAACTTGGCAGTTATCAAACTTGTAAACACAACCGAAATGATACAATTTTGTATTTATTTTGTAGCCGATTTTGGTTTCTGTGCTCAAATAAGTCCGGAACAATCGAAACGCACAACAATGGTGGGTACTCCATATTGGATGGCGCCCGAAGTTGTTACACGAAAACAGTATGGTCCTAAGGTAATTAAATCAATTTGAAAATTAAAATCCGCTTAATTAACAAATACAAATGTCCCCTCTGCGATAGGTTGACGTTTGGTCATTGGGTATAATGGCAATTGAAATGATCGAAGGTGAACCACCCTATCTAAATGAGAATCCATTGAGAGCGTTATATCTTATAGCAACAAATGGAAAACCGGATATTAAGGATAAGGAGAAACTTTCGCCCGCGTTTCAAGATTTTCTCGATCAGTGTCTTGCTGTAGATGTTGATAAAAGGGCTGCCGCCCGTGATCTTCTCAAGGTAAAATATTTCGTATTTATAATAATAATAATAATAATAATAATAATAATAATAATAATAATAAGAACTTTATTTAGTAAAGCTATTCCAAATTACTTTTACAAATTTTTACATATATTAATACATTACGAGTGATTTCAATTATTATGTAACATAAATTGCTTTAATTCTAATTTAAATTTCTTAAGATCTAACGATTCGAGAATTACTCAAACTTTAAATTTAAACTGTATAATATACACTAATTATAATGTATAATATAAACTAATTCATAATATACAGAGTGATACGTAATTCGATGTAATTTGTTTTTATATACAGGGTGATTTATGACTTCGGGGAAAAACTACACCGTATGATTTGTATGAGTAATTTAAATAAAAAAAAAAACTACAAATAAACATATGTCCGAAATTGTTTTCTAACGGAACTGTAGAAATATGAAGTTTATTAAATGTAAAATCAAAATTAAATGTAAAATCAAACAGTTCCGTTAGAAAGCATTTTCGGACATAAGTTTTTTATTTAGATTACTCATAGGAATCATCCGGTGTAGTTTTTCCCCGACGTCATAAATCAGCCTGTATAAGATAATAGCTAAAGAATCATTTAGAACCACATTAACTTTAAATACAAAGTCTTAAGAAATGAAGTAATATCACCTGCTAATACTAATATAAGTGTTTTTTTTTATGTTGTTGATGCAGCATCCATTTTTAAAGATGGCACGACCTTTAGCGAGCCTAACTCCATTGATCATAGCTGCCAAAGAGGCCACTAAAGGTCACTAGCGTTAGGCGAACAATCCCTGGATTTCCAGAGAGGGATTAAATTTTTTCTAAACGGACTGTATATTTAAAATTTTGTGACTTCTAAAACATACAAATATGGAACAAAGCGCGAGAAGAAAAATCTAAATTAATAAATAATAATAAAAATTAATAAAAATAAAATCCGCCGAGATTCCAACGTTTCGCGGCCGACGAAGAACTGACAGGAGAAAATAAATAATGAGAAAGTGTGCCTAATTTCACTACAATAACTCATTACAACGGCATTTAAATTTTTGAAAAAACAAAAATGATAACACATAATGATTATGTAATGAGATATATTATATATTTGCGTAGCTACAAAAAAAAGTAGATGTTAAAAAAAGAAAAAATATATATATATATTAAGAGTTCTAGAGCGTACACTGGATTACGAAATTATTATTTATTTATATTTATATATATATATATATACATATGAAGCATTTTTATTATTATTTTTGTATCTTTTGATACGCGTGTTTTTTGATAGTATTATTTTGTGTTATATTATTGTACGAGGTAGCTTGTATAAAATTGCAAGATTAAATGGTGTTTAGTGCGGATATTGGTCGGGAATTTTAGATAAATTAAATAATTAATTATATTTCACGTACACTATAGCGTAGCGTGAATTAAACAAGACGTAAATTATACATATTTTTATGTAAAGTAAGTAACTGCTAACTAAAGGTGAAGATTTATTTAGCAAAAATTATCTTTAAATTTACGAGCTCGGTTTCAAAATTGGTTTTAACTGATATCGATTTTAAGACAACGTAACTGTTATTAAACAAATGAACCAAAACATCCTAAAACCGAGTTTATAATATCAGTCATTATTTTATTTAAAGTAGAAATATTAAATGAATTTTATTTTTTAAAAATAATTATATGCTGAAACAAATATTGATGATCTCAAAATGAACCAAAACATGGGTGCCTATTCTAGTTTCTAGCAACTAAAGTTAGCGACAGTTGTTATTTGGTTATGACATCGTAGATAAAACTAGCCTAGGAAATTTATATTTATTTATATAAATTGAAAATATGTTGGTATCGCATTACTTCTCACTTTTAAATGTCAATTGTAAATTTTTGATAAAATATCTAGAACAATTTTGCTTTTTTATAACTTTGTTTATTTTCCAACAAATTAAACATATTTTTTTAATTGTTAATAAAATATTAATTAAAATTAAATAAATAATAAATACAGTTAAAATTTAAATAAAATGATTCAATACGATAAATATTTAAAAATTACAGTTATAAAATTGTAGTGTCAAATACAATTACGCGCAAAGTTAATCACCAAAAAAGTTATCAACCAAAAGTAAAGTAAACAACTGCTTGAGAGCAGTTGCTTTATTTTGGTGATTTTTGGTCGCCTATGATATAAGAGTTGCTTTTGATATGATGTCATTATATAAAGTTTTGTAAAACTCTGCTGGATGACCGCGACCATTTTCAGTTGCTAACTATGGTTGCCAGAAACTAGAATTTTAGTGATTTACAGCTTTAAATTTTTCAATTCAATATTAGGTTTGTTCGATTGACTCTTTTGCCTTTTACTGCAAAACGCCGCCGTAAATGATGCAGTGGTTTACCATTTACATAACATGTAGCTACAAAGTGAATACAGTAAACAGTAGACGCAAGTGTGCGAATCGAACAGGCTTATTAATTCTGTTACAGGTTTTATTATTATTTTTAAATTCTATTATTTGTCGTTGCAGTTGTGAAATAATTTAGTTGTTAATTCGCAGCCACGCTATAGTGTACAAATAAGGCTGGACTCACACCAGTTAATCACACAAAGTAACACATATTTCCTAATACAATAAAAAAAAAAAACAAATTACGATAATGAGTTGATTCTGAATACAACTGTAAAACCAGTAGTTGTACAGAATGTTTTGCCTTTTTCTGATAGAAAAAGGCAATATCCTGTACAACTACAGATCTTACAGATGTTTAATAATATTTTGTCTAACCGGTGTGTGTGTGACCAGCCTTAGCTTGTAAATGCGACTGATAGGCTCAACTGTGATCCATTCGATATGTGTATGTATTTGTAAAATGGAAATATATTATTCTCATTTGCCAAAATTTGCACTCAACCGGATTTGATTGCCGCACTTTCCGATTTATTTAATCTTGTAAAAAAAAAAGAAAACTACAACAGAACTGTATCCATTTAAAAATATTTTGTTAACTATCAATCATTTATTACGTATTACATATTTTTTCATTATTATAAATATTATAATAACGCTGATATCATTGAAGAGGAATTTTATTTAATTCCATATTGGTCTATCTATTTATTAATTAGTTATATAAAAAAAATTATTATACATGTTGATTTATTAGAAAAATTATGAATTAAAATTAGTTTAAAAAAAAATCTAGCAAATTGCTCTTTTGTGATTTCGGCTTTTTGTATCTTTGTGACAAATAAGAACTAATTACATAAATATTTTATTTAATTACCATTTGCATTTTGTTATTAATAGAACTAATTGCAATTATAATGATGTATTTAGATCGTTTTTATATTTTTCTAAATAATTCGTGAATTGTAAAGTTGCCGCATAAAAGAAATTGTTTATTTAATATTTTGTGAAATGGAACAAATGCTTTTGGGATAGTGTGTGTTTTTATGATTTTTTTTCATATAATTTTTTTTTTTTGATCATTTAATTATTATCATTGCTTTATCCTTAAGACAACATATTTCCAGATGGAACGTTTTGTTTTTTAATTACTCTGAATTACGAAACAGAAATATGGATATATTAAATAATAATAATAAGTTTATTTATTTAGCATATGCTAATAATGGTATTACAGAATTAATACAAATTATTAATAACAGAATATACAATAAAATAAATTTACAAGATCTATTGATAAGTTATTAGACATATTTAAACCGCTAACAAATTACTTTAATTAAAAAAAAATTGCTGTGTAGATATTGTCCCTTTTAAAATGGCAGGTCACATATTTTAAAAGAAAAAAATAGCTATCATTAATTAATGGGCTTCTCAAATAAAACTCTTAAGTATTTGTAAACACCGTAATTGTTGCTTACATGAAATATATAAAAAATTGTGTGTTTTTTTTTGTTATAATAATGGTAGTTACTTGTTACTTGTTTTGAGCGTTCTTAAGTTGTTGTAGATTCGACAGTGTTGCCAACATCATATATTTTAACGTTGGCGTCAAATCAAAATGAACAATATTTCAATATTAATATATTTGTTGTTCATTTTTAATCTAGCGAAAACAAAACATTCATAACAGAATCAAGTAAAAAACATATTCCATCTAGATAATATGTTGTCTTTAGCTTGTCCTTTACCAATGTGTTCTACTTTTATCGACAGACCGAAGTCCAGTTAATCCAGTAATCTAAATAGGCTTGGATTTGCAGCTAGACGCTCCTCAGATCATAAAATAAAAATAAAAACCAGAAAAAAATATAAATAAACTTGTGAAACGAGGCGAGAATGTGGAACTAATTAGTTTAATAGTATTTTTGCACTAGTAATTATAACAATATTATATATATATTTGATGATGAAAATAATAATGGGTGGTGCGATTAAAAATAATAAAATAATAAAAAAAAAAGACAGCTAAAGCGATTGTTGCGATATGCCTGTATCGAGTTGTTCAGTGCGCTGTACGAATTAAATCATTTTTTAATAACAAACCTTCTTTTTGTGTATACGTTTGTCATCTCATCTCATCTTATCTCATTGTTGGATCCTTTTACAATCTATATAAATAGGTATATAATGATAATGTGTATTTAATCAGATATTTTTATAGAAGTATTTTTTTAGAAACAAAAACTAAACTTGTATATTTGTTCGTAACAAATTTCTGTTCAATATTTGTATTAGTTCTAGAAATTTAAACGAATTATTCTAGATGTTATTTGAGTATTTTTAGAATTTGACATGAAAAAGAAAAAAAGAAGTTATAAAATCTATTTCAATCCTAGTTGTTTTGTGATATTTTAATTTCTATAATTTGTACGTATCTTAATTAATAATTTATTCCGAAATAAAATCAAAATAAACCATGGTTTTTTTCAAAAACTAGTAATTCAATGAAGTTACATCATACAAAATGTCATCAATTATTGGAACGTTAAACATAACTTCATTGAATGAATATTTTTACTATATGATAGCTTGTTCGTATCGTATTGGCTTAGAAAAATTACAATTACAAGTATTGCCGACAAAAAAAAACGATATATAGCGAACTTTGACAAAGGTATTTCGCTTAGTTCAATCGGAAACATGTGGAATAGTAGAAAGTGTCAAATTTCCGATTGTGCCAAACAAAATACCTTTGTCAAAGTTCGTAGATTTTTAGATTTTTTATTTATTCGACTATTACATTTTTCTATATGATTACAAAAATGCTGCGAAATCCAACTACAGTTATTATTATTTATTGTTGAGTACATGAAGTTTTAATAAATTAAAAAATTGAGACAAATCTTTTCTTCATATATTTATTTCTAAATCAGATGTACATTTCGACCACACAGTGGTCATCTTCAGATAAGACTTAAGACAATTAAAAGTTATTACTTTAAAATACATAAGCTGTAAAGTGTTTTATTTATATTTTCAAAATCCGTAAAAAAAATTTTTTTTTATATATTTATTTAATGTTAATTTCCATTGACTAGAATTCTTACTAGTAACTGATGTTTTTATTTCGGACTATATTTTCAATTTGGAAATACTGAATATAAAAAATTCCTATCTGTATTATTGGAATAGATACAAATAACTATTTTTCTTTTTCGTATAAAGTATTAGAAAATCGTAGCATCCAGTATATTTTTTTTTTTGATATGCAACAAGTATTTGTATGTTTTTGAAATTATGGTGTATTTTATTCAACTGGGATTCAAAACTAGAAAAATAATGACAAAGAAGCAAGTATTTGCAACAACAATTTCCTTTATCGTGTTCACATTCATCTTTAATATTTAATCTATTTTTCATCATAACAATTTCGATATTTGTATTTCTTAAACATATATATATAACCAATAAACATAATCTTTTATTGTTTATTTTGAATTAATTATATAAATAGTTGAAATAAATATTTATTCAATACGAATGATTATTGAACCTAGAAATATCGATATTTTTATTATTTAACAAGTTAAAGGAAATCATAAAATAAACAATTGTTTTGTAATAGATATTGCTATATTAGAAAAATATTTCAAATTTACATTAATTTTACATGAAAATAAAGTATTTGCTGTTTTAGTAATTCAGTACAAGTAACAAATGTTACAAAATTTGACTAGTCATAAAAACGGATTAATTCGTTAAACAAAAAAAAAAAAAACTAGTAATTAATTATGTTACATAAAATCTGACAGAAGACAAAATTGGACAATATATTTATCAACAAATTCACCGAGGTAATATCGTATTAATATCTTACAATTAACAAAAAAAAAAGAAATTATAAAATCAATTGAAAACAATATTTGTGACCAACTGAATAAAATGCAGTTATAAGATTTATATTCTCTAAATTTGGCTGAGCGACTTCTAGCTGTTCTCGGCTGGCTTCTCCTGCGGCATAAAGTCCAACGAAGCGGAATTGATGCAGAAACGTTTCCCGGTGGGTCTGGGTCCGTCATCGAACACATGGCCAAGATGGGCACCGCATTTCGCACAGGATACCTCGGTCCTTATCATTCCTGGCCGCGCAACCAGTAGTAAAAGGTTTCCGCCCACTGATTTGGGGATTTTTGGACAGGGAGAAAAAAAGACGAGAGACGGGACATTTTTGCCAAACAATCGACCAATCACACAAAGCATACAGGAAACCAAATCAGGAGGAGAAAAAAAACCAAAATATATGATACCCAAATGTGTACCACGCATCCCAGGATTGAAAACAATGTGACGAAAATTATGAGAAGGAAAGGAAAAGGGAAAAAAGAAAACAGTTACATTAGCATCCCACAGAAAATGGTATGAAAACGGACGGAAAAAATCCACCACAACAGACGAAACTACATGCAATTATTATTCATATTGAATTTGCTCGTTTCACTACCATGCAATTTATAATCCACTGCCGCGACAAATCTGCTGTTTATATTTCTTAAACGACAATTTACTATCAGATTTTTACTATTAGTATTATATTAAAGTGTTAATAACTATTTTTCAATACCATATTCTCTCTTTAATACGGAGAGTAAATTTTACCAGCATTTATAGAACCGAACCTTTAGCAGCAGACACTACATTTTGAGTAAACACGGCAGCAAAATATTTGAGTATAAATGTTTTAAAAATTTAGAGCATGCATGCGCAGGATAAATAGGCGATAGATACGGAAAGAGTAAGTATTTCTATACAACTGATATTTAATTATAATACATTTTGTAATAAAGTTTTGTAGTGAATCGAACAAACTGCAAAATTTTATCAGAAAAACAGTGTTGGCAACTTTTATTAATCAAACCACACAAACACAAAACAGGCGATACAATTAGGAAGTGGTAAGGAATAATTTTGTTATCGATGAAAATATTAAGGAATCTTAACTTATCAGTGAGAAAGTGAGTTTTTTTTTTATCAGGGACTTTATTCCATTGTAAAAATTTTCAAAATATTTTCTTAAACTATTTTACCATTAATTTAATCAAACGTTTAATATAATTATTGCTAAATTGAAAATTTATACAATTAAAATATTGTTGATAAATTAATTAATTTATAATTGTTACGAAATGATTAATTAAATAAAATATTTTATCACTGAACGTTATCAAAGAAGAGTGTAATAATTTGTAAGATTGAGAAAAACAAAAATTAACAAAGGGTAGATTGATCTCAAATTATTATCTATTAAGGTCAAACATCTAGCGATAATTTTACAAGAAAAATTTATTACCAATTAAAAGAAAAATAAAATTGAAACACAGAATTATAGAAAAATAAACACTTACCAGTACTAGTATCTTTGCTTAATTTGATTTTTCCTTGTTCCAAAACGTCGTTGAATGCTGGCCAACCGCATCCACTATCGTATTTTGTATCCGAACTGAAAAGTTCTTGCGAACATACAATACAAATGTAAGTACCAGAATCGTAAGTTTTGTTATAACAACCTGTAATACAACCCAATCGTAACTTATTACTTTCGTTTTCAAAATTATAATTTCAATAAATCACCTGTAAAAGGTCGTTCGGTTCCTTGTTCTTGTGTCACATGATACTGCATGGGAGTTAATTTTTTTTTCAAATCTTCTTTGTCAACCATTTTTAAATACGCTAAAGAAAAATTATAGTTATAAAATATATTCATTACCAAATCTGGTGGAAAAGAATACACCCATTTCCAATTTTGGGCATGCTTTAAATGAATCAAGAATATACACCTGTTGTTGTATGTAAGTTAATATTTTGTTCAATTTTAAAAAATTTATATGTTGCTGGAATCCAACGACTAATTTTAGATATATTTCTAATTCCATACATACCGTATTTTAGTAAACTTTTTTTTTATATGTCAAACTCAAAATTATGTAATGACAGGCAGCTGTGTCGTAAGTCGGAAACTTGTGAGTAAAGACTAATTTACACTATAAATGATCAACATCGCATGTTATTTTTGATAGCAACAGAAATGATAAAAAAAAAATAATTTTTAATTTAAAATTGACAGTAATTGCATACATTTTTCACACATCGTTTCATATGGATTTAAATAAATTCAACAAGAACTACATATGTAATAATGAAAATTTTAAAATAAAGTCAATATTATCTTTTGAAGATATAAAATATGCTCGATATTTACGTTCATCTTTTAAAAATTTCTTCAATGAAGAAAAATATGTTAATATACATTCTCCTGGATCTAAACGAAAAAAACGAAATTCGCAAATAACAGAAATAGACGTTCCAAAAGGCATCATTTTCTATTATTCTAATAATAAAAAGCAAAATTTAAATAAGAATTTGTACTTGTTATTGTGGATCTTGACACAGATATTATTCTATTGCAACTTATTAAATATCCTGCCATGGGGGTCAGGTATAAAAATATATAAATATTTATTAATAAAAATTTAAATTTGCATTTACATATTCTATGTAGGTGTTCCTGTAAATATATCTCTTCAAAAATATAACTGTCAAGTGGAAACTAAACCTAAACAAGAGGAATACACAATTGAACCTAATTGGGAAATATTTAATTAATGATTTGTATATTTATGTATAATAAGTATGAAAGCGAGAAAATAAAGTGCGCAAAATTTGCAAAATCCAATTTTATTTTTCATATTATTTGGTTATTTTACAATCATGTTGGTAATAGAAAAAAAATTACCAGTAATTGTACAAAATGCAAATGGCGTTTGTTGTCCCTGCAGTGTATTGTACTTGAAATGTTTTTATAAAAATACCATGAATTTATAATAATTATTCATGTATATGTGTATAATGGAATAAATAATGAAGGACCTAAAGCGCAGTGTTTCTGTTCAAGTGATTGACAGTGACTTTGCACTGCTGCTTCCAAACGGTATTTATGAAATTAAACAGATGGAACCGCGCTCCAAACTTCGGAGTGTCATAATCATATGCATATTTTTGGCTATTTCTGGCATAATCGGATTTGGATATTTTTGTCCAGATCAGGTAAGTCACACTATTATTCTATGATAAATTATCTAACATTACCGAGTTTTTCAATTCGTTCAGGTATGCGCTTTATCAAATCGCGAATCTGTGTTATCATTTCAATCAGACGGCCTAGGTAAACCATTACCAAGCGGATGGGTTAATGCAAAAGCTGGCCTAAGTTATGAAGAAGTTCTTCACGAAGATTTTTCGTTTGATATCGATGCTCATGATGTGATGGTATTTTTACATATTCAAAAAACAGGTAAATTTTATATTAACACAGTAGTTTTACACTAATTATAATATAAGTATTGCTTTGCAAATATAATTTTCAACAATTTTAATGAGTTTTTAACATATAAAAAATCTGCATATAAAATTACAAATGTTAGTTTATATAGAAAAATAATAATAATTTATAGTCAATGAGAATATTAATTAAAATAAAATTTCAAATTGTCATTTCTTTGTTCAAAATTCTTAATTTTATTGTTAAAAAAAAAACAAATATTTGTAGCTTGAATAAATATTTATTATTGTTTCTGTTTTATTATTATTTTGTTTCTTATTTATTGTGCACAATATTTTACTTTTTTGACTATAAAATATAAATAATTTATTACTTTTATTGTGAAAATCTCGAAGAATGTAAACAATAGAATGCAAAAAGTTTAGAAAACATTCTATTTATAACATGAATAAATGCTATTTCAAGATTTTTTTTTTTTAAATGTAATAAGAATAAAATTAAACGTGACATTTACGCAAAATAAATATAGAATTTTTCGTATCTATACAACACATTGTAACAATTGTCTTTTCTCATCATAAAATTAACGAAATTTATGACATCATCGCTTTGTACGTGTGTGAATTTGTAATAAATAAATATTTTATCTATTAAAAATGTAGAATATTATTAGCTTACATTTTTTTACAGCTGATAAGTTTTTTGTTTTTTGAAATATGCTAAATTAGCAATAACTTCTATAATTTTTGCAAATAACGAAAATTAGATTTATCATATTAATTGATAGTTGAAGCTAGTTAAAAGGTGTTAAGTAATAACTAACATATCCAATATTTGAAAGAAAAACATGACTCATGATTATTGTAATTTATCATGCTTCAATACTCATTTTTCTCATGTTCAGTGCAAGCACAATTTATTTAGAATCTATGTTCATGCCGGAAAACCGAGCTAGATTTCTTCTACGTAATGAATCAAATATGCCTCATGAAGATCCTCATGAGTTAATAAAAAAGCTTTCGGATTAAGTTAATCGTTTTTTTTTTTTTCGGAAATTTTAATTTTCGCATTTGTTTTGCAGGTGGTACATCATTCGGTCGACATTTAGTGCACGATTTGGATCTGAAACGACCGTGCACGTGTCAGAAACGTCGGAAGCGTTGTTTCTGTTTCCGGCCGCATTCCGATCAGAATTGGCTGTTCAGTCGCTATACGACCGGATGGCGTTGCGGTTTACACGCCGATTGGACGGAGCTGACAAATTGCGTCGATGGCGTGCTGGATCAGCTCGAAGGTCACGAAGCGAAACGCCGATATTTCTATATTAGTTTGCTGCGCGAACCTGTTGCACGATATCTCTCCGAATATCGTCACGTTCAGCGGGGCGCTACGTGGAAAGGTTCCAGGTAGAGACATTTATTTTTGGTATTCATTAATAAAAATAATTATTTAAATAAAAAACAATTTAGTATATCATGTTTTTAAGATGAACTGAAAAGTATAAAATTGATTCTCCTAGTCCCATACAGATTGTTAAGAAAATTTGTGATTGTGAATTTGTAATAGCTATGAAAATACTTGTACGATTTAAAACGAAAAATGTGGGACGCAACGACAGCTACTCTATACACTCTTTACTATTATCTATTGAATGCGCTCACCGTTTTAATACCAGAAATTTAATCTCTCTAATTGTCAAATGTATATATGTTTCTCCAGCATCTCCTCCTAAACCCCTGAACCGATTTTGATGGGAGTGGTGTCATTTTAATTGGTTCATTCCCTATTTGAAAATAGGCAAGTTTCATCTTTCTACGATTTCATCTTGGTTATCAAAAATTTGAATCAAATTATGTTTATAATGCAAATGTCAAAAATGACAGCTGTGTGAAGTTATCTACACTACTGATAGAAGTGTTGCTTTTGAGTAATATATAATAGTGCAATTGATATTTTATTATTATTATTATTTGTTTATTTATTTATTTTTATTATGTTTATATGTTTAATTACTATTTTCGACTTCAAACGTGACCTTTTAAGGGTCACGGGTTTCCTAGTAATATTTTAATTTCTGGTGTGAGGCTGCCTGTTTAATAAAAAAAACATTTTTTGTTTTAGACATATGTGCAAGGGCCGAACGCCAACACTTCAAGAACTACCACCGTGCTATACAGATTCGTCATGGTACGGTGTCAAATTGGACGAATTCGCCGATTGCACATCGAATCTAGCCGCCAATCGTCAAACACGAATGCTGGCCGATTTGGAATTAATCGGCTGCTACAATATAACCTATATGCCGCAAACGGAACGCGATCGTGTCTTACTCGCTAGCGCCAAACGTAACTTGGCCTCGATGGCGTATTTCGGACTAACCGAATATCAGAAAATCTCCCAATACATATTCGAGGAAACATTTAATCTCCGTTTCGCCATACCGTTCGAACAGAATAACGCGACCGTTTCCAGTTTGACAATGTCAACACTGACAACGGAACAAGCGGCAAAAGTTAGTCATTTGAATTCGCTAGACATCGAGTTGTATGCGTTCGCAAAGAAGCTACTCTTTCAACGATTCGAAAAGTTGAAATCGCGCGACGGTGATTTTCGCGAGAGGTTTGAACATTTGGGTGAATTGCCAACCAGGGCTGGTGTCACCGGATTCGATTGGGACAATTTATTGGACGACACAACACCGAATACGTTGCAGTGAATTTATTTTTATGAATGAAACATGAAAAAACAAATCTCAGACCAAATGTAGATAGACAGATAACGTCTACACACTACACAAGTATTGTAAAATTAACCATTCATTGCTGTTACGTCGTACAAAACTTTATCAATTATGCGTGATATAGAAATGGCGTGCACAGTCCAGTTATTTTATAATAAAAAGTGATAAAACATAACTTTGTTATCGTAAATAGAGTCAGGTATTTATGACGTAACTTTATTGAATGACTATTTTTACTGTAGAAATCTAGAAAAAACAAATATTTTATATACATAGAATAAAGATAAACCTGCCTAATGTGATAATGGTTATTACTCACACTAAAATACTAAAAAAAAAATTATATTTTTAATATAAAAACAATTTTAGATTTAAATTCTGTTAATTATTTTTACTAAACGACATTTCGGCGAAAGCTAAACGCTCGTCTTCATCAGGTCAAAAATTTATCAATTTATACTATGAGTTCGGAAAAATATTTTACTATATTATATTTTATTTAATGTTAGGTTATGTTAGCTAATGGCAACGTCAGATCAGAAACAGTCACTTGATTTATCCTCCTATATTTATCTTTATTCTACATAGTTTAAAATTTACGCTATCGCACATAACCAGTTTTAATGTCATAGAAAAATACGACGTTATCTGTCTGTTTATATTTTATCTGAAGAAAAAAAAAACCGTAGATCTTTTCACCCGCATTTGAACTTACAAAAAAAAAACACACCACAAGAAATTCAGACTGCATGCGGTAGCTATTTATAATTAATAAGTATACGAATCATATCGTTAGATAGTGTGATTTTTTCTCGTAATGCGATGTGTATTTTTTTTTTTTATTATTATTTTATTATGATTATTTGCCAAAGATTTAACCGATGAATGTTACTGTTTGCTCGTATTATTTTTAACCGGGAGATGACAATCGAATTTTGGGGGGCCATACGAATATATATTTGTGATTTAAGTTTGTATATTTTAGTACATGAAACGTAATTTGAGCATTCAATTTTATTTAATCCGAAACTAATGTTGCAAGTTTCTTTACATCTCTTTTTCTAGTAAACATAATTTTTTGTTATTAATAGTTACTTTAAGAACCAGTTGTAAAAAATGTTGTTAAACATAAAGTGAGTTAGCAATATGGTTAATATATTAACGGACAAATCCAGTTGCATAGTAAATCACTAATTAAGTTAAGTTAATAACCTTTTGTTTTTATTTTATAATCTCGACAAAAAAACTAGAAAAGTCATAGTAAAAAATCTTTCAGAACTCATTATCTGAGAATAAAACTTCTTTCGGCTCTAGTTTACATTAATATTAAATATTAATATAAACTAGAAACCTAAAGCCGTTTTATTCTAGAAAAGTTAGTTTCGAAAATTATCTATCAAAACTGAATGCTCTAAAAGTAGTTTGGGATGTTTATGAATTTATTACTCTTATTAGTTTATTTATTTTATTATTTCTACGTAATTTTATTTTATAAACGATAAGTTTATACTGATTTCTAGTCTGCTTTAAATTCTCCTCTAATTTATTTTTACCTAAATAGTTTTATTTACTTTGTGTTTTATTTTTAGTGTCAATTAAATATTTATATAATATGAGTCATATTTTATTTAAATTTGCATCATAAATATTTAATTAATCGCTTATTCAATTTGTAATTATTTACATTAATTATACTAGGAATGAACAAGAGTTTCGCATAATTAGTTTTTCTACGGAGAATTTTTTATTTTACAAAATAATTTGTCAATTGTAAAAAAACTGTGACAGTTTGTTGTCACGTATAAAATATTATATAAACTTAAGTTCTATTTAAATTAAAATTACTTAAAATTTTAAGTTTACAACAATAAATAATTATGCTATTAGAAGTTTGAAAAGTTGACAAAGAAGTATCATTAATTGTGAAAACGAACAATCAAAATTTTATTATAGCTAATATTATTATGGAAAAAAACCTGTCCAAAAATTTTGAGCACTTGTTATAAATTTTACACTAATTGAAATGGAACCTAAGTTTATATATTTTTATTTAAAATGTCCCTATGCTTATTATAAATTATCCTGTATTTTTATGAAGGAATAACGATAATTCTTTTTGATTCGATTGTCATCCTGGGATGGTATCAAAGTTTACGTATTTTGTATATTATATATTCACGACCGAATATGAACTGTGTTCATATTTATTTTACTAATTTTTATTTTATATTAATAATTCATTGTTGAATTTTTGATATGCGACGTACCGCGCGATGAATTATTTCAATTCATATGCATAAAGAATATTAAGTACAACTATTGCGGTTTCGAAACGTTACTGCCATATTAACGATAAGTTTTTAAACTTTCGGGAACAAAATAAATTTTTTATGACGTATTTATTTGTCTTATTCAGATATACTTTAAAACAAGTTATAATTAATTTTTTTGAAATATTATTATAAGTAACAATCATGAAATTTATAAATTTTTAATTAAAGGTAAATTTTATTTTATTATTAATACAGAACTAGAACCTAGTTGTATTATATTTATTTATTTTCGGTATATGAATTTTTACAATTCTTCCGTTTTATATAAAATGGCGTTCATAAAAAATTTCTTTTGTTTTTCAAATTGTATTTGTTGATTTATCTATTTTAAGATTTTATTTCTATTTGAACGTATTTGTAAAAAGAAGAAAAAAACAATGTACTGACTGATTTTTATTTACTCCATGTTAATTTTAAGGTACTTATGAGTTTTAATTTTATTGTATAAGTTCTGACAAACGTGCACAGAAATTTAGGACGTAAAAAAATCAATTATGACAAAAGAAAAAACGACTTTTAAAAAAGAATAAATTAGTTTATTATATATAATTACACATTTTTACTAATTAAAATACAATTAAAAATAAAATGCAATACTAAAAAAACAAAAAAATATAAAAAAATGATATAGTTTTAGTGGCTATTTTGTAGAACAAAAATAATAAAAAAATCATATTTTATATTAAATGCAATAAAATTTTTGGTACAAGAAACACCATTTAATTTGTGTTATGTATGAGTTTTAAGAATGTTTTATTAATGATTATGATTAATCCACATTCGAGATCTCTTTCCATTTTGTCCACACTTTTTTTTGTTTTGTTTTGTACAAAAATATTTCAAAGAAGAGATTGCTCTAACATGATGCGTTCAAAGCCGGCAGGAGGTGGGAAATTAAAATTTTCCAAAATTATATCTAATATGGCCCCGTCGTCAACTAAAACAAGAAAAAATTATAATTATTACATTTATTTATTAACACGTTTGAGTGGCCAAATAGTGACCAAAAAATCCGCTCGATGGAGCAGATTTTTTTACTAGTTCCCCGTTTCTCATTCTTATATTTTTAATTTTTTATTCCGAAGTTTCATTGAAATACATAGGCCCGTATTCTCAACTTTGTTGTAATGTTAAAAATGTATTTGACATTTATTTAAAATTGCTTTTTAAGCATTTCAATTTTATAATAACAAATATGTAGGTATAACAATAATAGAAAAACCATGTTTGATAAAAGAGAACAAAATTAATGATACAAAAAAAAGTGAATATGGGCCGAAGTAATTTTATCGTTTGTGACTCAGCGGAACTGAATCCGTATAATTACTTTTTACAAAAGCGTTTTTTTTAATAAAGTTTACAAAAACTATTAACATATGTGATAACTTTTTAAAAGAAAACGTCACTAATTATTTCTAAATTTAAAATTGTATTTTATAAATCGAGTATGAAATTAAATTTTGAATTAAAAACAAAACATGTTATTAAAGTTTATCTTGTAACTTTCAATTGTTTCACTCTGTATAATTACTATAGTAATCAATTTTGTTTAAATACTTGTAAAATGTTTCAAACATTTTGCTTACCATATAAAGCTGGATACACAGTCCCTTTAACATTTGTTACTGGACATTCTAATTCTTTTCCATTAAGGTAGAATTTTAACTGAATGTGGTCGTACGATACTCCAAGAATATCTCCTTCGCACGGTAATTGTTGTTCGTTTGTATTTGTCGAAGAATTATTACTGTTCAGTCTATATTGCTCTTGTTTATTATAACGTATGGCATTATCGCTACATAAAGCCCAAGAATTTTCGTCCATACCACCTGTTACACACCACACCATTCAAATGATGAAATTTACAAAGAGAATATCTTTAAAATGAGTTTACCTTGCGTTAAACTTAAATTTGTTTGTCGCGTAGCTAATCCGATGCCCCATGATCCACCCTGTTGTATTTTAACTTCGAAATAAGATTTTGATTGAACCAATGGAGCGTTTCCCAATGCACCTCCTGAACCGCATACGCGTTGCCCACCTTTGACAATAACAACTTCGTATCCTAAAACATGATATTTACATGTTTTTCCGTAACATACGTTTCATTGCAAAATAAAATACCCATATAAGCTGTGTCTAATTGAATAGGATTTTCACGAGGTATATGTGGAACAGTGGGTGCAAACCCTAATCCGTCCAAGCAACCTCTTAAACAACAAAACATCACTTTCATTTATATTTACAACGGCGATTTTTATAACCTATTTTTAGATTTCTGACACTTAGTTCGAATGACAGCCGATCTGGGAACTTTTATTATTTTGCGATTGGTAATGATGAAAATAAAACGCACACACACAAAATTACCGCAACGCCCTCTACATAATTTGCGTTTGATGCACATTAACCTGTATTGAGTGATTTGTGTTGATTTATTAAAAACGTTATTCAAAAACAAGTATTTGTTAAACAAATTGAATATATTTTAAAATTATTATAGTAAGTATATTTAATAAGCGTTGTAATACAAAAAATTTGCTTGAAATTGTGTCGTATTTTATTTGGTTATTTATTCTCTAACATGATGGCGTCGGTTTGCATAAACTAAATATTTGTGTTTTTTTAGTGTAAAAACAGATTATGATGAGGAGAAAAAGTGAAAGAAATAAATCAAAGTCATCATCCGAGAAGAAATCCGTTGAAACACCAACGAGAAAATCGAAACGTCAATCTCGAAGACGAAAGCGATCAACATCGCATTCGAGTAGTGACGATTCAGATGACGCTCCGTTAAAAGCTTCTGTAGCTGAACCGGTGGTAGAAGCTCAAGTTAGTCCACCATCCGACGAGCCAAAAAAATCTGAAAGTCATTCTAATTCTGACGAAGATAAACAGGAGCAACCTATATGGAAGGTTAAAGCCAGTGATACAACTAGTGGTGAAATACAGAAATTGAAAATCTGTTTACAACGACCGCCAACAACACCGGAACGAAGTGAAAAATCACCTCGTAGACGACGAAATAAAGCATCCAGCCAATCGGATGATGCTTCTATAACACCGGAAGAGAAACCGCCACATAGTCGCAGACGACGTAGAGAGAGTCCTGCTGCGTATAATACAGCCGGAGAGAATTCTGCACCAGAAATTGATACGGAAAAGGACGAATGTATAACTATAATTAAGGAAACTAATGAAGTCATAATTGGAAAAGGTAAGTTAGATAGTTCACAGACAAGCCAGAAATCTGAGAATGAGGAATCTGTACAGGACTCTCGGACAGATCAAATGCAACCTGACGAGAGTCTGATACAATCTAAAATTAAGCAGGACATCGTCGTCATCGAGATAACACAAGGCGAAGATGATAAACAGGAAGCAACGGAAACTAGCGATGATAAACAACCAGCTGATAATGAACAACACGCAGAACCAGAAATAGCAGCAACAATCGAACCCGAAACGGAAAGCAATAAGAATAAAACGGACAAGCCAGATGTAAAAATCGAAGCTGCTGTTCTAGAATTAGAACAAAAAGTTGATGAAGAAGAATCACCGAAAGAAATAGTTCAAGAAGAACCACATACCGAAATGGTTCAAGAAGAACTACAAATGGAAGTGGTTCCAGATAAACCACATACAGAAATGGTTCAAGAAGAACTCCAAATGAAAGTGGTTCCAGAAAAACCACAAGAACTAGTGGTTCAAGAAGAACCGCAGACAAAAGTGGTTCAAGAAGAACCGCAGACAGAAGTGGTTCAAGAAAAATCGCAGACAGAGATGGTTCAAGAAGAATTGCAGACAAAGGTGGTTCAAAAAGAACCGCAGGCAGAGGTGGTTCAAGAAAAACTGCATGCTGCGGTTATTCAGAAAGAATCGCAGAAAGAGGAGGTTCAAGAAGAACTACAAAAAGAAGTGATCCAAGAAGAACCACAGAAAGAAGTGATTCAGGAAGAATCACAGAAAGTAGTGGTTCAAGAAGAACCACTGAAAAAAGTAGTTCAAGAAGAACCACTGAAAAAAGTAGTTCAAGAAGAACCACTGAAAAAAGTAGTTCAAGAAGAACCACTGAAAAAAGTAGTTCAAGAAGAACCACTGAAAAAAGTAGTTCAAGAAGAACCACTGAAAGAAGTGATTCAGGAAGAATCACAGAAAGAGGTTCAGGAAAAGTCACAGAAAGAAGTGGTTCAGGAAGAACCACAGAAAGAGGTTCAGGAAAAACCACAGAAAGAAGTGGTCCAAGAAGAACCAGAAAAAGAAGTGGTTCAAAAAGAAATACGGAAAGAAATAGCTGAAGAAGTAGAAAGTGTTGAGAAAACTGAACAAGAAACTGTAGTACAAAATGAACAACAAATTACTGAAGAAAAAACAGAACAAGTGCAATCACCAAAGCAAAATGAAGATAATGAAAAAAATCTAGAAATGCAAACAAAAGTTATCGAAGAAGAAGCTGAGAAAGACGTTTCGAATAAATCTTTAGAAATAGAAGAATCTGAACCTGTCAAACCAATCGAAAAATCAAATGAACAAGAAAGTATGGCGCAAGAAAATATTGAAACTTCAAATAAAATTGAACAAACTTCAAATACACCCGAAGAAAGTTGGAATAAAACCGAAGAAACATCGAATAAGACAGAAGAAATGTCTGAGCAAGATCAAAACCATAGAAAACCAGAGAACGATGAAAGCAAATCGTTTGTAGTTAAAACGGTTGAAGAAAAAGGTGAAACAACAACAAAAAACGAAAAAACAATCGATATTTCTGTTATCGAACAACACGATGATTCCGTGGAAGACTGTAAAAAATTATCGGACAATGATCAAATGATCGAATCAACTCATTCGAGTAATAGTTCGGAACCAGTTAGCAGCATGTTACACATCGAAGAAAAACTCGAAATTACACAAATGGACGATGAATTCGGCGGCGATGTCGTAACGACACGAAAACGAAAATGGGGAAAATATGAAGCGAAATTATCAGTCGAAACTCGTATTACGTTAGATTTTATCAAATCTATACTACCATCGACAAAACTGCTAGAACTCGATGAGCTAAAAATGGAATCGGATGAAATTGTGAAAGAAGCAAAAGTCGTGAAAAAAGAACGTGAAGTTATTATTCAGTCCGCTTTTCCGTCTTCGCCCAAAGAAGAAGATTCAGAGAAAGAAATCTCTAATATCGGACTAAACAGAAAAATATCGATTGTGAATGATGAAGCAAGTAAATTACAGCCACCTCCGAGCCCGCCAAAAAATCCCGTATCGAGTATTTTGTATATTACGAATTTAGTGCGGCCATTTACAATAAAACAACTTAAAGAATTATTGTCGCGAACGGGGAAGATTCTGGAAGCCGGTTTCTGGACAGATAGGATTAAATCACGATGTTACGTGCAATATGAAACTGAAGAGTAAGTTTTTTTTTTTCTTTTACAATTCATTTCTTACCTACGGTTTTAAAATAAGTCGATTTTAAGCCGACAAAAAGCATTGTTGGTAACAACAAATAATTTTCTTAGAAGTTTGAGAAGTTGACAAAAAAGCATCGGTTTGTTGACTAATAATAATTATTGTTAATAAATCAAAATCAAAAATGATTTTTAAAATAAGTTTTTCTAAAAGCATATTTTTAATTATTTAAAATTATAAAGACTCATTCTAATTCATCTATTCGCTTGAATTTAAGCAATTTGGAAGCTTTTTTAGTTATTTGATTTAAAATATTTTTTGTTTTTCAAATAAAATACTTAGATTGTCTTAAATTTTCCATCTTAAATTATTTGAATACTTAAAAAGTCAGATACTTGATAAATGAGAGAACAAGTACATAAAAAAATAATGTATTTTTATATTTTATTTATTTATTTTCGTTACTTTCAATTTTATTAGAATTTTTTTGAATAAATTATTTTTTTATTATTTGAAATGCAATACAATATTTATTTTTTATTCTTTTGTTTTATTGTTTATTAAAATACATTTACAATATAAATAAGTTTCTTGTTATTGCTTTCAAAATTAGTCACCTGACCTGACTTTGGACAATAAAATTATTTTTCTAAAAATATATTGAAATAAAATATTTAATATAATAAAACTGTAGAACTTGTGTTCAAAGTAAGCGGTGTTGTATGCATATATTTCATTTACATATTACATAAATATGTAAATGATAAAACAGAAACATAAAAATATTACATTAATCGTTTAATAAAAATATATAAAATTAATGACAATCTATAAAGGATCAATAAATGATATGTAAGCATTGTTTGTTAATTTTAAGTAAATATATTTTTTAATTTTTATAAACTAAAAATATTTTATATTTGTACTCAATATAGAAAAAATAATTTACGTATTACATTACTTAACTTTTAATAAAATAAAAGAATTTTCCTTAAACCACAAACAATAATTGAAAAAGCTATATACGTATTTCGAAAGCTAAGCTTTCATTAGCTTTTAATCTTTCAAATCTAATTATTAATCTGTATTTAATGAACAGTAATTAATTTCATAAACAAATTAAAAAAAATGTTTTTATTTAATACTAGCAATAAAAATGGCGGTTAATTCTGATCTTCTTCTTATTTGACAATTTTTCATTAAAATTAATTAAAAATTTTATTGTTTCGGTAATTATAATTTGCAATAATAATTTAATTAAGTGTTTGTGTTAGTAAACATTTGTTTAATATTAGCTTTTGTGTATAATATTTATGGAAAACAGTGTAATTATTATTATAATTATTTTTTTAGAGAAGCTGAAGCAACGCGAAACGCATTACATGGTGTGCAATGGCCAATTGGTAATGGCAAGAAAATAATGATCGATTTCGGAACATTAGAAGCAATGGATGAAGCGAGAAATGCGACAATTGAAGCACCTCCTGTTAGTGTTAAACCTGTTCTTGAAAAACCTGTTGAAAAGGTAATAATATAAAATGGGCTTTAGGAGATTTAGTTCTGTATAAATTTTAATGAAAAATCGATGCTTCGACGTACTTTACATACATAATCATGAGGAAAAATGATACAAATAAATAAACAGATCGTAGAAACAAGTTACTAGGTAACAAAATAAGTAACTAGATTATAAATTATTAATTAAAGGAAGCCAAATTTTATTTATCTATTTCTTTATAAATTTCTATTGCTTCTCTTATCAATCTACTGTTAATATTAGCTGTGTGTTTTTTGTATTGTTTGCGTTGATAATATTTATTGCAACTCGCCCCGGATATATCTATTGCTTCATTTTAAAATAAAATACTCAAATATAAATGTCAACCAGTATCAAACACGTTATCAAATCTTAAACTAGGTAAATTTCAGCAAAGCATTAGCTAAATATCAAACTCAGTAACGGTAAGGGGGGAAGCAATTCACTAACTTCGAACTCAGTTACGAAAAGATAAATAAAACAGCTATTATTTCAAGGTTACTGATATTTGCTGATCTGAGCTGAGTTTTTCGGTAAAAAAAAATAACAGCTATTGTTGGGTCTTGCAATTATTGAAGTACCTTCGAAACAAATTAGTGTCTGGAAAAGAATAAATATCAAAATTTTGTAGAAGAAAATTAATTTCTGGAATTAAAAACAAAAGACAAATAATAGTACGTTTTAAAGCTATTAAAAAAAAAATTAATATAACTTTTTAATTCTATAATTCCTTTTAATTGAAAATGAAATAACAATTTGTGTGTGTGTGTGTGTTATAGGTTCCAGAATATGAAAAGAAAGAGGAACAGAAAGAGAATAGATGGGAAAAGAATAAAGCGTATGCTCCAGTACGTGAATGGGATCTTGGTAAAGTAGCACAGGATCATAGAGAGCATCGTTCACATAGCAGAGAACGAATTACATCGAAATCGGAGAGATCAGATAAACGACGACACTCACGAAATGAATCACCGTCTAACGGTAAAGGATATTTATCATTTTATTTTTCGTTTAGATTTGAAGGCTCATGCACAGAGTTCTGTTTTTAATTTCTACATAGTCTTAAGGCTGTAAATTTATGCTTTGAAGTTGAAGTATAGAGAAATATGTGGAATCGATTTAAATTTTAAGAGATTAGAAAATGATCTACTGTGGCGAAATTTAAATAAAAATAATATTATAAAAAATCCCAAAACCACACTTAAATTAAAATAAAGCTAAATACGTATTTCGGAAGATAAGCTTCCGTCTTCAGTAGCTAAATAAAATCTACAAAAATCTTACCTGTGATCCCAAATACATAAACACTTAAGCACAGAAGATCACTGGCGATTCGGAAAAATTAAATATATTAAATAAGTAAAACTAAGGTGAACGGGTTGGTTAAAAGTCAGTGGTCAATTTTGATTGGCTTCCGAAATACGTATTTAACTTTATTTTAATTTAAGTGTGGTTTTGGGATTTTTTATAATATTATTTTTATTTGATTTTAATTTTCTAGGTGATAGTTTAAATTCACGTAAAAAGAAAAAAGAAGAACTGCCAGAAGTGAAATTAATGGATGATTTATTCCATAAAACAAAAGCGACACCGAGTATTTATTGGTTGCCTCTTACGCCCGAACAGGTAGGAGTTATTTAACTTTTTCTATTTGCATTAAACCTATACTTTATATTCTTTATTGATATGTATATATTCAAATTATTAATTAAACGATAAATAGTAAGATATTTAAAAAAAAAATAAATTTAAAATTCTTTGTACAGTTAAGTCTCATATATATAAAATAAAGTAAAAGTATATTTACATAATAATAATAATATACAAAATTAGATAATTACTTTGAAATAGTTTCATTTCAGTTTTTTAATTTTTTTTATAACATCTGAAGTATATAGTGACTGATTTGTATTGAAGGTTTTCTACTTACCACAGTAAAATTATTTGCTTTCCGAAAAAGGAACAGTAGATTCTATAAAAAATATAATATTATTTAAAATACACCAACAAAAAAAATTTAATTTGAAAAGTTAATAAATTCAAAAACATAGAAAATTATTTATTTACGATTTCGGAATAGGAAATGATTCTAAAAAAATACAAGATTATTTAAATCGTATTTCTTCATTCTTGTGTCTCCGTATAAACCAACAAAAATATTTCAATTTTAAAACAATTTATATTCTCCGATTTAGGAAAAGAAATTAAATAAATACAAGATTATTTAAAAATATATTTCTTTATTCATATATCTGCGTAAACCAAACAAAAAGTATTTCCACTTTATAACAGTTTGTAAATCCAAAAATCATCTACTACTAGGCACTAGATTAACATAACCTAAACGATTATTGAAAAATATAATGAAAAAAATCAATATATATATGTTTAGATCGTTAAAAAACAACAACAACGTTTACAACGTATGGCTGAACATAAACGACGTATGGAAGAATCACGGCGTGCTGAACGCGACCGTGATTTCGGGCGGGGCATGCCACCACGTTCACGACGACGTTCCCGTTACGATAACGACTAAAAAGTCCCAGCCAACACCACGGTCAAATGAACGGGGGAAATATATCGTTTTTGATATTTTATTCGGAAAAAAAAAATCTATGGGAATTAGGCTACACCAACATCCAAAAACCTAACATCACGTCAGGACCCGAAAAGAAATAAAACTAAACCTAGTCGCTTTGCGCCACCCAAATGACGAAAAATTTACTCATCACGCAAAACGTCTTGTAGTAAATAATGGTCGGTTAATTTTTTACCTTTAAACATAACCTTTATTTCTTTACCAAGATGGATATCCATTTTTTTTCTGTCAGTTAAATTCCTTTTTTTGCTTTTTTGAAAATTATTCTTTATAATTAATTTATTAGCTTATTTACATTTATTCATTAATCATTAGTACAAATTTCGCACTTGCGTCCTGCATGATACAGAAACCTAGAATATTAATCCGGGGCTTCCCTCCCGTTTCCCCATCATTACGTTGCTGACTTCATTATCATGAGAGAGAAAACAAAAAACAAACGCGGTTTTGCATTTTTTCTTTTATTTGTTTGTATTTTGAATGTGTTTTTTTTTTGTTTTTAGTATGAATGATGAATGCGTTAACAGTTTTTATTATAGGACTTCAAAGAATATACGAAAAGCTAAGAATGATTTTTTGTGGTCAGGCTTCGCTTAATAAAATGCCTGATTCAACAACCACTCTGGCAGCCGGGACGAAAAGAACGAAAGACTCTGTGTATTATTGTATCGAAATTGAAGGTCAGTTTAAATCGAATTGTTCGATGGATGCGGGCCAACTTATTCAATTATTGTTATCTCGAATTGTTACGACGAGTGGAGGCTCCTCCTGTCTTTATCACTGTTTGCTGAAAAAAACGAGAATGAAAACGTCCAAAAAAAAAACAAACTAAATGAAAGTGTCTATTTGATAAAAACTTTTCTACGCATTCTACAACTGCGTATGCGGAAAGCAACTTTAAAAACTAAATAATAGAGAAGATACAATTCGAAAAATAAAAACTTTGTAGAAATAACAGAATTTAAAAAAAAATAAAATAAAAACATTATGTTGTGTCACTATGTGCACGGTTCAAAACTCGATTTATATTACATATAAATATTTATATAACAAAGCACATTGTGTACAATTAATTGATTAATTAATAATTATATAATTAATTGATTAAATTAGTTATGTGTGAATATGATGGTTATTAATTATATAGACAAATTTTATTTCTTCAATAAATTTTATTTCCAACTAAAAAGAACTATTTGTTTTTCTTCTTCATACAACTCACATTTAAAAATGCATGTAAACCGTTTTAAAATACTAAAGTATCGTTCACAAAAGAATAATTTGTAGCCTGTCACAGGAGAAGTGACCTTACTTTAACAATGTAAATTTTGAACTAAAACCTAATTTGTTATTAAAACAATACAAAACTTTATTGCACGTTTTCTCAAACTTGCGAATACAAATTTGAACAGTTTTTGGAATATATTAATATGTATTATTTCTATGAAATTATTGTGAATGCGTGCGCTTTTTTCAGTAGCTCAATATTGACTTTGGTGAAGGGTTAATTATCCTGTGACAGGTCATAATCTGCTTTCAACAAATTGAAGCCAATATATAAACAAGGATAGAATATATAAATATATATTAATCATCTTGTAAAACAGACTTTCGTGTAATATTGTAGGTTTGTTTACAACATATCTAAATTTAAGTCTAGGATTGTAAACAACACTAAAATATTACGACAACAATAAAAACGTAGATTTGTTTATTATTAAAATTATATTTATTTACTTAGTTTAGGTGTCATCTTTTATGAACATACTTTTTGAAAACTACTAAATTCATCTATTCCACTACAAGACTAGTAAAAATATTCAAATACAATTTATTTTTGGGATTTCATTTCAAAAATTTAAAATATTATTTATTTTGTTTCCTTTTGTTAAGTGCGATATAAATTGAGTATTTATTAAAATCTGAAACGAGATTTATCAAAATTTTAAAAGCACAAAAAGCGATTTTAAAATTCACTTAATTATATAAATCTTATTTATTTAAAGGTACCTACAAACTAAGTTTGTAATGTGGGAGTGCTGATTAATTTTATCTGTCTGTATTTATAGTCACTGTAGAAGAACTATTAATGGTTATTTGAAATTGCTTTAGAATTTTATCTAATATTTTTGAAGAACTTCCACAGAAAAATTCAGATGACATTAAAATAATTTAACCCATATTCACATAAAAGTAGTTTTTGACTATTATTTCAATTATGTTTTTGATTTTTTTCTATCATTAAATATAATTAGTTTGTATATATAATATTTTTGTTTCATCTGATATTTGTAACTCAAAACAAAGCTAAATAATTTGAAATATAAATCAAAAACTGGTAACTGGTAAATACGAGTCTTTGTACTAATATTTCAGAATAATGCCCGTATGCATAAACATTTTCGATAAAAATAACGGTTCGTTAAAATGAAAATTCTTGAATTCTGTAAGAAATTTTGTTGCAATATACATAGAAAGATTTCTTACGGAATTCAAAAAATTTCATTTTAACGAACCATTCTTTTAAACGAAAATGTTTATGCATAAATATAGCTTGATTTTATTTAGTACACGAATCTTCTGCTAAGGTTAGTATAATTAAATAAAATCGGTATTAAAATTCGATACTAGATTAGGTAAAAAGTTTGTTAATTCAATTATATTGACCTTTACTCAAAATATTTTAATGACAACTAAATTTATTTAACACAGATCATTTAGTAAATTTTGTTAACTTTCAAAAATGTTTAATAATGCGTTAAAAATAAACAATAAAAGCGCTTTTAAAAGGGGCTATAAATACAGGCCAGTATTTTATTATGAATACACATTTTTTTAATAAGTTTAATTATTTTTAATTACACGCAAAAACGGTGTAATATTTTAACAATTTATTAACACGATTGTAAGAAAAAAATAAAATACGCAAAGGTTTAGATTTGAAAAAAAAATGTGTGTTCATAGCGATGAAATCTAATAATGATTTTTATTTATTATTTTAACTAATCCGTTTTTGTTTTTATTTTGTTTTGGTGTCGTCTAGCTTCCAAATAGTAAACTAATTTGGCCAAAATTCCCTTGTACTGCAGCTACATTGGATGCTACTTCTCATAAACGAGTCGTTCTGTTATAACAACTACACACAACACAACAACAATAATTTAACAATTATTAAAACAGTAGTCTAGTTCTAAAAATTTAAAATAACTAGCTTATTTAAACAGGGCTTTGAACCGAAAGAAAAAAACATTATTTACACGTTTATTTACACAATAATATTTACACGTTTTCATTTCAAGACATTAACTTTGAAATTTCAATAATATTTTGTAATTATTCAATATTTTATTTTAATTAAATCGGCTCTAAAAAAACTAACGGTTTAAAGCCCTGATTTATATAAATTTGTTTGAAGATTACTACGTCAATACACAAATTATGAAACAAAATATATTAGGTAAATATAAATTTTATCTATTCTAAAAATTCTACAGTAATATTTATTCATCGAATAAAAAAAAAACAATTTATATTGAATATTATCACCACGTAACAAACGTATTTTTATATATTAAAATATTTATTTAATTAATAATTTGATTATGAAACCAATAATTATTGATTTTGGATTAAAATATTATTATAGTAGTTTTTACTTACAATGTTTTTAAATTTCATTTATCAAATTTTTAAAACAAAATTATTTTGCGTAATTTGTTCACCTTTTATATGTCTTCAAAATACTTTTGACGTTTATTTAAAATAGTTTTTTTTTTTAATTAAATGTAAATAGTGTATTTATTCAATGAATATTGTTTTGAAAACTACTAGAATTACTAATAAAAAAAACCTCTCAGAACTCATTTTATTAAAATAAAAAAGCCTTAGGTTGAAGTTTTGTTAAATTAATATCAAAAATTAAGAAAACCAACCTAAAGCTTTTTTCTATTTTTAGAATTACTAAATTCCGATAATAAAATCGTATCTTGTCCTTACCTCTCCAACAGCCTTCGTTTCAAATCAGGTGGATAAGTAACGTAGATATAGTGCTCATTCTGGCCCATATCTTTATCGGACGCCGTGTAATAGTCTTCGGTGTAAATTGGCTGATGGGGCCCCGCTCCTTCTACACTATTCGAAGCTGTACTGCCCTGGCCGCGTAACGTATGCGCTGGCGATGGTGTTGATGTATCTGTTACGCTTGCACTGGTTACGCTAATATCATCCGAGCTGAAAGGGTAAAGAGCATTTTTCCTTTTTTTACGATAAAACTCAATGTAGTTTGTAAATTTACCGAATCATTGGGAAACTGTTTTTAGTTTAAAAAATCATTTTAATACTGAGAATATAATATTAATTTATTTTGATGAACTAATTAAATCATTAGTTAAAAATTAAAATATATTAATGGCGATTTAAACAAAAACAAAATACTATGGCCCGTATTCTCACCTCATATGAAAATGTGCTTTTTCAAAAAAGTGCTTTTGACGTTCACTTAAAATCATTTAATAAGCATTTTAAAATAGTTTATTTAAATTTTATAATACCAAATATAATAAAAATGATCAAATATAAAAAAATTATTTATATTTGATGACAAACAGAAGCAAAAAGTTATTTTAAAATTAATGATAAAAGCACTTTTTCACGAAAAAGTGAGGTGAGAATACGGGCCTATAACTTTTATGCATTAATAAATATTACTATAGTGTAGGTTAAATATTGTTTCAATAAAACAATTTTATGAAAATAATCACTGTAGTAGATGTATTTTATAAAACTAAAGATAATTATAAGTTACAGAAAATGATATGACACTTTCATTATTTATTTAATACAATTGATTTACATGGAAACAAAGATTTTTTTTATAATTAATGTGTGAAATTTTATTTGTTAATGGAAAAGTTAAATGGTTAATTATTTTAGATAGCAAAAACAAATTGTAGAAGTTACAAATGCGAAAATTGTTACTAACTTTATTAACAGTAAAAAAAATCTTTCAGAACTCACTATATTAAAATAAAACGGCTTCAGTTGATAGTTATAAATATTGATACAGAACTATAACCTAAAGCCGTTTTATTTTGTTATTTTATTATTATTATTTTATAATGAATACAAAAGTTTTAATTGAAGGTTAAACTTTACCATAAGTAATCTGTTTTTATTATAGTAGCAATAAATAGATAATTCTATTTTAAAAGCCAGTTTAATTATAAAATCTTTATTTATAAGCTTGAGATTATTTCCAAAAGTTAAATTCGTATTCAGAAAGATATTGTATAAAGATATAGCTTTACTTTTACAGTTAAAATAATTATGTAGCTTTGAAATTTTGGACATTTCAAAATGATTGCATAGTTTATAAATGTTTGACATAAAATACATATTTTCGCACGCCAAAAACAGATAGTTTAAAATTAAATAATTTTGTATCTTTTTATTTATAATATAATATTAAGAATTCAATTGACTTACTCGAATAAGACCCAGATAATATAGTAACATAAACATATTCCTAACGACAGAACCATAACGATTACGAAAAGCAGGCCCCATGGAAATACTCGATTATCCGTTTGAGAATCTTCCCAATATCGATCGCATGTCAGGTACCAACAAACAGCTTTATTTAATTCTTCTACAAAATTTCAACACAATTCTAATATAAAAAGGGAAATGAACATATCAAAAATATATTTCTTCATACCTTCAACTTCCTTAAAATCGTTAATTGACAGTTGAATTAAAAGACTCGCTATACAGTCGCGTACTAAAATCTCGCATCTAGTTTTAATCTTTTGTAGTTCTTCGGGTTTGCAATTCGCTTTTAATTTTTGTAATTCTAAAATTTTCTGTTGCTTAAAATCGGCCGGTGGAAGTGCCGCATCTACTAAATCACTTTGACAAGGCGAACTGCCGTTCTGTGATTTGTCGTCGGTTGATGAATTTTCATCAGCTGAAAATATTAAATAGTAAACGAAAAGTAGATTATTTTTGAAAAGTAGCTTACTAGTCTCGGAGGTGGATGGTTCGTCGCTTTTTTCACAGTGATTGTGTGTTTCCTGTGATTGTATTGACGGCGGTGATGATGTTGTCGCAACTGGGGATGGTTTATTTTGACTATAACCGCCACCTCCTTCACGAAGACTGTAACGCGCTAAATCTCTAGGTCCTGACGTGGCTAGTGCCGTTCGATATGCGGTAGCCTCACGCCATATCTCTACATCGGTATTTACGCTTTCGGGAAATGCTATTTTTGCGTCTTGCGTGATTAAAACATTGCATCGCATTATGTCGCAATAATCTGCCAGGCAGACTGCGTCTTCTGCCTGAAATATGATAGTTTTTTATTAGTTATAATGGTAAAATAAATACGAGAAAAAAATTGAATTGAACAGTTAAGGCTCATTCAGTCGGTGGATTCTATAGTATTTTTGTAATCGATATTGAAAAGTAGTTTACGAAAAAGAACCGTATTTATAAGATAAAGTCAGAACATATGTAGAAAATACGTTTATTGTCTGTTGTAAGTTGTCTATTAAAATATTGATGAAACATTACGGATTTTTTGTTTGGAAGTCTGTATTGTTTCGGTTCTATTTGTCAATAAACGTATTTTCTGTCAGATGCTCTGTATTTACAAACGGTTCATTTTCGTAAATTACTTTTCAATTTCGATTACGATTACGAAAATACTATAGAATCCATCCACAGATTACTCTATTTATCACGAAATTAGTGTTATGTTTCTAAACTGCTCTTTCTACTTGTTTATCAAAATACAATAAAAATTTAAGTTAAAATACGTTAATAATCTCAATTATTGATTGCAAATAAAACCAACAACAACTGAAATCGTGCATTTGCGTTGTTTTTATTCATAAATCAGTAACATAACACTAATGTCATAAGTAGAGCAGTCTGAATAAAGTTTTAACGATTACATTTTGTTTTTTTAATAAAATGAAAAGCGGTGATAAATAATTTAGTAATAAATTAATTATCATGTAAAGTAAGCATGCAACAGAGTCACTAAACTACTAGCATTTGGCTGATTGATTGATGTGACTGATGACATACCATGTTAACAATGTTTTTATGTCGATTGTCAAAATGCATATCTAAGTATTTCTCTTCAAAGAATGATTTTCCACAAAAGCCGCATGTCCATTGCGAGGGACGGTGTTGATGTTTGGCTGATTGTTGTGGCCCGAAAATGTCCCGTTGCGGATGAAAGGGACATTCCAGGGGTATACTCACTTTGTACTTTTCTAGCACCGGTATCCATTTGCTCTGTATGATTTTTCGCACGATACGTGCATTGTCTCTCGGACAGGAGATTTTAAACACCATCGGGCCCGGCCATGGTATCAACGATAGCATGAACAGCCCGATGATCTGAATAAATTAAGCATAATAAGTAGATAGCTGCTTTAAATAATACTGTCGTTTAAATATTCATCTGTATAATGCAGTATTAATACTTTATTGATTTTCGGTATTAAACATAATCTTTTATTAGAAAAAAACACTCTTAATAAATTTAGTTGTAAACATACCTGCAAATTAATATAATTGGTCCTCATTCATATTCCGTGCTTTCAACAATATTTACAAACGATACTTTTAAACATTATTATTTCGGTTGAAATCTATTTACATGATTGACGCATTATGACATTTTCTATTTCAAATCTATTCATTTAACTAAAATTCACTATTTATATCGAGAAAAATTATCACCTGCTTTTGTACATTAGAATAAACAGTTTTTTTTATGCAAATCAAAATATATTTGGCTTTAATGGATCAGTGTGCGCCTGTTTAGCAGGCAACTTATTTTACTTGAATGATTGCTAGAAGCAAAAAAAACAGAGCCATCTACGAGACATCTCCGTATTAGAATTTACGGCCTTAGCATCGACAAACGTTTACAGAGCGAATTATGTTCTACATAAAATACTACTTTATTTTAGAAAAATTACATATATAAAATACACGAAATTAATAATTTGTATTCTATTTATATTTATTGTTTGTATTTTGAACATACATTTGTAATTTAACTAGTATATAATCATCAAACATGCAAATGAATCGTACTTCTTTGTCTAACATGTGGGTCAGATATAAACAGATGTGATGTGCGTCAGTCACAGAAAGTGGTGGGTCAGAAGGTAGTGTTTGGTTGTGATAAGTTTTAATTTTTGTGGGTTTTTAACATTCCTTGTTTGTAAAATATGCACATTTATTTGTGAAATTAGTGTTAGTGTGAAACAGGTGCTATAATAGCAACAGTTCTTATTTTATATGGATGAAACGTATTATATTATTAATCATGTTTACATTGATACTATAACATAAACTTCGCTCAGTATTAGCGATAATTGATTTCGTATACAATTGTTATTTATACATCACGATTAGTATAATAATTTCGTTATTCGTGCGGCAAACATGGATCAAACATATATTCATAAGATGCAATATATGTCATTGAATGGAGGCGGTGATACCGAACCATCTTACGGGCGTATTATGGGGAAAAACGATCCCGGCTATAGTCAAAAACAGCGAACAATGGGTGCAATCGAGAGTTTCGCCGTTGAAGGTACAGTGCCCGCGCCACAAAAGCCCGTATCCACCGAATATAAAATGTACGAACGTAATAATATCATTGCCGCATCGAAGTTCGCCACACCGAAGCAAGTCGAGAGCATCGCATCATCGCAAAAAGACACCGCCACAGGGTATAACGGTACCGATATTTACGTACAGTGTGCGAAGCCCCAGGTTAGAAGTCCTCCAAGTCCCACTCATTCTTTGAGCGGTTCTTCGCAGCATTCCAATAGTCCACGGACGAGTGTTGCGGCAGCCAATTACGGCGAGTATGCCGCTTTAAAGAATCAACCTCTGTACGAGAACATCGATTATTATGGTAACCGAACAAGTACACCACCCTATTTTCATCAACTACCCGGTCGAAATCCAGTGGAAGCGGGTAGCTATGAGTCCAGCTTCCGCAAGGCTCAGCCTCAAGTTCCTGCAGGTAATTAACAACACGAAAAAAAAAGGATAATTTCAAAATGTAAATCAGTTATAATACAATTATTTGTAAAAATATTTTCTATCAGTTGAGCTTTCATCTTATTCTGCTTTATCTTTTATATATTTTTCAAAACTTATTTTTGTTACTATCTATACTTTAATTTGTAATAATTATTTGGAAATCAGTGTAGCTTCTCATTTAAATTTTACGTACAGAATGATCAGAAAAAATATTATATAAATTTTATAATCATTTTCAACGAATATTTAAAATTATTATTAATTTCATAAACTTTATTAAGCTTTGTGTAGATATCTGAGTTATAGTAAAAATAACAATTATAATAAAATATTAATTACATTTCATTCGAGAAAAGCAAAATGTCACTTTAAATTATATATCAAAAAAATACTTTTAACTAAAAGTTCTCTAAAAGGAGCTATATATGAATACAAGCCTTCAATTTTTCTATATTTTGTAGATAATCTAGATTATATTTATAAGAAAATTACCTTTTTTTATAATTGAACTTTTATTTACAAAATGATTTAATAAAAATAAACTATTTTGTTTTTTCTATTTTCAAGTTTTTTGTTGTTTTTATAAAAAATTTTGCCGAAAATTGAGAAATTAATCCAATTTCATTATGAACAACTGACTCTTTCGGAAATAATTTACTTTTATTTTAAAACAGACATAAACAAAAACCGAAAGTTTAATAAAAATTATATTTACAAATAATTGTATTTCGGTTGATTTGCAGGTAATAAACACATTACAAAAGAAACAGATTCATCACCTGTTTACGAAAATCTTCAAGAGCTGAACCACAAATCTGGCGGTGCTCAACCGGGGCCACAAGTGCCTCAAACAGCTCCACCTCCACCATATTCATCGAAGAGTCCATATCACAGTCCCCAGCACTTACAACAGTCTCATTACGCCGTAATGCAGCCAAAAGCCGCCAAACAACAACCTTATTACCATCAAACTCCACCATCCACACGGACATTTACCCAGCAACAATTGGACGAAATCAACAGTTCCGATTACGTCTGTATGACTGGAAACATTTCGCAAACTTTATTAACGAATACACCGATACAAACATCGACAACGACAAGTTATGCGCATGGTGCTACCGCTGGTATTGCAGCCGTACCCAAGAGTCCGCCGAAAGAGTTGCCGCAGGTGGTTGTACCGAAATCGCCGAGTCCTACACCTAGTACGGCGAGTAATACCAGCGGTAAGTTGAAGATGAGTGGTAAAACGTTACTGCCCTACAATGTAACACCGCCACGACCTAGAGGACCTACAGAAGCTGAGAGGAAGATTGAAGAGATGACCAGACAGCTGGAGGAGGAAATGGAGAAACAAGAAGAAGAGGGTGAATATTTTGGTGAGTTTATGTTTGCATTCTTTTAAGTCAGATAAAAATATTAATACATAGTTTTTAAATTTTAATTAAATACTATTTGACAAATTTTAAACTAAAAATATATCACATTTCATTTCTATCCTCAAATTTTATTTTGCATTATAAGTTTTAATGAATTATAATACAAATAAGTTAAATAGTAATTTGACGCACTAGATATAAAATACATAGCTTATTATAAAGTATTAATATAAATAAAAATAAATATTTGAATTTTTATGGTTAAAATTAAAATTGAAATTTGTTATCTCTTGAGGTTACATTACGAATCACATAAATTATAGTTAAATATATTTTCACTAGCTTATTACATGACTAACATAACATAATTTCGATGATTAATTTAACAAATATATAATTGATTGTTTGTCAATTTTTATTTGCTATTTATCAAAAATATTATTACCGTAATAATTATTTTAAATGACATATTTGCGTTATCATTATTAACAATATATATATATATATAAACGTATTGAATTGATTGCAAAATATAGTATATAAATAGCAGTAACAAAAAAAAAATTATCACATTTAACACAATTAAATGTTAAGTAATGTATGCAAATTAGTTACGCGTAAGAATGAAACGTATGTATGTAATATAATTATATATAGAAGTTTTATTTTCGACATTGTGATGTTGTTGCCATAACGACTAATTGTTTACAAACGTATAAATAGTGACCTTTTATTCATTAACAAGATTTCTTTATAGAAATAAAAAGACTGTTGGACTTTCTCGAAAAACTTTACCAAATAGAAATCTTTTTCGTTATTAATTTGACAGAAAAAAATGACAAAACGTAATATAGTTATTATAGTAAAATTTTAATATTATTTTCAAAAGCTTATTTATAAAAGTGATTTTTGCCAAAAGTACTTTTGACGTTTACTTAAAATTATTTATTAAGCACTTTATAATAGTTAAAAAAATAGTTTAGAAAAACTATTTATATTTGATAAAAACAGAACCACGAAAAAGTGAGGTAAGAATATGGGCCTATATATTTATAATATATAAACTTATACGTGAGAAGAAAAACAAAAAAAAAAAATAATAGACAAGATAAAAAGATCTTTTATTGGATTTTTCAATTTTTGTTTCAGAATTCTTCAAAAAGTTAGTAAAATTTACAATCTTGTAAAAAATTACAAACACAATGGCTCGTATCACCTAACTTTTTCGTGAAAAAGTGCTTTTATCATTAATTTCAAAATAACTTTTTGTTTCTGTTTGTCATCAAATATAAATAATTTTTCTATTTTAGATCATTTTTATTATATTTGGTATTATAAAATTTAAATAAACTATTTTAAAATGCTTAATAAATGATTTTAAGTGAACGTCAAAAGTACTTTTGGCAAAAATCACTTTTATAAATGAGATTAGAATACGGGCGAATATTTTTAAAAAGTGATAAAAGAGAGGAGAGATATAGATTAATTTCTTCGGAATAAAATGACATATAGTTTATAAATATATCGTGTTGGTCTTAAATATTATTTGAAAAACAAAACTATTTTCTGTACATTGCTATCAGAGGGTAACCATTTCTATTAAAACGTCAAAGATATTTATTTATTTACAAGTAATATCCAAAAAGCATTATTGCCTATTTAAAGGATATAAGACAAAAATATATATAAACAAAAATACAAAAATAAAATTGAAACAAATCTCTGAACAGATGTACATTTAAAAATTAATATTATTTGATTTGTAATTGAAGATATCTATCCTGTCTTCAACAGTCTGATAAGCATTCTGAATTCGGAACAGTTTGTAGCGTTGCAGAATATTTTCTCTCTGTAGAAAAATTTTTTTTTTCTTGATAAAGATAGACAAAACATTCCAGTATTAGTTATTTTTTAAAGGTACAATTTATCTAGTAAAATAGATTTTTCTTTATAGTTTTATGAACTTAAATTTTACGAAATTACTCTATTGTTCTTGATGAAATGTTTACGTAAAAATCAATAAATATATGTATAATTTCCTCTATAGAATGAAGTGTTAAATACAACACATTCCTTTTTGTTATTTTTTGAAGGTAAAATATTTCGTGTGTGTGTCTATTGCTTCATTATAGTATTATATGGCAATGGCCAATATATTTATTTACCGAAGTGACACTTACCATGTGTCCACTTAAAATTCTCTATGTTGCTTTGTATTCAATATAACTTACATAAATACCTACTCATACACGCTATTCATAATTTGTTTATCGTATGTCATTTTGGAATCGTAAAATTATTATTATTGCAATCGAAAAAGAAATTTCAATATTTTATTCATGATTTTCAAGATGATTGTATCAAATATCTTAAAAACTTTTATTTAAACTTTTAAATCAGAACTGAATAAAGATAAGTTATAAGATTGTTAAATTCATTAGAATTTGCGTATTTTAAAAATAAACATTCCTATACTTAAAAAATTGTGAATAATTTACAAAAAAAGAATACAATCATTTGTATTCAATTTATTGTTGGAGAATAACCTTGATTCTTTTAATAAATACGTATATTAATAAACAATGCAATAATTATTCATGTATTTATTGTACTCTGATAAGTTTTAGAAAAAAAAGTATTCGTTATTATACTTAATATTATACATGAATGAAAATATTTTTTAATTTTTTTAAATAATTAATTTATTACGATAATATTTTGTTATAATTTATAGTTTATCCATTTTATAATTATTACATAATTAAACATCTTTTAATAATTAAGAGAGAATATTTAAAAAGAAATTGTGTTTTTACTTAACTTTTAATTACTTTTTAATTATAAAATTGTGTTCAAATTGCTTCTAAATAATTTTAATAAAATCCAAGAGTCAATATTTGAATTTAATTTTTTATTCAATAGATGAAAAATTACAATTTATTTATACTAAATTATAAAATATATAAATTACTAAGTTTTGTTTTATAAAAATAATATAGATATACAATACTTTTATTTTACCGTAATTACAAACAGTTTAACACTAAATTATTAGTGAAAACAAATAATTAAAATATGTCATAAACTTATTACGAGTTACTAAAAGAATCCAAAACACAGATAATTTATTTATATAGCTTTTTAATAGCCAGAAAAAAACAATAAACAAAATATATACAACTTTATTTACAAATTCATCAAAGTGGATGAAAAAAAGATTTATAAGCGCTCGTTAATATTTGGCACAAAAATCCTAGTAAATATTTTCAAATATGTTCGGTATTCTATGTACTATGTATCTACATACATAACACAATAACTGTAATGTACTGATACATCTATAATTATACACACACAACTACTTAAAGTCTATTTCTGTTTACGAAAACTCGATTTTTCTTACTTTTGTTTTCTGTCATTTGTGGTTTAGTTCGTTTGTCACAAAACTGCGCGCTGATTCTTCACTAACTTAAAGATCACTTAAATTCAACAGTTCACTGATTTTCTTGCAATATCCAAACAGAAAACTCACCCCCTTTATTTTACGATCGAGAAGGCAAACCCGAAGTTTTGGCCTGTGCCGTTGACATTTTACTGTAAGAGAGGTTGGGAATAAAGACGCGACTTTCGGAGCGCGGTGTTTGTTGTATGCAACATTCGCTATGACACAAAACGGTAGCAATAATTTTAACTACAGCGTTAAATTTCCGATTGAATATTGTAAGTTATTGCATGAATATTGTTGATTTGATTTATTGTATTTGCAATCTAACGACATTTATCTTACTTGTTTACTAATAAAGATGCTTATTTTTCTTGCACATGTTTTTAATATTTTATTTTAATAATACACAAATTTTGTATAAATATTGTTAATAATTTTCCTTGAAATTATGCGCTGAAATGTCAAAATATTTGTTTATTTTTATTGACCTTTTCTGTTTCCATAATTTTTGTTCAACACATTCACACTTTATTTGTATTCTTTTCGAAAAAAAACAAATACCTAAAGTAGGCAGTAATTTTTATTTGAAGAATTTTTTTTTTAATATTTTATTTGTTGTTTATTAAATAGATCTTGACAATGTTGCTATAAAAAGATATTAGTTCTTCTAAATTGCAATATAAAAATAATCATGTTTTAATTCTGTTACATCATAAAGTCTCAGATAAGAAAGTATTAAAGAATAAAAAAAAATCGATGTATTTATTTATAATTGTGACAGCTAAACAATGTTTTTAAGAAAAAGATATAATTTACGTAATGAACTGTACAAAAAAAAAACTACGTCATTTTTATGGATAAATTAATGATTTCCGCTTTTTAACAACATTTTCAATTTTTACAAGTTTTTCATGACAAGAGTAGCAATAATAAAATTTTGTAAATACATTTAAATTATCTTATCATTATTTTAAAATTAAACTACATAAAATATTATCATTATTGTATGTTTGTTTACTATTTTACAAGTGGTTTCCCCCTAGGTCTAAGTTAAATTTGTTTTTAAATTTATAAGCTCTACTTACAATAAACTATGTTAAATAAGTCTGATTTATGTTTCTGCTTTCCGGAAAAAACTATTTTTTTAGTTGTGAAAAAATGCGTATGTAAAACATTTTAAAATTAAAAAATAATTATTGTTTGGGCTGTGACTAGAAAAATCACAAATGGTAAAGTTTTGTTTTAGATTATATATGATTCCTGTCAAAGTTCGTCCGTATGTTTTGTTTGTTTGTTTGTTTTATTTAAATATCTATTTAAAACTGAAATCAGAACATTATGTTTCGTAGGTATCTGTCATACATGTGGCGAAAAAGTAACAGGTGCCGGGCAAGCTTGTCAAGCGATGGGCAATTTATATCACACGAATTGTTTTATTTGTTGTTCGTGTGGTCGAGCTTTACGTGGCAAGGCATTCTACAATGTGCATGGACGTGTTTATTGCGAAGAAGATTATCTTGTAAGTTACACCAATTTTTTTTTCTAAATAATCAATTACATTCAAGTAGTAATAAGATTACACCACCAAAGTCTTATTCACGCTCTGTTTATCTCAAAATTAGTTAAAAGTATTCCCACCTGTTTTGTTTATTAAAAAAAATGCTTTAAAATAAATTTTTACTTCTACCTGTTAGCAAATATGAATAGTATTTCTATTTGCTTAATAAGTAATTTTAAGTAAATGTCAAAAGTAATTTTGAGAAAAATCACTTTAAAAAGGAGGTGAGAATATACAGGCCATTAATACACTCAAAAAATTAAACTGCTTTAGGTTAAAGTTCTGTATTAATATTTATTTATAATCGACGTTTCGACAAACTCAACGGTCAACGTCCGTCTTTATCAGGAAAACTGATACAAATGACATTTACAGTAAATAAACAGAACATAAGAAACAAGTTACTAGTAACTTATATAAATAAATATTAATACAGAACTTTAATCTAAAGCAGTTTTATTTTTAATATAATGAGTTCTAAAAGATTTTTTTGTACTATGTTATTAATACTCTCAATTTCTTGTTTGTTTTTTTTTTTAATTATAATTTAGTAAGTTCGTAATCATAAAACTAATTTTTTGATAAGTAAGGTAGTTCGAATGAGGCAATTGGAAATTACAAAATAAAATTTCATGAAAGGGAATTGTTTTATTTATTACAAAATTAATTTAAATGTTTCCGAAACAATAAATTAACAGTTTCTTTGTAAAATAAATTAAATTAAAGTTCGGAAGAAATATTGTCGAAATTTATATTTTAACGACAACTTAATGCTGCAATGCTGTATTCTATAATTTCTGTAGTATTATAGAATTTTTTTAATAAATGGAAAATTTTATATGTTAAAAAATACAAAAGAATATGTAGCGCTATAGAGCTTATAGAATAATCAGTATTTGTGAACATTATATTTAAAAATATGTATAATCACTTACATTCTTACAACAGTGTTCAAAGAACAAATTAGATAAATATTTTAATAAAATAAAAATTAAAACAGAAATGAAAAATTTTAAATTGTAATTTACAAATGCCTTAATCTGTATTTTTTTTTTGTTTTGCTTTGCTTTTTTTAATATTTGGTATTTATATTCATTTAATTTAAGAGGAAAACAAGAATAATTTGAAACTTAATTTTTTTAAATATTTAATTGCTAATAAAATTTTAATTGTTCGAATTCAAAATCAAATCTATATAAAATTTTTAATATTTTACGAGCAATTATTTGAAAATAAGTAGCTAATAAAATTTTGCCAGTAACTAGAAATGTTTTCAAATTTAAAAATAAATTTCGAGTGAATTACATAAATAAATGGATAATTTTATCTCATGCTGTGAAAGCTCGATGCAAAGCTTTTCCGTATCTATCATACTTTATACTGTTATATGTATCATTTTTTTTCCCATATATCCAATTGTTTTTATTTTTCACACCTTTGAAAAGTAATGCATCCAGGTTTCATTTAGTTAATAACATTTAAAAAAAACTAAATAAATTATGAAAATATTAGTTGATCGCTTCTGAAAGTGAATAAATATTTTTTAGAAAACGTTCCGGAAAAGCGACGTTGTTGATAATTCACTTTCTTCCGTAGTAAGTTTTATTATTTTTAGTTTGTCCCTATTTTATTATTATTTAATTATCTTTATTTCTTTTTAATTTTTGCTAAAATTAGTCCTATCTAGATTATTTTTCTTTTCATAGTAATAATAATAAATAATTAGTAATAGACGTACTGCAGTCTTTTTTCTTATCTACCAAGCCAACGTTTCGGCAATCTCTATTGCCTTCTTCAGGGCTAGCAGAATATTTTAATTGGTTCTACAAATAATAACATAAAAAAAGATTGAATTCCGTCTATTACTAATTATTTATTAAATATAAATTTAATAAATAATAATTTTCAATGAATTTCCCTCCCAAGCACGCTACTTTGCCATCCGATTTTAATTTTTCTAGAAAATGTTAATTAATTTTCAGTATTCCGGTTTTCAACAAACGGCGGAAAAATGCGCAATATGCGGTCATTTAATAATGGAAATGATATTACAAGCAATGGGCAAATCGTATCATCCTGGGTGTTTCCGATGTTGTGTCTGTAATGAATGTTTGGATGGTGTACCATTTACGGTTGATGTCGATAATAAAATTTACTGTGTTAACGATTATCATCGTATGTTTGCACCGAAATGTGCCGCGTGCGGTAAAGGTTAGTAGAGTTTTATTTAAATTGAGTCACATAACCTAAATTCTAAACTAAAATTAATATTAATATTTTTATTATTTTTCCTCTGGTGATATACGTCGATTTTTTTAATTAAAATTTATACAGAACGTCATCCTAAAGCCTTTTTTATTTCTTGGAAGATTTTTTTACTATACAGGGTGATTTATGACATCGGGGAAAAACTACACTGGATGATTCCTATGAGTAATCTAAATAAAAAACTTCAAATAAACATATGCCCGAAAATGCTTTCTAACGGAACTGTAGCCGTTAGAAGTTTATTACATCTAACATCAATCGCGTTAGCCTTATTTATTATATCAAGAAAAAAAAAGCAAGTCATAAACTTGTGAATAATAATTGTAAAATTACTGATTGATTTTCTAACATTTTGTTTAAACACTAGTAAACCAATTTACTAGTTTATAAATTTTTGTACACACATAAATAAATATATAATAAACAATTTACAATAATTAAAAATCGAAGACAAATTTTGTCGGGACGCAATAAGTCATTGGTTTACTAGTGTTTAAACAAAATGTTAGAAAATCAATCAGTAATTTTACAATTATTCAGAAGTTTATGACTTGTTTTTTTTTTCCTGATATAATAAATAAGATTAACGCGATTGATGAGACATATAATAAACTTCTAACAGCTACAGTTCCGTTAGAAAGCATTTTCGGACATATGTTTTTTATTAAATTACTCAGGAATCATCCGGTGTAGTTTTTCCCCGACGTCATAAATCACCCTGTATATATGCCAATTAAATAAATCAAAAATTATTTCCAAATTTATAGGTATAACTCCAGTGGAAGGTACCGAAGAAACTGTCCGAGTCGTATCAATGGACAAAGATTTCCACGTAGATTGTTACATTTGCGAGGAATGCGGTATGCAGCTCACAGACGAACCCGATAAACGTTGTTATCCTCTCGATGGACACTTAATGTGTCGCAGTTGTCACATAGCTCGTTTGTCCCATACGTCAAGACAGTACAATCCTGTCCCGGCTTCCTATCAGTATACGGGATAATTTCTTTTTTTTTTTTTAATATTAAGAAACGATATTTTAAGAATTATTATTATTTTTATTATCAAATTTTATTCGATTTACAAAGTGTATTTTTACGACAGTTTGTTGTTGCCATCACAAAACATTTTTATTTTATTTTTATTTTTTTTGGGATGTTTATAGCTGTTTTATTTTTTCTATTTCTTTGGGATTCTTTTTTATTTCAGCTAGTAGATTGATTAGTGGCGTTCCTAGCGTGGTAATTATGAATTAGATCGACTAGTTGTTCATGCTAAATTCATAACTAATTTTAATGAAGAAAATTTACGATAAATTTTTTCATTAATAACAATTACACAAACTCTTTATCTAAGCAGAAATTAGTGTCCGCGAAACATGTCTATCTAGACAAGCAACCTTTTGCTGCAACCACATTCATGATATTTCTCTTATTCGTACCATTTGAAAATATTCACTAACGCAAAACACTAATATCAACTTTTGCAACAACAATTTTATCGTCTTCATTCATCTTATTAATATATAATTTGTTGATAAATTTATAATCGAATTTGTCCGAGATCCAAGTAGATTTTCTTTATTAAAATTGATTTTGAATTCAGACGTTTAGGATATTGAAAATTATCTGTTGGTTCTCAAACAATATAAAGATATATTAACAAAATATTTGTAATATATAATTAGTGTCATTAAAAATTACAATACAAAAAATTGGTTGTGTTTACAAATAATTGTATAAAACGAATTACTTATCCAAAAAATATGTATCTAATGTTTAATGTAGAAACGTATATATTACATTTTACTATTATTAAGTACTTATATGGAAATTTGTAATTATTACGAATGCGAATTATAAAGTCGTTTGGGAACCACTGCCATTTAAATGTTATAAAAATTGTAATGAAAATGTTTACAAATAAAAGAAATTCATTCCATGAATAAATATAAAAAATTAGATGAAAATTTAAATAACTGTTTTAATATATATTTTTTTCTAGAATTATATTTCAAATAATTGAGTTTGGAATATTGATATTTTGAGCTTCTAAATGTTAAAGTACTCATGTTATTTGGTAACTCTCCAAAAGAAAAAGAAAAATAGATTTACAATTAAAAAAATAAAGTTTTAGAATTTTACAAAACTACATGAAATTTTTTCAAGTTATTTAATAAAAAAATCTATAATCTTAAATTGTAAATTAGGTTATTATTTTACAGTTTATTTCATAAAAATATTAAAATAGCAATTGTGATTTTTACAAATATAAATTCTTTGTACAAAAACAGTGAGATATTTTGCAACAATAAAATAGACTTGCTTGTGCTTTTTAAAATAAATATTGTGTATTTGTATGTAAGTAGCTGTGATAAACAACTAATACATATGTTATTTGGAACGAATTATTACCTTTTTGTAAACAACATGAACATCGAAATTCCATTTGCGTTCAGTTTTTATATTATTTTATTTCAACGGTCATAAAATATTCACGGTCAAATATAGGAAATTAAAGTAATTTATTATCGTAATAATTGAACTTTTGAAGGTCATTTGTTGATAAACAAAAATATTTTGTTAAAATAAAAATCAGAAAAACAGAGCTTTGCTTATTTAATTAGTAGAGGAAGAATATTTTGACGCATGCCATTATTAAATAAATAGTTCTGATCAGCATAATTCAATTAAATTTCTAATATTTGCTAATTTATAGTTATATTTTGTTCACAAATTAATGAAATACCGAGAAAGTTACAAAATATTACTGAAACAATTTTTGTTTATAGATACAAAAAATTTAATATTTTACTAAACGAAATGTAAAAGATTAGAAAATGATCTGTGGCGAAATTTAAATAAAAATAATATTATAAAAAATCCCAAAACTACGCTTAAATTAAAATAAAGCTAAATACGTATTTCAGAATCTAAGCTTCCATCTTCAGTAGCAAATAAAATCTAGAAAATTCTTACCTGTGATTCAAAGTGCTTAAGTGTTTATGTACTTTGGATCACAGGTAAGAATTTTGTAGATTTTATTTGCTACTGAAGATGGAAGCTTAGCTTCCGAAATACGTATTTAGCTTTATTTTAATGTAAGTGTGGTTTTGGGATTTTTTATAATATTATTTTTATTTAAACGAAATGTGTTAAAATTTTAAACTGAAAAAGATTGTAGGAAAAAAAAACCTGAAAATACATTTGTATAATATATTTATTGTCAAATTAAATAACAAATTCTACAAAATACATATATAAGTGTGGCCAAAAAATGCATTTCAATTTAACCACAATAGCATAGAGCATCTAATTATGATGTAGAATTTTTCTTTTTTTTTTCTATATATACAATATAATATATGTGATAAAAAATTTACATTTTTGATATAGTAGTGAAGTTTGATTTTGTCTTTCTATTTTTTCCTTTCTTAGTTCTTTTTAATAGTCGTTTTCGAATACTGCAATAAAAAAGATAAGTTTAAAACAGACAAAACGATATTTAAGTATTTACACGTAAAGTTGAGTAAGTAGTTAACCAAAAGTTTGTCCAGGTAAAAAGGGTGGATTACTTGGTTTTAATATCTTTGAATTCCTTTTTAAAGTTGCCGAATTCGTCCAAGATATTTTCTTTACGTTCTTTCAACTGATCTTTGCGCTGACGTAATTCCTCTTTCTTTTCTTGAATTGTACCGCGGATATGATCTCGACCTTCTTTGTACATTTCTTTAATTTGAGCTTTACTGGGCACTGGCTTAATATAGCCCCATTCTTTTAAATAATTGATCGAAATTGTCGTGCCTCCTAATGTAACCGTGTAACGTAAAGGAGTTGCAATTTTGTAAAGGGCGTAAGATACTGCAAGGTAGCCCATACTAGAATCTCGTAATGGATTTGTTAGACTTTCACTAAAGCCTATCGATTGTAATAAAGCTGCTACATCTACACCACTGAAATAATATTATTTATTAACTAATTAGCTCTTATTTTGAGATTATTTCTTACCATTTTGCCATGTAGTAAAAGCCACCAAACCAGCCGGCGGACGTGACTAAATGAACGGGTAACATAACATACCAATAATCTCTATACATTTGTTTAAATCTTTTAAATAAACCTAATTTTTCCACTTTTACAGCATCCTGTTCCGGATGGGGTTCTTTCTCCGTGCTAGGATCATTTTTATTATTTGTCGCGTAAAATTTGACAGCTACGTATTTGGGTTGAACGAGATTTTCTTGTTTCGCGAAACGATTAAACCTAGCATGATGTGTAGCTAGTATTCGCGATTGGAAATAATGTTTCGTATTTATCGAATAGAATCGTGTAAAACGTAAAATATTTCGCGAAAAACATCGTGTTACTGATATAGTTGTCATGTTTTTTAGGTTAGTTTGGAAAAAATAAGACGTGTTTCAACGTATCATAATTAAATGATGATAAACAAAAATTTCACTGACACTTCACTACTATTATTTTTTATTTTCGTTGCCCGGTGCATGCGTTTGTAAAAATAATAAAATCTAAAATGTTTCAGATAAACGTAGGTACCGTAGATACAAATTAGTAATGTTAACCTATTGACTTTAGTATAAATAGGACGGCCTTAAATAGCATACTCAGCATAGTATTTCTTGCCCAATTGTAACATGTAAAATTAATACAGAAATACAATTATTTAATTTTGACAATTACTTTATAGTTGATACAAATAAAGAATAATTTGAATTGGAGTACAAATATTTTGTATAAGCAGTCCATATTACGTATGGTTAATGGTTATCGTACAATGATCGAACGATCATCTTGTCATACTTATTTGGAATTATAAATAAATTAATAAATGTCTAGTAAATTATGTATGAGAAAAAAATAATAATTCACAATGATATATGTATTATTTATTACTATTTTCTTTACATACAGTAAATGCAACTATAATTAAATAAATAAATGATATTTTACTGCGATTTATTTTAAGTAATTGTTCAATTTCCATTAGTTTTTAAATTAATTTTTGCATATTTATAATTTTAGACCGTGATTTATAAAAATTAGATATTTTTGTAAAAAATACTTATATGAGTATGCAACCAGCGTAACAGCTTTGTATTGCAAAATTAATAATTTATTTTTAAAGTTACTAATAAAATTACTAGTTTTGCGCATGTGTAAAAAAATATAAAATATTATTTTTTTCATTGCATTTTTTTGATTTGTGTGGACAAGTTGTTTATGCACGTTCTTAACAAAAATGTGAGTAAAACTAACAGAAAAAATATTATTTTTAGAAACTATTAGTTAAAAATATACTGTTCTTGTAAAATCAAATATGAGTAATAGGGGAGCGCAAAGAAAAACTGTTGAAAAGTCTAATCGAAAAAGTTTAACTTGCCAATCATCAGATAAAGAAAATATTTGTCCATGTGCTGCTAGAAGATTATCAAATACAGCTAAAACTGAAATTGCAACATTATCTACTGGAGCAATGCCGAAAAATAAATTACTAAATAATGTTCTTTCAAAACAAGCGATTAAAAAAGAAAATCCAAAGAAGTTAAGAAGTCCTCTGACTGATTTGAATCGTAAAGAAAATAATTTAAAGAAATCGAGAGTATCACTTTCCGATCTAGAAAATCGTCGTGGTAAAAATTCAGCTGGAAATACCAAGTCTGCTGCAATTCCTGTAGGGAAAAACACAAAATTAAAACAACCTGCGAAAAGATTAAGTTTTCCGAGCAAAGTTTCACTTTCATATTTGGTAAAGCGCCGTGGTGAAACTTCTCCTGAAAAAACCAAGTTTGCTGCAGTTCCTACAGGTAAAAACACAAAATTAAAACAACCTGCGAAAAGATTAAGTTTCCAGAGCGATGATTCTCCTGCGTCCAATACCTTTATAAACAAAAACACGTCAACTTCAACTGTTACGGCAGAAGATTCGGATTTGTTTATACCTAATATGGAAGAATTAACTAGAACTGTGAATTTATTTCGCGGCAATTATCCTAAAAATATAACATTTTTTCGTGGTGATTCTTTAGACGACGAGTATTGTTCAACTTTAAAAACGAATGCTACTAATCCTCGACGTAAAGTGCGTTTTAGTTTGCCAGTTCAATGTGAAACCAAAGACAAATTTCAAATTAATGATGACATTTCTTCAATATTTTTTTCGCCATAGCAAAATAAAATTCTCTTTTTTTTTAATTACTTTAATCGTTAATATAATATAGTAGTAATTTTAATTATGTTTAGCGTACTTTTATTTGTTAACTATGTTAATTTGTAATATATTGATGTTTAATATAGTATTGAATGATTAAAATGAAAACATTTTTATTATAAAATTTCTTCATATTAATAAAATAAAAATGCTGTAACTTGTGTTTTAATTATAACTTGTAACTTTTTGCGGTCACTGATTTTTTAAATATGTACATAGTTTTTATAATTTGTTTGTAAAAAAATACAAAAATATTATTTTATTCATAAATCAAATATTTTTATCGCCATAACGAAGTTTTACATTTATTATTATAGATAATAATTTCTGGAATTTTAAATTTTTTAGTTTCGCTTGAAGTTGATGATACAAACGCCAGAAAGCATGGACGCATCTTGAACTGTCAAATGCGTCAAATGATAATTTTAGAAAAAAAAATTAGGCATAAAATAATATAGATATAGTACAAGTTTTTTAGAGATTATTATTTATTTATGAAATAATTGTATTGTATGGACAGTATTGTGAAATTATAGAAGCTAGTTATAGTGTGGTTAGTTTTAAATCGAAATTTATAAATAATATTTTGATTCACTTGTAAACAAGTGGAATTTATTTTTAAAATTGTTGCATTTTACGTCGATTAGTGATAGTATTGAATTTTAAAAATAACGCAAAATGGATTTATTGGGATCAATCATGAATTCGATGGATAAGCCGCCTTCGTTAAGTGAAAAAGAACGATTGATACGAAAAAGTATGAATTTTAAGCTAGCTTGATTTTTATTATTAATCCCTTTTTGTTTTACAATCATATAGAACGAAAAGAGGAATTTGAAAAGCGACAGAAAGAGGAAAAAGAGAATTATCGACGATTTAAGGAGAAGGTTGAAAATAAATTCGAGAGCTATTTTCTGGTTGAAAATAATGCTAGTTTAAAATTTAGTCCAATGGATCAAATCTATCGAAGTATTGTGTATGTATTTATCGATTTCAAATTTAATACTATGTCATGTGAATGTACGTAAATAAAATCTATATTAGTCACGAAGCTGCAGAAGCAAAAGGTCTCATTTCGTACGCTTTCGGAGAAGATGGTGTTGACCGACATGTTAGGGTATACAGAAAGGAAAATGCACCCTGCGAATATGAATTGGCTGCCCGACGACGCGGAGAGCCATGGAATGAAGAAGTTAAACAAAAATTAATAGCTGAGGTAAGTAGTTTTGTTTTTAATATAACTTTTATGTCACTTGTTTGTTAGAATACAAATATTATTTCTTGATTTTTAAATAACTAATCTTCTAATATTACTGTTATAATATTCTAAGTTTTAAATTCAAACAGCTTAACTTTTAGCATAAATACAAGGAAAAGCATTTGCAACATTTAATATATATATATATATATATATATATATATATATATATATATATATATATATATATATATATTTGAAGTTAGACTGGTAAAATTTTAAATATTCTGTATATATAATGTATGTAATAATGTTTAAAATTAAAATAATTAATCTTATTAAATGTATTTCAAGTATTATATAATGTGTTTATTTTCATTCATCATTCAATTCATCAGTGGAAAATATTCAGTTTTGTACTGGTTTTGTATTAGATGTTATAGTATTTGAAATGGTTATTATTTAACCTTTTAATTGCGGCTAACTCTCTGTATTTTTTAATATCCAGGAACAAAAAATTAGCAATACAAAATCGTTTATTTACGATATCCGTGTTTCAGTTTAATTTTAACAGATCGTAATATACTAAAATAAATGAGTACGTGCGAGCTCTATAAAATATTATAACTTTGTATTCAGATAGTTGACTTTATAGTAAAAGAATGAGACAGAAGTGTAAATTAAAAGAGAAATAATGAAAGAAAATTTAAAATTGTTTTATTTTAGATATAATGATTAAAGTAAATCAATTGACTTATTATTAATATTCGAATTAATATACGGTCAAAACTTAGGTCCATTTTATCAATGGACAATTAATATTATGTTCATATTTTGCTGAAAATTTTTCGTGAAAGTAAATTTTGTCAATAACAGAAAGAACGACAGCGAAAACATCAATTGGAGGAGGACACACGTAAACCGAAAAAAATTGTTCCGAATTCAAATTACAAAGATAAATACGCTCATTTAATTGGTCACGAGGCGGCATTGGAAGCTGCACGAAAAACCGAGACAAATAAAAGTTATGGTTTCGGTAAGTTTAAACCTTAAATATTTATTTGTTGAATTATAAAAAAAAATATATACGATCAATTTTAGTACCGAGTGAAAATAAAAAAGACGTTCGCTCAATTGAACAGACAATGGCGGACATTCAAGCAAAGAAACGCCTAAAAACATCTCATACAAATACGTCAGATACTCAATCACATAAAGAGTGATATTAATCATGCAAAAGATCAATAAAAAAAAAACAAAACGAATCTACGAAACGGGTACCATGACTTTTTAGTATTAAATAATTTAATTTTTATTTCGTAGTTAATATTATCTTTTTAGCAGTAAACATTTAGCAATAAATAATAATTATTGTGCAACACGTATTATATTGTAATTTAGTGTAAAAGTATTTTAAAATAAATTATAGATAGACACAAGTTTTATATACTTTCATATTTTGATTTAATTCCAACCTATTAACATCGAATTTTGATTATTACATATTTATAAATTTAACTGTCAATATTTTATAATCGGACTGAAATTGATTAGGTGTAATAGATAAAATAATAACGTATTTTGTCACAGTTTTTTTTTATTAATATAGAATTACAAAACAATATTCTGAAAATTCGTTAATATATGACAAAAAATAAATATAATTGTTAAATAACTAATCTTATGGCCAGTCAATGTAAACATTTTAAAGGAAAAGAAAATATATATATATATATATATATTACGATATATGAAAATAAATTTGTATAAATAAAAGTACGTAAATATTATTATAAAAACTTTAAGAACTGGTTACATAAAACGTTCTGTAAGCCTGAACGCACATCAGTTAGCCACAATAAGACAAAACACTATTAGACAGTTAGTCATAATAATCGTGACTAAATATTATGACTAATTTATATATTTCACTACAGTAGAAAATATATATATTACTTTGTGACTATATGTGTCTAATTGTGTACGTTCAGCCTGAATTAACAAATCAGTGAGACGCTTCAAAGACAATTTACAATAGAAGTAGTTCGTTAATTAATCACTAATTAAATTAGTAACGTTTTATGCAAACTGGCTTCTAAATATTGTATTCAAATTAAGTCCTGATTTTAATTTGTAAATTTGTGTTTTTTTTAAACGATTTATAAATATTCCGTACTAGAATATTTCGTAATTGGTCTGCCCGATGCTACAACACCTTTTTCCAATGCGCTATGTTCATTATGAAGTCTTGCCAACATAACGCATGCAAAACCAATTTGTTTCTCGTATTTTTCTTCGATCAATGGCAATAATGTTCCCATTAAAAATATTCCATTTTTCACCATTAACTGTCGCGGCTAAAATGATTAGAATTAGACAAATAAATGCTGTATGATTGAGAGAGTGGCTTGTGTGAGCGAAAGTTTCCAAGTAGTAAGAATAGAAGAGCGTGGTATGAGAGGAATTATGAATGTGGATGAAGCTAATATTGCTTACTTGGATATGAATGTTTGGAGGAACTGATTTACGAGATAATGGAAAGAGTTTGTGCCACTCTTTTTTGAGTATACGGCGTGATTGTGTATGTATGTATTATTTTATGAAAAATAAAATTTATGGTAAAATTAACTTACATCACTTTGTGTTTCATTATGTAACGATAATTCCACATGTTTTAATTGTGCTTTAAATACATCGTATAAGGTTTCATCTATTGTGTGTAATAATTCCGATGTTTGTAATTTTAAACAATCATCCGTTAGAGATAAGAATAACTTAATAAACGCAATTGTATTACCGGTTAATTGTAGCCAGCAATCGCCTAGTACAAAATCAAAAATATATATTTTCATAGATTTTCATTATTTTTTTTTAAATTGAAATTAATTGCTAAATACCTGTAACGTAATTTTCTAGTTTAATACCGAGTTCAGCATGCTCTTGTATACATCTAGCTAATTTCTGTTTTGAAATCAAATTCATCGGTATCCATTTATCGTCAGCTGCTCGAAGTTTAACAGCGTCTGTTAATTTATCGCGCGTATCTCTTAATGCTCGTGTTAATGGATTTCGTAATGCACCATTCAGTTGATAACACAAGTCGATGCCGTAATGACATAACTGAAAATTAAATATATATCAATTTATCATCGCCTTAGAGCAGCAAAAATAATTTAGTAGTTACTACTAGTTTTTATATATTTAATTGGGCTTTTTTATTCCTGTTTATCTTATTTACAATATATCATTCTTTTCAAAGGTATTATGATTTTATTTTATTGTCATTTTCGCAACTGTAAATACATTTTAACTAGGAAACCCGTGACCCTTAAAGGGTCACGTTTGAAGTCTAAAATAGTAATTAAACATATAAACATAATAAAAATAAATAATAATAATATATATTACTCAAAAGCAACACTTCTATCATCAGTAGTGTACATAACTTCACACAGCAGTCATTTTTGACATTTGCATTATTCAAATTTTTGAGAACCAAGATGAAATCGTAGAAAGATGAAACTTGCCTATTTTCAAATAGGGAATGAACCGATTAAAATGACACCACTCCCATCAAAATCGGTTCAGGGGTTTAGGAGGAGATGCTGGGAGAAACATATATACATTTGACAATTAGGGAGATTAATTTTTTTTACTACAATCTCTGGATCGTATATTACTTACCCGTTCGCATTGTATTCGAACCAAAACAACGCATTCGGTAAGTGTTGATAAAGAAGTTTGCGGCATAAAAACTTGCTTTATTAGATGTGTTGTTAGAATATTCAATTCGCCACCAGCCCACACTACGAACGCTATTAATAAAATAATAATTATCAATGCTAATTGTATTTATAATAATTCAATTATTAGATATAATTCAATACCGGCTGCACAGCTTGGCGAATTAGGAAAAGCGCGTAAAAACTCTTCAGTCATATGACACATATTTGTAAAGACAACACTACTCAAATGTTTTACGTAAACGCTGGTCGAACCTTCACGTTTCACACGCTTGCATTGCGTCTTTAAAATACTGCTGCATAGTTGGAGGAATAATTCGCACGACTAGAGAACGATAAATTGAAGTTATAATTTGAATTACCTAATTAGAGGAATTAATTAATTAATGTTTGAGTCTAACCTGTGTAGAACGACCCAATTGATTCAATAGTCTAACAGCTCTTCGTGCTGCACGAAGACCACCTTGCAATGATTTGTCGGGATTCACTTCTAATTCACGCATTAGAGTTTCAGTTAAAGTTGTGTGTCGCATTTCCACCTAGAATATTACAAAATAATTGACAAAATCTTACGAATACTTTTTACTTAATAATAATATTAGTTATGTTTACTTTTCGCTGAATTTCATTAAGAACAGCATCTTGAAATTCCGTCTTGGTAGCATTTTGACTAATATAGTCTTTAGCACGATTTAATAAATTCAAAGCATCTTCGAAATGTCTTTGCGCAACTAAGACATCTAAATCTTCTGGAACTTCCAAAACCCATTCAGGATGAGCCATTTCTTCCTCTGTTGCCTCATCAAAAAATGCTGTAAAATATTTGAATAGATTGGTGAAACGAAATAAAATATGAAAAAATTATGGATATATTTACGATTTGAAGATGGCGAATCGACTGATATAGTTCGCGATGGTGAACGTTCCGAAATCGATTCACGTTTCAATGTGTCTTGTGTTAATCGGGCTTTTTTCGTTATGTCAAAATGCATTAACCATTCTTTCTATAAAATAATAATTTATTACAAATAAATAACGAAACAGCGTCGATGATTTTGATAAATATTACTTTGCTCGAGCCTGAACCACATTGAAAAACTCTTGTATCGGGGAAGGCCAAAATTTTGAAAGCATGCTTAATTGGACCTAAATCACGAACATTTACAACAGCTAAACTACCCAATTCGTATAATACTTCAAATTTATATCGTACGGGACCACGTCTGAAAAAACAAACTACCAATATTATAAAAATCAAATGTTTACAATTTAAAAACTAATATATTGAAGATCGTACATAACTCGTAAGCATTTTTCAAGGACAAGTTTTTGATATTTGAACTAATTTCACACAAGTTTTGATTCCGTCAAAATTTAAATGGATGTATATTATGTAGAAATTTTGTTTATACAGTTATAATTTAAAATATACTTGGTGGAAATGAGATTTTTGCGTGGAATATGTGATATAACTAGAAGAGATTGGGTACGAAATCGGTTAGTGTATGAAGAGTGAGAAATTGGAAAAAAATGTTGGTGTTATTCAGTTAAGGGGGTAGTACACTTTGAACGTCCAAAAAGTAAGGCATTTTCGTTAATTTTTTTAAGCAATAAAACACTAAGGGAGGGCAAATATGTTATAACCCATTTATTACTCATCCTTCGAACTACAATTTGTATTTTTTTGAACTCGATTGGCGGCCCCCCGTGGCCGGTGCACCAGGTCGCGCGGGCGTCCTCGCGCGGAAGTCGAAAAACGGCGTGGGAAAATACTCCTTCCCATGTGATCCTGGGACATAAATCGAACAAAATCCTGATTAGTAATGAAATTTGGGTTAGAAATACGTTTTCCGATTTTTTTTAAATTAATTTTTTCAAAAGTTGTGGCCTTAGGAAAAAAAAATCCATTTTTTTACCCTAAAAATGCTTACAAAATCGTGGATTAAAAATCCGTTTTTGACAAAATCGAAAATGTGGATACGTATTTCTAAGCAGAATTTAATTCTGAACAAGAAAACCTAGGCGATATCCAAATTTGATGATAACTGGTTAAAGTTATTTCCCACGCAAGTTTGAAAAACCCCGTTTCGAGATAAACGGAGTTCATTTTTCTCGTGGAAAAGTATTTACCTTCAATCGGCTATGCCGGCTCCATACATTTTTTAGGAAATCGCTTCGTAAAGCGGTAAGGAATATTCTGGCGGACTTGGAGTCTTTTCTAAATTAAAGTATACATCCCAAGGAACATTTTAAGCCAAAAAAAAAAAAATGCATTTTCAAAAAAATTCAAAGTGTACTCCCCCCTTAAAATGGTTCGGGACATCTTGAGCGAATATCTAACGAAAGATTGGTATACGTCTGTGAGTTGTGAGTGGTATGATTGAGAGTTTTTTTTTGCGTAAGCGAATGATTTCAAGTGGTAGAATAAAAGAGTAAGTATTTCTAGGTATCATGAATGTGGATGAAGCAAAGGTAACTTGTCTGGATAGAAATGTTTCGAGGAAACTAATTTCGGCATAATGGAAAGAATTTGTGCCATATCCATTTCGAGTAATATGGTGTGATTGTGTATACATGTTTATAGTAATTTCTACAAATATAAATTTATAATTATATTAAAATAATATTTATCGTTTGAGTATTTTGTTTTTGCCTAAATCGCCATGAGTTCATAAAAATAAATTAATGGTGAATTAAACAAAAAAGAAATACTAACATAATATATAATACTAATATATAATAACGTTGGTTTCTTTAATTATTTGAACATATTTTTACCTGTCCGAAAGCCAAGGTGCAACCATAAAACTATCAGATAATAAATATGCATGAACGTGTTGAATACGAGTATTGTCGACTGGATCTAATTCTACTAAATCATCATGATAAATTAAAGATCGTCCTGGCACTTCAAGTATATCCTGATAAAAGAAATAAGATAATTAAATAATATAAAAATAAACTCATCAAACAAATTTACCGAACATCCTTCAATTTTCTCTAAAATAGCGGCAAGTTTTCGTCTTTTATTTTCTCTTTCCTGTTCTTCATTAATCTCTTTATTATCATTATTCTCTTCGATTTCTTTTGCCGGCGTTTCATCGGCTAATAGTGCTGTATCTGCTAAACTAGACAATAATAATCGTTGTTCGGATAACAAATGCGATAATTGATACATTTCACTTTCCAAATCTGTTTGGTTTTTAAGATAAAATACAAATATTAAGTGGGCGTAATAACATACGATAAATGAGAAATACTATATTAAAGGATACGGGAAATTTCTTTTGCTGTATCAATAAATTGCATATAATTTTGGTACACATTTCTCTTAAGAGTTGCGTTTGTATTTTCAGCTAAAATATGAATTTGTTTACGAAGGCGTTGTAATTCTTGGCCACCAACACAACGTTGTGATAATTCTCTAACATCTATAAGATTGTAAATAAATTAGTTGTATTATTTAAGTATATGTCCTACGAAACTTACATTTTTCAGGATTAAAATCCTTGTCATTTAATTCTTTTAATGTAGGTTCTGTCATATTTGACGTTTTGAGCAAGTGACATTTGTTTAGCACGTAAGAGTGAAATGAGCCTCATATAAATTCACTTGATATGTTTTTGCAAATAATTTTCTGTAATTTACTAAATAATATTTTCTATATTAAAATTGTGTTTTTTTTTAATTAATTTTAATTGTTTAATATTTGAGACATATTTAATCAAAATATTTAATAAAATTAAAAATACGGCATGTACACAATTTTATTTGATTATTTTCATGCAATGGCCTAAATATGTATCTTTATTGCAAACTTCATGTTATTTCTCTTTTGACGTTGACAGTAAAACTAACCCAAATTTATAATTATCAGCCCGCGTAACGTAAATTTTATTGAACTTATTACACATAATTAGCTATAATATTTTATTTTAGAATAAAAGTGTTTTACGTGTGTTATACCATACAGATTTATTGTGTATCATTGAAGTTATTAACCTTTTAAGGGATGCATGAATGTCCCGTTAGAATATCGCATTTTTGAAATGCTGATGTGTCCTTTAAGAAATTAATGAATGAAATAAATGTTATTTTTATAAAATGGAAACTTTAAGTAATAGAAAAAATGGGAAACTAAAAGCTAAGAAAATTATTCAGGACGAGGATAGAAATTTAATTGAAAATGTTGAAAATCTATGTGACGAACAAGATTGCCAGATGGAAGATGAGAAAATCAACGCAAAACTGATAGATGATAAGAATTACAAAGAAAGGAGAAAAACTGAAGATAATACTGATAAAACTGAAGCAACAGGATTGAAAAATAAATTATTTAGGGTTAGTTTTGAAATAGACCTGATATCTGTGACACTATTTATTTTGGGTATTATAACTAGAATGTATAAATTAGAAGAACCACGCAATGTAGTGTAAGTTTTTTTATTTATAATTTTCAATAATTAAATAACTAAACAATTTTATAGTATATTACGATATGAGGTTGGTAGGTGCACAGAATCAAGGAAAGGTTTCAAAAAGTAAGATGAAATTCGTATCTGAGATTCTGTTATTAACACTTAACAGTCATCGTATTGTATATTGTTTTTTTTTTTTTTTCTGGATGGATATAAATACCTATTACAACACAATTGTGCGAGAAATATATTTTATAATTAGAATTTTAAAAAGTTGTTTAGTTAGTATACTATTAACAAAAGCACATCTACAATAGGGTGTCTTTATAAAAAAAATCCAGTAAGGCTAGAAACGATAATTTTACATCGAAAAAACATTAGAAATAATGTTTTTAAGGAAGTAACGTAACTGAAATTTTCGAAAAACAATGACAAAACACGCGCTTTCCGAAAAACATGCTAAAAACGTTATTTCTGATGTTTTTATTTCGATATAAAATTATCGATTTTTAGGCCACCCTAATCTACAATTATATAATTTTGTTTTGTATTTTCCTGTAGTTTCGATGAGGTACATTACGGAAAATATGTTTCATTATATATGAAGCGTACATTTTTCTTTGATTCACATCCTCCATTAGGCAAACAATTAATAGCCGGCATGGCTTACCTAGCGGGCTTTGATGGTAATTTTAAATTCGATCGTATTGGCAGCCAATATGCCGAAAATGTACCGCTATACGCTTTACGATTCGTGCCAGCCCTGTGCGGCAGTCTTTTAATGCCAACCGCCTATCATTTGATGCTTGAAATGGGTTTGTCGCAATGGACATCTCTATTAGCGGGCATTTTGTTGTTATGCGATAATGCCATTTTGTCACAATCCAGATTCATATTAATGGAATCCATGTTGTTATTGTTTTCTCTATTCGGTTTATTGTGTATATTAAAATTCCGACATTATCACACGCGACCTTATCAATTTTTCTGGTGGTTCTGGTTAATTTTGGCGTTTTTTTCGTTAACCTGTGCCTTGTGTGTTAAATATGCTGGATTTTATTCGTGCTGTTTGGGATTGGCTATTTTGGGGCGTGATTACTGGAAATTGCTGTCGAAGCAGAACATTTCCGATAGGAGTTTATTTTTGCGGTTTATCGGTAAAGCTGTGATAGTTATTTGCGTTCCAATTGCGGTGTATTTAGGAATATTTTATTTGCATTTAAATGTATTGGTTAACGCTGGACCGCATGATAGTATAATGACAAGTGCTTTTCAAGCATCGCTTGAAGGTGGTTTGGCTTCCATTACGAAAGGACAACCATTGCTGGTTGCACATGGATCGCAGGTTACATTAAGGTTAGAAAACTTTATTTTAAAATATAAAGTTACTGTAATTATAAATTTTTAGAAGTAATTTGGTATTGTTTGAAGCATATGCAAGATAAAAAATTCTATATTTTTATTTATTTTACAAAAGATAAAAATTACATACAGTATTTCAGTCATTTATTTTAATAATATTTAACGAAATTATTTGTAATTACAGATTATTATGTTTAAAAATATTTTAATTATAGTATGAATGTTTTTTTAATTGTTCTCGATAACAAACTATTTAGCACGTTTTCATTATAAAACTTTAAATAATTTAAATAAGTTTTCTTAGCTTCTGCCACATTGTTAATTCCTATACTAATTTACGTGTTAAATATATATTTTTTTTAAATTTATGTTAGCCGACCGGGATTTGAACCCGAACGTTTAGATTTAAATAAAGTCGACTTTAAGCTGACCAAAAAAGCATGATTTTATTGGCAACACTAACAATTATTATATTAAAAGTTTGAAAAGTTGTCTAAAAATTATATTTATATAATAATTATGCCAGTAGAATTTAAAATCATTGGCTCGTATTCTCACCTCATTTATAAAAGTGATTTTTTCCAAAAGTGCTTTTGATATTTACTTAAAATTATTTATTAAGAACTTTATAATAGTTTATTTAAATTTTATAATACCAAATATAATAAAAATGATCATAAATAGAAAAACTATTCATATTTGATCAAAAACAGAAGCAAAAAGTTATTTTGAAATTAATGATAAAAGTACTATTTCACGGTAAGGTGAGAATACGGGCCGATATATTTTTATCGTGTTATAAGTCGACTTTAGTTAAAATGTTTTTTATAAAAACAAATCTTTATTGAATATTCTCTTTATTTATATTCTCTATTATTTTAATTATAAGATTATGTTGTTTTCTCAATATAATAAAACATCAAAATTTAAAATTAATTTAGCTTGGAAAAAAGAGTATCGTTTTTTGTAAATTTACATAAAAATATCGGAATTTTGTTCTGTATCAAGGCATACTCATGGCCGTACATGCTGGATGCATTCCCATCCCCACGTCTACCCAATACGTTATCCCGACAAACGCGGCTCCAGCCATCAGCAACAAGTGACCTGCTACAGTTTCAAAGACGTCAACAACTGGTGGATTGTAAAACGTCCCAGTAAAAACGATCTGGTAGTCGAACAACCAGTGGACGCTATTAAACACGCCGATGTCATCCAACTAGTTCACGGTATCACTAGTCGAGCGCTAAACTCGCACGATGTAGCTGCCCCAATGTCCCCACAGAGTCAAGAAGTGTCCTGTTACATCGATTATAATGTATCGATGCCCGCGCAAAATTTATGGCGAGTTGAGATTATCAATCGTGAACAAAATGGCGACTCATGGCATACGATACAATCTCTGGTTAGGTTAATGCATGTTAATTCGTCGCAAGCATTGAAATTTAGCGGACGACAGTTGCCCGATTGGGGATTTAATCAGCATGAAGTTGTTACGGATAGGATTATTAATCAGGATGATACGATTTGGAATGTTGAGGAGCATCGATATACGAAAAGTAAGTTTGAAGCTCGATTTACATTATACTAGATTCGGCTAGAAACTTTGACTAGTTTACATACTAGATTGGAAACTAGAATCGTCTTTAAAGTAGTTAAAACTTTTTATTAACGCGCATGTTCATACTTTTTAGTTGTACGCAGGCGCGGAATTGGATGTGAGTTAGGTTTGCCAACATCCAAAATGTACGTAGTGTTTCTATACCAGTTTGTTATTGTGTGAAAGTAAGAGGTTAAGTACAAATTGAATTTTCATAGACGTAAACAAGAAAAACTAGTTAAAATTTCTAAGATTTTGAAGCTTTCTGAGTTACTTAGTTACGCATTTACACTTTGCACAGAGTTGGTAGCACTGAAATTACCGCTAGTGTGCAGGTCTAGTATAGAAACTTGGATGAAAAATTGGTCCGGACCTAGTTTGAAAATCAACTTCTAGACGATTCTAGTTTGAAAACTTGGCTGGATTTTTTCTGATTTACATTATCCAAGTTTTGACAAGTGCGTCTAGTATGTAAACTAGTAAAATTTTCTAGCCGAATCTAGTATAATGTAAATCAAGCTATAGAGACCATTTTACGGGCAGGTTCTGATTTTATATATTATTATTCAGGTGACGATCAAAAAGAGAGAGAACGTGATCTTGTAAATGCGGAAATGATTCCAACAGCTGCAACAAGTTTATCGTTTTGGGAAAAACTATTAGAATTACAATATAAAATGCTTATAACTGGTACGGAAAATGTACAAAATCATATGTACAGTAGCGAACCGTTAGAGTGGCCATTTATGTCAAGAGGAATTGCTTATTGGGTCTCCAATAAAAGCAATGTAAATTTTTTATATATTTTTTTTTTCTAACTCATCAACAAATTTGTTTGGGACCGGTAGCTGGATTCAATAGGAAATATGCAAATAATAATTGATAATAATCTAAACTTCTCAACTGCATCCTAGCAATCGAATAAATCAGTCCAAATTTATTTGTTTGCATTTATAGTTTATTGGCTCTTGTGGAAACTCTATTATTTAGCTTGTTGCAGAGCTTCCCAAAGTCTTACGAATCACTTTTTTTAAAGAAATTTTATATTGAATACGTAACATATAAATGTATTAAACAGTTCATTAAGTAAACATTAAAACTATTCTTACATTTTAATATTGAATGTGACCCGCACTTTGGGAATCGCTGGTCTATTGTATTTTTCGAATAGGAATAAGATTTCGTTTTTCCTATGGAATCCAGACACAGTTCACAAATTGTTTGTAATTTACTATAATGCGCATGCTCTGTAGCGTTGCATATCAGTTCTATAGTTGATACGAACAAACCTTATTGTATTTTTGTTTTCGCTTAAATCGCCATTAATTTATTTTGATGAATTAATTGCATCATTCAAAAATTAACTAATGATTTAATTAGTTTATCAAAATAAATTAATGGCGATTTAAGCAAAAACCTAATAATAATACGCCATGTCTAATTAAGAATGCAAATATAAACTTTATATTATTTTGTTTTTTTCAGGCTCAGGTACATTTACTGGGCAATCTCGTGATATGGTACACAGCTACATTCAGTTTAGTAATTTATTGTATGTTATTAACATTTTATTTGTTAAGAAGACGAAGAAATTGTTTCGATTTGGATGAGAAGAGTTGGAATCGATTTATGTTAATCGGTGAAGTATTTTTAACCGGTTATATCTTTCATTTTGTGCCGTACTTTTTCGTTGAAAGAACTTTATTTTTACATCACTATTTACCTGCATTTACCTATAAAATATTGTTGACAGCTGCATTGATAGAACATTTATACTATGTTATCAGTAAAGTATTAAAGTTTAAATTTTTATCGAAATTATTTCTAGTTTTTGTTATCGTATGGGTAGCTAGCGTTTTATATGTTTTTAAAAAGTTTTCGGTTTTGTGTTATGGCACGACTGATCTATCGACAAATGATATTTTGAGTCTTCGATGGAAAGATACCTGGGATTTTATTGTTCACAAAAATTAGTATCTATCAAATTTCGGAAATATAAAATATTCGGATTTTAGAAATTGCATTCAGTGAATAGTTTTTAAATTAAAACATTAATAAATGTTTTACATAATATATTCCTAAATTTGGAAATGTTTTTAAATATTTATTTAATAATACATAGTACAAAATTAAGCTCTCTTCATATTTTTTTCAAGTTTTGATGAATAACTTTTCTATTAAAGTTCTGTACTTATTTTTAACTAAAATTTGATGTTTCGGACCGAAACGTCCAAGTTTAATTAACAAAAATAAATCAGAATATTAACCTAAAACCTTTAGCCCGTATTCGTAGCCCCTTTTAGAGAAAAGTATTTAATTTATAAAAATAGTTTATATTTGATACATAATAAAAGCAAAAATTGATATTGAAATCTTGACTGCTTTTAAATAAAAGTGTTCTAAAAAGGGTTATGAATACGGGACTTTTAATTTGAAGAATGAGTTTTGATAAGTTTTTTTAACTTTTTAATTGACAAAATTACCAATTTGATCAAATTAGCAGACTATATGTAAATTACATGACGTAATTATTATTTTTTGAGATTATATGTAAGAATGAATACGTATTAACGACTGATATATTACAAACAAAAAAAACACATCGAATTTTATTTGTAAATATTTATTGTATATAAAAATATATTAAAATGGGCAGGGTAAGGAGATAAAGAAATGTATTATATTTTTTACACATTATTTTATTGGAAATGAAAGTATTTTAAATAAACCATTACAATTTTATTAGAAAGTGTTGTTTAATTTCATTATTTATGTTATTAGGTTAGAATGAAAAATAATAATAAAATGTTTAACTTGAGGTATCCATTGGTTCAATACGACGTACATCAATTTCAATGTCCACTGTCTTCGTTGATAGAACAGCTGTTGTTCCTTTCGGGAAACGATAATTACCTTAAACAAAAATAAATAATTAATTTCGGAAAGATTCCTTTAACGGCAAAACTTATTGGACCTAAAAATAAACACTCATCATAAAAAACTTTCAATAAAGTCTATTGCTGTCTATAAAGCGATGCTTTTTTGTCATTTTACAAATTTCTAATGGCAAAATTATTTGTCAATAAAATGTTTATTATAAAAGTTCAAACAAGATTTGCTTATCTTTGTATTAATATGTAAATTTTTTGAATTAGTTAATAATCAGGGACTGTAAGCTTAGTTATTTTCAAAGGATTGCAAAGCTAAGCTTTCTACAACAGTATACTTTTTTTTAAATTATAGATGAAATTTATTATGCTTTTTTTTTAAAATTTTGCAGTCAGTGTTTTGGTGCCTACATTGACGTAAAGTAGTGAGTGTTGGGTTTAGCTGAAGAAGCATAAAAGGAAAATGACTTTTATTATTAAACGTATATAAATTCCTAAGTAATGTGAATCACATAAATAAAGATTTCTAAGTATAGGTGTGAAAAAAAAAATTGGGATGACAGTAATTTTAATATATACTAAAAGTGAAATTCATTAATTTTTTGCCGAAATATTATAATAATATAAATTTGCACTGTAAATTTGTGAATTCGCCAAACAAATTTTTCCCTGACTTTTCACGGTTTTGGCCACCTTGTTTCCGGAACTCTATAACTCTTTGAAATCTATCCAGAACTCTAACAAAAATTGAGTTCACTAACATCACACGAGTCATATGTACGTATGTATTTACAGCCTTAGATATTTTAAAAGCTAAATTTTCTACATATAATTACCTTGTCTTACGCCCTTTTTGTTCGCTTCATCATAAGTACGCAAATAATCCACATTGCCTTTACGAATAACACAAATATCGACGTTTGATCCCGATCCCAAATCGTTGAATATACCAGCCGCAATCGCATTACGAACCAGTAGTTTTCCTTCCTGTTCGGTCATATCCTGATGGTAACCCCGTTCGAAAACAGCCATCGCAGCCAGCGTACCCGATCCCATTGCTGTAAACGGCAGCTTATCGGACGATCCATGCGGATAGATATTGTAAAGATGTGGTCCATCATTATCAACACCGCCCAATACTAAAGCAGCCCCGATATGACCCTGATAACGGAATAACATCTGTTTCAACATCTGATTTGCAGTTTGCACAGGCACAACACGACCGGTATACAAGCGATGTAATTCTAATTGAGATGCAATCAACTTGGTTGTCATTTCGGTATCAGCTGCTGTTCCTGCACCGCAACAACTGAAATATAACAAAAAAAACTAGTGAAATGATTCAAGAAAATACACCTAAATCAATTACTTACTACATATTGCCAGCTAAGAAATGAATCTTCGAGCAATTTTTATCGGATACAGTTGTATCTTCCGTAGCTCTTGTATCAGCACCAAGAATTATACCATCCTTATAGACAATACCACAGATAGTAGTACCAGTTTTCGTGGCTTTTGGTAGCGGAAAACCTTTTTGTGTGAGAAGAGCATTTCTGAAAATTATAGGTTAGATTCAGATGACACGGCAATTTTACTTGTAAAATATGAAATTGAATATTATAAAAAGACTTTTATAGTAGAGAAATTGTAAATGTTAATAAAGTATATTTACCGGCGACAGTTCTCAAATGAAAACCCTGATGTAGGAATTTCTGGAGCTAAAACGTTCGACATGTTTACTTTCGTTGATTATTTTACACTTTTGAAGTCTAGTTTGAAGTAATGGAGTAGGCGATTGTGATTGGTCAGTTTTTTGTGTATGTTTGTTAGATCTAAACATAAAGATCTAATTTTGATTTTAACAAAAATCATAATATAAAAATATTGAAATATTTAATTAATTTAATTTTTAATTTTTATAATATTAGAAATTATTAAATAATAAAATAGTATTATTATAAAAAATTTAGTAAATCTCTAAAGAAAATGTAATCTCAGCGCATGCTTGGAATTTTTAAACTACGTCACGCATGGAGAAAGCTGTCAAGTGTGAATGAAACTACGGTTAAAAAACTGAATTGGACAAAGTGACTTTGATAACGTGTAAACTTTGTGATTTATGTGAAATATTATTGTTGATATTTGTGATATTTAACTAGTAAAATTAACTATAAAAACGGGTTATGTTTTATTACAACTTTTGACATATGCGCGCGCATCAGAACATATTTTGTGAATTGTACTGTTATGTTTTGTGAGATTTTTTAATAGTTTTATAAATAATATATGACGAAAGTTTATTAAATATTAATTATACAAAATAATAAAAAGCCTTATATAAATATTTTTTATGTGACATATCATTCGCAAACAAGTGGCAATAATTATTCACTGTTGAAAGTTTCTAATATTTAGTAAAAGTTTGTTCATAGTTGTATAACTAAATTTTGCATCAAAGTAGCTGTGATCTGTCTTAAGAAAGAACTATTCTTTTTGTATAAGTATAATGTGAAGTGTAATGTGGCAAAATAAAGAAATTTCACATGAACTAAAAATAATTTTCACTGTGTTTAACATATCACCGCAGAAGAGTGGGATGACTTCAACATGCCGAGGAAAAAATGAATTCAGATGCAGATAGCTTGGTCAGTATTTATCTATCTTGTTTTATTTTATGCTTTTCGTTCAAAATCTCGGTATTTATTACGTGAAGGATTTGTATACAAGCAGTTAAACAATATGTTTCCTGTACAGCGTACAGGTACAGTCAATATGGAATTTGCTTAGAGTATACTCTGTCATAAAATTCTATTTACACTTACCAACGCTTTTACCAATTTTACTATATCATAAATTATTGCAATAATATCTACAATCAGTTTAATAATATTTCTAATAATGTCAGTTAAGGTGCTTGAAGAATTTAGAAAATAATTTTAACGTTATTACATGTTGGACATACAAATTACTTGACACACATTTCTGTATTTTTTTTTAAATTTATAATACTTTCAATTTACTTTAAATATCTATGAAAAATTTCAAATCTTGTAACTAGTTTTATAGTTAAAAATATTATATTCTGTAATACTTTACAGATCTCACAGATATGAATCGAATAGACCTATATGTTAGCTTTATAGTAATAATTACAGTAGTTAGTAAAGAATAAACAATGAGAAAAGAACGAAAATTATCCAAATCTTTTATTTTTGTATGTGGTTTATTATTTTTTTTTATCGCAAATGACGTAATGTTTATATTTACGTTTTATCTACCTTCGGATATGCGAAAAAATTTTACATCTTGCTGGAACGTCATAGAAATTAATAACGTATATTCAAGTGATGTCATAAAAAATCCTTTATCAGTAAATGTGGGTGTCATTGTTTGAAAAAATATTTTACGTTATTGAATTTTCACTTTTTTTTTATTATAAATTTGATTGCATCATACATACGTTATAAATTTTAACTGCAGTTGTTTTATTAGACGAAAAAAATAAGAATAGGTAGATTTTATCTGCAGTTTTTAATTAAAAATAAGGATAAAAGACTGCACATTACAATTTTTATTTGTTGTTTTTATTAATTAGTTTATGGTCATTTAAGATTATAGGAATTTAAAGTTTTGTAAGAAAATTGATTTCAAAATAATATAAATAAAAAACATTTGTACATATTTGCTATTAACAAAATTAATAAATACTCCGTTAATATTACGTGTTTATCAAAAAAATATTAATTACAAGCAATTGATTTTAGACCAAAATAGCTTCTAAAAAAAGTCATTGAGAATAAAATTTAGAATTCATTGTATAAATATAAAATGTTTATACAATGAATATATATAAATATGTGTAAATACAAATTAATATAATAAATTTGTCATTTTTATATCTTAAGTATTATTATAACTGATATTTTTATTTACGAAAAAAGGACTTTAAATTGATATGAAAAAGGCCAATTTTTTTGTTGATAAAACACGATATTTTTTTAAAAAATATATGGTTCTTATACATGATATTTTTTGTCGTATAACATATAATACATTTTTTGTGCTATTTATTATAAATAGGCTATGATAGGGACCTTTTCTATAATACTGAATAAACCTTAGGTGCTGTTTTTTACTCGTCGCGTCCCTTTTGATTGGATTTGTGAAAGGTTGTAGGTTAAAGGTCACGGCAAGTTAGGTTTTTTGTCAAATGTCAACGCTAAGAGTCAGTTTTTTTTTTTATATTTCTTAGGAATTTATTTGCCACGTATAATGTACAAGCTTAATTGAGTAAAAAATTCTTTAATAGAATTTTACTCCTACATGTTTTTCTTCAATTTTTTTCGTAGTTAATTTCCTGCTGAAATTCGTTGATATTCATTTTTTTCCCTGAAGTTTTCAATTTTTTTTTTCTCGTGAACGTTTAATATGATTTTAATTAGATTTCAAGTGACATTTTTGATTTTCTAGAATTTGAAATATGCATTTAATATATTCATTTCGTGTGTTTTATTAATTAGTAGTAATATTAAAATGAATGTTTTTATATTAATTTGTTTTGTAGCTTTAATTAACTCACATTTTGTGGGAAGAAAAATTATTAACTTTTTTTTTTAATGTTTTTACTTTCATCTAAACTGTAGGTTTCTAGTTTGACTCATAATATATTTTAGAATAATTTTTACTTTTTCTAATGTTGGCTTTATATGATTCATTTTTTTTACAAAAAATTTGTAGTTTTCTGTACAAACAAAAGTTTCTATATTACACGATCCAATATTAATTTGTTGTTTTATTAGAAAACTTTATTAATTACATTAATTTTTATTTTTAAATAACAAATTTTGTTAAAACAAATTTATTATAATGTGAAAGGTTAAATAACAGAATTTATAATAAATTTTTTTTTGTTGAATTTAGTTAAATTTAAATGTTACCAAGATTTTATGTTTTTGTAATAAATTTTAACTTTTTAACGTTATAATATATTTATATGACTATTGGCTTTATATTTTTGAATTAGATTTGTAAAAGTTAAATTGGAAAACTTTTTAAAACGAAAGTTATTAGAAAATCAATTTGTCTTTTAAGTGTCTTATAAAAATAATTAAAATTTATATATCTCATATTTTCTCCACTTATATTAATTGAAATTTATAGTAAGATGATACTTATTTGAAAATATCTGTTATTTATTTGAAAAAACTAAATTATTTTTATCAAGCTGTAGAAAGTTTATTTTATTTTAAGTTATTAATTGAAATTGAAAAATATATATCAGTTTAGTAAAAGAGAGCGATAACAATTGATCTCAGTGTGCTTTTGAAAACATTTGAAACTGACAAATAATAAATGAGATGACGTTCATCTTTTGTTTATCAGGTGATCATTATAAGCATTTGTATATGTGTGTGTGTGAATATAATAGCCATTCTCTCTTTTTATATACACGTTGAAAATAGACATTTTACATTTGTCCGTAAATCTATGTTGGTATGCTCTTGTGAGTGTGTGTTATCGACAAAATTAGTATCCTTCGGGATTTGGGATTACGGCGCTAGCCAATCGCCAGGACACGGCTGATATCCCGAAATACAGCACTGTTTGCCTGGTTGCCGAGTACAGTTTTTTGTTTAATTTTGCTTTGTGAAGAGTCTGGGTTTTGTTCGCTTTCGGTTTTCAGGGGGTTGAGTTTTTGTTTGGGTTGAAATGAAAAGGGTACCAATAAACCGCTATATATTCAAATACCAAACGCTATAATAAGAATTACAAACGTTATATATAATATATAAAATCGCTATATAAGAAATTTACAAATACTATATTATGAAATGATAAACACTATAAAAATTAAAACAATTTGCTATAAATCTTTAATAATAAATTGAAATACATATTACTATATATGTAAAACAATTCTGCTATATATACAATTTTATTAAACTTATAGATTTCTGCTATATTCATGTCTAGTGAAATGTCCCGCGTCCTAACCTCACAAACTAAATCAAAACATCGAAGCACCTGCGTCTGAAATATTTGTCTTCAATTGCAGGATAGAATATATTCACAGGTATGTTTAATTTAATTATTTTTGTAAATTTAATTTAAATTGCTGTAATAAAATAATTTTACATCTAATCCTCTACTAGATGGAAGAATATGTTACGGAATATATGTCCGATGAAGAAGTGGAAAACGAAGTTCCCAAGAAAAGGAAGAAGAGAACACCCATAATATGGAACAAGGAATGCTCTTTCCCGGATAGTGTTTCCGCAAATAAGTGCAATTGACCAAGAAAAATGTTGGAGCCGATGGACAAATTATAAAGACAGTGATGGAAATATAATAGTAATATATAGATGCAATAAGGTGAAATTTAAAGGAGAGCAGTGTGCTGGCAGAGTTCGCTTGTTTTACGTTTCATCAAGCAATGAAGTACTATTGTACAGATCAAGTTCTGAACACTCACACGCATTAAGTGAAAATAAAGCAAAACAGACTATAAATTATGAGGCACGAATGGCAATTAAACAATTTGTTGAAGAAGATTACAATGTTAAACCCAAAAAAGTAAAATTATTTAAAAAGTACTTGTGATTGTCCAGCATTTCTTAAAAACTATATGTGCAAGCATATTTTGGGGCTGGCAATCAGGTTGAAATTAATTGTTCCTCCAGTTGAGGCTAAAAATATTCCAATAGGAAAAAAAAGGAATGTGGGTCGCCCATCCAAGGCGAAGAAGGCTTTAATTGTTCAATGAATTTTATCTTATTATTGTTTTATCTTATTCATATTTGGTTATAAAGTTAAAATACAGAATGTTTATTTATTTGTATCCGTTTGATTATTGTTTTATCTTATTCATATTTGGTTATAAAGTTAAAATACAGAATGTTTATTTATTTGTATCCGTTTGATTATTGTCCATTTCCCCTATAATTTTAAATCCGTCTTTTTAAACTTTTTTATTGATGTTGAGGTTATTTTGCAAATCTAAGTAATATTTAATGTAGCATTTGTAATTTAAATATAGCATATGTTACTTATATATAGCGTTTGTTAATTCTGTATAGCATATGTTACTTATATATATCGTTTGTTAATTCTGTATAGCACATGTCATTTATATATAGCGTGTGTTACTTAATATAGAATTTGTTATTTATATATAGCGTTTGTTGCTTATTTATAGCGCTTGTATTTTTATTAGAGCAACGACATTTTTCAATATATAGCCTTTGTTTTTTTTAATATAGTGTTTAATTTATTCCCAAATGAAAAGTAAATAAAATGGATGAAACTTTTTTTTCAGTTGATTTTGATGGATTTGTACGATTGTTCTAGATTTTAAAATGTATTTAGACGTTTGCCGGATATGTATAAAGTTGAAACAAAATATTAAAAAGTATTTACAAGTATTTGTATGTTTAATATATTTTTAATATATTTGTTTATGTGTATACTAGAATTTAGGAACCTGCAATATTTCAGTAAATTAATCAGCGAATTTTACAAGTATTTATAAGTTTATGGCTTATTGCCGCTTCCCACGAAATTTCTAGTTATTATAATTTGTTTATAATATATTTATTTATGTGTGTACCAAAATTCAGAAACCGACAATTTGATTTACTATTGTTTAAACATATTTCAATAAATCAATCAGCAAATTTTACAAGTTTCTAACCATTTTTTAGTTATTACAATTTCTTTATAATATATTTGTTCATGTGTGTACCAGAATTTAGAAACCAACAATTTTGTTTTTACTATTTAAACATATTTCAGTAAATTAATCAGCGAATTTTACAAGTATTTATAAGTTTATGGTTTATTGCCGCACCCCACGAAATTTCTAACTATTTTTTAGTTATTATAATTTGTTTATAATATATTTGTTTATGTGTGTACCAAAATTTAGGAACCGATAACTTGGTTTGCTATTGTTTAAACATATTTTAGTAAATCAGTCAGCGAATTTTACAAGTATGGCTTATTGCCGCTCCCCACGAAGTTTGCAACCATTTTTTGGTTATTTTTTTACAAGTATTTATAAGTTTATGTGTTTATCAATCACTTATTTCTGATGATTGAAGATTGTTTATAATATATTTCTCTGTATGTATGCAAAAGATTGGAATCGGAGAAGTTATTGCAATCTCAGTGTTGCTATTTTCACGCCGATATATCTATCAATCATTCTTTATATAAAAAAAAAATTTTAAAAATGGCATTTTGTTAATATTATATAGTTTATGAAATCAGTGTTCCAAAAATGTGAAAATAATTTTTATAATTTTATATAAAGATAGTTTATTTTCTTTCAACATAAAGATGCATTTAATATTATTATTTGCATTACTTTATTTAATGATTGTAATTGTAGGTTCTTTAAAGCATTTACGATACATTTTTATAACTTTCAATTATAAAGGAACACAAACAAATATCATTTAATTGAATGCAATTTTCGCTTTTCCTTGGCGCATAGCCAAAAATAATAATTTTTGCGAAATTACTTTACAAATTCAATGCAGTTTAATTTTTGTTTGTATTATCGGTCACTAGTCTTTAATGCGTACATAAATGTCTTATATCAATGATTTATATTTTTATTGTATGAAATAATACATTTGCAAAAAAAAATAATTTTTCTGTCGGAATTTCTAATCAGAGTATAAAACAAAAGAGTTATTTTTGTTGATGTATATTATAATTGTTAATATAAATTCTTACTGTCACTATTGTTACTAGAATTATAATTTGTAATTAAGAGAGTGAAATGTATAATAATTAAAATTTAGATCTGATATTATCTTGTTTAATATAAGCTAATAATATTTTTTAGTACTGGGAACCGAATCCAAAAAATGTGTTTTATATTTTATAGATTTTTCACGCATTATACAAATATGTGTGTATGTTTTTTTTTAAATATATTTATATAAATAAGTTGTATTATTAAAATAAGTGTACAGGGAGGTTATGAAAGATCTATTTTCTGTTTAAAATATGGATGCTAATTTTATGATCTATTAATAATTCAAATATTACCTATGAAATTTTATATTTTTACCTATAGAAAAATCTATCATTTACCTATTAATAATTAAAAAATGATCTATAGTAAAAAAAACCTAAACCTAAACCAACCTACTAACCTAACCTACCCTAAATAGCCAATTACGTAAAAATACTGTATGTATAAATAGCCAATTGCGTATACATACCGTATGTATAAATAACCACTTTCTTAATTTTATAGATCAAATTTTATAGATCGACAATTATATCAGTAGGTATTTGATTATTTCTATAGATCGATAATTATTTTCATAGGTCGATAAATATTTCTATAGATCAATAATTAATTTTGTAGGTCAAAAATTAAAACTATAGATTAATTATTTAATACATAGGTAAACTATTGTTTTCATAGGTACTATTATTATTAGATCATATGTTTTTTTCATAGGTCAAATATTTTTATCCTTAAAATATTATGTGTATAAATAATAAATTTTTAATTAGAATGAATATTATAAAGATATTTTACAATTTGTATTATTTCATCGAAATGCGAAATAAGTGTAGGACGACAATTATATACGATGTGTCTAAAAGAATCATATGTTCATTGGGCCTAAAAATTATATATACAATATGTTTCAAGAATTTTATATACAATATGTTTTTATATATAAATATGCAATGTTTTTTAAAAATCTTATATGCAGTGTGTTTCAAAAATTATACGTATATACAATTTAAGATCCGGATTATAATTATAAGTAATAAACAGTTTTATTTTGTACGATTTCACAGTGAATCACGGGCGCTATTTTGTTTTTTATAAAACGACAATTTTTGAAAATACAGACCAAAATAACATTTTTTCGAATTCTCAAACCGTTTCCTTCTTTGTTTTTTAGTTTGCGAATAAAAAATTTCCAAACTTTGCGTACTTTTTAGTCATTTAAATAAGAACCTCCTCTTAAGATATAAAAAATTGTTGAAAAATCATTTTTTTTTTGACGTTTACATGTATATCCTTAAAACTCAACAGTAAATTTTTTTTACAAAAACAATTTGTTCTGTCAGTTCCTAAATAATATTACAAGATTGTAAATTCCAGTGACGGACATGAGATTGGATTATATATTGCGATGTCCGAAAAAAGTTGTTAGGACAACTTGACAGGACCTCAAATATATTATATATGATAGAGTACGTACGTAATTTTTTTTCTGCCACCCCTTGATCTAGGGGCGCAAAATTTCGTTTGGGAATTTGGGAATTCCGATATATGTCAAGGTATTTGACAGTTTTCGTTTTCATTTATATATATATATATATATATATATATATATATATATATATATATATATATATATACGGGGCAAAGTTTCCCTATATGATGTTAAATGTTGTATATAAGATTTATGATGAATTTTTGGCTTAACTTGTAACTTGCGTGTGTTGAATTTATATGTATTTGGCTGATGAATAAAACTGATACGAACTAAAATTATGAGTATGAAATTTGTTAAAGAACAGAGCATCAAACCGGTAAAATAAACCGGTTAATCGATAGTTTTGTAAACCGTTAACCTTAACCGATAAATCTTTAAAAATTGGTAACTCAGGTTTGATTTTGTGATAAGTAGGCTAGCCTTAATGAGCCTTGAATCTCTCTGAAAAAGAAATTGCAAATAATATATTTTCATTAAATTAGTAATTAAAAATCTTTCAAGTTCATTCCTAATAATGTCAAAGAATTCGATTATAAAATTAATATTAGTAAGGAATAAATTACATTTTTTTGTGGCGAAGATAAAAATTACCTATTTTATGATATTCAATTTGAAATATAATATTTCGCTTTTTGAAATATGTTAACGTTAGTAATTTAATAAGAAAATTCAAGAAAATTTCACGCAATTGTAAATGATATACCAAGAAATAATTTTGCACTATTGCAACATAGCAGAACCATATTACATGCAATGTCTTACAAATTATGCAAGAAAAATATGTTTTTTCCTCAAGCGTTTCATAATTCCATCAATATTAACGGCAGATTGATAAGAGAAGCAATAGAAATTTATAAAGAAAAAGGTACTAATTGTGAGTTAAATAAAATTTATCTTCCTTTAATGAAAAATTTATAAATTTTATAATCTAGTTACTTATTTTGTTAGTTAGTAACTTGTTTCTATGTTCTGTTTATTTACTCTAAATGTTATTAGTATTATTTGTTCTGATGAAGATGTACATTGAGTTCGACGAAACGTCGATTATTAATAAATATTAATACAGAACTATAACCTAAAGCCGAGTTCTGAAATATTTTTTTACAATTTTTTTTTTGTATGTTACATTGAAACGAAATGATGATATAATGGTTTGTTCTGCTACTGACAGTATTAGATTGAAATAAAATAAGATAATATAAGAAAGATTTTCCGGAATTTAGAGGAAAAAAGAAAAACGGAGGAAAGAAGAATGTAATAATAATACTAAGAGGATAATACATTTGATTTTCCTTTTCTATTTTAAGAAAATTTAAATGATATAATGTATTATATGTTTATTCAGGGTTGAACTAATTTTAATCATTTGATTTAAATTGATTGATTGATTTCAATCTGAATTTGAATATTTATTAAAGATTTAAATTAATTTTAATTAATTACTTTTTAACTAAATTTGGGTTTTAATAATGGTTTAATTAAAATATCTAGATATACGTCAGGTATAAAATAAATATTAAATATTAAAGTTATATAATTATAACTGATAATGTCAAAATAGTCTAATGCCGTATGCAACATTTTTGTTAAATATAATAGTTCGTTAAAATGAAAATTCTTGGATTTTGTAAGAAATTTCGTTACAATATATACATAGAAAGATTTCTTACGGAATTCAAGAATTTTCATTTTAACAAACAATTATTTTTTAATAATAATAATAATCAAACTTTATTTAGCTTTTTCTATAATTAATTACATTGTAATATATTAAAAAATTATAAAAATTACAGGAAATTTATTACTGTTTATATAATTGGTGTTAACATAGTAAAAAAATCTTTCAGAACTCATTATATTAAAATAAAACTGCTTTAGGTTAAAGTTCTGTATTAATATTTATTTAAAATAGACGTGTCGACGAAACTCAACGTCAGTTTTCATCAAGATGATAAATGATTCTGATGAAGATGGACGTTGAGTTTCATCGAAACGTCGATTTTAAATATTAATATAGAACTTTAACATAAGCAGTTTTATTTTATTAATTGATGATATTTATAATTTATCAAATTATTAACTTAAACGAAAATGTTTATGCATACAGGCATACGATATGGGTTTACCCATATGCTTTCAATCTTTTTAAATTTAATAATATTTCAAAATCAAATCTTTCAAAAAAATAAAATTGTATTTATAATGTAATAATTTATTTTCAATGGATTTCACTTTTGTATTAAAACAGTCAATATTTTGAGTGAAAGTTTCCAAGTAGTAGGAATAAAAGAGCATGTATGAGAGGAATTATGAATGTGGATGAAGCGAAAGTTGCTTGTTTGGATAGGAATGTTTGGAGGCGACTGATTTCGGGATGATGAAAAGAGTTTGTACCACACTCTTTTGGGTACATGGCGTGATTGTGTATGTATGTATATTTAGTATATGGAATTTTTTTATCCAGTGTAAAAACAAAAAAAAAACGAAACAAATGTTTAATTTTATTACAAGCTTGAAAAACAAAACACAAACGTTAACTTACATCATTTTTTCTTTTTTGTGAACTCAAACAAATGTTTTTCTTTGCAAATACAATTTTGATCTTATACAAAGCTATAAAATACGAAAAAATAAAACACAATGAAAATTAAAAACAGAAATAATTATGTAACCTACATATATAGTTGAAAATTCGTTACAGGTGATATTTAGCATTGAAAATTCTCTTATCAAATCGCAGTACGCAATAGTTTTCTTATGTTATTGAAAACGAAATCGGAATGTTTATCAAACAATGGTAGGAGTTTTCGAATAATGGTCCATATAATATTTTTACATTTTCGGAACGGTGACGCAACTATTGCGACAGACTTTTTTGTTTTTTCTTTTTATTTTTTTGACGTAGGTAATTGATAATTATTTTTCGATTTTGAATTTTGTTTAGCTGTATTTGTGCGATAAGTTTGAGTTGAATTTTTCGTGTGGTGTTATTTAGATATGCGCTGTATACAATTAAAAAATGCAATTTGTTTTATTTTAGTTTTGTGTGTAGATGTAGTTCGATTTTTTGGAAGTCTTGCGAAATTTTCGTATAGAAACATTTGTTTACTTATTTACAGAGTTATAGATACAGGATGTTTGAGAAGATGAATAATTATTTAAACCTTATCACTTTACAGTGTGTAAAGTGATGAGGTTTCCTATAGGAAAAAAAAAAAATTTAATATGAGTTTTATGAGAAAAACTTATCCTTTATAAAAAATGTTGCTTCTATCAAAATCCCTTATAGTCAAAGAAAAATCCAGTAATCACTTAAGATAAGATCAAAAACTTGATATTATGTCGAGTTGTTGATTTTAAATATGACTAAGTCCGAATGTTACATCAGTATCACTGAGAAAAATAGATATTTAAAAAATTGTATAATGATAAGTAGATATTTATTTGAAATATACGAGTATGTTTACTGTATTCACAAATTTATACATTTTTAAAATCTACTCACATATATATTTTAATACTATATTAAGAATTAAGACTGTAATACTATATACAAATTGATGGTATTAAATTTTTGTTTTTATTATATTTATAGTTAATTTTTAAATATACTTATTTTGTTATTTTTAATATCTTGTGTTTGTGTCACCTTTTTAAATATAAATAGCGTTATGGTAACTATCCATTTTTCTCAATGTATCGTGTGAAAAATGTTAAAAATATTTGTCGTACAAGAGACTTACTTTTTAATTATTATTATTATTATTAATTTGCCAAAATATAATTATTATTACTAACAAGTAATCCATGGGTAACATGATACTGATGTAACATTCGGACTTAGTCATATTTAAAATCAACAACTGGACATTATATCAAGTTTTTGATAGTGAGATTTTATATTTTTACTCAGTTACTCAGTCATTGAATCGGGAAATTGAAATTTTGAAATTTTGGGAAAAATACAAAATCTCAATATTATTATATTAAATTTCACAATGACAATATGAACATTTATTTATTCAAGGTTCATTATTATACAAACACCCTGTAGCAGATACAACTAACTTAAGTTTTAATAATTTCTCGTAAATTAATGAGAATTTTTTAATAGAGCTCGTTTTTTTTTCTTTCAAATTGAAAAATGTTTATTACAATTTCGCAACGAATTATATTGTGCAAGAAATTCCAAAATGAAAATTAATTTTTTTTTTAAAATTTATCGCTACCGAAAATTTATTAACATGCAATATGCACGCTAGCATATTAAAATTTGATTATTAATAAAATAAAAAATAATAATATATTTTTGTTGTTACACTCGTGGCTTTTTAACAAACAAAAATTAATGTTGAAAGATGTATTATATTGAAAAATAAAATAAACTTTGTTATTATTATTTCCATTTGTGATTTTTCTTAGAATCGATAATTAATGATATATAATATGTGAATGAAACTAAATGCATATTATTGTAACACGAGAAGCGGTTTGCATATATTTATTAACTTTACAGGAGCGTGCGTACAGTAGTGATCAACAATTATTTAATCTTTTCGTTTATTAAATAATAACACAAAAAACCAAATTACAGAAATATACAAAGAAAACACAGCGCGAAATATAAATTACAAATATAAACTACAAACTAAACTAATAAACAATTAAGCGAATCTAGCAACTAAAGCGATCTCGAGGCCTCTGGCACTCGAAGCGGAACTTAACTTAAAGCAAACTTAACTAAAGCAAAGGCGAGCGTGAACTGAACTGATTCAACAGGGAGAAAAACATACTTTTTTCTCAAAACTAAAATTGTAACTTTTCAAATATTATAACAAAAATCTAAAATACTTCAAAATATCTCCAAGAAATATCTTGAAGTGGCCAAGTGGCTTGCCGTGAACCCTAATATATAAATCTGTCACTAACAAGCAAACATATCGAGGTGTAAAACGCCGATGTAAATGAGCTTCAGGTATCAAGTAGAACACTAAAAACTAAGCGACACGTATTTTTTTTTAGCGGCCCTAATCAAGGTTTAGGGGGTGAAAATCACCCCCAAAATTTAGAGTAAAATTGGTTTTTATTTTTTTTCTCAGAAACTATGCATCCTAGAACAAAAGTGTAAATGTACGAATACCTTCTTTTTTTAAGAGCTATCCACCAGTGGTATTAGTTTTTTTCTATACGATTTGTAAGTTACTCTTTTGCACCCTTTACACATATTTTACCCCATATTTAATTGTTATGTATTTTTTTTTCAAAATTTTATTTTATATTAAGATAGCCCAATTAAAAATAAAATTGACGTGTTTTTGTGTTTTTAATTATTTATTGTTTTAAGGGGTCATCTGCCCCCTTATATAGACACTCGTATGTACTTATAAGTAAGTTTGATTATTTATAACTCGTTAATATTACATGATAGAAAAAAAAAGTATTGGAATTTTTTTATTTGTTTTACATAAGAAATTTTATAAGATATTTAAAAAAATATATTTATTAATTTTTATTTTTTTCATAAATCATCAGTTACTTATAATTTTACTTGAAATATTTTATTTTTATCTGTCAACATAGAACGTATATTTTTTAGTAAACAATATTTATTATTACGATAATATGTTTATTGTCTAGATACTTTATTTTTATCTATAAACATAGGACGTATATTTTTTTAGTAAACAATATTATTACGATAATATATTTCTTGTACAGACTTATTTTTAGATTTTTGCGCTGAAGTGGAATTAAATTGAACGTAAAAATTTAATAATAAAATAAGTAGAAAACAAATATATTATCATAATAATAAATATTGTTTACTAAAAAAACATATTATGACACATTTTCCGATTATATATATATTACGATAATACACATTTCTTGTATTATTGAAAGTACTGTCACTTGTGTATTAACAAACATAAAATGTTGGTGAATCCAATAAACGTAATTAATTTATTGATGGCAACATTTGCCGCATTAAATTTGCCAAACACTTCAATTAATTTGAAAGAAAGAGAATTTCATGAAGAAATTAAAAACATTTTAATGAAAGCAATGTCAGAAAATACAGTTGATATTGAAGAACATACAGATTTAGAATTTGCAAATCCATCAATAATAATTGAACCGGTTGTGATAGATGAAGATGATACATCAAGACACCCTGAAGAATATACAAAAGAATGTTTAGCTTCAGAAGACGTTGACTTCGAATACAAAAAAAATACTGTAGAATACTGGAAAAGCGGAAAATCAAAGCCGAAAACATTTACTGCAGTAAAACATAGATTTAAAAAATTAAAATTCCATTCACAATTACATCGTTGGGCAAAACAGGTAAATGAAGGAGAAATATACTTTAATAAAATGAAAGATATTTCTACTTACGTACTAGAACAATTTAAAGAAAGTAGACGACAAAAAATTCCAATACACGATGTTGACATAAGAAGATGGGGTTTGACAGCCAGTGAAGAATTAAAGATTTCTTTTGATAAATTTAAAGCATCACCTTTCTGGCTATATAAATTTAAAAAATCTCATAGTATAGTATCAAGAAAAATTGTGAAGTTTGTTACGAAAGTGCAGTTAGAAAAAGCGGAAAATTTGGATGATATAATAAATAATTTTGTTGATAAAATAAAAACAAAAGTAACTAATATTGGTGAAGAAAAAGTGTATAATTCAGATCAAAGTGGTTTTAATTTAGAAATTCATTCCGGTCGAACATTAGCAGAAATTGGTACAATGAAAGTAGAATCTCTGATACAATCACACGCGGCTACTACGCATAGCTACACAATTCAACCAATAATATCTGCAAGCGGAAATTTAATTTCACCATTATTTATAACTCTTCAAGAATCTACTGGAGAGTTCGGACCGCAAGTTCGCAAAAAATTATTTACTGCTGAAAATGTATATGTTACATCTTCAAAATCCGGGAAATTAACTTCATTCCATTATAAATTATGGCTGAAAGATATACTTTTTCCAAATATTGAAAATAATTCACTACTTTTATTGGACTCATGGACTGGACATTGTAATAAAATATTCGAAGAAATAAAACCAACTGATAAAATGGTAGATTTGGATATAATTCCAGCAGGAACAACGGGAAGAATACAACCACTGGATGTTTTCGGTTTTAGAATTTGGAAAAACTTTATACGTAGATTTTCAGATATTGTAATTCTACAAGGATCAGATATTCGTTTAAATTTAAGAAATAATATAATAAAACTTCAGTCTTTAACACATAATCAGCTATCGTCTCCTAGATTTACAAATTTGTTTAAATATTCCTGGTTTAAAAGTGGATATTTAACTGAAAGACCACCAGAGTTTGAAAACCCAGTAGAATTTTGTTATTCAAAATCTGAACTTCATTGTGATATTTGTGGAAAACCAGCTATTATTAGATGTGCCTGGTGTAAAAAATCATTATGTTTACAACATTTTTTTGAAGAGTTTCATTACTGTAAAAACTACAAAAATTAATGTTTTATAAAAAATTAATAATTTTTGTTTAAAATTAATACATTGCACACGTAAGCATATACATATGTATATATATATATATATATAAATATATAATAATAATAATAATAATAAATGTATTTTTTGTATTTATTTTATAAATATGCAAAATATAGTTCTTGTACTAATACAACAAACTTGTATTACCGTAATAATTCAATAAAATTCAAAGAAAAAATCTAAAAATAAAGTATCTAGACAATAAACATATTATCGTAATAATAAATATTGTTTACTAAAAAATATACGTTCTATGTTGACAGATAAAAATAAAATATTTCAAGTAAAATTATAAGTAACTGATGATTTATGAAAAAAATAAAAATTAATAAATATATTTTTTTAAATATCTTATAAAATTTCTTATGTAAAACAAATAAAAAAATTCCAATACTTTTTTTTTCTATCATGTAATATTAACGAGTTATAAATAATCAAACTTACTTATAAGTACATACGAGTGTCTATATAAGGGGGCAGATGACCCCTTAAAACAATAAATAATTAAAAACACAAAAACACGTCAATTTTATTTTTAATTGGGCTATCTTAATATAAAATAAAATTTTGAAAAAAAAATACATAACAATTAAATATGGGGTAAAATATGTGTAAAGGGTGCAAAAGAGTAACTTACAAATCGTATAGAAAAAAACTAATACCACTGGTGGATAGCTCTTAAAAAAAGAAGGTATTCGTACATTTACACTTTTGTTCTAGGATGCATAGTTTCTGAGAAAAAAAATAAAAACCAATTTTACTCTAAATTTTGGGGGTGATTTTCACCCCCTAAACCTTGATTAGGGCCGCTAAAAAAAAATACGTGTCGCTTAGTTTTTAGTGTTCTACTTGATACCTGAAGCTCATTTACATCGGCGTTTTACACCTCGATATGTTTGCTTGTAAGTCAATTCTAACAGATACAAAAATTACTTGGTTTCAGAAATATGTATCACAATAACCACATGGCCCAGAACTGTCTTGTTACATTATCATGAAATTTAAATATATATTTTGTTTATTAAATTACATTTTATGAATAAAGCAGTGCCAGTTACGAGGCATATCGAGATAATTATATATATTTGTAATGTTATTGTTTAATTGTAATAAATGCGATATATTTCTGAATTTTGTAAATTTATGTTGAAATATAAATTTGATAAATGGGAGTAGGTTTATTTACTTTTAAACAGGGAATAAATAAATTTCAACATTTTTAAGTATTTTAATATTTTGGCAGAGAGACGTGAAATTATTTTCGAAATTTTAGGCTCACTATGGGCTATTTAAGGCCCTAAACGTTAAATTTCGGGTTTCAGTTGTTTTTCCAAAAATTTTATATCTGCAAGCTTTTCCGTAAAGCTAGTAGAATTTCTAAAAACAATGTCAAAAATACTCGTGATATGACTTGCTAACATTTGTTAATTATGAGCTATTTATGGGCTATATTTTCAATGCAAAATTATTTTGTTTCTGGTAAATTAAAAATAAAAATTAAACTTGATAAAATTGTGGAAACAATTTAGGTTTATTATGGGCTACTTGAATTAACAAATTATAGATTTCGAAAAAATAGACTTGTCTGCCAGCTTTGCGACAAAGTTAGCAGAATCCCCAAATCCTGATATTTTTTAATTATAGGCCATTTTCAATGCAAAATTATTTTGTCTAATTTTGTATTTTACTGTTTTTAAATTCCCGAAAAAAATTATTATATATATTTATGAAAAATGAGTTATCGATGGAAGTATCGTTTATTGGGCAATAAAACAACTGAAAATCAAATAAAATTAATGCATTTTATACATATTTTCTACAGCATTTAAGAACCTATATACACGCTTTGATTTTCAATCGTAAAATATAGAAATAGATTTTACACTCGCAATAATGCCACTCAATAATAAGTACATACTATAAATAGAATTTAATATTTTTTTTATGAAAAAAAGTTCAAATCAAATGAGACTTTTCTATATATATCGTAATATATATATAGATTTTTCAATATAAAATTTATGAAATTTTATTCGTAGAATTTTTATGTGACAAGAGCAAAATTTGACAGTACTTTATACTACTCGTCAATTCGAAATCTAAAAAAAGATGAAAGCGTTGCTAAGTAACGGAATAATATTTGTACAATTGATATACAGGATGATTTATAATGAGTATATCAAACTTTAACAGTTTGTTAAGGAAGTTATTTTGAGTGAAAATTGACATATGAGTCTATTGTCCTATTACATCTAGTTGCTCAACTACACACATTAAAATTTTATTAGTGTCTAGTAAATTTATTAGTTTAATAATAAGTTACCGTGAAAAAACAAAATAAAACAATAGATAGCTATGCATGAACTCTTTAAATAATTAGTAACTAGATAATGAAATTTATAAATTTTGAATTAATGGAAGACAAATTTTATTTAAATCATTTACTAGTCACACTGATTGATGTTATCTTTTAGAAATTTTTAGAGAAAAAGATAAACATTAATCACTGTGAAGGCACAGATTTAAATAAAATTTGGCTTCCATTAATTAAAAATTTACAAGTTTTATTATCTAGTTACTTATTTTGTTACCTAGTAGGTAACTTGTTTTTGTGTTCTGTTTATTTACTACAAATGTCATTTGTATCATTTTTTCTGTTGATTATTAATACAGAACTATAACTTAATGTTGTTTTATTTTAATATATTGAGTTCCAAAAGATTTTTTAGTATCTTTTAAATATATGTACTTAATTAATTAGTCGCCTCTTATTTCTATCAATCATTTGTACAAACTTTAAATTTGTTTATCTTGTAAAATCCATCCTTGGTTTAAACCACAAACAAAACATTAGCTGGTTCGCATTAATTTTCTTATATACTTTTATTATACTTTTTTTGTCTAGATTCATACTAGATTTTTAGTTCAATTTTCGTTCAAGTTTTGTTCAATTTTCATACTTTTTTCACAATTGGTCGTGTATTGTCGAGTTTCTCCAATTTTTTCCGATGTATTGTCAGTACGCCAACTTAAAAATATAAAGTACTTAATTTGTCAGATACTGAAAAACACATTTAAACAAAATTAGATACATATAAGGTTGGTACAATTAATGTATCTATTATGAAACTTGAATAGGAAAATAGAGCATATTGTATATTTTTATACTAGGAAACTTGAAAGAAACTTGGATGCAAAAATTTGATTTACATTATACTAGAACTGACTATTTGTACTTGAACGAAACTTAAACTAGAAACCTAGTATCTAGACGAAAAAAGTATAATCTAATTCAAGCTTTATTTCAACTGCTCTAGAAGTGAACAACCCGATATTATTACTTGTACTTCTTGTACAAAGAAAAGAAGGAAAGAAAGAAATAAAAAACACAAAACAAAATAAAACTTACAGTACAGGAACTACGGTCATTTACATTTCGTAGCAATCATAATGAAATTCGAGGATATACTATATAAGAAAACACTCACAGTAACACAACATGCAAACGTACACAAATTTTTACGCTTGGTCTGTCTAAGTTTTGTGACACGGTTCCACGTAACTACACATTTTTCATTTCAAATGGCACAAACACACAAAAATATAACAATTTATTATTATTATTAGTTATTTATTTACGGATATTGACTTATATTTTAATGCCTGAATGATTTTGTATCGTTGATAATAATTTTATATTTATTTCACTTACTTACTTCGGACTGTATAAGTTGCTGACTATTTAACTTCACATTTTTAATTTCAAATGGCACAAACACACAAAAATATAACAATTTATTATTATTATTAGTTATTTATTTACGGATATTGACTTATATTTTAATGCCTGAATGATTTTGTACCGTTGATAATAATTTTATATTTATTTCACTTACTTACTTCGGACTGTATAAGTTGCTGACTACCTAACTTCACATTTTTAATTTCAAATGGCACAAACATACAAAAATATAACAATTTATTATTATTATTGTTATTTATTTACGGATATTGACTTATATTTTAATGCCGGAATGATTTTGTACCGCTAATAATAATTTTATATCACTTACTTACTTCGGACTGTATAAGTTGCTGACTACGATTTATTTTTGCTGATTGGTCGTATTGGGACACCTTTATTGAAATATTTATTAATTTTATGCCGGGATGCATAAACATTGTAAATAATTATAGTTCGTTAAAATGAAAATTCTTGGATCTTGTAAGAAATTTTGTTGCAGTATACTTAGAAAGATTTTATTACGGAATTCAAGAATTTTTGTTTTAACGAATCTTTATTTTTAAGGAAAATGAATATGTATAAGGAGGTTAATCGGATATAAATATGTATCGACCGATTTTATTATAAACATTTAAACTTAAGTCGACAAAAAAGCATTGTTTTATTGGCAACGATAAATAATTTTGCCGAAGAAAAACACTAATGCCGGATTCATGCAGATCAATTTCAGTATAGCGTACAGTATATCGAAACGTCGAAATTAATTAAAAAATTATACAGAACTAAAACCTAAAGCTTTTTTATTTTAATATAATGAGTTCTGAAAGATTCTTTACAATAAATTGTAAAAATAGTTGACTGTTAAACATATAATGCAAAAATACATTATTTTATAAAACATTCTACTAGCCCTGAAGAAGGCAATAAAGTTTGCCGAAACGTTGGCTTGGTAGATAATAATGAAAACATACAGTAAACACAAAGTTTTATTATTATTTTAAAAATTATCAGATGTTTATGCCTCACCCGGTATAATAATATAGAAGTATGCTATCATAAATCGAATGCCCTGTATAACTAACGTATGTGTGGAGTTTCTGTGTTAGTATATATTCGAATCATTGCACCTTAAGAAACTTTGTTACCGAAACAAAGAAACGTAATATTCTAAAACTATATAACTCCATTCCGATATGCACCAATAGTAAACTTGGAAAACAAGTTATGAATAGAGGACAAAGACACTAATAATTTAGAGAGAGAGAGAGAGATGGATGGAGAGAGGATATTAAAGGAGCTTTGAGAGGCGTCCTTTATCATTTCAGCAGGATTATGTAAAGTTTATGGGACTGTGAAATAGTTCACGTATATTATACCAAACACAATTGACTTATAACAAAAGTATATGTTGCTTATCCTAAGTTCACATATAATCCCTCCAACATATAACATTTTCATACAATGCGATTTTATATATATATATATATATATATATATATATATATATATATATATATATACATATTGTTCTTCTGTTATATAAATATTCAGTTTAGAATATTTATTTTAAATAAATGAGAGGAATTATGAATATGGATGAAGCTGAAGTTGTTTGTCTGAATAGGTATGTTTGGAGGAGGCTTATTTCGGCATGATGAAAAGAGTTTGTGCCACACCCTTTTGGGTACATGGCGTGATTGTGTATGTATGTATGTTTATATTTATTTATTGCTAGATATATCTAAATATTTTAATTAAACAATTATTAGAAATCAAATTTAGTCAAAAAAATAATTAATGAAAATTGTTTTAAATCATTGATTAATATTGAAAAATCAAATCATTAAAATTGTGATTTAAATCACGATTTAAATGAAAAGATTAAAATCAGCTCAATCCTGAAAAATATATGAAAATAAATTAATTTTCCTAATGAAATATGTTGTTAAAAATAAAGCAATGGAGCAGCCAATATTTATACAGCTCTGACTTTAGCTTCAAAGCCCTGTTTATGTGCATTTTTTGTTTTGCATTATTTTATACAGAACTACTTTATTTTCAGTCAGTGTAAAGCAGACAATCTAATAATAAAAATCTTATCGAGTTTTTGAAACATAAATGAATGCAGATTGAATAATACGATTTGGAACTAAGCAAATTGGGGAAGATATAGAAAGTTTTTTTAATTCTGTTATTTCTAAGAAAAATCAAGAATGTAAAGAAATTGTGCTATTGCGTTGTAGAGTATTTGCAAGAAAGTAGGTTTTTAATCATATTTCATATAACATTTTATACATTTTCTTTGTCAATATACCAGGTGTTTATTTTAACTTAACAAATCAAAATATCTCGAAAAAAAAAACGCATAAATGATATAAATAACACTACAATAAATAACAGAACATAGAAACAAGTTACTAGGTAACAAATAAGTAACTAGATCATACAATTTATAGATTTTTAATTAATGGAAGCCAAATTTTATTTAATAATGATTTATGTTATCTTTTCTCTTTATAAATTTCTATTGCTTCTCTTATCAATCTGCTGCTAATATTGATATAGATACTGTAATAATTGCTAGACCAATCAATATTGAAATATTAACTTTTCGTCTCAGGCAATTTTAGATTTGTCAAGTTAAAATAAACACCCGGTATATGGATTGATAATATACCAGGAAAATGTTGTTTCCTAAGTTGTGTTTTAGCGTGATCAGATGTCGTGTATATAAATGAACTAATCAAATACCAAAAAAATAAAATAGGTTAAAATAATTTAGTAGTAATCAATAGTGTTAGGGCATTAACTTTAGTGCAAATTTATGTCAAAAGTCGAAAGATTTTATCAATGTGAAAATCTGATAAAATTAGGTTAAAGTAATAAAATATGTTATACATGTTAAAATATGACAAAAAAAATTAATTTTGCTAATTATCTTTAAATGATTTTTTTTTTAATTATACAGCAAGAACTTCTGTACTTTTTATCTGATAATGGTAAAGTTAAAAAAAGCTTTAGGTCCAATAATATTAACCGTATGTATTTTGGGAATTGAGGAAAACGCGAAACACTGAATTTTGGCGTTTTTCAGCCTAAAATCTGATTGGGGACATAAGAATATGTGTTTTAATGACTTTTTTAACCTTTCTTAAGTCCCCTCTGATGAAAAAAAATTATTTCAATTGATATTTTATGTGAAAATATACATATTTACCTCAAAAAGTGCCAAAACGCTATAAAATCGTTAAAAGTGCTATTTTTAGATTATAAGTGAATACACTTCAGAAAACGACTCTTTGGGCCAGACCACCTTATTTTTATGTCACAAGGAAGCTATGCACCAAGTTTCAGCCAAATCGGAGACCCAAAAGTTTTTTCGACCCCAAAATTGGGTGATTTGACATGGATTGATCCATAAATATTAATGTAGAACTACAACCTAAAGCCGTTTTTATTTTGAAACTGCTAAAACAGCAGTTTTTTTCCTAAACAATAGAAGTAATTTTAGTCTCTCATTTTTCTAATCAAATATTACGAAATGTATATGCTGGCATATACAGGCTGTAACAGAATAACTATTCCTAATTTTCAGAAATGATAGAGTGCACTTAGAGAAACATTTTTTATTAATAAACTAGTGTCCGGAAATTTCTCGGTGTCAAGATACACTAGATATCGTTAAAAACAATTTTAATTATTACAACGCCAAAAGTAGTTAAATTAAAGAACATTTTATTAGAAATAATAGTGCATTAAACTTTATAAAAATTGTTCGAAGTTACGACCACCATTTTCGATACACAAGTTGTAACGATGTACAGGGTGGGCAAATTTGGACGTTTTCATAGGGGAACTCGGAAACTATAAGAGATATGGAAAAATGGACCGCGCATCCTCGATTGCTTTTTTTTGCGAGAAACTCAATTATGAAAACAAAAATTAGCTATCGTCTTTTGTTTTCGAGTTATGGTGAAAAGTTCGCTTTTTCCGTATTGATAAATGGCAATATCTCGATGGTTTTTTAAATTAGATGAAAATAATTTTCTCATTCTTAAGGCACTTTTTTGAGTAGAATGAAATGGTCTTAGCGGATATTATAAATCTCCGTTAATTCTCGGGTTATGACATAAAGTTGTGTTTTTTACAATCGACTGCCGCAAAAAAAATAAAAATTTCCAGACACTAGTTTATTAATAAAAAATGTTTTTTTATGTGCCCTTTATCATTTCTGAAAATTAGGAATAGTTATTCTGTTACACCCTGTATATTCCGTTGTTCAAATTGCGCCCGCTAAAAACACCTATATACCTACAATTAAAATTACCTTGCAGGCAGCGGAAATCAACTTAATATTTTCTATAGTAAATCTAATTTTAGAATCTCGAATTTATTATGTCTCCCCCTTGTATACGCATGCGCAATTTCCCTACGTAACTATTTGATAAATCTTCTACATACACTATTCGTTCCTGCTTGTTACTCTTCGGCAGTCCACGAAGTGCAGTACTCTCCGAAAGTTTAGCTAGGTCACCGACGTACGTCCCGAGTATTTATGACGTATTTCCCCGCATAAATATATATAAATGCATCCTCATTCATTGCCGCAAATATTATAAACGTATGCTTTATGAACGCGCGCGTATATTGATCGTAGTAGGCTGCCCCCATGCTTTTTGGACGCCTCTCGGACAATTTGACGAGCGTTTATCGCCAGCGTTTCCATGTGTCAAGTTTAGTTTCGTATCAGACGCCGGACGGTTTAGTTGTGTAACTCGCGAGCGCTTCTGTTTACATAAAAAACATTTACGTTAAACTTACAAACATTTAATAGTCTTAACCTAACCTAACCCAACCCTAACCTAGCCTAATAATGTCAGGTACCTTGTGATTAAATAAAACAAGTGATTTTTTTATTTAAATTTAATGAAAGTGATGTTACTTCCAACACATCAGCCCGGTACACCGTTTAATCATGATTTTTATCAGACTGTTGCTGATAAAACTAAGTTTCTAGTGGCGAAATGTACAAATCGAACATTGAGTCCTAGTAAGGCAAGGGATGATTCGCCCAGTAAAGGGAAATTTCGTTTATGTCCTTGTAAAGGACCGCCAAAATCGACGGTAAAGAAGATACAAACACTTACTAAGTGGTATGTGAAGGTAAGCTGAACATATCTACCTGATTTGGGTTTTTTCGCTCTTTCATCGAATAAGTGTACTTCCGGGTTGATCGTAACTAGGGTAGGGGTTGGGGGGTTGAATAGGGTAAAAGCCGGGTTTTGTTAGTGTGGAAACAGTGCCGGATTTAGGATGAATGATATAATTTTATAGTTTTTCTTTTTTAATTATAAAATTTGGCTACTTGAAATAACATATATATGTATTTTTTATTGATTGAATTATATTTAAATTTTAATATTTACCATTAAGAATAAGTAATTTATTTTAAAAAATATGGCCACTTTTTCGTAAAAAAGTGATTTTATCATTAATTTCAAAATAACTTTGTTTTTGTTATTGATCAAATATAAATAATAATTTTTCTATTTTTGATCATTTTTATAAAATCTAAATAAACTATTATAAAGTGCTTAATAAATATTTTTTAGTAACCGTTAAAAGTAATTTTGGTAAAAATTATTTTTATAAATGAGGTAAGAATATGGGCCTATGTTTTTTGAAAGAAATGCAGTAACTAGAATAATTATTTTTTTAAAAAATTTGCCTTATCGTGTGAGTAGAATTTCAAATATTTTTATCTTAAATTAGAATTTTATCAATCTTAAATTTGCTCAGATATCAAAATATCGAAATATCGATAATTTTTATTTTTAATATTAATTATCAATATATCGACAAATTATCGATATATCGAGATTTTTTTGAATTGTAATTAGAATTTTAATATTACTGAAAGAACAATTTTTTCTGATTAATATTTTTAAATAAAAATTAAAAAGTAATTTTTGTATTTAAAAACATTGTCCAATACTCATTTATCATAGAATATTATTTTTATGTTGTACTAGTTTAGGGGTATAAATTGTTATAATTTACTTAGATTTTAAGGGATTTTATTTAATTTGTATACCAGATATATTTTATTTAAAATAAATTCATGTATTTTTAGTTCAAGGAAAATAATTATATATTAATATAATTAAATGAAATATACCTATATACCTACTTATATAGAAATATCTTATTTCTTGATATGAATGTTTTATTTATGATTAGCAAAGTATATATTCTTGTAATTCTTATCAAATTTACAAATATGTTTTAGATATCTTTACTATATTAAAGATATATATTTGAGGAATTTTTAGTCGATTTAATATAAAAATTACTTATGAATCAACAGTTTCTTATCATTTTTGAAATATGTATATTTATTTATACTTATTTGAAATTATTATTTATTTAATGCTCTTTATAGTGAAATAATACTTCTTGTAAAATGTTTTCAATATTTATTCTATTTAACAAATATTTTAAAAATGTATTATTTTTTTAAATGCATAATATTTTAAACAGAAAATAAATAAATAAATAAAATAAATAAAACAGAAAATAAATAAAAAAAAAAACATGCAGAAATATTTGTATACTAATGTATGAAAAATCTATATAAAAATATAAAACCCATAGGCCTGTATTCTCACTTCACTTTTAAAAGTGATTTTTGTTAAAAGTACTTTTAACGTTTACTTAAAATTACTTATTAAGCTATTTTAATTAGTTTAAGTATTTGAATTTTATAAAATTGAAATAATAAAAATAGAAATACTATATTCATATTTGATAAAAAAAAAAATTAAAGCACTTTGTCATAAACAAAAGAGGTGCGAATACGGGCCATAATTTCGGATCCAGATTTAAAATTATTCGGATTTGATTCTACGCTCTACTTTTTAATATTCCAATATTAATAGAAGAGTTAAAATATTATGTTTTCAAGAACTAGAATTAGTTATGTATACATATGTCAGTTATTTCAATGTAAATATTAATTTTATCGTGTGATTCGAGAAAGCAAACAATAAACTATATATGACGTCGATATGTTTTTTATGTTTTTAACAAAAACTATAAAAACGATAATAAAAACAAAGTTAATTTAAAGTTTAGTACAATTATTGGTTTATGTACACTGTCAATTGATGTAAACTTACATATTATTACAGAAAAATATGTAATATTAATATTACGTCAATTATCACAATAAATATTACACAATGCTGTTATTTTACTGTTAACTGCTACGTAAAATTACATTAATAAAAGTAAAAAAATCTTTTAGAGCTAATTATATTAAAATTAAACTGCTTCAGGTTAAAGTTCTGTATTAATATTTATTTAAAATCGACGTTTCGACGAAACTCAACGTCCGTTTTCATCAGGATAAATGATATAAATGACATAACATAGAAATAAGTTACTAGGTAACAAATAAGTAACTAGATCATAAAATCTATAGATTTTTAATTAATGGAAGCCAAATTTTGTTTAACTCAGTGCCTTTCCAGTGATTGATGTTATTTTTTTTTTAGTTACCATGACTACAATAGTTGTTATACACATTTTTCTATTTTATACCATGACGGTCGGTTCTGTGGTGGCCACAACAGATTTTTTTTAAGATAAAATTAAAATATTAGAAAAACATTTTTTAAAATTATAAATTACTTTTTTAAAATAGTTTGGTATGTTAATGAATACAAATTTTCTTCTTGTATGTTTATTTTTATATATAGGGTAGGGTGGTCTAATATGAACATCCAATTTTTTTGTTTTTTATGAGATGAACGTAAAAAATGTCATTACATAAAAAAGAAGGCGGATATAGAATTTTTTGATGGGATCTCTCATGATATCTAATATTCATGTTATAGTATATTTTAAGGGTCTATTGTAATAACGATGTTTACTAGCTTTTGTATATGACATAGATACATATACATTCTCGCCATGTATGCAAAAGGGTGTGGCACAAACTCTTTTCACTATTCCGAAATTATTAGTTTTCTCTAAACTTTCCTAATCAAACAAACAACTCTAGTTTTATCCACATTAATAATACTTCTCATACATGCTCTTCCATTCTTATTAGTTGGAAACTATCGGTTACGCGAAAAAACTCAATCATACTACTCCATTTACTCATCTACCTTCAAAATTATTTACATATTAACTGACTAACACCAACTTTTTCAAATTTTTTTTTAATCATACACTAATCTATTTCGTATCCGATTCTATCTAGTTACATTGCATACGTCACGTTAAAATCTCATTGTCACAGCAGTCATTTTCCTTTTATGCTTTTGCAGTCAAACTCAACATTTACTAATATACATCAACGTAAGCACCAAAACAAGATTGTGTATACTTAAACGAGCTTGTTTGGAAATATTTACGTTCGTAGCAAAAAATACCCAAAGTACCAAAAAATAAATAAAAATGGTGTTTTTTTTTAACACGTTTTTATTAACTCGATTTTAAATTAACTTCTCAATGAGCTAGAGACTTGAAACTTTAAACATAGCTCAGAACTGAATGACAATAATAAAATGCCTAAAAATATCACATTAAAAAAAAAAAATAGTAGGTAGCTTTGAAAAAAAAAATGGTTTTGTTTTCGTCGAAATATTGAATTTTGTCTTCTAAAAAATGTCAAAAAAAAATGAAAAATATGATATAAAAATCTCTCGCACAGTATTCCCGCATTAAAATTTATTTATTCAGCCGTTAGTGGTTACGTTTAGCTATAGTTTAGTGGGCGCCAACATAATTGTGACATAATTAGTGACATTAGTGCAACATATAATATTCGCACACTTTCAACCTTAATATTAATAATTATTTAAAAAAAATTATTTTTAATATTACCACGTTTTTAAAACGGATTAAAAAGTAAAAAAAATTTCTTTCTTAGAAAAACGTGCGGTGCATGCAATAAGAAGTGCGCATCACGTTTTTCTAGGAGAGAAATTATTTTTTTTGAAAACATGGTATATTAAAAGTATTTTTTTTATTTAAATATTTTAATATTGATTTTTTTCTGGGTAACAATTCTGTAACAATATATGGACTACGAAAGTAGATGATGTAAAAAGATATTATATAACAAGTATTTTATATCTTAGAATAAAAAAGTTAAAAGTATATTTTACCTGAAATTTATTCAGAATACGTAATTCGATAGATATTGAATTGTAACAAAATATTTTAGAAAACAATAATATAGTAGCTATTAGAATTTGGTGATATATATATATATATTGGATATTCGTTTGTTTTTTAAATATTTACCTAAATTTGGCGCCATATTCAGTCAGCTAATTAGTACTTTTGTCGTACTTATTTTCAAGCAGTGATATTTTGATGATTTGGTCGTACTTATAAAAATATATACGACCAAATTTAAAGGAAATCTTTATAATATATAATATAATATATTTGGAACTTAATTAATTTGACATATATATTTATAATGATTTAAAAAAATAAATAAAAATAAATGCAAGTTGATAAGTTTTCATGGTTATACGGGTTTATTGTTTATTTTTAATTACGTACAAAGGACAAAGAATCAGTTTAATCGCATCGTTATTAAATTAGTAAAAAAATTGTTAACCTTTCATTCTGCATTGCGAAAAATTTTGCTTTTGATTTAACGATTTTATTTTTTAACTCAAAATTAAACGTGTTTTTGGAACTGTAAACTTATGTTTTTCAAATAAAAATATACATTTTAATAGAAAAGAAATATATCTATTTTGAAAGATTTATATAAAAATTATTTATTATTTCTAATATTATTGTAAATTTCGACAAGAATTTGGAAAATTACATAAACATTACGTAATTTTATTTGGTATGTAAAAATAAATAATCAGGTTCTTTTTTAAAACGAGGCATTTTGAAACTTAATTAATTTGACATATTTATAGACGATTTCAAAAAAAAAATAATAAAAAATGAATATGTGTTGATATGCTGTTATTTGGATTATTTGTTATTTTTTAATGGAGATTTTTAATTTTTTTTGAATCAAAACTACATACATACACAATCACGACATTTACTCAAAAGGGTGTGGCACAAACTCTTTCCATTATCGCGATATCACGTTTCCTCCATACATCCAAACAAGCAATTTTCGCTTCATCTACATTCATAATTCCTCTCATTAATAATGCTCTTATATTCCTTATACTTTGAAACAATTTTATAAGAAAATTATTTACACCATCTCATATACAATGACTCTAAATATATCGTATATACAATATATTTAAATAATTTTATGTTCTTATATATATATATATATATATATATATATATATATATATATATATATATATATGCAGTGTGTCTCAAAAACATATATACAATGTCTCAAAAAATAATCTAATCTTGATTTATATATTGTACAAATGTTTCCCAAGAATGCTATGTATGAAAATCTGATTATATCAATAAATTACATTTGTTATTATCAGCATATAAAAATTCAAGTCATTCCCTCAATTGAATACAATTTTGATTCAAAAGAATTATTCATGAAAATTTATATGCGGACTATCTCATGGCATAATTTTAATATTACGAATAAACTTTCAATTTTAAATTTAATATATTTGTTCTATTTAATGAGCCAATATGATTAAACAGAACTAGTGAGAATTGTAAACAATTTCATTTGTATTCCGATCTAATTTAAAAGTAGAAAAAAAAAAACCGTGGACAACTTTCATCTACTGGAAAGAAGACCTGACAGCGTTGTCGAGATGTGATGAGACGAGGCGAGATCAGAGGGAAACGAAGTGAAATCTCACTGATTCCAATCTGTTACAAATCTCACCGACACGACAATATAGTATAATATGTTGTTATTTATATGTATGGTGTATAAAGTCATGCCACATTCTTTTATATTGCTGAAACGACCTTACTCGCTATTCATCTGTGGAAATATCGCGGCATCACGCAGAAATACTTAACATTCTTACCCGGTAAATTGGAACAAATAGAAAACGGATATTTATTTTTCGATACTTTACTTATATATCGTAAATTGTCTTGTCTCTTCTATACTTCATTTACGTTTGTTATTTATGGTTAATTATCGAATAAATTAGAGTATGAAATTGACTTTCTCGTGGTCAAAATTCAGATTTGCCAATGGTGGCAGATAAAATTTGCGTTTAACATTTCTGAAATAAAAACAAATTAGATGTTAGTACTTGTAAAACATGTAACTTTCGTTGGAATCTACAAAATGTATAATTTTTAGCCTTAAACTAAAAAAATAAATAAACGAAATAATAATAATAATAATATACGAAATAGATTAGTGTATGATGAGTGTGAAATTGAAAAAAATGCTGTAGCAAAAGTTGCCGTGTTAGTCAGTTAAGATGGTTCGGACATGTTGAGCGAATGTCTAATGAACGTTTGGTTAAAAAGATTTATTTGAATGATTTTGATGGTATACGTTTGCAAGTGGACGTCCGATGAGTAGTTGGAGTGGTGTATGATAGAGAGGGTGGCTTGCATGAGCGAAAGTTTCCAAGTAGTAGGAATAAAAGAGCATGTATGAGAGGAATTATGAATGTGGATGAAGCGAAAGTTGCTTATTTGGATAGGACTGTTTGGAGGCGACTGATTTCGGAATGATGAAAAGAGTTTGTGCCACATCCTTTTGGGTACATGGCGTGATTGTGTATGTAATTTAGGAACTTTTTTTAAGAAGACTGCCATTTTGAAAATAAATGTATTTGCTGTAAAAGTTCCCAAAAAAAATGTTGAATAACACCTAAAGAAATCAAATCTGTCGAGAGATACTTTTTTATGTTTGCATATTGATATAATTTTACGTATGTAACTTATATTGATAAGAGTATTTGTAACGTGTTTCTTTACAAGTTCCATTTGTATATTATTTATAAAATCAAACCGTAAGTCCGTCTCTGATTTAACAACAATCAAATAAATCTTAATAGCCTTAATAGAAAGATATAGTTGTATTAAATAAACTTAATACGTACTATTTATTTCAATAAAACAATTTATTTAAACACAATAATAGACTCAATTACCTAGATATGTATGTCTTTGTGTGCTAGGATGGCTATTTCAGTCGTTGCCATTATATAAATGAAAATACATAAAGCTTTTCTGTATGTAGCGATGTTTTCTTGAACAGAACGAATCAGGAAATGGACTTTTATAGTGGTCTAAATATAAATATGCAAACAGATAAATGTCTGTTTTAATATTTGTAAACTTATATATAGATATACCTGTAATATTTCCTAACAAAACTAACCTATACTAACTTAAAAATCCATTGCGGTAGATTGGGTATTTTTCCTGTTTTATTGTAGTTTATAAATGTATAATTACATACATACACAATCACATGTACCCAAAAGGGTGTGGCACAAACTCTTTTCATCATTCCGAAATCAGTCGCCTCCAAACATTCCTATCCAAACAAGCAACTTTCGCTTCATCCACATTCATAATTCGTCTCATACATGCTCTTCTATTCCTACTACTTGGAAACTTTTGCTCACGCAAAACACTCTCAATCATACCACTCCAACTACTCATCGGACGTTTACGCAAACGTATAATTTGCATTAATTTATTCAAAATAATGGAAGAGAGGTGAAATCTTGAAAGCACTTCAAAATTTAGGGGAAAAAACTTTACAATATGAAAGTTTCTAATGAACAAAAATAAATTCTTTCTAAAATAAAACTGCTTTCAAGTTCTGTATTAAAATTTATTTATAATCGACGTTTCGACGAAACTCAACGCTCGTCTTCATCAGATTAATTAAATTCAAAGTTGAACTTGAAAGTTCTTCTAATTACAATATTTCAATAAATTTGCTACCAAAGAAGAATCGCCGTAAAAGCTTTGAAAATCCCACATAAGTCCCGAGTTTCTCTTAGATTGTAACTAACTTTTTGGGGGTGGGGGTCTGGGGGTTGAAACAGTTACAGTTTTCCAACATTGTCAACGAGAAAAATCTTTAAGAAGATATCCGAAAAGTTACAACGTTTATACCGTAGAGTCTTCGGCTTAGACAAAGATTACAATCAATAAGGGACTTTTAGTTTTTTTTTTACTGTAGTTTAGTTAGAACTTATGAGTTTTTCAGTTATTTTTGTTTGAAAATATTTATAATTCAAGCTGCTAAGAAGTTTCAAATAAATATTTAACGATGTACCGTTGACAATTTTAATTTAATCTTTTTTCAGTGTCTTTTATTCTGATAATGAGGAAGGAGAATTTATTTGAATATTAGATATAAATAAAATACAGGTAACCCTCCTATAACACGGTAGATAGATCTCAAGAAAACGACGTGTTATATAAAACCGTGTTATATGAGATCCAGAGCCTATAGAAAAAAGGGAGTTAGGTTCCAAAAATTAAAATACATTTGTACATATATTTTTTAAGATACATAGAAATAACTTCAATTTTATTAAAAATTTACCTGAGAGGTAAACATTTTTTTTGGCCATTTTTATAGTAGACGCGAAAAACAAAAAATTACATAGGCCCGTATTCTCACCTCACTTTTTCTTGAAAAAGTGCTTTTATCATTAATTTTAAAATAACTTTCTGCTTCTGTTTGTCATCAAATATAAATAATTTTTCTATATTTGATCATTTTTATTATATTTGGTATTATAAAATTTAAATAAACTATTTTAAAATGCTTCATAAATGATTTTAAGTGAATTTCAAAAGTACTTTTGGCAAAAATCACTTTTACAAATGAGGTGAGAATACGGGCTATAGTTTTTTTGATTTTTATGTCGGCATAAGTTAACTAACATTACTATAAAGAGCTATTTTTCAGAAAATAGTCGTACAGACTAAAATTGAGACAGTTATTGATACATTATATTAGCACATGCAGGTGATTATGAACTTACTACTGTTTGTTTTTTATATAAAGACAGGTAAAAGTAAAACCAAAAGTTGTAGTTGACAAAAACTTCTTTAATAACAAAGTTTTTTTTTTTAATAGCTGGTTCGCTTATTATCTGTATATCAAAAATAGAAATACTAGTCATATTTGATAAAAGGTAGACGTGAAAATTTATTTTAAAGCAAAAATCAAAAGCACTTTTTCATAAAACAAATAAGATAGAAATGTTTTTGAAGAACATTTATTTTTAAATATGCAAATAAATCGTATAGTTTAATAAAGACTTTTACAAGAAAACTTAAATCAAAGCAATAAATTACAATTTTATCTAATTTTAATGCAATTAAAATCTCTCGGGGATATTGTAATTTTTTTCGCCAGATTTTTCTCACATAAATTTCGCATGTTTTCAGCGGAAAATCCAATAAAAAAATTACAAGCAATGAGATTAGAAAAAAAAAAAAAAACAGTGATACTAATTTGTTTTTTCCGGTGCAGATTATTTAATATAATTCATGTAATAAAATGGCGCGGGATTATTAATATCGTATAAATATTTATAAACAAAAGGAAATTTGCTATCAATTCCGCTTTAAATAATTTTGTAGAGGATATTTTTTTGTGTTCCCTTGATAAAGATGAACATTTGTAACTGTGTATGACACATAGGGTGTTATCGCTAAACTATGGGTGACTCATATGCTAAATTACTAAATAATAAATTGTGCTTATGTACACAATTGTGATAAACTTTGTTTTATTTATTATGATTATTTTATTAGTTTTTTTAAATGCCCAACTGTTGCAAGTTGTAAGTTTTTACAATATTATTGTAGTTTGGTTCGTTTATGAACGATATATTAGAAGTAAGTCATTTTTTTTAATTGTATTTTTTATTTATTGCTTGGATAAAATCATTATGAGCAACTTTTGTCCTTTGTTTGAATCATTCATATTAAATTCTATTTTGTGTCTAAAAAATTGTATATATCTTAAGAATATATATTATTAAAAAATAATGTTATTAATATTTAAAAAAATACTATTTTCTTACCGACTGTTATATTACATATGATAAGGTACTGTAATCCTACCAAATTTGATATATCGAGATTTTTTATATTTAAGGATGAGGCTATTTATACATACGGTATGTATACGCAATTGGCTATTTATACATACTTAAAAAAAAACCTAAACCAACCTACTAACCTAACCTACCCTAAATAACCAATTACGTAAAAATACTGTATGTATAAATAGCCACTTTCTATATTTAATATATTTTACTGATATCATAATGACAGAAAATTGAATTAGATATATTTATTTTATTTTGAAATAATTAATACGTCATCTGATAACCGTTCAATTGTTTGGAAATTTTATCAATATTCTTGAATTAATTTATTATTTTATATTTGAATTTTTTAACATTTACTCCTATTATTTAATTTTATCACAGTATTCCAAATGAATGTGTTTCTTAATTGTAAGGAATTTTCACAAATATTTTTATCAAATTTTGACTAATAATAATAATAATAAAAGCAGATAAAAATATGAAATGTTTTAGGTTTTTTGTTTTTATGAAAAACGAGTGAGATAAATTTAAATGTTCTTACGATTGTGTTTTTTTTCTTGTCCTTGTTTGAATTGTTATTTAATCCAATGTCGCTAATTTAATATGTCCTTAAATAAAATAAATACTATTTATATAACAATTACTGAAACTATACATATATTTAGAACTTGCAAGTAATTTTATTGTTTTATTTTTAGTTTTAACTTAAGAATATAATTGATCATGTTTAATTTATTTGACTAATTATAGTGTCATAAGAGTTCGATCAATTTATTTTTAAGTTTTCTAAATCCATAAATATTTTCGTCGTTGACTACGTAATTACGGCATTCGAAGCGCTTGAATTTAGTAAATTTTGTTTTGATCTTTGAAATAAAAAATTAAGATTGAAATTTGAAGCGCTTTCAAACGTTAATCTTCTAAAAAATAGGATTGATAAAGCTGTTTTAATTTATTAGAGATAATCATGTCGGATTTTAATTTCAAACGGTTTTACATGCCGAGATAAACATAGTATTTGATATGTGACTTTTAAGATGATTCAGTGAAGAAATATGGAACTGAAAATTTTACATTGATTATGTAACTTATAATAATAATAAATAATATGTTTATAAAATCAAAATAATATATTTTTTAAAAATTGTTTTAAAATATGTATTAAAAATAAATATAATGAAATATATATGAAATTTTGTAACACAGTTGATTCGTGTTGTTATAAGCCTAATTTGGCTTATCTGTAAAAATCTCGTATGTCAAATTTAGTATGATTACGGTATCTCCCATATCAAATGTGAGTTGTATTTTATTTGAGCTTTACTGTGAAAGTGTCATGGCAATACATGCTTGTAATCTATGCATACATGAATATAATATTATTATTATTATTAATGCATCGTTATCACACGTGCTATGAAATTTGATATGCGATATCAAATTTCATTAGATATATTATTGTTTTGATTACTTAATTATAGAAATGCGACGTTTCTATAATTTATTTTGTAAATTTGAAGATCCTTTTTTATTTGAAATTAAATCTATTCTGACATAGTGACAATCTTTCAGAACTATTTATATAACATAAACTGCTTAAGGTTCAAATTCAGAAAATTAAAAAAAAAATAAATTTCAAACTTAAGGGGGGATTGCGCTTCAAAATTTTGAAAAAATCGATTATTTTTTTACATAAAATGAAAGCTATATGTGTCTAGAATGTTTGGGTGAAGGGATATTTCTACCCGGGTAATATTGTCGTCGCTGCAGTGTTTTGAATGGACCGGTGTCCCGAGCGCTGATTGAATGTAAGTTAGCATTTTCATAATAACACTCAAAAACAAACTGCTAAAATCGGAAAAACTACTAAATTTATCAATTACTAGATTCATATTCAGCGACCCCAAAAACCTAGATATGTACTACTGGTTGAGCAATTTTGGCCGATTGATTCAAATTATACAGGAAAAGCCATTGCGCAAACTTCAAACGCATTTTTCTCGAAAACACATTTTTCAAAACTGCGTAAACTCTAACGTTTGAACCGTTCGACCAATTGACTTCGTTTTTTGTTTACCAAAAAGGAAATTAATTTCTTCATGGAATTGACTATGACCTGGTAAAATTTTCAATTTTAAAGATTTTTTACAGCGTGCCAAAATCAAAAAATCGTCCGAAAAAAAACACCTTTTTTCCAAACGTCCGCCATTTTGTCATTTTTTGAGTTTTTTCGATTATGTTAGTCAGTTCCATTCTTTAGACTAAAAGCTTCATTTAGATGTATTTATTATGTTTCCAGGTGACATATTGCGACCTGTGGAATTTACGCAGTTTTGTAGAGGCGTTTCCGAAAAACGGCTATATTGGCCGCCATTTTGATTTAATATTTTTGACAAAAATTGTATTTATAGATGAAGAGTTAATAAACATTTTGACAAAAAAATCAGATCTCTAACTCTCACCAGTTCCGTAAAAAAATAAAAACAAAATATAGGTCGTCTAGAGCGCAAGCTTAAAAGCAAATAATAATACTAAAATAATTGACTTTAAAAAAGCTGTATATTATTTTGTTTCTTAGAACAATTTAAAGAACAAATAAATAATTTTAGTTTTTCTCTGCACGTCTGTATAAAACTCGACCATCAAGAATGCTTTGTCTCGGATGTATATATCTTTTTCTCACATCTATTGTGTTTGTATACGCTCCAATGCATCCATGTTCACATACATTTATAACATAGGGGGAGTCAATTCGCGTTTGTTTCAAGATGGTGGATGCTAAGCCAACTTTATTCTTATGCATTTCGGCATTTCGGTTGATGTTTACTTACTTTTGTTTGACGTTCTGTTGTTTTTTCAATGAGTTTTCCATTGTTTTTATATTTCGGATTTTGTTTTGTCGTTTTGTTTTCTTCTTGTAAGTTGTGTGTGTGTATTTGTATGTTTGTTTGTCTTTGTTTTGATAACTACATGGAACTGGCATTAGGAATTATACCGCTAATGTTTGAATTAATTGTTTGTTTACGCGTGAGTCAGTTGTTTTATCAATGCCATTTTTTACATTTATTTTGAAATTGCTGCTGATGGCGTAAAATGCATTTAACTATAATGAACATTTACCAAGGAAGTACCGATGTGTAAATGGATATAAATTTTATATCAAAATATATTATTAGTTTTCCTGATGAAGACGTATGTTGAGTTCGTCGAAACGTCGATTATTAATAAATATTAATACAGAACTTAAACCTAAAGCAGTTTTATTTTATATAATAAGTTCCAAAAGATTTTTTACTATGTTAAATATAATGGCCCGTAATCTCATCTCGTTTATAAAAGTGATTTTTGTCAAAAGTACTTTCGACGTTCACTTAAAATCATTTATTAAGCATTTTAAAATAGATTATTTAAATTTTATAATACCAAATATAATAAAAATTATCAAAAATAGAAAATTTATTTATATTTAATGAAAAACAGAAGCAAAAAGTTATTTTGAAATTAATGATAAAAGCACTTTATCATTATCAGAAAAAAATATATACAAATGACAGATAATAAACAAACAAAATATAGAAACAAGTTACTAGGTAACTATGTTACAATAATATATGATAAATAAAATATTGAAAGTATTTCAATTAGCAAATTTAGCTAATTGCGTGTAGAATAGAAAGAATTATATATTTTTGTTTATTAGAAACTTTCATATTGCAAAGTTTTCTCTCTTAGATTATGACGTATTAACAAGCTAAGAGCAATTCTTCTATAGACAAAATATTTAATTACATTAGATGAATATAGATGAATTAGATATTTCATTGAATATTAGTAACCTTTTTTAAAAAATAAAACAACTAAAATATCGAAAGATTTATTTCATAGTAAAAAATCTTTCAGAACTCATTATATTATAATAAAAAAGCTTCAGGATTAAGTTCTATTTATATTTTAATAAAAAATCGACATTTTCATATTCATTTCCAATATCTAAAATATTCTTACAGTTCTCAAAATCAACAATATAGTAAACGTAGAACTAATTAATTATAAATTAATTGCTCTAAAGCTAAACTACTATTTCAATTACTCGAAAAGAAAAAAAAACCATTTTAATTATTAATTAATAATTAACATCAATTTATTAATTATCGCTCTGTATAAAAATATTTCGTAATGGTTTCGTATCTAGTTACTATAACAACAGTAAAAAACAACCTTAAACATATCTTTGATAAGTTTTAAAAAAGTAATAAAAATATAGCCATTACGAGCCAATTAATTTTGTAGATAAAAAGGAAAAAACGTAAGCAAATATTATGATAATTAGGAAAAAATAATAAAATTTATTTATTTGTCTTGATTTCCACTCGTATTTTTTATTTTTTATTAAAAATAGACGACCGCGGTTTCGACCAATATATTGGCCATCATCGGGTCTGGTACAGACTAGAATACAATACAACACAATATATTCAAGGCCATTTGCAAAATTTCATATCAAAACATTAACATTATAATTTTTTAACAATATAAAAATATAAATTATATTAATTACATTAAGAGATACAACAATAATTAAACTGAAATACATTTAAAAAAATATTTATAACCTATATAACATCAATTTTTTACTTACATTAATTACAGGAAGTCATATTCTAATTGAAAAACATACATGTGTGTTTTTCCACATTTTGAACGAATTTTTGTCTTTTTCAGTTAATAATAAACAATAACAATATAATAAAAACTATTTGTCGTAGAATAAAACCAAATCAACTTTTAAAAATTTAAAATTATAAAATTCATGAATTCAATCACTTGTCAAGCTAAGTTGTAATGCGTGGTGCAATTTGTTTGTGGCTGAAGGTCATAGCTGTTTTTTCAAGTATTCATGAATTTTATAATTTTAAATTTTTAAAAGTTGATTTGGTTTTATTCTACGACAAATAGTTTTTATTATATTGTTATTGTTTATTATTAACTGAAAAAGACAAAAATTCGTTCAAAATGTGGAAAAACACACATGTATGTTTTTCAATTAGAATATGACTTCCTGTAATTAATGTAAGTAAAAAATTGATGTTATATAGGTTATAAATATTTTTTTAAATGTATTTCAGTTTAATTATTGTTGTATCTCTTAATGTAATTAATATAATTTATATTTTTATATTGTTAAAAAATTATAATGTTAATGTTTTGATATGAAATTTTGCAAATGGCCTTGAATATATTGTGTTGTATTGTATTCTAGTCTGTACCAGACCCGATGATGGCCAATATATTGGTCGAAACCGCGGTCGTCTATTTTTAATAAAAAATAAAAAATACGAGTGGAAATCAAGACAAATAAATAAATTTTATTATTTTTTCCTAATTATCATCAACATTTCCACATTGGGTGATTTAAATAATTTTCATCAAATATTATGATGATATCATTGTGAATACGTAGCGATAATTTTTTTTTTTTGCGTAAATTAAAAAATTTATGTATTTGCACGTAATAAATAACGTATGTAATGCATTTGTGCACCTACATGGATTTATTGTAAATTTTTATCGTAGAAACAAAATGTAATTATGTTCGAATTGAAACTTTTTTCCGGATTCTAAAAAACTACAAAGCGGAAAGGTATTTACAATTGCTATTTTATGTTACATGATGTTTGTACAGATAATTATCTATTGTCATTCTTTATTTTTTATTATTTGTAAATAGTGTTGTACATTTTTTAATTTATTTAAAATATGTGTAAAATTTGGAAATCAATATTTCACTGACTTTTACGGTACCGATTTCTTTCAAACTTTGCAGTTATGATATCCTCGAATGACTACAATATTTCATCTAAAAACCCTGATATTGTAAAAACTATACATGAAGCTATAGTTGCTTGTCTGGATAGGAATGTTTGGAGAAAATTAATTTAGGTATAGTGGAAAGAGTTTGTGCCACACCCTTTTGGATACATGGCGTGATTGTGTATGTATGTATGTAAAAATATTTAATGTTATCAGGTGATCCATTTGGGACACACCAAAAGTAAGGTTTGTTTTGGCAGGAAAAATTATCGAAAATTCTAAAAAACATTTTAGAAATTTCAATAATTTTTTCTGCCAAACCAGAATGAGGTAGAGAAAAAAGTTACTTAGCTATTATGTAGCTAATTTTTCTCTATTTTACTGAATTTTTTCAGATTTTTTTGAGCAAATTTTGAAAAAAGTTTTATTTTGAAAAAATCCCAAGGGTAACTTAGCTATTATGTAGCTAATTTTTCTCTATTTTACTGAATTTTTTCAGATTTTTTTGAGCAAATTTTGAAAAAAGTCTTATTTTGAAAAAATCCCAAAAATTCAGTTTTTAATTTTTCCTATTAAACGATCTATCGTAGAATAATGGTTTCTTCACTCAATGTACTCATTATTTCGCATTTTTCCATATTATGCTTATTTTCCTAGACCTCATAGTTTTTGAGAAAAAAAATAAAAACCAAAAAATCAAAAAAATTTCTAGCGCCCAAACGGCACATGCTAGCAAATTAAAACTAAAACCATATTATAGAACTTTTTATTGTCTATCAAAAAGTATTGTAAGTTTTTCTCCGAATTTAACTCGAGAAAGAAGTATATCGCAAATTATCGAATTTGCATGTTAAACGCCCATATAACTTAACGAATGAACACCCGGTATATATATATATATATATATATATATATATATTTTTATTTGATTTATTTATTTCAGGTAAGCAGTCTTTTTTGACAGGACAAGGCAATTAATTTCTCATAATCCTCTTTAATAGTTGTTGTTCGTACTTTTTTATTGCTTCATTCGATATTTCGAGTCGGGTTTGACTCTTCCTCAGGAATTTCGCAATGTATACATAAATAAATTTTTTTGTTACATTTACAACTTTAAACTTCTTTCGATTAACCATATACTATCTAGTACACATTTTTATATTACGTAAATTTACATTATCTTTAAAAAAACAAATTTTCATCAAAAAAATAAATTTACATGAAAATTAAAAGAATTTTAATTCTCTTCAATTCAACATAAGTCCAAAAATAATTTACATTTCCTTAAGTTTTAAGCTTCATCACTATACCTTAGAAAACTTAAGAGTACTTACAAGCGTACGACCAATATTCCTTGGGTAGCATACATTAATTAAACTAATTAAGTCGAAAGTTCATTATCAGAGTACGTGGCGTATAGCAGTCTGCTAGAAATGAAAGTCGCGCTTAAGAACCTTTAAAGAGGTGGGCTTTCTACTCAAGTAATAAGGAACCTTTTACTTCCAAAAGCGGCCACAGTAAATTTTACAAGACCACAAAACTGTCCTGAGTGTATGTACACCCTCGTATCTCGAGTTGGCACACTGCCCTTAAGACCCCGTGACTGTAATAAGATAAAACAGCTACTGTTCAACCATTTTATGTTGTATATAGCACCCGGTAATGTTATTAGAACACAAGAAAATAAAATGTTCGTATTTCTTATTATTTGTGTTTGGATACTTAAGATTTCAATTGTAATTCTTAAGTGGAGTATTTGGGTTAATATATGTTTGAGATACTGAATCATATAGTTTAAATATCGGTATTTGCAAGTTATAGTAGGTTCCAAATCAATTAAAGATCTTTATAACAGAAATATATTCGAGTTTTTTATTTTTAACTCAAAATATTAACTAATTTCATAACAAAGTTTATACTGTTACTTACTAATATTTATTTCTATTTTAATTAGAAAAATAAGTTTATCTCGAATCTAAAGCAAAATTTTTCTCGCAATTAGTGTAAGATTTATTATTTGTCTGTTTTACTAATTCATATTTTAAAATCTAAAAATTTATACAACTATTAAGAATTCTAAAAAAAATAGGTCCAAAATATTTACAGTTTTGTCATCATAAAGTGAATGCTAGTATTTGTATGTTTCTATAAGTTCTATAGTACTATAGAATCTTTTGTCTTTTTTTAATATTGTAATTTTCTATTTATTAAAAATAGGCAAAATATTCTATATTACTATAGAGCTTATAGCTTATACAGAATACTACTCTTAGTTTACAAATTTACGTGATCGATAAAAATTAACATTATAATAAAAATATTAACATAGAAAAAATCTTTCAGATCTTATTATATTAAAATTAAAAAACTTTAGGATTAAGTTAAGTCATTTGTATAATTTTTCCTGATGATAAAGTACGTGAAGTTTTGAATCGTCGATTTTTAAATAAAATATTTACAATATATATATATATATATATATATATATATATATATATATATATAAGAAAAATATACAAGAAATTTAATATAATACAAAATAAAAATTCATATTATATGTTTTACAGATAAATTAATGTACAACTTACATGTATGACATGAATGTATGTTTCTGTTGATGTAAAAATATAATTTTTTGGTTGTTTAATACATGACTATTAATAACAATTTCTATTCAAAAGTTTTTATCTACAGAAAAATTGTTTAGTCATGTATTAAACAACCAAAAAATTATATTTTTACATCAACAAAAACATACATTCGTCATACATGTAAGTTGTACATTAATTTATCTATAAAACATAAAATATGAATTTTTATTTTGTATTATATTAAATTTCTTGTATATTTTTTCTTATCGTCAGTGTCAACCCTGAAGAAGCCAAAAAACTCTTGGCGAAATATTGGTCGCAACAATAAATTAATCGAATTATTATGTTCGCATTTTACTAATTTATATTTATACCGTAATCCCGTAAAATTCATTATATATATATATATATATATATATATATATATATATATATATATATATATATAATTCTTATTTATACAAATATTTTTTTAAACCAATAAATCAGATCATGCATGTAATATCTTTATTCATGAATTAGAAAGAAAGTTATTTAAGATTCTTTAACAAAATTCTATTGTAAGTTATTTTCGGATTAAAACTGATTTAGCCATCGAGTAATTTTAGCATCACTTATGCATAGAAAAACAAGCAAAATATGTATACATAATTCTATAATTAGGTACGCATTTATTTGTTTTCATATTGACATACTGTTATAAATATTTCTAGATCTTACAATCCTTTTATATTACTCATTCGGCTATTTCCATAACTTACAGTATGGATAGCAAGGATAAATAGTTAAACTTTACGTTGTGTTATAGTTTTTATAATGAAAAAAAACCTGACATTAGTTCTACCAACTTGAAAAAGATAAATTAGAAAAGTTTTATGAAACTAATTTTCAAAGCAAATATTATTATAGATAATTTTACTTAAATTATCGAACTGGAACTAATAATATCTATGCACTTATAGAATTAATTTAACGATATTTTATTGATATTAATATTTAACGCTTTTAAGTTTATTTCATAGATAAATAAATTAATAAAGCTAATGGAAACTGTAATAAAAATGTGTAATTGAGGATCGTTTATTTGATCTAATTTATTTAGCTGAGTGTGTTGAAGAATTATGAGCATTATATGATTCAGTTTTAACACTTTTTTTAACTTGCTTTCTTGTCTGTCTGTCTGACTGTTCGGCAGTTTTAAAGTAACTTCCTAGTAACTAGCTAGAGATAACTTCAATCACTGTGAAGGTACTGAATTAAATAAAATTTGGCTTCCATTAATCACTAGTTACTTATTTGTTATCTGGTAACTTGTTTCTATGTTCTGTTATTTACTGTAAATGTCATTTGTATTATTTATCCTGATGAAGACGGACGTTGATTTTCGTAGAAACGTCGATTTTAAATAAATATTTATACAAAACTTTAACCTAAATCATTTTTATTTTAATATAACGAGTTCTGAAAGATTTTTTACTATGTCATAAAATTTGTATTTATCTTTCAAGATTGTCTAAATATAAGAACATTTCTATATTTTTAATATTATTTATAAAATAAAACGGCTTTAGGTTTAAGTTCTGTATTAATATTTATTAATAATCGACGTTTCGACGAACTCAATGTCGTTGAGTTCGTCGAAACATCGATTATTACATACATACATACACAATCACGCTATGTACCAAAAAGGGTGTGGCACAAACTCTTTTCATCATCCCGAAATCCTATCCAAACAAGCAACTTTCGCTTTATTCGCATTCATAATTCCTCTCATACATGCTCTTTTATTCCTACTACTTGGAAACTTTCGCTCACGCAAAACACTCTCAGTCATACCACTCCAACTACTCATCGGACGTCCATGCAAACGTAAATCTAAAGCCGTTTTATTTTATATAATGAGTTCTGAAACATTTTTTATTACCTCATATTATTTATTCTAAATGCAAAATATTTTTCACACTAATTTTGTCAATTCTAACGAATTTAACCTGAAATTAAATGGTTAAAGCATTCCCCGGTGGCCATTTATATTTAAACGAATTTATAATCTAAATTTTGCGCCATTAATTTTGCAGAAATTATGAAAGGCAAACTTTACAATCGTATTTAAGTTTTTCTTAATCAAATCTGAAACTTTTGCTCGCGAACAAAAGTTTAACTGACTTTTAAGAAGATATATTAAAATATATTTAAAACATCGTTAATTTTTTTTAAATTTTAAATCAAATACCATATGGTGTTTTTGTCAATTACAATTATTAACATATAAAACATGTGTGTTTATTAAATGTAAAAAAAAAGATATTTGCCTATGATTGATAGACTGTTTATGTAATGGAATTTTTGTTTTTTTTTGTGCTTTTTGTAGCAGCCTACGTGGCGGCTCTGGGGCGAAGAAAAGTCAGATGGCGCCGTCTACACGGTTTACTTGAAGAAAGTACGCTACCACCGGCCCACCAGGACGCTGTCATCCTCTGTTAGCGTAAGTCTCAATAATTTTGATTAACTTAAAGCCGACTATACAATTAACGGAAACCGCGAACGTCAACAAAAAGGTCTATTTTTTTATTTCTATGCGAGTTGATGTACTATTCACTGTAAAAAGATTATACTGGGTGATTTATGACGTCGAAACTACACCGGATGATTCCTATGAGTAATCTAAATAAGAAACTTCAAATAAACATATGTTCGAAAATGCTTTCTAACGGAACTGTAGCCGTTAGAAGTTTATTACATGTAACATCAATCGCGTTAGCCTTATTTATTATATCAGAAAAAAAAAACAAGTCTTATGCCCGGTATTATAAAGGACTGAATAAATTTACTTCCCAAATAAATCGATTTATTCGGTAGATTTCTGTATTATAAACGAAAAATAAATTTAGTTGTCGAATAAATCTAGTAAATAAACTGATAAATTTTATTTGGTCGAAATACATGGAAATAAATTTTATTCTCTTGAATAAATCAGTTGACTGGTTATACTTTTGTAAGTTTTAGGTTATAATAGAAAAATATTTGTAAAAATAAAAGTATATACTTAAAATATAATTAAGATTTTATTTTTATTTATTAATATAGGTATGTTATCATATATTAATATGTATTATTTTAAACAAATTCAAAATAAATGTATTCTCAATTAAACATTGAAATGCGACAAAGAAAATAAAATATATCTAATATATAATTTTAATGATTTTAAAGAAAATGTCTAGATCATCTGAAACAATGGTAAAATATTTAAGAATAGAAAAGGATGGTTCTCAATCAACGTACAAATGGTATGTGGAGCCAAGTTAAAAATATGGGACGTTGTAGCGAAGTGGCCAGGTTCTGCTCACGATAACCACATATTCAATAATTCGTTATTAAGAGTTCAATTCGAAAATAATGAATTTGAGACTAAATATCTACTAGGCGACATTTTTTCTTTATACATTCGTATAATAATTTTAGTTGGTTGCCACTACGATTGCCTGTTTGGGCACAAGCCCTGTATTTTATGGCAACTTTAAGGTTTTTTTTATTTTCAATAATATCAATATATTGTTTTAATATTTGTATTAAATTTTCTTTGTCTTGTTCTGTGTAATTTTTACCCCGTTCGCGTTTTTTACTGATATTTATGTCGTTTATTTCGTAATAGTACTCTGACATTTCCAAATATACATAACCATAACCCCACTAACGCAATTTACTAGCAGAGTGCATTTTGTCTCATGCAGGCAGTGTTACCAAATATTCAATAACAATTCTTTAAAAATATAATTTTAAATTTAATAAATTAAAATAAAACAATTATTTGTATTGTTCATATTTTATTTTCAAAACAAATGAAATAAATTTTAATAATAATTACGCTGATTTAAGTTTCTGTTTAAAAAATTTAATATGCTACAAAGTGAAATCATTATTACATTGGTAACACTCGCAATTTATGTGAAGAATAGTTATTTTATTTGGATATTTGCTTTATAATACAGAGATAATATTTATTTGTAGAATAAATTTATTTAACAAATAACTATTTTACTTTTATTTGGTCCTTTATAATACCGGGCATTAAACTTCTGAATAATTGTAAAATTACTGATTGATTTTCTAATATTTTGTTTAAACTCTAGTAAAACCAATTTACTTTAGGTCAGATTTATTAAAACATTGTTAATTTGTTAATCGTAAATATTTACATTCTTTTTGCATCAATAAACAACTTTATTGTATAAATAATTAGTAATTGACGGAATTCAGTTTTTTATATATTTATATTAACTACTAAGCCAACGGTTCGGCAATCACTATTGCTTTCTTCAGGGCTAGCAGAATATTTTAGTTGCTTTTACGTGTAATGCAAATATACATTATTTGATCAGTAAATTTAAAAATACAAAATTCACTGTTATATAAAAAAAAAGCATGTCAAAAAATCATTTTAATAATGAATGTCACATAAGGAGATAAAAACAATATATTATATATTTAACTTTATTATTTGTTTTCGATTGAAAACAAGTTAATGAAAAATATTTGTCATATATTTCGGACATTCAACTATATTTGCAGACTAATTTCAAATTAATTTTTTGTTTACTAATATGACAAAGACATTTTTAATTATTTCCACTTGGTTAAACGTTATTTTTTTGTTACATTTCAAATCATAACAAATAACATAACAAATATAATTGTTATTTATTTTTACATAGCAAAATTAATAAAGTTTATTATGTTTTATATTATTTAACAGTTTTTGTTAACAGATTCTTAAACTGTAACATTATGTTATATTTTTCAAGATGACAGAACATTTTGGTTAATTTTTCCAATTAAATTAATTTAAAAAGTACCAACAGTTATTTGTATTTATTTATTAGATTTTTATAATTATTAATTATTTTTTATATGTTTATGTTCCATTAATTTAATAATAATATAAATAATAAATATTGCAAGTGTATAAATAATTAGTATAATTTGTAATTAAGTATCATTAAAATCAATATAAATCTTAATTAAGACAGTTTTAATGAATATTAAAAAAACAACTTTTGAATTAATATGAAATGCGAATTTATAAGTACAGACTTGAAAGTAGATAGCAATGAATTTTCAAGTATCAAGTATTCAAGTATCTGAAAAATGTAGGGATTTTTTTTTAAGTACTTTCTTATTGTTCTAGACATGTTGAAATTTTTATTGAGAACTGACTTGAAATTTTTAAGTGTATTTAGGGTTACCGGAGATTTTGATTTACGGGCGGGGGGGGTTGGGTTAGTTTAGAAAACTAAATACATTAAAACTACTATTTTGAAATATAAAAACATTTTAATTTGAATACAAACATAAAATCTTGAGATTCGTTTTAACGCTTATACTTTAAACTAAATAATATTTTGATTTGACTATAAATTTAACACTGATCATAGTAATGATGAATTTTTTTTTTTAACTTAAAACCATATGACTACATCTAATTCAGTTTAATCCGGAGATTACAACAAATAACCTGGAGACTGAAAACTCCGGGTAAAACCGGAGACTCCGGGTGAAAACCGGAATCTCCGGGTGAAAACCGGAGACTCCGGGTAAAAACCGGAAACTTCGGGTGAAAACCGGAGAAGTAGCCACCCTAAGTGTATATGCAAATTGAGATGCAGAAATACGCATGTACAAGACGAAGAAGAATTTTTTTTGTTTTTTTATATTTTCTCTGAACGACGTTCAACTGTTCTGTTATTGATTTAAGGATTTTCACATTATTGGCGTTTGTTTTATTTTTGTTTTTTTGCATTTCGTAAATATTTTAAATGTGTCTTTCTTTCAATTTATATGAAATAGATTTAACAATACAGTTTTGATTAGCAATGTATTTGAGTTTGCGACTTTCTGTTTTTTTTGCAAATATTTATAAGTTTATTTATTGATTTAAGAATTTTCGAATTATTGGCATTTGTTTTATTTTTGTTTGTTTGCGTTTTTATAATATGTTAACTTTATTTTAACTTTATGAAACAGATTTAATTTGCAATGTATTTGAGTTAGGACAATTAGCATTTACAACCGTTTGTTTTGTTGCTAATATTTATAAGTTTATAATATAATGTTTTAAAATTTATATAAAGATATTAATAATAAAAAGTATAAAATTATTCTGACTTAAATCAGAATCGTTAGTTGAGGAATAGCTGTATATATGTTACGGCAATTATAAATATAATTCAGGTATTATATAAAATGCCTAGTTTGTATATGTAATTACTAAAATTGATAGTGAATACAATTTTAGATCTCATTATATTAAAATAAAAAGGCTTTAGGATTAAATTTTTTATAATTTTTACATAAATTCAATTCAGAATAGGTTAGAAAAGGTTTTTTTTAAAAATTAATTATATTAATTTAGAAACGAAAATAACTTACTAAATTTTATGGCTTATTTAGCAATATTTTCTATTGTATTTTGATTTGTTAAAATTTGCAATATATATATTTATTCTGTGATTTTAATAAATTTAAATTTTGAAAGCCGGCAGTTATATTTGTAAATATAATATGCATGAAGAATATTAATGTAACAAAATTTTATCATTTTTCAAATTTGACATGTTTGTTTAGTTTAAATTAAATGAATATTTTATGCTCAAACATGAATTCAGTTATTGGTAATTTATTGATAAAATTGCACTATGTTTCGATGGGTTTTATTATTTTTAATTTGCTTTATTGAAAACAATCAATAAAAATATTGTATTTTATGCTTAAAACATATGATGTATAAATTTAGAAATAAATATAATTATACCAACAATAATATTACATAACTAAACAAATTTTAGCTATTTATCGAAAATTCCTGACAGCAAATTTACTGAAGTTCTTTAAATTTATTTACTAAAAGAAACTTTAACTAAAATTAAATCATATTACATAATATGTTTGTAATAGTATTTTTAAACAGTTATGAATAAAATTATAGCCGTTAAATCTAGTATAGGGACCCCTACAAATTAAAGGCCCCCCCTCAAATATTAATAAACTGAATACATTTTTGTACTTATAATCTCAAAAAGTAGTATTAATCTAGCTCTGTATTCAAAAAACACTCTGTAGAACAAAATCATACGATTATAATAAGTAAATAACCTAATTTAGAGATCCGCATGACTTATTTGGATTCGTGCCATCTCACCACGCAACAATAAAACTCATTTAAAACAAGTACCAGAAAAATTCGCAATGTTGCCATATCGGAAAGTGTTCAAACTATTTGGACAAGAGTAAATATACGATTTTATTTTCGTCAGACGTCAATCACCAATCAACGACGTACGCTCGATCTAGCATTTGTTTTTCTATTACGTTGTTCGATTGTTTTAATAGTTGGCGATGCATTTTTGTTTTTTTTTTTTCAATATAATCATGCTATTTATTATGACGTAATGAATTGTACATATATACATCAGACGTCTACGCACTACGATGTAAACAAAAACATATCGATAGTTTTGTACGCCTACTATACTTTGATGTGATTACAATGCATTATAACAAAACAGCAGCGATGTCACGGATGACTTGATAACTAATCGTAATGTATTCAAATGAACTTTATCGAAATAATTAATTGCATATTCGTAATCATTTTGCGTACATAATTACAAATTTTTATTACACTCTAAAAAAAATATATGTAATTTTATCTACAAATGGACCAGTATTTCTAAATATAATTACTCAACTACTGTAATTTTACATAATTGTTTTAAAAAATACATAATATCAGAACTATTACAAACATTATGTAATATGATATATTACTAACAGGATGGACAAGTATACAGTGTGTAAAGTGATGAGGTTTCCTATAGGGAAAAAAAAATTAATATGAGTTTTAGGAAAAAAACTTATTCTTTATAAAAAATTTTGCTTCTATCAAAACCCCTTATAGTCAAAGAAAAATCCAGTAATCACTTAAGATAAGATCAGAAACTTGAGATTATATGTCGAGTTGTTGATTTTAAATATGACTAACATAAGTCCGAATGTTACATCAGTATCGTGTTACCCATGGATTACTTGTTAATAATAATAATAATTATATTTTGGCAAATTAATAATAATAATAATAATTAAAAAGTAAGTCTCTTGTATGACAAATATTTTTAACATTTTTCACACGATACTGATGTAACATTCGGACTTACAATTAGTCATATTTAAAATCAACAACTCGACATAATATCAAGTTTTTGATCTTATCTTAAGTGATTACTGGATTTTTCTTTGACTATAAGGGGTTTCGATACAAACAAATTTTTTTATAAAGAATAAGTTTTTCTTCTAAAACTCATATTAAATTTTTTTTCCCTATAGGAAACCTCATCACTTTACACACTGTATGTATGTAATATTACGGCTTTTTAATAAAGTTTTTTTTAGTAAATTTACAGAACTTCAGTAAATTTGTTGTCAGGAATTTTCCATAAATAGCTAAAATTTGTTTAGTTCTGTAATATTATTGTTGGTATAATTACATACATTTAGCTATAAATGATGTATTTTGAATGAATGAATTACATTTAAAATATTTTATTAGTATCCTTACATAAAATATATCCTAAGTCTCATTATTTTGATGAATTATTACAGATATTAATATGCAAGTTGTAATTTTACATAATTTAAGAAGTTATATCAAAAATTTGTAAGTATGTGATGTAATTTGAAGAAATTAAGCAATTTTACATACTTATTAGATCATTTTTACTTACTTTATGTGATTATTATGAATTATATAAAAATTACAGTATATTTATAGTAAAATAAAATTATAGATTACAGATTACAGATACGTAAATACAAAACCATTAACCTTACTTACGTATATAGTACTTGATAATGGCGCCAATTTTTTATAGCTACAACTATTCATCAATGTTTTATTTATATAACTATAAAAAAAATAAAAATAACGTATGCAAATCAGAGACAATATAATCTAACTAGTATAATACTGGGTTTTATGCTAAAATTAAAACGATGTAAACTGATAAAACAGAATGCTAATTTACATTAAATTTTAAGCGATTTCAATTTTTTTAAATTGTATAAATGCCGAGTGCGTAATTGTAATTTGAAATTAATTGGCATTGCAGTTGCGTCTGTATATTTCAAATAAAATTATAGATATGTTTACTTCTGTAAGGAAATTCTATAAATATATTAATTTCTATTGGTATATGTTTACGAGTGATTGAATTTATTGAAAATATATTATAATATTCAGGGATAGGTATATATAATAACTTTATGTATTATATTAAAAACAGTTCTGTATTAATAACTATTAATAATCGATATTTCGATGTCATCAGAAAAAAGATACAAATGACATTTGCAGTAAATAAACAGAACATAGAAACAAGTTACTAGGTAATCAGATTATAAAATGTACACATCATTTTTTAAGCGTAATAAACAATTTTTTTTTACATTGAACAAATTTACGACAAAATCGCACTATATTTTTTTGTGCAGTTTCTTCAAAGTCCCGCATAACAATAACAGTGTTGCAGTAGTTTTTATTCAATTTTATTTTAAACTCCAATTGTAAAAAAATTTGGCAAAGACTGTTCTTTCAACAGAAAAAAAAAGTTATGTTTTTGTAAATTTAGAATTATTGAATTTTCATCAAATAATACTGTTTACCTTCAAAATATTGGAATGTTATTTAAAATTCTTTACAGTTGCCAAATACAAGTATATTTCTTTCTCATTAAATACGAATAATGTGAATTAAAAATATTTATATTTTAACAAAATTATTTATGACATTTTTCGAATATTTTTTTGCAGGAAATAATATTCAATCTCGTTAAATGAAAAAATAATGCGAAATTGTGGAAAGATTTATATATATATTTGCGACATAATAATGTGAAAAATGTACGGTGTCAAAAGCAGTAGTATCTTGATAAATTATTTGGAGAAATTTATTCTTTTCAAAATAAAGTAGAGGTATGATAAATTGTTTTAAATGGAAAATTTAGATACAAATTACGTATTTATACCAGCGAATGAAAACTTTTAAATCTTGAGTTTTTTAAGCTTCTTAAACAGTATGCAAAGTAGGAATCCATTTATTGTTATATTTCAGTTGGTTGATTATATTCAATAGTACTTTGGAAAATTTTGGTTCTAACTAAAGCTTAATTATGTTAATAGTAAAAAATCTTTCAGAACACATTATATTATATTAAAATAAAACAATAAATAAGAAATAATAAGATTAGAATTATATGGGTAAACCCATATATAGACCACTTTGACATTTCTCGTAAAGTTGGCAACACAATATCTTTAATAAAATTATAATTTATGTGGGCACTAGAAGAAACTTTCCTGAAAATTTGATGAAAATCGAATAAATAATGGTGCCACAATGAATTTAAAAAAAAAATGTGATTTTTTTTCTCGATAAGTTGGTAACACTGTATTTTGTTAAAATTGCATGATTTATTTAGGCACTAGAAGAATTTTTTTATGAAAATTTGATTAAAATCGGTTAAATAGCGGCCACAATATTTTGACTTACGACCGAGCGAGCTGACGACGCACACACATACACCCACATAAACTAAGTTCAGATTCGTCATCTAGAGGCTATATGAAGGATTTCTATAAATTATTTTTTTTGAAAATGTTACAGACACCGTACCAAACGCTATATCACTTTTTCCTTGCAGTCAAAGTGGTAAAAATAGACATAATGAATAATTCGTTTTGTTTTTTTGAAAAATTATTAGCATATTTTGAATATTTCAGTTGGACTGAATGCAGAGTACGTTAGGTAAAAAGGTTAATTTGTATTTTTGTATTTATTTATCTACATATAATAATTTACAGTCTTGCATTTTTCCAATAATTAGCTAATAAATACTTTAAAAAACTATTTACAATCTATTTTTAAATATTTCAACTTGTTAATTACATACGAGTGTGACAGTTCACTCGAAACTTCTACAAACAGTCATACATAAACATGTTTTCGCATACGTTCAATAAAATATTTATCGAAAACACATTTAAAACTTTCCTGAGCTAAAATTAAAATCAGTTTCGAAAATTTAATATCCCCTATCTCCTGCAATAAATTACGACTGAAAACTTTTATAAATATTCTCTTAATTACGATCTCTTCAAAGCTCCGAAAATGTGCTTTTAATCACTTACGCCCCAACAAAAACTCCAAAATTCGAAACTGAAGTACATATAATGTAAAAATTTTCCTAAAATACATACATACATACATACACAATCACGCCATGTACCCAAAAGGGTGTGGCACAAACTTTTTTCATCATTCCGAAATCAGTCGCCTCCAAACATTCCTATCCAAACAAGCAACTTTCGCTTCATCCACATTCATAATTCCTCTCAAAATATCTGTGAATAATATTATACATACATTTTGTAAAGATACTGTGAAATTTTAAAGATTTTATATGATTTTAAGTGAAAAATGATTTTTTTTTATAGTGTGGTCAGTCAATTTATTGAGGTTTAACAATATTTTGTGCAACTGGGCCTTAATGATTTTTAGGATAAATATACAACCAATAAGAAACAAATATCTAATTACATTAGATGAATACACTTAACCAAAACATTTATTCTTGCATTAGATAAAAATAATTTTATAAAAAAATCCCAAAACCACACTTAAATTAAAATAAAGCTAAATACGTATTTCGGAAGCTAAGCTTCCATCTTCAGTAGCTAAATAAAATCTACAAAAAAATCCTTACCTGTGATCCAAAGTACATAAACACTTAAGCACTTGTCAAAGATCACTGGCCAGTGATCTTTGGCAAGTATGATCTTTGACAAGTGCTTAAGTGTTTATGTACTTTGGATCACAGGTAAGATTTTTTTTGTAGATTTTATTTAGCTACTGAAGATGGAAGCTTAGCTTCCGAAATACGTATTTAGCTTTATTTTAATTTAAGTGTGGTTTTGGGATTTTTTATAATATTATTTTTATTTAAATTTCGCCACAGTAGATCATTTTCTAATCTTTTACTTGCATTAGATGTTTTGTCTAATACGATTAGATGACTAAACATTATCTAGAAGTAAAACGTTAGATAAATCGTCTAAAGATTTTGTTTTGGTGGGAATTTCGTAGTAACGAGGTCAAAGGTGATTTGTCCATTTGGTTTGGACCTAGTTTGTTTTGATATTGATTAGTGAGTGGAAATGGGGCTAGGAGTGATTGGACGTTGCCTTTTTGCAATTTCAAAAGGAGTTTCAGGGCGTAATGGTGCATACACTCTATTTTATTAGCGTTCGAATTAGTTGGCACAAAGACGCCTGGCCTGCTTGGATGCGTCGCCGTCGTATTATGGATGTACAAAGATGGAAGATGAAACGATGCTCTTTTGTTTTGTGTTTAAACTTAGATGGCGCGACGGTGCTACGGTTTAATGGAGCACTTTGTTTTCTTTAGAACTTGTAGGTGGTCTATCTACGTAAATTATTTATAAATTTAGTAAATGGAAAATAGATTTTCATATTAGTATTTCGTTTAAGACGATGCTTTTTGGAAAATAAAATAAAATAGTAAACAATATTATGTAGTAGGTATTTAAATAAAATAATATACAAATTGTAATAGAATAATTTTTATATTGTCAAAACTAAGAAATGTGTGACATTACTTTTTCTAGTAAATAATGAAATTCCATAAAATAACTAGTACATAATTTATATATAATTAATATTTCTTTTACACTTAGGTGACATGACATAACAAATTAACAATTTGTATTATTTTCTATATTTACATAATTTGATGTCATTAAATAGTGAAATTTGTCACAGAAAGCACTTATATTACTCATATTTTTTTTTAAAAAATGAAATAAAAACTATTTTAGGATTAAATTCTGTTTAATTATTTTATAAAAAAAAACGCTCGTCTTTATCAGATCAAAAATTTATCAATGACATTAAAATAAGTAACTAGATCGTAAGAATTAATGGCCCGTATTCTCACCTTAATTTTTCGTGAAATAGTGCTTTTATCATTAATTTCAAAATAATTTTTTGCTTCTGTTTTTGATCAAATATAAATAGTTTTTCTATTTTTGATCATTTTTATTATATTTGGTATTATAAAATTCAAATAAACTATTATAAAGTCTTTAATAAATAATTTTAAGTAAACGTCAAAAGCACTTTTGGCAAAAATCACTTTTATAAATAAGGTGGGAATACGGGCCATAGATTTTTAATTAATGGATGGCAAATTTTATTTAACTTAGTGCCTTATATTTTTTTCAAAAATTAGTACATTACGAGATTTATCCATATATTGAACATGTTGAGAATTTTTAGAAATAAAACAAGGAACTAGAATTATTTATTATTATTTACTTTGAAGATATTTGTTTCAAAACAAAACTAAAATATGCTGTCGATTTTTTATAAAAATTATGTGCAATTCTTTTAAAGGAGAATGATAATAGCTATAATTTTAGAATATGACGAATTTTTTATTAACATTTTTGTATAGAAAATAAAACTTCTTGCATAAGAGAATACCTAGGTGATAAAACAAAAGATAAACTCAATTTTATGTATCTTTTATATGAACTTACACTAGTATTACCAGTCGTGATTAAATTAATTATAACTTTCCAGACATTAAAATAACTATTAAAACAATATAGCATCAGCAAATTTAATTTCTCTTGTTTGTATAAAATCTGGTTTTTGTTGTCGCAGCTCTTCAATTGTTTTAACATATATTTCTGCACTGTGTGTGTTATTTAAAACTTTTTTTTAAAGTGATTCATAACGAAATAATTGAAACCTTTCAACTAATTACAAACGTATGTTTACTTGGAAAAAATTGCACGTGTCACTCTAGAATAAATGTTTGTTTATCAGACCTAACTCTTTACTCTACCTTGATTATGAAGAGGAAACCTTACGCTTTGATATCTAGTGTTTACGAAGTAATGGGTATTGATTTTTCAATTCTACAGAGTTCACAAATTTGAACTAGATATCTAAATATTCGCGTGATTTTGTTGTTTTTTAGGAAAAAAATCATTTGATATGAATTTGTAAGGAAATGAATCAGAAATTTCACGAATAAGTTATTGATTTTGATATTTATTTATTACTGTGTGAAATATGTTTTGTGTTTCTGATTAAATAACCTTATTCACGTAACTTCTTGGTATTCGAAGAAGATTGGTTTCTAAGAATACTCCAATATGATTTCTCTGAGAATAATGACTAAATGTTCTTACAGTGTTCGAAAAAAAATATCCTTATTAGTGGCTATATAAGTCCGTTCCCTAAAAAGGGTAAATATGATTACCCTAAATAGATAAATTCAAAAAGAGCACTTTATTATCCCAGAAAAGGGTAAAAAGGCAATTATTTACCCTTATTTTTCGTATTTTTTGCTCTTCCATCAAGGTAAAAAGTCAAATATTTTAAAATACGCAAAAGTAGGGCAATTTTTTACACTAATAAGGCTACAAATTCAATTACCCTAGAAAATTTTTACTCTTTTACCCTACTATTTAGAACAGTGTATAGGATATTGTTTACAAATCCGTCTTTGTTACTACACTGTAATAATCAGTTTAAATTTACATTGATTATAGTAATTTTACTATATTTTGCACTATAATAGTAAATTTACCAAGAATTTATGAAATTACATTAAAAAATATAGTAAAATTACTGTGATTATCAAAAGTTTATTTGTTTAGATCGATTTTTTTACAGTGTACTTACCATTAAGCAAATTCTATACACGATCAGTAAGGTTAAATATTGAATAATATTCAAATAAATATTTAAAATTGTTTAGAAAAACTTGAATATTTCTAGACCTAATGAATAAGATGTAAGATGTTATTAATTTTATATAGAATAATTTCTATAAGAATGGTGTTTAATTATAGTCTAAAACAATAAGTAAAGTATAGAATTCAAAGGATATGCGTTAAAAGCTTAAAAAATTTAATATGAAAGACTGATTGATAAAGAATTCTGTTTGATACTTTTTTTAATCCAAGTAGAAGGTTTTTTTTTCGTATAATATAATGGTAATTAAATTTTATCAGAATAAATTGGTAATTGAGTGCTAAACGTTGATTAAAGAAGAGATCATTTTATTAGCGATAAAAAGCAGAGGAAAAAAGTGTCAATTTATGAGAATTTTATTAATGACGGCACAGGGACGTACTGAGAAATATTGATTCTTATTAATAATTTTTTGTCATATATTTTAAATTATTTATTATTAAAATATTTTTCAGAACTTATTATATTAAAATTAAAAAGCTTCAGGTTTTACATTTCAATATCGTCGTAAAAAAAAAGGTATAAATAACATAACAGAACTAAATCTAAAGCTTTATTATTTTATTTATTATTATTTTCAAAAGTTTTGTTTAGCTTTATATTCATTTAGAATTATATAATAAATGTATCAAATTTTGAAAAAATATTAGTTGTAATATAATTTAAAATAGAAAGTGGCTATTTATACATACGGTATGTATACGCAATTGGCTATTTATACATACAGTATTTTTACGTAATTGGCTATTTAGGTTAGGTTAGATTAGTAGGTTGGTTTAGGTTTAGGTTTTTTGTTTTTAGTGTGTATAAATAGCCAATTGCGTATACATACCGTATGTATAAATAGCCTCATACTTTAAAATATACGCCACATAATGCTTTTGACTAACATAGCTTCTAAAATATGGATCATTATATTTTCTTACATGCTTTAATAATTCTTATAAGCTATATTTTATAAGCTATATATTATAATTGTAAATATATAATATATATATATATTATATATTTACACACAAACACATTTACGAAGAATTTATTTTTACTATAAATAAAAACTGCAGAAATTGCACTTAAATAAAAATAAAAAAAATAACATAAATAAAATTATATAATCGAAGAAAATAGTTATTAAATATAAATAGATCTTCCACGTTGATGTTTCAATGTTTTTTTACATACTTTGTGATTCGCATGAATCTGATTAAATATTACCTTGAAGAAAAAAAACTGTTGAAGAATATTGTATTGATTAGATATATGAGTCATTCTGAAGCCAAATATGATATAGTTTACATATTTACACGTAGTAAGGTTTATTAAAACGATTTTATAAATAAATAATGATATATCACTTAGTTTATTTTATACCTTGTAAATAAATATAGGTGTAGTAAGTTTTTGATGGAATTATTTGTTTAATAAATTCTATGATATTTATATTTTTTTAGTTTATAGATATAAATTTAGTAGGTAATAATTTCTATTTATACATGATTTTATTTAATAATTCTGTGGTGAAAATTAGAAATCAATTGTACCGAACCAATTTCGTTCAACTTTATATTTATCAAAATAAAACTGCTTTAAGTTAAAGTTCTGTATTAATATTTATTTATAATCGACGTTTCGACGAACTCATCAGAAAAAACTGATATTAATGACATTTTCAGTAAATAACAGAGAACATAGAAACAAGTTATTAGGTAACAAATAAGTAACTAGATCATAAAATTTATAGATTTTTAATTATTAGTAGCCAAATTTTATTTAACTCAGTGCCTTCACAGTGATTGATATTATAGTTTTTTTTAAATCTTTTTTTTATGTTTTATATTCGGTACAATGTTGAAATTAATAAATAAACGAGGATACAATTACTTATTTACTTTGCACCCTTTAAAATCTTAGTAAAATCATAATAAAATCAATAGATTTTTCTTAAAGTCACGTAAAATCTCAAATAAAATTCTTAAATCGTAAAATTTTTGTATAAATCTGTAAAATTAGCAAAAATCTACCACAATCTCAACAATCATACTCAAAATTTGTACAATCTGTTGTACAAGATTTGTGAAAGTGGTTCCCCTTAGTAAATAAATAAATAAAAATCCGGAGAAAAAAAAGGCGGAATAGTTAATCATAGAATAAATGTAATGTAAATATATATATGTATATATATATATATATATATATATATATATATATATATATATATATATATATATATATATATATAAAGTGTTTCCTAAAACATTTATCCCCGCAGTTTTTTTTGTAAAATAATTTGGGAAGCAGTAAATCGCACATATCTGATTTTACATGCTAAATCCCTATGTACGACGGTCCAAGTCAGCACACGGTATATACATTTATTCTATGGTTAACTATTCTGCATCTTATCCAGACTTGATATTAATACAGAAAACTAATAATAGTGACCCAATTACAACGAAAACTAATTGACAATATCCGAAACTAAAATAACTCTAATCTCAAATCTCATCTAACCACAAATTCTATTCTTTCTTTTCCGTAGGATTCGGAGGACGAAATCTCGCACCTGGAATGGGAAACGGTACGTGTCCGTTTCGTAAAAGGTGGCACATTACAACGTCTTGTCGAGGCATTAGCAACCGACGATGGTGAACTGGAAACAACCTATATTAATGTATTTCTCGCTACCTATCGTAGTTTTTCAACCGCACGACAAGTGCTCAGCTTACTACTGCAAAGATACACGGAATTGGCTCAAGGGAATGGTGCGAGACCGGAAAATGCCGAACAACATCGGAAGTAAGTTAAACGAGAATTTATTTATAAAAAAAAAAAAAAAACAAAGAGATAGAGAATTTGTATTTGATGTTTAAGACGTGCTGTAGAGGGAAATCTAGTCCCTTTCCCCCAAGGCTAGCAGAATTAGCACAATTTTTATTCGTTTAGTCATATATTCAGCAGTCACTTCTAACGTTACAATTATTTACCCCAAAATATTGAGCCAACATTCATTATTTTAAACTATTAATTATTCGATTCATATAAGATAAAGTGGAAATCTGGTTAGTATTTGCTTTTTTTTTTGCTTCTCTAAGATAAAATTCTTGCCCTTCCCAAGACAAAATCCTGGCTGCGTCACTGATGTAATAACTTATCTAATATATAAAATTCTTGTGTCACAGTTTTAGTGTTTATACTCCTCCGAAACGGCTTGACCGATTTTGATGAAATTTTACATGTATGTTCAGTAGGTATGAGAATAGGTTTATAACTAATTTTTATACCCTAAGTGTTAAGGGTGGCTCACCCAAAAAAAAATTTATTTATTTTTTGGACAATTTTTTTTTTGGTTATTTTTTTATGGTGTGCCATTAAAAAACACATTTAGTCCTAAATTTTTACCCTCCTACCACGAACCCCTACTTTTTAATAGCATTTTATATTTTTTAACCCCGGTCGATAGCTGATCAATGGGGTTCCGTTTAGCCAAACTCAATAAAATAAAAATAAATAAATAAATAAATTTGTAACTTTGGGAAGTTGTTGAGTACACTCCCGCAAATGATTCTAGGGAAAAATATAGAAAAGTGTGAAAGAAATTGATTCCAAATAAATTGAAAATAATTATAATATGAGAAATGTAATTGATTTTTTTTTGTAATACAAAAAAAATTCATAAAAAATTTAATATACACATTAAAATAAAGGCAAGACAACGTTTGCCGGGCCAGCTAGTAAATATATACAATTAAAACAAAAATTACCTACATATAAACAAATAAAATCAGCAGTTTTATGTAACTAAACTTCATTTATTTTTGTACAATTACATTTTATATTGGTCCGCCGTCATTGTCAGTGTGACGATCAAAATAAAAATAAGCTATTGATACAATCGGATAAACTAATCTAACTAATCACTCGTTTGACAAAATTAACTCATTTACAAATAATTCACTGAATGAAACGTAATTCATTTGCAAATTGAATACAACTATTAATTTGAAATGTCAATCCGGTTAACAAAACAAAGAATTATTTCTCTTAACAATAAAATACTATTTAGTTTATTATTCAGCAGTTTCCATTTTAAATTTATATAGATATATTTTATTCGATTCCATGTTATAGCAAAGTAATAAAATCTACGATGCCAATAAAATTGAGATTTTTATAGTTTAGGTTACGTCATAATATAAAACTTAGGATATATATGCTCTTAATAAAACGGAATAAATGCCGTAATAATTTTATATATCAGCGTAATAAAGTGAGTTTTTTATATTGGAGACCATTGGTTAGGTTTCAGAGTGGCAATAATTTCATATTTTCGTAGTAAATGTGAACTACTACATCAGGTGTCAGCTGTGGAATATTCTCTAGGCTCAAGTTTCTTTATTCCCAATTCGCGCTACTATTTTATTTAGTATTTTCCGTGAATTTCCATTTCCTGCTTGTTTACAAAGCACATTTTTTTTATTTCTCTGGCATAATTAGCTTAATTTTCTCTAATATGACCTTTGCGTTTTATGATGTTAAACGTAAAATTTTAAGTAAAAAATATTTGTTAATATTTTCACAAGAAAAGTATCTCAGAATAATACTAACAACAATAATTAATAACAGCTATTAAATTCAAAGAAAAATAATATTTTTTAACACTGGAAAAATGTCATATTTTTTATGAAAAAATATATCTGTATATAAAGAAAAATTTCAACAAATTTTAATAGAAAATTTTGGTTTCTGAAACAGAAATGTGTATGTTCACATAATTTATTAATTATTAAAATATGACAGATCTAATGTTCACGCAAACGTATACCATCAAAATCATTCAAATAAATTTTTTTAACTGCAAACGTTTATTAGACATTCGCTCAAGATGGCTCCGAACCGTCTTAACTGACTCTAACACGGGACAACTTTTGCTACAACATTTTTTTCGAATTTCACACTTATCATACACTAATCGTATTTCGTACCCGATCTCTCCTATTTACACCACATACCCCACGTAAAAATCTCATATCCTATTTTGTAAAATCGATACTAATACCGATTTTAAAACAACGTAAGTGTCGTAAGAGCAGGGACTAAACAAATAAACTAGAACGAGTAGTACGAGTCATTGTAAATAAAAACAATTAATATATAAATAAAATACGATAACTTTGTTAGGTATGGCATTGTTTTTATTTAAGTAACTATTGTAGTTTCGATTGTTAAGTGATTTATATATTTTAAAATATGTCACGATAAATCAAATTAAATTTCCTGTTTTTCTTTCTTCCAGAACTCTAATCTCAGCGCTGCACGTCTGGCTGGACAGCTATCCGGACGATTTTCGGGAAGCGCCTACACATCCGACTCTAGCTCAACTTCTACAATTCTGCAAGGAGCATCTTCCCTCCACCGAACTGGAGGCGAAAGCTCATCATCGGCTCGAAAAATATGGCCGAGAACCTCGTGTTGATCCTCTACTTGCAGGCCAACCAGCTGGTGGACCTCTGGCACTACGACAAGCCACTGTTATGGCCGGTTGGAGAAGCTATAGATTGCCTGATGTACCTGTTAGGCATTTCGCTGAACAGCTGACCAGAATGGATGTGGTACGTTTAGTTATTTTTGATATTCTTTTATTGATTAGTTGATTTTATAGAAGTAAATAGTTTTTTTTATCTACAATTATTAATTCTAGTTTTATATTGATGATAGTTCTTTAGCAATACATTTATGAACTAATAAAATTTCAATTTCGTAATGTTTCAATTAACTAAGATTTATGTTTCAATCAATTTGTGTTTATTAATATTTTTTTTAATGAAATCAATCATAATTAAAATTAAATTTTATTTCAATTTGATTAATTTTATTAGAAATTAATTGTCGATAATATGATATAATTAATTTTGTGTAAAAGTAGGTAAATATTTTTAATGTAGTTTAAAATTGATATTTCGTAATTAATTATCGATAACTATATTTAAACAAATTATATAGTTATTTCATAATTCAGTTTTTAATTGAAATATTGTTTTAGTAATATGATGATAAAAAATTATGAATATAAATTTATAGGTAGAAAGTATTTATCAATGAAAAAAAAATGTTTAATTTAATTCGAATTGGATGTCCAAATTACAAAGGATTTGTTTGTATATTAGATGATATTTCTAATAACATTAGTAAAATAGTGGAAATCAAATTTTTATTTCAAATAAGGTTTAGATAAATAATCGAAATCAACGAACAAAAATAAAGAATTAGAATTATAATAGATGAATACATCAATAGTCATTTAATATGATTATAAGGTAAAAAATTAGAAAATGATCTACTGTGGCGAAATTTAAATAAAAATAATAATATTATAAAAAAATCCTAAAACCACACTTAAATTAAAATAAAGCTAAATACATATTTCGGAAGCTAAGCTTCCATCGTTAGTAGCTAAATAAAATTTACAAAAATCTTACCTGTGATTTAAAGTACATAAACACTTAAGCACTTTGGATCACAGGTAAGATTTTTGTAGATTTTATTTAGTTATTGAAGATGGAAGCTTAGCTTTCGAAATACGTATTTAGCTTTATTTTAATTTAAGTGTGGTTTTGGGATTTTTTATAATATTATTTTAATTTATGTTTACAAGGCTTAAAATCGATTTATTTTGTTTAGATAAAGCAATTAAAATATTAGACAAATTATCTGATGATTTATGTTTGTGTGTGTATAACTATAAATTTTTTAATAATTAAATTATCAATAGTAGTATCATAATATGAATAAATAAACTAAAATTCTCTGTTGCAGGATTTGTTTAAAAAACTAGTACCGCACCAATGTCTCGGCGCAGTTTGGTCACGTCGTGATAAAAGTCGTTCGCACGAAGCTGCAACCGTTCTCGCCACAGTCAACCAATTCAACGCCGTATCATTCCGTGTCATATCATCAATCCTAGTCGAACCCGATTTGAAGCCGACGGATCGTGCTCAAGTGATCGCCTGTTGGATCGATATCGCGCAAGAACTCCGCGTGCTAAAGAACTTCTCCTCGCTCAAGGCAATCATTTCCGGTTTGCAAAGCAATCCCATCTATCGGCTGCAGAAAACCTGGCAACAGGTGCCCAAAGAAAAAATCGAATTATTCGACGAACTCGCTCGTATCTTTAGCGAAGACAACAATCAATGGGCGCAACGGGAATTATTAATGCGCGAAGGTACAGCTAAATTTGCGGATACAGTTGGCGAGAATGATAAACAGCTGCAGAAAGTCTTTCAGAAGCAGAATCATCATACCGCTAATATCTCATTCGGGACCATTCCTTATTTGGGAACCTTTCTCACAGACTTAACCATGATTGATACTGCCATTCCGGATACGATAGGCGACGGCCTAATTAATTTCGATAAACGACGGAAAGAATTTGAAGTTCTCGCGCAGATTAAGCTTCTGCAGGGTGCAGCGAATGCTTATCACCTACCACAAGATCCAGTCTTCGATAGATGGTTCGATTCCATCTTAGTTCTAGATGACCGGGAAGCCTATCAACTCAGTTGTCAAATCGAACCGTCCAGTAACAATACAAACACACACAAACAGAACAAGAACAAGAAACCGGCGAATAATAACGGTCACAAGAAGAACGATTCGATTGCTAGTACGTCCAGCAGTAATAGTAGTCAGTTTTACTATGAAGTTGATAGTGTACCAAGTTCGCCTCATAATAGCCTAGATCGGAAACTATCGCCGTCGCAAATGTCCAATTCCAGTTCGAGTTCATCGCTTCCGTCTCTGGATACGTCGTTGAATAGTTCGCATTCGGGTGGTGTTGTTAATAATCATAAGTTATTAGCGCCGCAATTAATGACGACGGGCACGTTAAGTCCGAATCATTCGCAGAAGAGTAGCCCGGATTTTTATATTATTAAAGTTACCTACGAAACGGACTGTGTCGAAACAGATGGAATTGTTCTCTATAAAAGTATTATGCTAAGTAATAATGAACGGACGCCGCAAGTTATACGGAATGCTATGTTGAAACTCGGATTGGAAGGGAATCCGGAGAATTATACTTTGGCTCAAGTGCTGCCTGATAAAGGTAAATATTAAATAATAATAATACTTTATTGAAGCTGTTAAATATACAAAATATATATACATGAACTAAAGTCGAAGAAAAAATACATGAATGACATACTATGACATATTAACAGTTATTTGATTAAAAGATTAGAAAATGATCTACTGTGGCGAAATTTAAATAAAAATAATATTATAAAATTAATATTATAATATTATTTTTATTTAGTTATTTGATTAGAAATTTTAGAAAATTCCTCTACTTCATAAAATGAATGTTTAATTAAATTAAATTATTTTTTATTAATTGGCTATTCATAGAGAACTTATGATAAAAATATTCTAAAAAATATATTTAAAAAACTATACAGTTTTTGGACGTAAGACAAAACTAATCAATTTATTCAATCTTTTAAAATAAAAAACAAAAAATGTCCAAGTACTACATTTATCATACTGCGCATGTTCTATGCAGTTGTAAACTAATTCTATAGTTGGTAGGAACAAACTTATAAAATTTGTCAGTATGTATTTATATTCACTAGCTGACGTAATAATTAAAATTAAATATTAAATGTAATGTTTTTCTTTCCAGAAATGATTTTACCGCCAAATGCCAATGTATATTACGCAGTTAATACGGCCTTCAACTTGAATTTCATCTTACGTCCGAAGAAATCTCAAGATAGCGAAGGTACTAGTAAAAACTCCAAAAACAAATCTAAACAATAATTAGATATATTTCTTATCAAATACATTCAATTTTCCTTTGTTTATTTTATGATAAATATAAACAATTATTTGACAAAAGTGTACTCTGATACATTACATTTCAAAATACTCATTTTCGTTTAAGATTTTTTCTCTCTCAAAGATTTGATTTTATTAAAATACTTCATATACAAGAAGTACGTTAATTTATTATTATTTTTATTTATTTTGTTTTAAAAACAAATCCTAACACTTTAGATGTGAAAGTTAATTATTAAAAAAAAAGTTTTAGATATATTTTATTGTTTATATTAAAAGAATAAATAAATTTAGATACTGATGTGACAATTGAACATCTGTGATAAAGTTGCACTAATTTTTGGTCACATGCAAGTCTGATAAAATTGAATTTTAAAATAGTAAAATTTCGACCAATATTACTAAATATTAGAATGTTTTATTCCAAAAATATTTTTTTACTTATTCAACTGCATTTGTGAGATATTTTATTATTAAAATCTCATTTAGAATATCAGCAATTTCGGTTAGTGATAAATATTTTTGATACTAGCTTTAGTATTATTGCAGTTGAATTAAGTGAAAAATTGATACCAGTATACTACATTTTGCAAATTTCATTGCATAAAATTTGTTAGTTTAATTCGAATAATAAATATTTAAACATATAAGATCTGTGGAATTGGCTGAAAGAATATTTAATTTTTAAATATGATTTAATATTTCAACGTTCTTGAATGAACTGTAATAAATAATTATTAACTTCTATATTGTGTAAATATTATGATATGATTATAATTTTATTTTGACCAAATACTTTCGTTATTAGTGCAAATATGAAATTTTATTTTTTATATTCTCTTATAATTTTTAATTTTGCTATATCTAAGAGTCAATGTATGAACAAATATTAAATTACTAATTATGATATTTTAGTGCAATTTAAAATGTAATATGAAATATTACAAAAAAGATATAATTTTCAAAGTAATAAATTTTGAATGTGTAGAACAATAAATTCATACAATATGTATTCTAATGATATTAAATTGTTCTAAAAATTGTCTCATGTTTATATTGTAACATATACATCGCATTGAATGTGTGTTATTAGTTAAAGGAATCAATTTTGTCTCCAGGTTTTTTTTGGAGCACAATTATAAATGTATACATAATTAGTAGATTTGCCAATAAGATCGAACAATAGACCATATTTGTGATGTACAATGTATTTATTTTACATGTTTTTATAACTAGTACTTAATTAGAATAATGGATATTATATTTATAATGTAATTTGTATTTATAAATACCTAGCAAAATAAATAACAATGTTTTAAATATTAATTATCTTTTATTTATTGATTTCATTCATTATTTCAGCTTATATCATTTATTTTTTTAGGGTAGGTTATGTTTACTATGAATAGGTAATTTTTTACTTGTAAAATTTTCTATTATATTATTTATAATAATTTAAAAAAATACAATTTATAAATAATTTCAAATGATAACTAATAATAATTTAAAAAAATACAATTTATAAATAATTTCAAATGATAACTAATAATAATTTACAAATTATACAAGTAGATGGCAGTGCTAATGATGTGTCATCTTTAGTACTACCAGATCTGACATTTCTTTTTACGATTCATAGTGGCATTTTCAGGACAATTAAAGTCTTCTGCGAATTCTTTCCGATTGCTGAATGATCCTAGTACACGATATTTTGCTGGCACGTGTACTCCGGTTGTGATACGGGTTTTTACAGCTTCTTCCCGCATTTTACTGCACCAGACACTCGCCGCGCTGATCCAGAACATTTGTTCCGGTGTGAAGGATAATCCGGGAAGCATTGGTTCTGGACCGTGTCTTTGTACCCAGTTTTTGTAGGCGTAATACGATTGTTTTATGCCGGAGTTGTCGGCGATGTTTTCGCCTTGGCTTGTCACGCCGTTTAACTGTGGACAATTTTAATAATTTCAATATTATTTGTGATTGTTACTGACCATTATGATTATTTATTTCTGGGACAGTGTAGCTCATGTATATATTACTTATTCTATGGTGTAGCTGCCGTACTGTGTAAGATATTAGTGATATGATATGTGATTTTATAACCTAACAATGTGAGACTAGATTAGGTTAGGTAGTGTAAAATTAAATTATAAACTTATTATACTGTCATTGCTTGTGAGAGTGGTTTAGTGTGTACAATTTCATACGAATACATAGAACAAAAAGTAAGGTTTTACATTTTTTGATAATTTTTACATGATTCAAATATTTCAATATACAAGTGTTTAATTTTTCTCACTGATTTATACTAAGATTATCAGATTTTAAAATGCCCAAAGTAGTATTTAAACATATAATTTAAATATATAAGATCTGTGAAATTGGCTGAAAGAATATTTAATTTTTAAATATATAATTATTAACTTCTATATTGTGTAAATATTATGATATGATAGGACAGTATAGATAAACAGTGAGATTTCTCAGATGATAATTTTCGTTAAACATAGTTCTAGATAAAACTTTGGTTTACGGTTATCAAATTTATATATACTTCAAACTTTATAGAATGACGTTTTTAACATATTGAATGTTGAAAATCTGCTGCCATATTTTTCCATGTTTACATAACTACTAGTAGATACTGTTATTTTTAAAATTTTACGTTAAATACAACTAAGAACTCTTCACGTGGTTTAAATTTTTCTAAACATAACAGAATTAACTTTTTTACTTATTGTTAGTCTATATATGTATATAGGTATATATGACACCTACAACTAATTCATCTTACGTATAACCTATTTTAAAAACGAGTTTTCAAAATAAGTTTAAACATTGTAAATATCATTTCTGCACTAAAATTTTGCGATTTATATTCATAAAATGTGTAAAAGTCAATGCAATTAGTCCAGTGCTACACTAAATATATAACATTTTCGTTGGTCAAGTGTGCTTGCAAGAATTTTTAAATTGTCTTCAACAAAAATAATTTCTTTTATAAAGTTTGTTCATGATTAAATACTTTTAGTTTTTATAACTTTGACATGTGAATGTAGGTAGGCTTGCTACGTCTTCGGGGTTGACCCGGAGATTCCGGGTTTCAGTGAGTTATCTCCGGGCTCCGGGTTGTGTAAGTAAAATTGAATATGTACAAAATTATATGCAGACGTTATATTTCGATTCCACAATCGGAAAAAAATAATTCATTGTGGCAGAACGAAGCAATTGTTGAAAACATATTAGCACCTCAATCTATTCAAGTAGTTCTTGACGAATTTTGCATATTTTCTTCTAATTTACCTGTTTTTATTTTATATGCAAATTGTTAAGTTTGTTTTTTATTAGTTATATGCATAGTAACTACTCTGTGATCATTAGAATTTTGTATTTAATTTGTAGGAATGTGATTTCTGAATTTGTTAATTTATATAAATTAAAAAATTGCACATGTGTGCATGTGTGTTTTTTTTTTGGGAGTTTCTTTTAGTCATCGTCTCCGGGCGAGACTTAGTTCTGAGGTGGCAACCCTAAATGTAGGACATTTAGGCTTAGGATATTATAAAACTGAAATTATAAAACTGTCCTATCAAAAGTAGGATGTCTAATAACCTTAATTAAAACTTACATTAAGTTCCATTCCTGGAACGGCATATTCTGCATACTGATCAATAATACATTTTGCCTTTTTGAGAAATGCTTTTTTTGTTTCTGGTTTCCACCATGTTTTTAAATTTCCATCTTTATCGAATTGCCTTCCTTGATCGTCGAACCCGTGAGTAATTTCATGTCCTATTAGAGTTCCAATTGCTCCAAAATTCATGTAATTTGGACGATCATTATCGAAAAATACTCCCTGTAGAATGCCAGCCGGAAATTCTAAAAACTCAGAGAATCATTTTTGGTTTTAATATTTGTTTTTATCCTTAACCAGTCACGGGCTAACTCTCAAATCTGTTATTTCATTTTTTTTTAAGCTTTTGTTTATTAAAAAAGTGCTTGCCAATTGAGTACATGTTAAATTTTGCTCAATTTTTGTTTTTTAGGGTATTTAAAAGTATCAGTTGGCTAATGACCTTTTGTGCACAAACTATTTACATGACCAGTTAAAGGTTAAATTACTTACGAATCATGTTTCTCCTTCTCGAATAATATGCAAATACATCGGCGGCCGAATATGTATTCCAATCATTTAATATATCGATTGGTTTATGTAAACGTTCTATAGCGTAACGCGAATGAAATAACGTTATATTTAAGCGAGATTCTATAAAGTATTTGTGATGGACATGTAACTAAAAATAAGTTTGTAGTAATTAGTTTCAATATAACGGAGTTTCGCAAAAAAGCAATCTTGACTTTAAAATATTTACATCTGCATAAAACTCTTCAATTAGTTCATTATCTAACAATTTATCCGAATAGCCGATAATTTGCGACATGGCTAAAGCTTTATTTAATGCACTCTTTTTCGTTTCCTCATCCATCCAATCTAATTGCATGAGTGAAGTCATGAATTGTACACGTATATTATCCACCAATTCCAATATTTTCATTTCGGATTCTTCGTTAAAATAATATTGTACATACATTGCACTAACGGCCACATGTAATGTTGATACTAAATTGATGCATTCTCGCCATTTTGATATTTTTTTTGTTTTGCCTTAAAAGAAAAATTATACTTTTTTTTATATATTTATTATACAGTTGATATTTACAATAAGTTGGTCTTAGTTAAGATGGTTATCTTGAGCGTATGTCTAATGAATGTTTGGTTATCCGAATCCGGATAATTAAGTTTTTGGATATCCGGTTCTCGGATTAACATTAGTTAAAAGAATGTAATGAGAGTGATATTGAAAGTATGTGGACGTCCGATGAGTAGATATGATTGATAGTATTTTGCGTGAGCAAATGTATCCAAGTGGTAAGAATAAAAGAGTATGTATGAGAGATATTTATTATGAATATGGATAAAGCAAAAGTTGCTTGCAAAAGAGTTTGTGCCACACCATTATAGGTATATGGCGCGATTGTATGTGTATGAATATTTACCGTAAAGTATGTTCTTAAATCTTAAATGTTCTTCCCGTAAAGCTTCGGTTGAAAATTTGGCAAATTTCTGTACAATACGCCATCCTAAATAGTTGGCCATAATTCTTTTTGGTGTATTATTAACTAGTCTTTCCAATTGTTTCATGTATTCTGGTTCTTCGATAATAACTATTTCATCGCCCGATATCCAATCAATTGGTTGTAAAATGCCATTGATAAATCTCAGCCAATCAACGCTCGGATATTTTTCCTGCATTTGGTTTATCGTTATTGGATTGTAGAGTTTGGTTATATTGCGACGGTTCTCTGTTGTCAACGTCATCTGTTGTGATAAACTAGTTTTTTTAATAATAGTATTGAATTTATAAAATTTTCTGAGTTAGTAAAGTCGTGGTCGTTCTATTTGCGTCGCAGATGTTTCGCCATACATCGTAGATGGCATTCAGAAGCACGTAAGATGTTATCTACAATGTATGACAAAACGTCTGCGACGAGGATAGATCGACCACGGTATACCAGCTCAGAAAATTCTATAAATTCTTTGTTTAAATGCTTTGTAAATAAACTGTTTCATTAATTTTCCAACTGTTCAATGACTAGAGGTAAAATATTTTAAATAGGTATACATTATATTAAAATATAAATTATTATTTACCTGTGCCAGTTCGATTTCAAAATAGAGTGCGTCCCGTAATTGTATTTCGGCAGAGCGTTTATCTGCACCATATAGAACGGCAACACGTACCATATGTATTAAATATGCATCTACGATCTTTTTATTATTTTCGTCAACTGATACGAAATATTCTCTTGGTATAGCTAATGACGCTGGACTGAACTGAAATTGAATATTGTGTTCAGAGTTGGGCAAATTATAGTATATTATGTTACGAGAAGTAGAAAGCGATGAATAACCTAATTAAATTATTAAAAATTCTAAAAAACATTTTAGAATTTTCAATAATTTTTCGTGCCAAACCAGAATGAGGTAGAGAAAAAAAGTTACTTAACTAGTATGTAGCTAATTTTTTTCTCTATCTTACTAAATTTTTTCAGATTTTTTTGAGCAACTTTTGAAAAAAGTTTTATTTTGAAAAAATCCCTTGAGAGATTTTCAAAAATTCAGTTTTTAATTTTTTTCTACTAAACGATGCAACCTAGAATAATGGTTTATTCACTAAATTATAGTACTCATTATTTCGCATTTTCCACACCTCATAGTTTTTGAGAAAAAAAATAAAAACCAAAAAATAAAAAAATTCTAGAGCCCACACGGCACATGCTAGCAAATTAAAACTAAAAACAAATTATAGAATTTTTTATGCCCTATCGAAAAGTATTCTAAGTATTTCTTCGAATTTTACTCGAGAAAGTAGTATATTGCAATTTATCGAAATTACATGTTAAACGCCCATACGAAGTTGACGAACGAACACCCGGTATATATATATATATATATATATATATATATATATATATATACAGAACTTAATCCTAAAAATTTTTATTTTAGTAAAAAATATGAATGAATTAACGTTGTTATTTTTTTTTATTGAAAATTTAGAACATTAAACATGTGTTTTATGGCTAATTAATTTTTAGTAATTTTACTGTTAGTAGTTCTTTTCTTAATTATTTTTTAAGTGAAATACATACCAAATAAGTGACGCGTGACAAAAATATTTGTGTTTTATTAAGAATATGACCTTTTTCTTTACAGTTTAATGCAAATGAGTTTGGTTGTTAATTTTGGAATGTATTTTGATAATAAAAAAACTAAAAATAATGAAATTATTAGGTATTTACATTGCAATAATATGTCCGTAAAGTTTTACAACATTATATTTAATTTTTCTTCAATCTGGTAAAATTCAGAGAGTACTGTATCAAATTTTGTTGTTTTACGAAATGAACGAAATTGATTTTAAAACAAGAATTAATTAGTATATTACTAACATATTAAAAAAAATTTCAAAACTTATTATATTAAAATAAAAGGTTTTAGTATTAAGTTCTGTAGAAATTTTAATTAAAAAACGACGTTTCGATAAATTCTTCGTATATTATCATCAAGAAAAATACTGGCGTGAAAACAGCAACACTGAGATAGCAACACTTTCTTTTAATGGCCATTAAAACAGAACAATTACAATAACTCCTACAAATTTATTTGTAGGTTTCCAGAAATATATTATAAACAATTTTCAATTATCAAAAATAAGTGACAGACTTTGTGAGGGCTGCAATTAGCCATAAACTTATAAATACTTGTAAAATTCATTGAATGATTTATTAAAATATGTTTAAACAATAGTAAACCAAATTGTTGCTTCCTGATTTTTTGTACACATATAAACAAATATATTATAAACAAATTCTAATGACTAAAAAATGGAAATAAACTTCAAGGAGGCGACAATAAGACATAAACTTCTAAATTACTTATAAATTTCGCTGATAGATTTACTAAAATAATATCTTTAAACAATAGTTTAGTTAGTTATTAGGTAACAAAATAAGTAACTAGATCATGAAATTTATAAATTTATAATTAAAGGAAACCAAATTTTATTTAAATCAGTGATAAGTCACTGACTGATGTTATAAATTTCTATAAATATTAATACAGAACTAGAAGCAGCTTTATTTTAAATAAAAAAATAGTTTATCAATTTGTCATAATATATTTGTTGCTCAATTTCATATTTTGCTCGTTTAAAATACTATTTTATCGTTTGAAATATCAATTTTGTTGTGAACATTACAATTATGTTCCTTTTCATAAATTATAAATATTAAAATTTTTAATCGATATTAAATTAGTATTAATATTTAAAAAAAATTGTATATAAAATATTTATATTAAGTAATATATTTATATTTTCAGTATTTTATTAATATAATAGAAAATAAAACAATTTTATTTTATACTTAATTATAATATGTATATTCCTGTTCAATTTCGTTTTAATTGTCTCTGAAATTGAAATAACAGCCAATACATTATTATTTCAAGGAAAAATGTACCTTATATCATGTTTCTTTAAGGCAATTATCTTGTTATTAACACTAATATTTAACAGTTGAAATATTTAACCAATTACAGGTTAGCGTCTGATTGCAAGTAAATCTACGCATGGATACATGTTTAGTTTGTGAAATGGCGTTAGTTTCTCTAACATGTTTTTGTGAATTTCGTGTGTTTTTGCAAAATATAATATATAAAATTTAGTGTTTACTACAAATATAAACTGGATAAGTACAATAATTTTTATTTTTAAGGAATATTAGAAAATTTATTATGGAACTTCAAACAGATAGATAATTTTCTTTAGTTTGTGATATATTGTTAATATCTGTGACATTTCTTTGAAAACTTCGTGTGTTTTTAGTGAATATAATATTTTTAAATTAGTGTTTACCACAACCTATAAACTAAATAAGTGCAAGATTTTATTTACAAGGAATAATTTAGGATTTATCACGGAAATTCAAACAGGTAGACAATTTTTTTAAAAATTAATATAACCAAATTATTTGACTGATATCAGTGGCGTACGCAACAAATTACGGTAGGAAATTTTTCATAAAAATATTTAGAAAAATTTAGAATACGGTATGTTAGATTTGGTCCTTACGAGTATTATAATTAAAAATATCAATTAAGATACTCTTGTGTGTAAGTTTCTAAGGTATTATGAAAGATGGAAATTTATGATACATTCTTTTGCAAACATACCGTAATAACTCGTTTCGTAGAATTTCTAGAATCTGGAAAAATTCCCATGGTTAGGAAAGCAGTTTGTAAACATCCAATTTGAGCGCATATCTGTGTTGCTGTTCGCCAATCAAAGCGTTTACTATTCCAATATAAGTCGCTAATTAATGGCCAACCACCAATTACTATGTCGAGAAGTTTTAGGATTGGTTTCAAATGTCTGCGTTCCATACGCCCTGAAATAGTATAAATAATATTATCAGGAGTTAGTCCAGTTAAGATGGTTCGGACATGTTGAGCGAATGTCTAATGAACGTTTGGTAAAAAAGATTTATTTGAATGATTTTTGATGGTATACGTTTGCGTGGATGTCCGATGACTAGTTGGAGTGGTATGATTGAGAGAGTGGCTTGCGTGAGCGAAAGTTTTCAAGTAGTAGGAATAAAAGATTATGTATGAGAGGAGGAATTATGAATGTGGATGAAGCGAAAGTTGCTTGTGCTGGATAGGAATGTTTAGCGGCGACTGATTTCGGGATGATGAAAACTTGACGTTGTAGTTATGTTTGGTGTTGTCACCTGTGGTCTATATAGTAACTAATTGCTGTATAATAATGCCATTATTATACTAGTAACATAATGACCTCTTTCTACATAGGTAGTACGGTAACGTAATATTAATATTATGATACGCTTGAAGGTAAAATTTGTATTTTCAAGGTTTTTATACCTCGTCGTAAAAAAATTACAAAAACATAGTATAAACAATATAAATATAAAGATTTGAAACAATAAAAAACAATTTAAAAACAATTTAAAAACAATTTAAAAACAATTTGTAAATGTTTACAGTTTTTTGTTGTTTATATAAACTAATAATTTATTTCCAATGTTGTATTAGTTGTACAGTAATTTATTAAAAAAAGTTATTACGAAAATATACCTAAAATCAATTAAATATAAAGTGTTGAAACAATGAAATATCAATTAAATTGTTTAAAATAAAGTTAATTAAATAATCGTTATTAACAATTTTTTTAATTACATTTTTCTTTGTTTATATAAATATTTTACGATGTTTCTAATAACGTAAGTAAATTTATAATGTTACATGTATATTTTTTGCAAACTTTAAAAAATATAATTTTTATCGTTGCTGGTTTTTGATAGGTCTTTCAGTAGCGTACCTAGAACTTTATTTCAAATACATGCAATAATATGCAAGTTTGGGCTGTTTGTGATTTAAAATAAATAAATAAATGAAAAAATTAGATTTAAAAAAAAAAAATTAAAAAATTGATTTTTTTTTAAATTCCGAAAGTGAGGGTTTATTAATTATTCTTTTTGGGTGCTTTGGGAACTTTTGCTAGGAATGAAAATGTTTCCAAAGAAGCCCGTTTGAGTATATACAATGCAGTTTTGGTGCCTACGTTGATGTATGGTAGTGAATGTTGAGTTTGGTTGCAAAAGCATAAACGGAAAATAACTGCTGTGGAAATGAGATTTTTACGTGGGGTATTGAAAATTCTAAAATGTTTTTTAGATTTTTCAATATTTTTTTCTGCAAAATCAGTATGAGTTACAGAAAAAAGTTACTTAGCTATTATGTAACTAATTTTTTCTCTATTTTACTGAATTTTTTCAGATTTTTTTGAGCAAATTTTGAAAAAAGTTTTATTTTGAAAAAATTCCAAGGGTACCCTTTGTCATCAAATTTTCTAAAATTCAGTTTTTATTTTTTTTTACCAAACGATGCATCGTAGAATAATGGTTTCTTTACTCAATTATCATACTCATTATTCCGCATTTTTCCATATCATGCTTATTTTTCTAGACCTCATAGTTTTTGAGAAAAAAAAATAAAAACCAAAAAATAAAAAAATAATTCTAGCGCCCACACGGCACATGCTAGCAAATTAAAACTAAAACCAAATTATAGAACTTTTTATTGTCTATCAAAAAGTATTTCTCCGAATTTAACTCGAGGCGAAATTGTAGTTGTAGTTTAGTTGAAATTGATCTGCATGAATTCAGCATACACTTACTTCGATTCATACAAGCGCGATAATATTTCTTCACCAAAACCGAATACCGTGGCTCAAACAGAGTAATTGGTTTTTCAATTAGGTATCTTAGTTTCGCTTGTAGTTTATCGTGAACGATTGAGAACATAGAAACGGCTGCTTTATTTTTCGGTATATTTGTTTGCTGTACGAAATTTCCACATGTAAACTCGTAGAAATCTTCGCACGGATCAACCGTCAAATTCATGAAACTTTGCAATCGTGCAACTTGCTCGTAACAACCTCTTGTATGACAAACGGAATCGTAATTATCATAACCGAAAAACGAATCGATAATTTTTGTATTAAGTATTAGATCGTAGTCTGCGAATTGGCAATATGCTGGTTTGTCTGTGTACGGAGAGAGAAATAAAAAATGCTATTAGAGATGAAATTCAAAAGATACTTGGAGAATTATTTGTAATGATTATAAAATATTTTAATGAATGAATATCATAATTGAATGATATTATTTGGATGACGATAGGAATGAACGAATGATTGATCTGTCTATTAAAGCCGCTACACTGTAAAAAATATATCACAAATTTATGTAATTTTACATAAGACTTAACAGTAAAAATAATAAAAAATTGTTATTTTACTGTGATAATTAACGCAATACTACATTTTTATGAAAAATTACATTTACAACACGTAAAATTACATAAGTTTTTTTATAAAATTACATAAACTTTTTACAGTGTAGATGGTATCACAATTATAAGCATACATACATTTTTTACTTTATAATAAATAAAAGATTAGAAAATGATCTACTGTGGCGAAATTTAAATAAAAATAAAAATAAGATTATAAAAAATCCCAAAACTACACTTAAATTAAAATAAAGTTAAATACGTATTTCGGAAGCTAAGCTTCCATCTTCAGTAGCTAAATAAAATCTACAAAAATCTTACCTGTGATCCAAAGTACATAAACACTTAAGCACTTTGGATCACAGGTAAGATTTTTGTAGATTTTATTTAGCTACTGAAGATGGAAGCTTAGCTTCCGAAATACGTATTTAGCTTTATTTTAATTTAAGTGTGGTTTTGGGATTTTTTATAATATTATTTTCATTTTTATTTATAATAAATAATTAAAATATTAATTTATTTAACATAACCAGTCTTTGAATAGGAATGTCAAATATGTTTGGGGAGGGGGGAATTTCCCCTCATTTACTCCCCCCCCCCGTGGATCCGCCACTGATAATTTAGTATGAAACTTGAACAAAACATGAATTTAATTCAGCAGTTAATATTGCTAACTGCTTTCAATATATATATATATATATATATATATATATATATATATATATATATATATATATATATATATATATATATATATACATATATTAAAAAGAGTAAGCAATAGTAACTGCTGAGCTAATTATAGATAACCATGATTGCAAATAATGTAATTTAAGATATACTGTATTATCATAAAATTTAATTGAAAATTAATAAGTGTACAGCACTTACCGAAAAACAATATTATAGTTATAATATGAAGTACAGAGTTCGTTTTCCACAATTGTTGTTGAAATATTTTTCTCAAATAGAAATTACACGTCAATTTCATAGTTTTCAAAATGGTACGTCTTGTATCTTGGATGTATTTGTTTGTACGAAATAACAAACCGACAATGTAACAAAAAAGAGTAACAAATATAAATTTTATCTTTGAGAAAAGAATTTTGAAGTTAGTATTTTTCCTGTTATTTTATCGCTCAAGCTATAATTGGCAATTTGATATACTTAAAAAATATATAAATTTTCTTTAAATCTATAGCGAATTATAGCAATTATTATATCTAATTAGCTTCGTTTATTTCTTGATTATGATTATGGTTGAACAAATCATTTTTTTATTTGGAAGTGAAGTAATAAACGATTTTCTTTTTATTTAAAACTCAACTAAACCGTCCATATTGTAGGTATAAGTATTGGACAAAGTCTAATGTGCACAGTATGACTGACACTTACTCAAATCAGAACAGAATCAGAACTAGCTACAAGATTTTAAAATCTTAATTAGCGTTACAAAAATCTATGCCCCCCCCCTGCACTTCAGGAATGAAGCAAAAATTATATGAATTGTAAGTGAATATATAAATTATTAAAAAAATAGTAATTGGTTATTTGCGGATTGTTGCGGTTTGCCCCCTTCCCCCCTCACAAATAAAAAACAAAATTAATATAGTAATGTTAAATTGGCAGCCAATTGATTTTTTTTATTGGTCTTACAAATTGAACAATATAATCAATCTTATTCGCCAAATTAAATTGTTCAGTTTGTAATTCGAGTAGAACAATTAAATTATTTTTCCTTTTTTATTATTATTATAGTATAAGATCGCGAAATTTTTGTTTGTAAAAAAAATTGATTTTTTATTATATCACAAGAATATGTTGGATGCTGGTAAGTAACTCTATATATAAAATTGTCATAATAGGATGATATATATATATATATATATATATATATATATATATATATATATATATATACGAAGGTAAAGGTAATGACTGGTAAAATTTTTAAGTGATTGGCTAATGGGTATTTGCAGTCAATTTTGGAAAACGATGGTTAAATAAAACTCATTTAAGCTTTAATTTAGCAAGCTTTCGGATATATTTTTATCCTTCATCAGGCTTAAAAAACTAACAGAGTTATTGTTACAATTTTCTTTTATACACATGTGATATCAATAATGACAATTATAAATAAAAAAACAAAAATTAATTTATACGTTACATAGTATATTTGTTTGTTTTCATACATAATTTGAAAGTTTATCCTACATCAAAATTTAATGCATTTTATCACATGTGTATAAAAGAAAATTGTAACAATAACTCTGTTAGTTTTTTAAGCCTGATGAAGGATAAAAATATATCCGAAAGCTTGCTAAATTAAAGCTTAAATGAGTTTTATTTAACCATCGTTTTCCAAAATTGACTGCAAATACCCATTAGCCAATCACTTATATATATATATATATATATAACTCGTAAGATATTAAGATGTACATAGTTGTGTAAAAGTTTGTAATCTCAAAAACTAATTAATTGAAATATCGAACCAGTTTATTATCTTAAACGAATGCATTGACATGGAATTTTTTACGGATGTTGATATTAAAATTTATCTTTGGTAAATATTTTCAATTTCTTGTTGTTAGCGAATAAATTTGGTTGGGTATTTTGAAAAATTGAAAATATTAATAGAAATTTCATTGCGTGTTTCAAAACCTAAATTTTAAAATAAAAAAAAACTTTGATGTTAAGTTCTGTATATATGTTATTTAAATATCGACGTTTCGATATACTCTATGTATATCTTTATCAGGTAATAATAATAATACGAATGATCTAAATTTTGTTTACTAATATGTGTACTAGATAAAAAATATTTGATATGTGTCAGTTTTGAAATACAAAATAATGCTTATATTGTCGGTATTTTATGAAATAACTAGTTATTTTATGAAATACTGGTGTTTAGTTATTAGTTATTTCATAGAATATCGGCTTCTGGTTATTAATTATTTTATAGAATAACGATTAACGGTAAAATATATACTAATGCAGAAAATATGTTTTTAAATTTTGATTTAAATCGAAAAAACAGTGTAGGAAAAATTAAATTTGTATTAATCAAAGTGTGCAATGCATATATACACAATAAGGCCATGTACCTAAAAGGGTGTGGCACAAACTATTTCTACTATCTAGAAATTAATTTTCTCCAAACATTCCTATCCAGATAAGCAACTCTAGTTTTATCCACATTCATCTAACCCATGTCAGAGCATGCTCTTCTATTCCTACTATTTGGAGACTTTCGCTCACGCAAGCCACACTCTCAATTATACCACCCCACCTACTCATCAGACGTCTACTTTAAAATCATTCATATAAATTCTTTTAACCAGACATTCAGTAGACATTCGCTCAAAACGAACTATTTCAAGTGACTAACACCAACTTTTACAACAACATTTTTTTCAATTTCACATTTACAATTCACTAATTTATTGCGTATTATTATGAAAACGAACGTTGAGTTTTGTCGAAACGTCGACTATAAATAAATATTAATACAGAACTTTAACATAAAGCAGTTTTATTTTATTATAATGTGTTCAGAAAGATTTTTTACTATATTAGTTTGTAAGACATTAAAATTTGTGCCCAGCCTGTGTATATATTTTAATAAAATAAAAGAAACTTTAATTGAAAACACATTACAATTATAAATTTATAGAAAAGTATATAAAAAAAAAAAACTTACTCAAATAAAATACGTCTTGATAATAAGTACATCTGATTCTGAAGATACGGTATTCATTTCATTTCGTATACAGTACACAAAAAAATTAAATATTTTATTGTAACTATAAATTAATAACGATGAGTAGTAGGTAAATAATACTTGGGTGTTATTAAAAAAATAAATATAATATTCATATGTTAACTTAGTGAGAACTGAGGTATAACTAATCTAAAAATGCATATTTTTTTTAGTTGAGGTTACTTGCATTCTGTACCGCTATAAATTATATTTATGACGTTTTATATACGTCAATAAATTATAGGTACGATCTGAATTCTACTTGAGATTTTGAAAAAAAAAAAATTTATGGTTGACTTTTTAATATTTTTCTTTATTGGAAAAAACAAAAAATCGTGAAAGTTAAAAATGTGTTTCATGTAGCAGTTTATAGAGATATTTAATGTGTTTTTTCAGTGGCGTAATGTAAATTTATCAGCTTTTTGCAAAATCTTAAAATTCTTTGTTTTTTTTAAAGGATAAAAATATTTGACCTATGAAAAAAACATATGATCTACCGAATAGTACCTATGAAAATAATAGTTTACTTATGTATTAAATAATTAATTTATGGTTTTAATTTTTGACCTATACAATTCATTATTGATCTATAGAAATATTTATCGACCTATGAAAATAATTATCGACCTATGGAAATAATTAAAACTTTTAAATATGAAGTACGAAATTACAATTTTCTAATTTTTGTAGCAGTAACAGTACAACTAAAATAAATTTTATACTTTTTTCCTTTCTGAAAGTTGGCAACACTGCAAATTAAAATTGATATTATTATTGTGGATTCTAGAAGAATCTATCCTGAAAATTTTATTGAAATCGGATATATAATACAGTTAAAAATTTCACAGTAGATGCTATAGATTAATCAAATATATACTGTTTAAATATTTAAATATTATGTAGAAAACAGTAAAAAAATCTTTCAAAACTTATTATATTAAAATAAAAAGGCTTTAGGATTAAGTTCTGTATAAATTTTAATTAAAAAATCGACGTTTCGATATACTCTATGTATATCATCATCAAAAAAATTATGTAAAGATTGTAAGAATAAAATTACAACCAAATTATTTTAAAATATATACTCAGGTAAATACCCAAATTATATTACCTACCCATTGGTTATTTAATTATTGTTTTACATCACTGCGTTAGTATGTTATAAAATTAAAATTATTTTTTAATTTTAATATCAATTTTTACAGTAAAATTTACTTGGAAACTAATGTTTACTTTCATGTTAGGGGCATTAGAAAATAAAGTTTTTACAATGAATAAACAGTTGATAAGAATTTTGAAGAGATTTTTTTCAGTAATATTCAGAACGATTAAATTTAGCCAATTTTTGAGCGTACTAAACCAATTCATTTATTGCGATTTCATGATCAATTAGTATTATATTTTGGTGCACAAATTTCATGCGTAATTTCCTAAGTGTGGGTACAATCTCATGATTATAAAATCTTGTATCTGAAGCAATAAAACAATATTTACTGCGTGACCTTTAAATATTTCCATGGCCCTATTCACACTGTTGAATTTTATTTGCTAAATAAAGTTTTTTTTTTTATTTTTTTTTATTTTATTTCATTTATTTATAATTCTTGAGCAATGGTTCCTATTACAAGTTTGGTTTTAAGATAAGTTTTTAACTAGTACTAGTTTTAAGATAATATAGTTGTTATAAGATTTGCGAATGGATTTTATAATAAAATCGGAATTGTACAGGTCACAAATGAGACGGGAAACCACTTATACAATCTGGTGTACAAATTAATTAAAAGTCTTTATATTTGTAGTAAAATCTTAGTAAAATTAATTAAAAGATTTTTGGTAAAATGTCGAGTAAAATCTACTAAAAAGTATTACAGTCGCAATAATCATAGTTAAAATTAGTAAATTAGTGGTTTTGGCGTTTGGTCAAAAGTTCTGACTACACTGTAAAAAATGTGTCTTAAATTTATATAATTTTACATAGGTTTTTCAAGTAAAAATAACAATATTTTGTAATTTTACTGTGATAATTTATGTAAATTAATTTTTTTATGGTAAATTACATTCACGAAATATGTAAAATTAATATAATTAATGGTCGACAGTTTAACTTTGTTTTCAATAAACTTTTTATCTATGTAAAATTACTTATATTTTTTAGAGTGTACATGAGTATTGTAATTTAGTGTTTGAATTTGATTGCGACCGAAAGGAAAATTATTTGTACAATCTGTGGTGTACCAATTAACTAAAATTCTTTAAAATTATGATAAAATCAATTAAAGATTTTCTTAAAATCACATAAAATCTTGAGTGAAATTCTTATAATCTTAGAAATATCATATAAAATCCGAAAAATTTACGAGAAATTATTACAGTCTCAACAATCATTTTTAAAATTTGACCAAAATTTTGATTTTGCAGTAGAATCCGGCCATATGACTAAACAAACGAACTTAAAATACCGAGCTTGTAATATTAACCAATTTGATGGGTTACATTGGACATTGAACAATATTATATAAACAATTTTTTGCGTGTCAATTACATAATGAATATTTTTGTTGATAATTTAAGCGGGCCTTACACCATTATTCGGTATGACATTCAAGAAGATTGATATTCTGATTGAAGGTGTAATATCAAGATAGATGGACTGATGAATGGATTGACGGATTTTCAAATATTTTGAAATCCGATCTTTAATTATGTAAAGTGGAGGGGGTGAGACTGACAGTCTCAAGGACAGTCGCAAGGAATTTTAAACTAACCGCTAATTCCTCACGAACTGTATTTATTCTGAATAAACGTGTTAAAAAGATTTTCGTCTATACGGTAGTAATTTTAATAATAATTATTTAAATTAATTTAATCGGACTGTCAGTTTGACTGATAAGTGTAGGGGCTTCGTCAGGAATGACTCAGTCAGACTGTCATTCATGATTGACTGTGTAGGCCCGCTTTAGGAAAGGCAGCTGATTAAGGATCAAAATTTCTACTAGTAGATAATAGTTCCCATCTTGTGTAAAGCTTGAATTACATTATACTTTTTTCGTCTAGATTCATACTAGATTTCTAGTTCAATTTTCGTTTAAGTTTTGTTCAATTTTCATACTTTTTTCACAATCGGTCGTATATTGTCGAGTTTCTTCGATTTTTTCTGATGTACTGCCAGTACGCCAACTTAAAACTATAAAGTACTTAATTTGACAGATACTGTAAAAAACATTTAAACAAAAATGTATACATATAAGGTTGGTATGAAACTTGAATAGGAAAATAGAGCATGCTGTATATTTCTATACTAGGAAACTTGAAAGAAACTTGGATGCAAAAATCTGATTTACATTATACTAGAACTGGATATTTGTACTTGAACGAAACTTGAACTAGAAACCTAGTATGAATCTAGACAAAAAAAGTATATTGTAATTCAAACTTAATACTTTTACCAAACTTGACATTTCTTTTTAGGATTCATAGGTGATCCTACTGGACATTTGAAGTCTTTTGAGAATTCTTTTAGATTGCTAAAAGGTCCTAGTACTCGATATTTTCCTGGTACATGTACGCCAGTGATAACACGACTTTTCAATGCTTCTGGTCGCATTTTATTGCACCATAGTGTGGCTGTACTGATCCAAAACATTTGCTCCGGGGTGTAGGGTAATCCAGGAAGTTTTGGTTCTTTTCCGTGTTTTCGTACCCACTGTTTGTAAGCGTAATATGCCTGTTTCATTCCGCCATTATCAGCGATATTTTCACCTTGACTTGTCACACCGTTTAGCTGTGGAATTTTTATTTTAATAATTGTAATTATTAGATAGCTGAGATGGTTCGGATATCTTGAGCGAATGTCTAATGAACGTTTGGTTAAAAAAAGATTTATATGAATGATGAGTAGTTGAAGTGGTGTATGATTGAGAGAGAAGTAGGAATAGAAGAGAGTATGTATGAGTGAGGAATTGTGAATGTGGATGAAGTTAAAGTTGCTTGTTTAGATGAGAATGTTTGGAGGAGGCTGATTTCGGGATAATGGAAAGAGTTTGTGCAACACCATTCACTACTAATTGGCGAGCTTAAAACTATAGTGGAGCAAGTTGGAAAAGGAAAAATTTGAGATATTAATGCATATTTAGGCCCGTATTTTCACCTAATATGAAAAAGTGCTTTTTCAAAAAAGTGCTTTTGACGTTTACTTAAAATCATTTATTAAGCATTTTAAAATAGTTTATTTAAATTTTATAATACCAAAAATAATAAAAATGATCAAATATAGAAAAATTATTTATATTTGATGACAAACAGAAGCAAAAAGTTATTTTAAAATTAATGATAAAAGCACTTTTTCACGAAAAGTGAGGTGAGAATACGGGCTTTATTCTTTATAAAAAAATTTGCTTGTATCGAAACCTTTTATAGTCAAAGAAAAATCCAGTAATCACTTAAGATAAGATCAGAAACTTGATATTATGTCGAGTTGTTGATTTCAAATATCTTAAGTGATTACTGTATTTTTCTTTGACTATAAGGGGTTTTGATAGAAGCAAAATTTTTTATAAAGAATAAATTTTTCTCCTAAAACTCATATTAAAAAATTTTTCCCTCTAGGAAACCTCATCACTTTACTCACTGTATATATATATATATATATATATATATATATATATATATATATATATATATACCGTAATCAATTTATTTTAATTATAAAAAAAAACTGACAAAAGAGATTTTGTTAGAAATAGATGATATGCTGAACATAATACTGAAAGAAAATTTGTAGGTTACGAACTTATTTACTTGTAGAGTAAAATTTACTACTATGATGTTTGCCCAAGTAATTGGCTCGATTAATAAATAATATAATATAATAATATAATAAATAATCTAATAAATTTAGTAAACGTTTCTAGTATAGTTACTATAGAATATATACGTATTTTCATTTTTATACTAAAATTTACTCAGTTATTGTTATTCTTACTGATATTTGCGGACTTACAGGATGATTATTTATTTCTGGAACAGTATAGCTTGCATACTGGTCAATAATGCATTTTGCTTCTTTGAGAAATGCTTCTTTTGTTTCTGATTTCCACCACTGTACTAAATTTCCATCTTTATTGAATTGGCGTCCCTGATCGTCGAATCCGTGAGTGATTTCATGTCCTATTACAGTACCGATTCCTCCAAAATTCATATAATTTGGACGGTCATTATCGAAGAATACTCCTTTCAAAATGCCAGCCGGAAATTCTAAAAAATACTCAGAAAATAGAAGCTTTTATGTAGGGTGTTGTCATTGGGAGAAACACTTGTAATTAAAATTTCTTAAAAAAACTTAGTAAAATCCTTTAAAAATCATGATAAAATTAATTAAAGATTCTCTTAAAATTATCTAAAATCTCGAGTAAAATTTTTAAATTTTACAAATTTTTTTTTAAAATCTGAAAAATAACTATAACCTCAACTTAATATTTGTACAAAAAATTATTTTTATAACGTTATTGACGTAACGTCATAATAATTAATTAAAATTTTATTTATAACGTTATGTTTACGAAAAGAAATAATAAATAACGTTATAAAAACGTTATAAATAATGCTAAAAAAAATCTATAAATTTTATGATCTTATACTTATTTGTTACCTAGTAATTTGTTTTTATTTTCTATTATTTACTGTATATTTATTTGACGCTGAGTTCGTCGAAACATCGATTATATATATATTATTATTATTATTTATATTTTATTTATTATTATGCAGATCTTTAATCTGAAGCAGTTTTATTTCATACTTTTAAAATTTTATTTACATTTCATATAAAATAAATTTAGTTTATTGATTCAGATGCAGAATTTTATGTTCTAAAATTTATATTTGTAGCGTTTTGCCTAAATTAGTAAGGGAAGCAGGAAATTATGAAATTACTTTCTATGACAGTTTTTACAAAATTGTTATTTTGTGCAGAAATATGCCATTTTTTTGAGAAATTAAAACAAGAAACTATTGAATTTTATGAAAGTTGAACGACTTCTCGAATTAATTGTAGCGTATAAAGTTACAGGAATTAGGTCAATAAACGATTTAGAGTGTTTTTTATTGACCTAATTCCTGTAACTATTAAATTTTAATATAATTTTGACAAAACTGTCAAATCTGTGGAACGCTTGAATAATAAATTAATTTTTCTATTCCTAGTAACATAATATTGTTTTAATATAGTAATAAATTACTTACGAATCATGTTTCTCTTTCTCGTATAATATGCATTTACATCAGCAGCAGAAAATGCTTTCCAATCTTTTTTATCGATAGGTTCGTGCAATTGTTTAATCGTATAATCTGATTCAAATAAAGTTATATTTAAACGTGATTCTAAAAAGTATTGATCGTTTAATTCCAACTAAAAAAACAAATAAACAGAGTTATGACTTCTAATAATTAATTTATAAGAAACACATTGTATATAAAATTCTTTAGAAACATTGTATATATATATATATATATATATATATATATATATATCATGAAGACACACATGACACACGCGTAAAAATATTACATTAAAAATATATAATTATATATAAATAGTAGATAGTTTTGAAAAAAAATGAACGTTTTTTTTTTTTGTTGAAATATTGAATTTCGTCTTCTGAAAACTGTTAAAATCAAATGAAATTGATGCAAATTTTTCTCGTACAGCATTCCCGCAATAAAATGTATTTATTCAGCCGTTAGGGGGTACGCTTAGTTACAGTTTACTGTGCCTACTTTCTACTTTAAGAAATACCTAATAATAATTTTAATGACTAGGGTTTCCTTTAGACAGTAATTAATTAATTGAACATTTACCTCATCGTGATAGGTATCAATCAATTTATTATCTAATAATTCATTTGGATAGGCAATAAATTGAAATATCGCTGACGCTTTATCTAAAGCTCTGCTTTTCGTTTGTTCATCCATCCAATCTAGTTCTTTGAGTGTAATTTTAAATTGTTCACGTATATTTTTAACCAATTCCAACATATTAGTCTTAGATGCTTTGTCGAAATAATTTTGCACATACATTGCACCGACGGCTAGATTTAATCCTTTCACTAAGCCGATACATTCCTCCCATCTCGGTGGTCTTTTAGTTGTTCCTGTTAAGAAGAAGAATTAGATTTTACTTTGTTTGAATATTATTTAATATTGAACAAAAAAATGTTCATAAGTATACAGTGTGTCAAGTGATGAGGTTTTCTATAGGGAAAAAAAATTTAATATGAGTTTTAGGAGAAAAACTTATTCTTTATATAAAATTTTGCTTCTATCAAAACTCCTAATAGTCAAAGAAAAATCCAGTAATCACTTAAGATAAGATCAAAAACTTGATATTATGTCGAATTGTTGATTTTAAATATGACTAAGTGCGAATGTTACAGCAGTATCGTGTGAAAAATGTTAAAAATATTTGTCATACAAGAGACTTACTTTTTAATTATTATTATTATTATTAATTTGTCAAAATATAATTATTATTATTATTATTATTAACAAGTAATCCATAGGTAACACGATACTGATGTAACATTCGGACTTAGTCATATTTAAAATCAACAACTCGACATAATATCAACTTTTTGATCTTATCTTAAGTGATTACTCGATTTTTCTTTGACTATAAGAGGTTTTGATACAAGCAAAATTTTATATAAAGAATAAGTTTTCTCTTAAAACTCATATTAAATTTTTTTTCCCTATAGGAAACCTCATCACTTTACACACTATATATTATTAAATAATCTATTTTTGTCTTTAATTTTTCCAAATTAAAAGTTTCACTTCAATAAAATCAAATTACCTTTGAGGACAGCTTTAAATCGAAATTGTTCAGCTCTTATATCACTATCTAAAAACTGCGCTAATTGTGCAATAATTCGCCAGCTCATATGGTTAGCTAGTGTTCTTTTCGATGTAGATTTCACCAGTTTTTCAAATTCCTTCATGTAGTATGGTTCTTCAACAATTACAGTTTCATCGTGATCTAAACGTTCAAGTGGTTGCAAAATTCCGTTGATATAACGCAACCAATTGATACTCGGATATTTTGCTTGTAATTTTCTTACAGTCATTGGATTATAGATTTTGGTTGCGTTACGACGTTCGGATTTCGCCAACGATATCTATAACGAATAACTATTTTTGTTTTTAAATGTTCGAAATAAAATAATTTATTTATGGTTTGATTGTCGGAGCATAACAGAAAAGCAATATTATTGTAGATATTTTTGCATGAAGTATTTTTTGATATTATTAGGAATAAATTTTATTTGATCAACCTTTACTTTGTGATATATATTGAGTAATAAGATAAAATAATAAAACACAATTACTTTGCAAAAATATTACAATATTTATTGAAAATTAATTAGTTTAGTTTCAATCGTTAGATCATCTCTAGACTAAGAATGTGAGTGACAAAATATTTGTTGGTATATGACAATGACAGGCAATTTTAGTATGACATTGTAAATTTACATTGATAATCATAGTAATTTTACTATATTTTTGACTGTAATTTTATAAATTATTAGTAAATTTATAAAAAAATTTCAAAATTACAACAAAAAATATAGTAAAATTACCATGATTATAATGTAAATCTACAGTAATTTTCTACAGTGTATATTTTTTGTCACTTATTCACTAATGCTCGTATTCTGTATCATTCTATAAACTCTATGGTACTATAGAATATTTTGTCTTTTTTGATAAATAGAAAATAACATACGTTTAAAAAAGACAAAAGATTATATAGTACTATAGAGCTTATAGAATGATACAGAATACCAGTATTAGTCTGAAGTTGACCTAACGGTTGAAATTGTAGTAACTAATTTTTAATAAATATTGTGATATTTTTACAAAGTATTTGTGTTTTATTATTTTATTTTAAATCTTTGAAGTTTGGCAAGAATGGTTTATGTCAATGTTAATAGTTTTTCAGGAATATTTTAATATTGTCAGTTTTATCAAGAAAGATTTTGAATTACCGTATTTGCCCGAATATAACGCGAATTTTTTTGACTAAAATATAAAATGCAATATAATAGAAAATGCAAAATAACAGAATTACTTTTGGTAGTATTTTGATGAATTATTGCAGATATTAATATGCCAAACTGTAATTTTATATAATTTAAGAAGTTATACCAACAATATGTAATTCTACATTAAGTAGGTATGTGATGTAATTTGCTTATTATTAAGATCATTTTTTCTTATTTTATGTAATTATTATTTGCTAAATAAACTTGGAATATTTTGTTGATTATTTTACGGATTTTATACGAAATATTTCTAAGATTATAGAGATTTTTAAGAGAATTTTTATTTTATTATAACAATATTTTACTAAGATTTTAAGTGATTTTAATTTATTTGTACACCAAATTGTACAAGTGATTTTTCTCTCGGTTTAATATTAGACATTTAAAAACGATAACTTACCTTAGCTAAAGTCATTTCAAATATTAATGCCTCTTTTAGTTCTTTTCGTGCAATACGTCTATCTGCACCAAACAATACAGCAACATTTACCATATATGTAAAATATGCATTTATAATTTTTACATCTTTATCGCTAGTTGCAACTAAATATTCTCTAGCTAATCCCAAGGATGCTGGCGCAAACTAGAAAATAAAAATTTATTGTAATCATTTTGTAACTAGATCAAATTTGTTTAAGGAATTATGAATATTTTAAAACATACAGTGGTAAAGTGATGAGGTTTTTTATAGGGAAAAAAATTTTAATATGAGTTTTAACAGAAAAACTTATTCTTTATAAAAAAATTTGCTTCTATCAAAACCCCTTATAGTCAAAAAAAAAATTCAGTAATCGCTTAAGATAAGATCAAAAACTTGATATTATGTCGAGTTGTTGATTTTAAATATGACTAAGTCCGAATGTTACATCAGTATCGTGTTACCCATGGATTACTTGTTAATAATAATAATAATTATATTTTGGCAAATTAATAATAATAATAATAATTAAAAAGTAAGTCTCTTGTATGACAAATATTTTTAACATTTTTCACACGATACTGATGTAATATTCGGACTTAGTCATATTTAAATTCAACAACTCGACATAATATCAAGTTTTTGATCTTATCTTAAGTGATTACTGGATTTTTCTTTGACTATTAGGGGTTTTGATAGAAGCAAATTTTTTTATAAAGAATAAGTTTTTCTCCTAAAACTCATATTAATTTTTTTCCCCTATAGGAAACCTCATCACTTTACACACTGTATATTGAGAATGAAAACATCTCAGTGTTAGATATCGATCTAGTAAAGACATACATACACAATCACGCTATGTACCCATAGGGGTGTGGCATAAACTCTTTCCATTATGTAGTAATTATTTTCCGTCAAACATTTCTATCCAAACAAGCAACTTTTGCTTCATCCACATTTTATGATATCTAGAAATACATGCTCTTTTAAAACACTCTTCTACGCATCAGACTTATACCTTCAATATCACTCACATACGTTCTAACAAGAAAGTTTTTTATTTTTGTATGATATATATACCGTAATTAGACGTCTTGTAGAATTTCTAGCGTCCGCTGAAATAACCATCCGTAAAAATGCTGACTGTATGCTTCCAATTTTGGCGGATAGATGTGTTGCTAATATCCAATCAAAGTGTTTACCCTTCCATGATGATGGGTAAAGTACGGGCCATCCACCTGTTACTATATTAAGAATTTTTAAGACAGGTTGTAAGCCCCTGTTTTCAATGCGTTCTGGAATAAGATTAAGAATATTCTTATATTTTTCTATATATATATATATATATATATATATATATATATATATATATATATCTATATATATCTATATATATATATATATATATATATATATATATATCTATATATATATATATATATCTATATATATATATATATATATATATATATATATATATATATATATTATACATATTTTAATTCGTAAGAATTAAAATAGCTAAAAATGACTCACAAAGTTAATAATAATAGTTAAAAAACTTGAAATGTTAATAATTTTATAACCACGTGCTACACATTAAGATTTTAATTTATACAACAATAATTTTACGATGTTAAAATGTAACAATTTTAAATTATATAAATAATTATGTTCTTATTATATACGTCGATTGACTGATGATGGTCAAATTATGACCGAAATGTCTCAATAAAATATATATCAAATAGTGAAAAAATAATATTTAAGATCCCAGATGTCAAAACATATTTAAACAAATACCTTAATTATTGTTTTTTTTCCAGATTTAATAAATAGGCTAACGCGATTGATGTTACATGTAATAAACTTCTAACGGCTACAGTTCCGTTAGAAAGCATTTTCGGACTTATGTTTATTTGAAGTTTTTTATTTAAACTACTCATAGGGATCATCCGGTGTAGTTTTTCACCGACGTCATAAATCATCCTGTATAATACGATATTCTAGCTTTGCATCTAGTATACTGTCTTAACTTCATGAGTAGGCTGATACTAAACTATTAATTTCGAAGTATTACTTTTTGATTAGAGCTTAAACTTACTTTGATTCATACATGCGCGGTAATATTTTTTCACTAACACCGAATGTCTGGGCTCATCTTTAGTGATTGGTTGTTCAATTAATGATTTCAGCTCCAGTTGTAAATCGTTTTGAACAATCGAGAACATTGTAACAGCTGATTTATCATCCGGTATTTTTGTACGCTTGACGAAATTACCGCAAGTAAATTCGTAAAAATCGTTACACGGGTCTGCTTTCAAGTTCATGAAACTTTGTAATCGTTTCGCTTGACTACGGCAACCAGATGTTTGGCAAACATCATTGTCTTGTTTTTCGCAATATACTGATGTATTACCTGCAAAGATGATTAAAAAACATAATAATAATAATTTTAAATGAAATTCATTATTTACCATGGTTTTATGTAAAATGACAACTTTTTACAGTATATTATATTATATATATATATATATATATATATATATATATATATATATATATACAGGGTATAACAGAATAACTATTCCTAATTTTCAGAAATGATAGAGTGCACTTAGAGAAACATTTTTTATTAATAAACTAGTGTCCGGAAATTTCTGGGTGCCAAGATACACTAGATATCGTTAAAAACAATCTTAATCAAAACATCCATGAGTAGTTAAGTTAAGGAACATTTTATTAGAAATAATAGCGAATTAAACTTTATAAAAATTGTTCGAAGTTACTACCACCATTTTCGATACACTAGTTGTAACGAGGTACAATCGACTGCCGAAAAAAAAAAAATTCCGGACACTAGTTTATTAATAAATTTTTTTTCTCTAAGTGCCCTCTATCATTTCTGAAAATTAGGAATAGTTATTCTGTTACACCCTGTATAATTTGTAATTAAACAACTCAATTATACTTACCTAAGATTGAAACAAATATTGTAATACATATGACAGAATTTGATATCCACTTGTATTGCTCGAATGTTTTCCTGAAATATAAATTATTTGTCATTCTATATATATATATATATATATATATATATATATATATATATATATATATATATATATATATATATATATATATATATAAATAATTATTGGTACGTTCAAAGTGTTACATTGTGTGCTGTTGCATTTTGATATTTATTGTAACCGAAATTTGTAACAAATTTTTTATTATTTTTTTCCCAACTCTATGACTAATTCCACGGACTTTTTAAACAAATTTATTTCGGTCGCTGAATTGAAATTTTTAACGTGAAATTTGCACGGATATCAGTAACACGTCGGTTATTGTTCTGAAATTATACACTATTATTGTCGTTTGCAAGATATATATGGTCAAAATTTGATGTGTTATTAAATTATAAGAAAGTAAGAATTATGCCATAATTAGCAATCGTGTTTTTTTCACTATATACATGAAAAGAATTGCAAATGAAATATTACTACACTAAGAATTACACAATGTACAATGTACATATAGGTATTAAAATGAATGCATTTTAATGTTTTGTGTTTAAAGAAAAATAATGTTATGTTTGGAATTTTTTTTGTAAAAGTTCTGTAAATAATTTTTGAATATTTGTTATAATTTTTAAACACATTTTAATTGTGTATGCATATATATTGGGTGATCCACTTTAACATTTTCAAATAATTATTTAAATAAAAAATATTTAATATATCACGATTTTAATACGGACTAAAAAGTATTAAATAATTTCTCCTAGTCTCATACATCTGTATATATAAATTCCTGATCCCATACAGATTGCTGAAAATTTGTGATTGGGAATTTTTAATAGCTACGATAGTACTTGTAAGTTGTAAGATTTAAAACTATATATATATATTTGAAGTGAGATTTAATGTTTGTAACGAATAAATATGAGAGTATTCCAGGTCGAGGTGATATAAGTTTTTTCATTTTTGAATAGTTATTCTATGCTTATATTTGATATATTCTGCATATATATATATATATATATATATATATATATATATATATATATATATATATATATATATATATATATATATATATATATATATATATATATATTACCTACCCTGCATTTAGTCTGACCGAAATCTTCAAAAAATACTAGTGTTGTCAATATTTTAAAAATTTTGATCCAGATATCCGGATCCAAAAAGAAAATTTTGGCAAGTTTTTTATGGATTTTGCAAACTTTCTTTTAATTTCAAAACTTTTTTCTTTTATTACAATTATTTAACACAATATATATTATGAACATTATTACCAGTAGAATAATTATAAATTATTGATTTCTACGTTTTACTTGTAACTTGAACACCTTTGATTAATTACGCCGGTATTTAATACACCACCTAAGATTTATTAGAAAAATCAATTTTTTTCCATATTTCTCAATGCCGGTATAAAAAGATTTAAAATAATTTATGCCCGCTTTTTAATAAGTTATTTTTTGTACACAAAATTTCAAATATAATTACTTTAACTAACACTTTATAAAGGAGTTAGTGCTATTTAAGTCAATAACATCCGTGTAATTATATATTGTCGGAGTATTTTCAAATGCGCTTATATATTCCACCAGTTTGTTGATAAGAATTTAAAAATTAATAATAATTACATTACGTTTAAACATAAACAATCACAATAATAATAATAAAAATTTTTTTAGTTTATTTATTACTTGTATATACTTACTTTAAAGAAATATTCTTCATAATGCGATAACAGTTGCTGGTTAAATTCTGTAGGGAGATTCACGAACAATGCAAATATATTATGTTTCACATTTGACATGTTGAATAAATACATTTTGTAATTTTTAATTAAGTCGCTGTAAGATGTAGGTTGATTTTGCGTTATCAATTTGCTAAATGCAAAATTAAATACAGGGCAAACGTTTACAACTGGCCTTATGAAATATACCTACAGGGTATCGAATTTTGAAATCTTTTCGGATATTTAGTTTGATTTAAATTTCAAAATGTGTCATAAGCTGCTAATTTTGTTCGGAATTCGTATAGTTTGTCTTTTTCTATCAAAAGAAGAATTTCATTTACTACAAAAAGACAAAATATTTATGTAATTTTACATAAAAAATGTAATATTTCGTAAATTATCACAGTGAAATTACAAACTATTATTTTTACTGTTAAAACCTATGTAAAATTGCATAAATTTAAGATATGTTTTTACAGTGTAGATTTATAACAGATGCGTGGCCATCTTATAAAAAAAAATACTATAATTTTTATTATACTATTATACTATACTATTTAACTTTATTTTATATACATACACAATCACACCTGTATCCAAAAGGGTGTGGCACAAACTTTTTCCACTATGCCGAATTTTTTATCCACATTCATAACTAATGATCTGACATACATGCTCTTCTATTCCTACCACTTTGTTAACGCAAAACACTTTTAATCATACCACCCCATCTACTCATTGGATGTTCACGCAGATGTATAATTTTAATACACGTTTTTTTTTAATTACTGCAAATATATTGGGTCTGAAGGGGTTAATATAATCCAGGATTATTGATATTCCCTTCCCTCTTATTCTGCAAACAATGTTAAAAGTTAAAGTTTAGTAAACAAAAATTCCGGATTTTATAAAAATGTTTACTATATTTTGCGAAATAGTTTTTATTCTTACATATTAAGAAATCCCAGAGTTTTTATTTTGATTTAATTTTAACTTTGTACTTTTTTTTAAATAGGGGCCTTATCTATTATTGATTAGTGTAATAAATAAATAGGAAATTAATTACATGAACTTAAAACTGATTAATAACTATAATTTGATTTAATATGTCAATAATTTGAATATATTTTTAAATGTATCTAAAGTTTTAATTTAGAATCCAGTTGCGATTGTGTTATTAAAGAAATAACCATAATTATTTAGTTATTGTGCAGTACTAAGGAAAAGTACTTGTATAATATAATTATAATTAATTAAAATCCCTTGAAAACTTAGTAAAATTCTTTAAAATCATCGTAAAATTAATTAAAAACCATCCTAAAATCATGAGAATTCTCGAGTAAAATTTTTATAATCTTATCACTAATCACTACAATCTCAACAATTATAATTAATATTTATGCAATCTGGTATACAAAATTTTAGGAAAATAATATTATTATTTTTTTCTATCTGGTGTTAGTGATAGATGCAGTTTTAAGTGACCTATTTCTTCATAATACAATGAATAAGTAGTTATTAGGTTTGTTCCAACCTAAAATCAAATCAGTTCAGAGCTACCGTAGACATGCGCAATGTGTTTTAAATAAATTACAGTCACAATTTAGGTGAAACAAATCTATTGAGACTTTAAATCGATTTGAAATTTTTGTCTAACCTTGTATTTGCAAAATGGTAATGGGAATTATGATAAACGAAATTCTTATTGATATAAGCATAATAATTTATGTGATATGTTTGTAAATTTTTCTGCTTATGATTGTATATTTGTTGAATAATAATTAATCATTTTTTCGGAAATTAAGATCGGTATTGATTTATATACTATTCATTTAATTAAGAATTGTTTACAGAATAAATTATTTGACATATTTAAATTTGAAATAAGTCATATGCTTTTCTTATAAATGTCAAAACTAGAACACATAGCAAAAAGCATGGCAAATTCGATATATGTAACATAATATTTACACTTTCGGTGGGTTGGGACTTGATGAAACAATTAAAAAAAAATAATAAGGAATAAAAATAATTATAGATGTTATTATTAAAAGAAATATTAATACAGAACTATAACCTATAGCAGTTTTATTTTAATATAATGAGTTCTGAAAGTTTTTTTACTCTGACTATTAGAGATTTATGTATACGTTTACTCATGATTACGGTATGATATAAAATTTACTTACGATCACAACATGACCCGAAAAATTTTATGGTCCGCTCCTAGCATTAATAAATATACAACAAATTAAAAAAAAAAATGTTTAATTACATCAAATCAATATACTCTACGTAATTGTCTATTCTTGCATTATACAAATTTTTTAAGATAAAACAACGAAAATATTAGAAAAATCGTTTAGATATTTTTCTGTTTATACTAGTAGGTATGTATAAATACATAGTTTAATTTTTGAAAGTGGCTATTTATACATACGGTATGTAAACGCAATTGGCTATTTATACATACAGTATTTTTACGTAATTGGCTATTTAGGGTAGGTTAGGTTAGTAGGTTGGTTTAGGTTTAGGTTTTTTTTAGTATGTATAAATAGCCAATTGCGTATACATACCGTATGTATAAATAGCCTCATCTTTAATTTTTCAATTCCTTTTACCAAACTTCACATTTCTTGCGTGGATTCATAACCGATCCTACAGGACATTGAAAATCATTCGCAAACTCTTTCTGATTGCTTAATGTACCTAATACTCGATATTTTTCGGGTAAGTGTTCCTCGAGAATAATAAACATTTCTAAATCTTGTGGCCGACGTTTTGTGCACCAAATACTGCCAGCGCTGATCCAAAACATCTGTTCCGGTGTATAGGGTAAACCGGGCAGTTTGGGTTCGGGACCGTGGTTCTGAATCCATTTTTTGTAGGCGTAATAGGATTGTTTTATGCCGCCATTATCAGCGATATTCTCGCCTTGACTAGTGACACCGTTTAGCTGTGGAAAATATTAAAGGTTGATCATTGATTTTCTAATGGCCAGAGATTAGTAGCTGGTATTAGAAAATATTAAACCGAGCTGTTACTGATTTAGATAAAAAATCTAGATCTTTATCTAGGTCATATACAGGGTGATTTATGATGTCGGGGAAAAGTACACCGGATGATTTCTATGAGTAATCTAAATAAAAAACTACAAATAAACATATGTCCGAAAATGCTTTCTAACGGAACTGTAGCCGTTAGAAGTTTATTACATGTAACATCAATCGCGTTAGCCTTATTTATTATATCAGGAAAAAAAAACAAAAAAAAAATTAATTAAGGTACTAATTTAAAGCATGAACGTCTGGGATTAAACTCAAAGTAAGTGATTCGGTGGCCGTCTGCCTGGAAATTGGCAAAATCCATAAATAAAAATTATATCAGCATACTCATGTACTGTGAACTCATCCATAATTAATTTAATGTTGATGTCAGAGAAAATTATTGTGACCGATACATTTTTTTTTGTTTTTTTGTCCTGATTTAATAAATAAGGCTAACGCGATTGATGTTACATGTAATAAACATCTAACGGCTACAGTTCCGTTAGAAAGCATTTTCGGACATATGTTTATTTGAAGTTTTTTATTTAGATTACTCATAGAAATTATTCTGTGTAGTTTTCCCCGACGTCATAAATCACCCTGTATAAATGATATATGATCTTAAAAAAAAGATCTGTAGCTAGATTAGAAAACAGAATTGAGACTGATCTAGATAAAAAAAAATGTAAGATTTTTGTGCAATCGGGCCTTATGTTACAATTCTGGACATCATATTTAGATATCTTTAGCTTAAATAAGACTTAAACTTAAATAAATTTAAATAAAGCAATTCTGAACATTCATCTGTAAGCGTTTAAGCATTTAAAGGATTTTATTTCTATATTGGCTGTGTATATATTTAATTTCTTATCTTCCAAAAATCATCTAAATTATAAAAAAAAAATGCAAAAATTTCTGTATTATTCATATTCATTCTTCATGCAAATATTTTTCACACTAATTCTGTCAATTTTTAACGAATCTAACCTCAGATTTGACAATTTAAGCATTTGCGATGGGCTATTCAAATTTAAAGGAATTTGAATTGAAATTTACTGAAAGTTTTTTAAATTTAAACTAAATTTGACGGCATTAATGATATTGCGACTTACATGGCGATTAATTTCTGGAATAGTATAGTTTCCATACTGTTCAATAATGCATTGTGCTTTTTTGAGAAATTTATTTTTTGTTTCCGCTTTCCACCACGATAATAAATTGCCATTTTTGTCATACTGCTGCCCTCGATCGTCAAATCCGTGAATTAATTCATGTCCAATTATATAACCGATTGCGCCAAAATTCATATAGTTCGGACGGTCCTTATCGAAAAATACACCCTGTAGTACTCCAGCTGGTATGTCTAAAACAAATCGGAGATTTGTTTTTGTTTTAATTTTGACCTTTTACCTCCTTTTTTTACGGTGTATATACAGGGTCCTGCACTTCACCTCCCGTCTTCGGTAGCTCATTTATTAATTAAGTTAAGATTTTGATATTTTGCAGGCGTTCTTTGTACCTCCGAGTCTATTTCAGGAAAATATTTTTGATTATACAGGGTGTCCCAATAAAGTGTTACGCCATGATGATATATCTTTTTAAATTACATGCTATACTTTTTTTTACTTATTTGGGTGCCTTTTATGGTTGCCTACATATTCCTAAAATTCTATTGAAATCGGTTCGTTGAAGTCAGCAAAAAAAAATGAAAACCAAAAAAAGTCGGTTTTGCACCACTGGCTTTAAAAATTAATAAAAAACGCAAATAGTATCTGGTTAATAAAATTTTAGGACATAGTCATTAAGTAAAGTCTAGTAGTCTCGCTAACCAAGTTTTTATTGATCCAGATTATACAGGGTGATTAAAATCTAGTGTCAAACTTCGCAAACTATAAAGCACTTTATCTTTCTTATTTCAAATGGGAACCCCTATATATTTTTATATCATTCGATGCGGAATTGAAAAACAAACATTTTTTCTAATTACAACCCTATAGCAATTCCTAACATTTTACAAGTTATTCACCAAAAACTTATTTTATCATGTATTCCAATAGCAATTTTAATTGATAAAAATCGAAGGTGCCTTTGATAAACAATTAAAATTGCTATTGGAATACATGATAAAATAAGTTTTTGGTGAATAACTTGTAAAATGTTAGGAATTGCTATAGGGTTGTAATTAGAAAAAATGTTTGTTTTTCAATTCCGCATCGAATGATATAAAAATATATAGGGGTTCCCATTTGAAATAAGAAAGATAAAGTGCTTTAAAGTTTGCGAAGTTTGACACTAGATTTTAATCACCCTGTATAATCTGGATCAATAAAAACTTGGTTAACAAGACTACTAGACTTTACTTAATGACTATGTCCTAAAATTTTATTAACCAGATACTATTTGCGTTTTTTATTAATTTTTAAAGCCAGTGGTGCAAAACCGACTTTTTTTGGTTTTTATTTTTTTTGCTGACTTCAACGAACCGATTTCAATAGAATTTTAGGAATATGTAGGCAACCATAAAAGGCACCCAAATAAGTAAAAAAAACTATAGCATGTAATTTAAAAAAATATATCATCATGGCGTAACACTTTATTGGGACACCCTGTATAATCAAAAATATTTTCCTGAAATAGACTCGGAGGTACAGAGAACGCCTGCAAAATATCAAAATCCTAACTTAATTAATAACTGAGCTACAGAAGACGGGAGGTGAGGTGCAGGACCCTGTATATATATATATATATATATATATTTTATTGGAATTTAAGGGATTGAAAATTACTACTCACGAATCATATTTTTTACTGGATTATAATTCGCATTTACTTCGGAAGCCACAAATGCCTTCCAATCATATTTCTCGACAGGTTTGTGTAATAGACTTTTCCTATAACGCGAATGAAATATCGATGTATTTAAATATGATTCTAAAAAGTTATTTTTGTTGATTTGTAACTGAAAAAAATAAAATAATAGTAATAATTAATTTTAATATATATTATGTAAGATTTTTCAATCCAGATTTTTGATTAGTTACATCTGCATAATACTCTTCAATTAGTTGATTATTTAACAATTCATCTGGATAGGCAATAATGTGAGACATAGCTAAAGCTTTATCTAAAGCATTCCTTTTCGTCTGTTCGTCCATCCAATCTAATTGCTTAATTGTAGTTATAAGTTGTTCACGTAAATTTGCAACCATTTGCAATATTTCGATCTTGGATTCTTTGTTGAAATAATTTTGCACGTACATTGCATTAACTGCTACGTCAAATGATAATAGTAATAGCGGGACACATTCTCTCCATCTTTCATGTTCTTTTGTTATTCCTGTAAAATTATTTTATGTTTTTATATTCTTAATTACACTTTGGATCACAGGTAAGAGTTTTGTAGATTTTATTTGCTACTGAAGATGGAAGCTTAGCTTCCGAATTACCATTCATATTTAGCTTTATTTTAATTTAAGTGTGGTTTTGGGATTTTTTTATAGTATTATTTTTATTTACCGTTAGATATTATTCTCATCTTGTGAAGCTCTTGTCTCATAGCTTTAGTTGAGAACGGTATTAATCCTAAAACAATTCGCCAACCAATATAATTAGCCAGTGTTCGTTTAGATGTATTTGCAATCAGCTTCTCGAAACGTTTTATATATTTTAGACTTTTAATAACTACAACTTCATCATCTCGTATCTGTTCAGTTGGTTGCAAGATTCCATTAAGAAATTCTAACCATTTAATACTTGGATATTTTGCTTGCATTTCATTTAACGTCAATAAATTATGGAATAGTGTGGCGTTTCGATTATTTGAAGACGTCAACGATATCTGTAACGATAAACTAAAAATTGGATTTGTGTTTTTTGTATACGCTGAGAAAATTTTTGTTACAGATCCGTGGTTTTTAGTTTTAACTCAAATTGTAAACGTGTTTTTCAATTGTAAATTTATGTTTTTCTAATGAAAATCAATTTTTTAATAGAAAAACAGTTAAAATAAGTAATAGTATAGCTATTTTAAAAATTTTGTTATGAAATTAGTTAATATTTAGTTTCAAAAATTTTGAACTGAGAATTATTAATAATTTTACAATTACATTTATTTCAGAAAAAAACACAAAACAGAATTTCCAGGAGTAACTAAAATTTTACTCTTGGAAATTCTGTGTAAAAAAGTGTCTTAAGAAAGTGCAAACCAAAATAATATACCGTTTTGCATAAGAGAGTTATAAGCGAAAATATAAAACAGCAAAATTTGCATTTTTGTCTATATCTAGTAACCTAAGGAATTTTTTGGAAAAAACAAAAGTTGACTAAACTCGCCTACTAATGAGGCAACTTTTATCTAATTTAACCGAGGTCGTATCTCTAACAGTTCCGAAGATCCCTATGCATACAGAGTTATCTTGGACACTCTGTATATACGTTTACTTTTAAGTTAAAAGTAAAAATTTTGAATCTTAACCAAAACGTTTCTTATGTACTATATTTGTGGTTAGAGGGATATTTGAGTGAGCAAAAGAAATAAAGAAGCAATTGTATTTGAACTTACTCTTGCTAATTTCTTTTCAAATAGTAATACTTCTCGTAGTTCTTTTTGTGCTGTACGTTTCTCTGCACCTAATAAAATGGCAGTATGTACCATAAATGCAAAATAGGCGTTTACAATTTCTTTCTTATCGGAATGTACTAAGTATTCTATTGATAATCCTGGTCTTGCTGGCCCCAACTGAAAATATATTTAACAAGATTAGAAGTATATGGGTAAACCTATATATATAGACCACTTTGACATTTCTCGAAAAATTGGCAACACTGTTTTTTAATAATATTATAATTTATGTGGGCACTAGGAGAAACTTTTCTGAAAATTTGATCAAAATCGAATAAATAATGTAGCCACAATGAATTTTTTAAAAATTTTCCGATTTTTTTTCTCGATAAGTTGGCAAACACTGTATTTTGTTAAAATTGCATAATTTATTTTAGGCACTAGGAGAAACTTTGATAAAAATTTCATTAAAATCGGTTAAATAAAATGGTCATAATAAATTTTTAAAAATTTTAGGCTATATGAAGGATTTCTATACAATTTTTTTTTTGAAAATGTTACAGACACCGTACCAAACGCTATACCACTTTTTCCTTGCAGTCAAAGTGGTAAAAAAGAACTCGATATATCTACAGAATGAACGTAAAGTTCGGAACAAAATCAATATTTTTTTATATACATATGTAATAAAATTATATAAATTTAAAATATATTTTACTATGGAAAATATTAATTTTGTTTGGAACTTTACATTCACTCTGTATATATTACTTTACCTTAGTGCAAGAACAACCAATGTCCTTAGTGACATTGGTTATTCTTTGCACTAAGGTATAGATTTGAAGTTTTAGATTGATTTTTTTGTTGCAATCTTGTAATACCGAAATAAGATGTCTTGTAGAATTTTTGTAATCGATATCAATGAGAATGTTAATGAATGCCGTTTGTATACATCCTAATTTAGCGCATCGATGTGTTGCTAATTGCCAATTGAAGTATTTACTATTCCAATATGATTTGTAAACTACAGGCCAACCACCAATTACTTGGCTGAGAATTTTTTGAGTAGTTTCATATTGTCTGCTTTCAATACGTTCTGAAATTATATATACATAGTTACAAAATCCTTTAGAACTCATTATATTAAAATAAAACTGCTTTAGGTTAAAGTTCTGTATTCATATTTATTAATAATCGACGTTTCGACGAACTCTACGTCCGTCTTCATCAGGAAAACTAATACAAATGACATACCGTGTGTTGACTTGGACCGTCGTACATAGGGATTTAGCATGTAAAATCAGACATGTGCGATTTCCTGCTTCCCAAATTATTTTACAAAAAAAACTTATGATAAATGTTTTAGGGCATACTTTTCTGCATGTAAATCAATTACTAAAATTTTTTTTGGAATCTTTCTAACGTCAAGAATTAGGTCTAAAGTTGTTAAGAAATTGACTGGAAAATGGCAGTAGCCGTGAAATAGCATATAGCATTTAGCATTTGTTTTATTTTTGTTCCAATTTCACGGCTAATGCCATTTTCAGTCAATTTCTTGACAACTTTAGGGCTAATTCCTGACGTTGGGATGATTCCAAAACAAATTTTGTTAATTGATTTCCATGTAAAAAATGTTTTCTAAAACATTTATCCCAAAGTTTTTTTTGTAAAATAATTTGGGAAGCAGGAAATCGCACATGTCTGATTTTACATGCTAAATCTCTATGTACGACGGTCCAAGTCAACACACGGTATACAGTAAATAAACAGAACATAGAAACAAGTTACTAAGTAACAAATAAGTAACTAGATCATATTTTTCATTATTATTATTATTGAGTTTATACTTACTTTCGTCCATACAAGCTTGATAGTAATTTTTCACCAAAACAGAATAGTGAGGTTCATCTCGCTCAATTTGTTGTTCAAATAAAGTTTTTAATTTAAGTAGTGACTTAGTTTGGGTAGTAGAGAACATACCAACATACGCTTCATCTTCTGGTATAATTGTTTTCTGAAGAAAATTTCCGCAAGTAAATTCGTAAAAATCCTGGCAAGGATCTATCATTGGATTCATGGAATCTTTTAAATGTTTGGCTGCTTTGTAGCAACGTTTTGTCGTACAAATATTGTCCTTGGTATGTTGGCTATATGCTAATGAATTACCTAGACGTAGACGTAGGAAATTATTATTCTAGAACACATTCGTAGCCATTTTTATATAGTGATTGTGTTAATTTTAGTTTAAATTTGAAATTGATTTAGTTATACTTACATATAGAGAAAACAATTATTATAATATGTAATACTGATATAAGTTTCCGTTTGCAGTGATGACAAATAATTCTGAAATGTAAATTATACTTAAAATAAAACTGCTTTAGGTTAAATATTTATTAATAAATTGACGTGTCGACGTTTTCATCAAAACGTCAATTAAAAAGATTTATTTGAATGATTTTGATGGTATACGTTTGCGTGGACGTCCGATGAGTAGTTGGAGTGGTATGATTGAGAGGGTGGCTTGCGTGAGCGAAAGTTTCCAAGTGGTAGGAATAAAAGAGCATATATGAGAGAAATTATGAATGTGGATGAAGCGAAAGTTACTTGTTTGGATAGGTATGTTTGGAGGCGACTGATACCGGGATGATGAAAAGAGTTTGCGCCACACACTTTTGAGTACATGGCGTGATTGTGTTTGTATATATGTATGTATTAATTAATGTTAGTACACAACTTTAAATTGTTCGTTTATAAAATAAAAATACATAGTATTAGGGCTCAATACAATAAAGATCTGCTCCTCGTAACATAATATACTATTACTATGGAAAATTACTTATTCAAAATTTTTACATCACATTGCACAAACTTAAGACTGTATAATTTTAAGACTGTACAATCTAAAAAATGTTATTTTATTTAATTAAAAAAAATAAAAAAAAAATGGGTGTTTTATTATTATATGAAACTAGGGCTTGGTTGTACAAAACATTGTTAACTTAATCAATGAGTTAACTAGACAACTAGATTGTCAATTGTCTTCGAGCCACCTCATTAATTGGTCAGTTGGTAAAATAACGAATTGGTTAACTTACAACGCGTTTAACAATGTTTTGTACAATCGGGCCTAATATAACAGAAAATATTTCATATTTATTAACATAGTAAAAATCTTTCCCAACTCTTTATATAAAATAAATCGGATTTAGATTTCAGTTCTCTATTAATATTTATTAATAATCGTACGTCTTCATCAAAAAAAACTAACACAAAAATAACATTTACATTAAATAAATGGAACATAGATACAAGTTATTGGGCAACAAATAAGTAACTAGATCATAAAAAAAAATGTGATCTAATTACTTATTTGTTACCTATAGTAACTTGTTGCTATGTTCCATTTATTTCATGTAATTGTCATTTTTGTATCAGTTTTCCTGATGAAGATTCCTGTTTGATTTTTTAATATTATTTTTAAAAATCACTTATTTGAGTTGAATCTACGAATATTTATCCGGATATACATTTTTTTTCTAGATCTCATTGACAAACAAATGATATTTAGTCTTTATAATAAATATACAAACAGTAATACTATAATATTTTTAAACAAGTATTTCATTAATATTTTTTATAATTTTTTTATAATAATAGAAATTTACTTGAAAATTACATACAGTACTAAAACAGATACAGTACATACAGATACAGTACAAGCAAATAATAGCGAAGAAATGTAACTCCTGTATTTATTATGATTTTAATAAACTTTTAACTTATTTGAAAAAAAAAAAGATAATAAAGATTTGTTTAAAAAATAACACTTCGTACTAAAATCGTAAAAAATAATTATTAAAATTAATACTTACCCGAATAGAATGTCCATAATGTGATGGGAATTTGTGCAATATTCTGTGATCATTATCACAGTTATTTGCTAATATATTATGTTTCAAATTTGACATATTGAATAAATACAATTTGTAATTTTTAGTTCAACTTGTGTGCAATGTTAAATACTTGGCAAAATTTTGGAATTACTTAGTTTCATATTATAAAAATTATTGCATTTTTAAAAATTACATAAAATGTTTTATTCAGGATAATTTCAGGAGAGATACTAGATAGTTTTTTTACTAGGATTATTGTCATAATTTGCAAATTAATAAACATTATTAATAAAAGAAAAATAACTGCTGTGGAAATCAACCTTATTATCAGATTGGTCAATAATAATTTTTAGTTTAACAGGAATATTTTTTTTTCTTTTATTTATTGAAAAATTATTTTCTTCCTGACGAAGTGGAGTTTCGTCGAAACGTTGTTTATAAATAAATTTTAATACAGAACTTGAAATTAAAGAAGTTTTATTTTATATAATGAGTTCTGAAAGATTTTTTAGTATGTTAAAAATTATTTTGTGTTTAGTTATGCTGCATTTTTGAAAGCGAAACAATAAAAATTGTTCTAATTTGTCTAGTAGTATTATTTTCCTAATTATATTGTGTAGATTTTTCTCTACTCGTAATTATAGTAGTCATCAAATTTAATATAGCTATATAAGTTTTATATTACTATTATATGCTATTTCTTTGTTTTATATGCAAAATTCAAAAAAAAAAAATATATCAAAATATACATTTAAAAATAATTAAAAGTTTAGATAATAAAATTTGTTGATATTAAAACAAATGCTCATTATATTGTTTAATTTTTTTTTATGTAATAGTTAATAAGATTTGATTAATTTAATGATCTTTTTTTATTATTTGAATTTTTTTAATAATATAGATAACATTGCTAATTATACAATAAATTGAATCCTTGTTGCAATTAAAATAATCAACATGGCTGCGGTTTCATATCTTATAAATTAATAATATTAAAAATAAATGTTCTAAATTAGAAATATGATATTTTTGATGATAAATTCTGCGAATTCGAAATTTAAAACCATCAATATATAATATATTAAAATAAATTAAATTGACAAGTTTTTTTTTTTAAATATTCAAAGTTGTAAGCGATAAAAAAAAGATAAATTTTAAAAAAATAGAGATGCAATACTCGTATTTCATATTTATGCAGTAAATAAATGTTTTTCAAATGTGATTCAAAATTTTTGCCTAATTCTGTATTAATTAAACAGAATAAAATTATGATAAATGAAATTATTATTGCTGCAGTCATTATAATTTATGTGATACTTTAGTACATGTTTATTATACATAATTATTTAATTCTAATTAGTAATTTTTAAGTAATTAGATCGACATTGATTTATGACTTGTGCATTTAAATACAAATTTTATATAGAATTATGTGTTTTGAATATATTCTAAATAAATCATATGTTTATATGTTTTTGTTATTAATATGTAAGATATAATATGGAAAAAAACAACATAACTTTATTTGATTAGATCAAATTTGACATTCAACTATAAAATTTATTTTCTTTTTTATTATAAATAATTTTGTTTTAAAACATTTATGTTTACGTAGTTATTTTAATGTATATTTTTGAATAAAGAAATAAAAATAATAATAATAAAATTACCATTTAAATATATTTTATTTAAGAAAATTCTGCGCAATTGTTATTACATAAAATATTTAATTAATCTATTTTAATGTATATTTTCGATTAAAGAAATAATAAAAGCAAAATAATAATAAAAAAAAGTGCAATGACCTATTACATTAGATGAATACATCGAACATAATTAGATGTTTTATTTAATATGTTTATATAAACACGAAAAATCATCAATTTTGTTCTAGATGAAGACAACTAAATCACAAAAATCATCTAATGATTTTTTATTTTTTTGCATAGGACATAAGGTCAATACTGTATTTAATATTATAATAATTTGAAAGTTTCCAAGTAGTAGGAATAAAAGAGCATGTATGAGAGGAATTATGAATGTGGATGAAGCGAAAGTTGCTTGTTTGGATAGGAATGTTTGGAGGCGACTGATTTCGGAATGATGAAAAGAGTTTGTGCCACACCCTTTTGGGTACATGGCGTGATTGTGTATGTATGTATGTATGTATGTATAATTTGTATTTTTTATATTTTCTACTACAGTTTATATTTAAAATATCTATCCAAATATATATAATTACAAAATACATTTTTTCCCAGATAATTTGACCAAACAATTGTTGAGAAATTAACAAGTAATATGTCTGTTTTTAACTAGGAGAAGTAATTATTTTTATCTTGTCAATAAGCTGTCAGTACTGTCAATACGTTATTGTCGAGTTTCGTATTGTCACGATTTCTTTAGTTTCGTGTATTTTAAATTCTTTTTTTGATATTTTCTAAGTAATTAAACCAAATGTGGAGATCACAGACACTGCAAATTAAACTTGCCTGTAAACAAATTTTGGTGACTTTTCTGGTGTTTTATTAACTTTTCTATTTACTCCTCCTAGTTAAAAAACAGATTCTAGTGTCATTTTGAATTCTACCAAATTTGACATTTCTTTCGAGGATTCATAGGAGATCCTATTGCACAATTAAAATCTTTAGCGAACTCATTTTGATTGCTAAATGCACCTAATATACGAAATTTTGCTGGCGTATTTTCATTGTTCTTATAAACATTTTCCAAATACTCTAGTCGAACTCTTTCGCATCGTGAGTTGGCAGCACTGATCCAAAACATTTGTTCCGGTGTATAAGGTAAATCGGGTAGTTTAGGTTCAGGTCCATTTTCTTGCACCCATTTTTTATAGGCGTAATATGAGTGTTTTATACCACCATTGTCAGCAATGTTTTCACTTTGTGTTATGGTACCATTTAGCTGTGGAGAATATCAATCAATTGAATATTATTTGTTGATTTTGTATAATGAGATGAATTTGTGTATTTGGGTAGTTTGTTGTCTAAGGATGGTCGGTTTGATCGAGAGATTGAAAGACTGGGTAAATGCTGATTGCAAGGTTTTGAGTGCTTTGGGTACGTTTGCTAGAAAACATTTTAGAATTTTCAATAATTTTTCCTGCCAAACCAGATTGAGGTAGAGAAAAAAGTTACTTAGATATTATGTAGCTCATTTTTTTCTCTATTTTGCTGAATTTTTTCAGATTTTTTTGAGCAAATTTTGAAAAAAGAAAAAAGGGTACCACCCCCTTGAGAAATTTTCAAAAATTCAGTTGTCAATTTTTTTCTACTAAACGATGCATCCTCGAATAATGGTTTATCCATTAAATTATAGTACTCATTATTCCGCATTTTTCGATATCATGCTTATTTTCCTATACCACATAGTTTTTGAGGAAAAAAATAAAAACAAAAAAATCAAAAAAAAAAATTCTAGCGTCCAAACGGCACATGCTAGCAAATGAAAACTAAAACCAAATTATAGAACTTTTTATTGTCTATCAAAAAGTATTCTAAGTATTTCTCCGAATTTAACTCGAGAAAGTAGCATATCGCAAATTATCGAAATTGCATGTTAAACGCCCATACGATCTTAACGAACGAACACCCGTTATATGCAGTTTATGAAAATAAAAATTCAGTTTATTTATGTATGTAAATGTTTTGTCATTTTTATTGAATATTACCAAATTACGCTTTACCTTTTCATTAATTTTATCAATCGTATAATTTCCATATTGATCAATAATGCATTGTATTTTTTGACGAAATGCTTTTTGTATTTCTGGTTTCCACCATGTTACTAAATTTCCATATTGATCAAATTGTCGTCCCGTTTGGTCGAATCCGTGAACAAGTTCATGACCTATTAGAAATCCGATTGATCCGAAATTCATATAATTCGGACGATGAGTATTGAAAAATACTCCATGTAGATGAGCAGCCGGCAAAACTAAAAATTCAGATTTTTTTTAAATGTTGTTTCATACATACATACAATCACGCTATGTACTCGAAACGGTGTGGCACAAACTCTTTTCATCATCCCGAAATCGGTCTCATCCAAACAAGCAACTTTCGCTTTATCCACATTCATAATTCCTCTTATACATGCTCTTTTATTCCTACTACTTGGAAACTTTCGCTCACGCAAGCCAGTCTCTCAATCATACCACTACAACTACTCAAAATGGATATAAATTAAATGCTCGATATATTATATTACCCTTGCTAATTACCTATATTTGTTAATTTATTCAAATACATGAATAAAAAATAAATATTCGATAAAAGTAATAAATGATTGATAAAATTTAAAACTTGCGTATTTGCTAAATTGATAAATCTTCAAGGAAAATTCGATAAAAGATTAATTTTTTATTTATTTAGAAATGATTATAATGCACTTAAAGATTTTGCAAGTTTATATTTAATATTTAAAGTTGAAATAGTAAATCTAACCGGGATTTGAATTCACATATTCTTTCGATCTCTAGTCGGACTCCTTATGAGACAGGTGACTACGCCAGATTTCAAAATTAATTTCATTTAATATTTGTTTATTTCGATAGAATATTTTAGTTGCAGATAAATTTTACATTTGTGTGAAATTCATACATATTTCTATATAGATTATATCACAGTCAAACTAAGTATGCGCACTTGTATAAAATATTCTGTACAGATTTCTATATAGAATCGAATATTGGGATCGTATAATACAGAAAATTTTGTTTGTACAGAAAACTATACATTTTTTTTTACAGTAAAATGCATCGTGTAAAGCCAGCATGATTTTATCTGTCATTTAATTTTTGTATCAAATATTTAGTATTTTTATTCCATAAAATGTATTAAAATATCGAGTGTAAATTACTACCCATTTTAAAATTACTCACGAATCTTGTTTAATTTGTTAATGTAATGCACGTTAATAACAGTAGCAGAAAAAGATTTCCACATAGTTTTGTCAGCAAAAACACGTAGTTCATATAAATTGGAACGTCTATTAAATACTATTATATTTAAGGTAGATTCTAAATATTTGTGATTGTCGATTTTTAGCTAGAAAGAGAAATTAATAATATATAACTTAGTAATTTCAGAATTCATTATATTCAAATTAAAAAGCTTTACGTACATAACAAATACTTTAACTAAAGTTAATTTTAAACTGACCAAAATGTATCGATTGTAAATTCTACTATAATAATAATTAATACTTCTAATCGTAAAATTATTTGTTGTTGTTTATTTCGGTTCAATATATGTTGAAACATTTTTTCATTTTTTGTTTTTTTATGCATGAATACTTAGTTAATAAAATTGAAAATGAAACTAGAGATCAATTTGAGGAAGTTGTATTTTTTGATAATAACTTTGCTTTTAATAATCTTTAAATCGTTTAAATGAAATTACAGTCGAATATATTTTAATAATTATAGGTAATTTTCTTTTTTTTTTTTAATTATAAATAAATAAAAATCTTGTATACAAAAATTTGTTACGTTAATATAATGTTATCTTATTATTATAGAATTAAAACATATATGCAAATTATACAGGGTGTAACAGAATAACTATTCCTAATTTTCAGAAATGATAGAGTGCACTTAGAGAAACATTTTTTTATTAATAAACTAGTGTCCGGAAATTTCTCGGTGCCAAATACACTAGATATCGTTAAAAACAATCTTAATCAAAACATCAAAGAGTAGTTAAGTTAAGGAACATTTTATTAGAAATAATAGCGCATTAAACTTTATAAAAATTGTTCGAAGTTACGACCACCATTTTCGATACACAAGTTGTAACGATGTACAATCGACTGCCGGAAAAAAAGAAAAAAAAAATTTCCGCACACTAGTTTATTAATAAAAATGTTTCTTTATGTTTTTTTATGTGCCCTCTATCATTTCTGAAAATTAGAAATAGTTATTCTGTTACAGCCTGTATAAGTTTCGAAAAATAAATTATATTATTATCATATATTATATACTTTTAATTACTATATCTTTAGTTAAAATGTTTATTATGAAATTGACAGTTAGGTTTTTAGTTTTGTTATATTTTAATTAAAATTTGACATTTCGATTTACTGAATGTGTATATCATTATCAGAAAAAATATACGTCGCATTTTAATTAAAATTTAAAAACCTATATTTTTATTTTACAAATATATAATTTAGTGTTACATAATTATGATTTTAATATTTACGTTTCTATAATACATATCAATGATTGTATTATTGAATAATTTATCTGGGTACGCAGTAATTTGGCTCATGGCTATAATTTTATCCAAAGCACTCTCTCTCGTTCGTTCGTCCATCCAATCTAATTGTTTTAGTGTAATTGAAAATTGTTCACGTATATTTTTGACCAGTTCCATAGTTTTGTTTTTAGATGTTTTACTAAAATGGTTTTGTACATACATTGCTGAAACGGCTGTAACTAATTTTGATTGCATTGTTTCGACACAGACTGCCCATCTTTCTTGCTTTTTTTTTATTCCTATGTTAAAAAAATAAATGTACATTATATTAGGTATTGTAATAATTTGCGATTTTTCTGCAACTTAAGATGACAAATTTTTTTCTGAGTAAATTTAACAGTTGGATCTTGATTATTGAATAATTGCGATAATAAAATTTGACTTTAATTAAATAAATATTATATAGCAAATACAAAATAATTACATGTAAATTTAGCGACAAAATGTTACTTAAAACTGAATTAGTTACTTTTTAATTATTATTATTATTAATTTGCCAAAATATAATTATTATTAACAAGTAATCCATGGGTAACACGATACTGATGCAACATTCGGACTTAGTCATATTTAAAATCAACAACTCGATATAATATCAAGTTTTTGATCTTATCTTAAGTGATTACTGGATTTTTCTTTGACTATAAGGGATTTTGATAGAAACAAATTTTTTTTATAAAGAATAAGTTTTTCTCATAAAACTCATATTAATTTTTTTTCCCTATAGCAAAACTTCATCACTTTACACACTGTATATATGTATATATATATATATATGGTATTTATTTACTATTTACCTTCTAAAACACGTTGATATTTGAACTGTTCTGCCAGCATAGAACGATCTAAAAATGGTATTAAGTCTAAAATTATACGCCATCCCATGTAGTTGGCCATGGTTCTTTTCGATGTATTTCTAAATAGTTTCGGAAATATCGTCATGTATTTTGGATTTGCAATATTCACTGTATCATTATATCTCAGCTTGTCAATTGGTTGTAAAACCCCATTAATTAATTGCAACCATCTAATACTCGGGTAGAGCTTTTGCATTTCTTCTACCGTCATTAGATTTTGGTAATAAATATCATCTTCAACTTCAACTAACGACATACTCTGTAACAATAAATTACTTTTTCTACGACTTTGTTTTAATTCACTATTTTTAAATGCGAAAATATTATTTGAAAATTTTAGGGATGCCAGTAACTGAAAAGGTTAAGAATCACTGATCTAGGTGAATGATATTGAAAGTATACGTCTGCCTATGGACGTTCAGAGAGTAGATGAGAATGGTATGATTATGTGATTTGCGTAAAGAATAATTTTACATTTGATTTATTTGTTTACGTATTTATCGTAACTAATTATTAGAAAAATTAGCTAATTTATGTACAACTAGTAATTTAATAACAATATTAATATATTTTCAGAATTAGCATATAAAAAAAATTAATCAAATATTAAATTGTCAATATTTTCTTTGTTTATTATTATTTTGATTTCCAAAAAATATATATGTTGTTAATTGTTATTATAGTACTTGTGTATTAATTTCAGAATTTTTGTATGTGTGGTTTATTTGTAAAAAATAATTTTCATTATTTTCCTTGAAAAATGTGATTTTCTCTTATTTCACACATACATTTTATTTGAACAAAAATATGATTAATCTTTATTATAACTAACAACAAGTAGTAGGAATAGAAGAGCATGTATTTCTAGGTATCATGAATGTGAATGAAGCAACAGTTACTTGTTCGGCGAAAAATAATTTCGGCATAGTGGAAAGAGTTTGTGCCACACTCTTTTGTATGTATTCAAACTTACTTCTTCTAATTTAATTTCAAACTCTAATGCTTGCCATAGTTCTTTTCGAACAGTACGTTCATTTGCACCAAATAAAATGGCTACTTTCACCATATAATCGAAATATGCATGTATCATTTTTCTATTATCATCCGATATACTTGAATGTCCTAACGCTGTTGATGCTGCAGTGATCTGAAACGCGATAATTTTATAATCATCTTGCAACTTTATTCATCAAATAAAACTGTATTTACATCATCCGAAAAAAAAAGAAATTAATGATTTTTCTAACGTTTTAATTATTTTAAGGAGTCGATAAATCTTAAGGCCATTTCAAGGCAAACAAAAGGCTATATTCAGACAGGTGGTGGGAATACAAAAAAGTATAATTTTACATTCGATTTATTCGTTTAATACTACATATTTATGGTAATTCATTATTAGAAAAATTAACTAATTTATGTACAATTAATAATTTAATAACAATTTTGATATATTTACAGAAGTAGCATATAAAAAAAATTAATCAAATATTTAATTGTCAATATTTTCTTTAAGTAATTATTATTTTGATTTCCAAAAATATATATGTTGTTAGTTATAATAAAGATTAATCATATTTTTTTTTTCAAATAAAATTTATGTGTGAAATAAGAGAAAATCACATTTTTCAAGGAAAATGATGAAAATTATTTTTTACAAATAAACCACACATACAAAAATTCTGAAATTAATACACAAGTACTATAATAACAATTAACAACATATATATATTTTTTGGCAATCAAAATAATAATAAACAAAAAAAATATTGACAATTTAATATTTGATTAATTTTTTTTATATGCTAATTCTGAAAATATATAAATATTGTTATTAAATTACTAGTTGTACATAAATTCTAATAATTAGTTACCATAAATACGTAGTATTAAACGAATAAATCGAATGTAAAATTATTCTTTTTTGTATTCCCACCATCTTTCTGAATATATCCTTTTATTTGCCTTGAAATGCCCTTAAAACATTACATTAAACGAGTAATTTGTTTTAAACTCTAGTAATCGACTACTTAATCAGCATTGTCTGCTACAATATTATTATTATTATTATGAAAGTGAAGCTCTCATCTAGATACCTCTAATAGATTCTTGAAGTTTCTCCTGCGATCGGTAGATACGTACATAGATATGAATGCTGTGTGAATACATCCAATTTTTGCACATCGTTTTGTCGCTAATTGCCAATTAAAGCGTCTGCTATTCCAATATTGCCGGCGAATTACTGGCCACCCACCGATTACTGTGTTTAGGATTCTTTTTATAGGTTCCAATTGTCTATCTTCAATACGCCCTGAAAAAAATAATAGTAATACATAACCGGGTGTTCACATGTGTTAACATGTAATTTCGATAAATTGCGATATACTACTTTCTCGAGTTAAATTCGGAGAAATACTTAGAATACTTTTCGATAGGGCATAAAAAGTTCTATAATTTGGTTTTAGTTTTAATTTGCTAGCATGTGCCGTTTAGACGCTAGAATTTTTTTTTGATTTTTTGGTTTTTATTTTTTTTCTCAAAAACTATGAGGTGTAGGAAAATAAGCATGATATGGAAAAATGCGGAATAATGAGTACGATAATTGAGTAAATTAACTATTATTCTAGGATGCATCGTTTAGTAGAAAAAAAATTAAAAACTGAATTTTTGAAAATCTCTCAAGGGGGTACCCTTGGGATTTTTTCAAAATAAGACTTTTCTCAATATTTCCTCATAAAAATCTGAAAAAATTTGGTAAAATAGAGAAAAAATTAGCTACATAATAGCTAAGTAACTTTTTTCTCTATCATTCTGGTTTGGTAGGAAAAATTATTGAAAATTCTAAAATGTTTTTTAGAATTCGTGGATTCCATAAGATATTTCGTTGCAATATACATAGAAAGATTTCTTACGGAATTCAAGAATTTTCATTTCAACGAATCATTATTTTTAATGAAAATGTTTATGCATTTGGGCATTAAAATTAAAAAAAAACATGATTTTATTTTGAGTGAGTTTAAACTTACTTCGATTCATACATGTTCGGTAGTAGCTTTTCACCAAAATAGAATAACGTGGTTCATCCTGCTTAACTGGTTCTTCAAATAGAGTTCTTAGTTGACTTTTAATTTTATTATTGAGAATGGTGAACATGCTGATATCAGCTTGATCATCTGGTATAGCTGCTCGCTTGACAAAATTACCACAGGTAAATTCGTAAAAATCTTCACACGGATCTGCTGTCATATTCATGAAGTTTATAATTTGTGCAGCGTGTGCGTGGCAAGTTTCTGTTAGACATACATCATTATTTCCATATCTAGTAACATTTATTGATGTATTATCTGAAAACAGTTAAATAATTGTGCTTTATTTCACGTAATATAATCTGTTTATAGATTGAAAAAGTAGTTTAAAAAAATTTATGTCAAATTTTAGAATTGGGTCGTTGCATATTTTTTATATAAAAAATATTATATTAAAATAACTTATTACAAATTTAGGAAATATATAAAATTTTGCAGTTATTGGATAAATTACTTTTTCTTCAAGCGTCACATAAAATTAATATTACGTAATATTGCTTGTAGAAAGAGTTTATTATGTTACTAGTACAATAATGTACATTATTACATATATACATATATACATACACAATCACGCCATGTACTCAAAAGGGTGTGACACAAACTCTTTTCATCATCCCGAAATCAATCGCCTCCAAACATTCCTATCCAAACAAGCAACTTTCGCTTCATCCACATTCATAATTCTTCTCATACATGTTCTTTTATTCCTACTACTTGGAAACTTTCGCTCACGCAAGCCACCCTCTCAATCATACACCACTCCAACTACTTATCGGACGTCCACCTGCAAACGTATACCATCAAAATCATTCAAATAAATCTTTTTAACCAAACGTTTATTAGACATTCGTTCAACATGTCCGAACCATCTTAACTGACTAACACCAACTTTTGCTACACTACTGGTGGCAACACCAAACATAACTACAACATCAACGTGTATTATTTAATCTGACATCTTCGGCGATCATATTGTCAAGCCTATTACGCCAACTTAAGTTAATTGAAAATTGCATTCTTTAGTTTTATTTGATTATCTAAAAATGTGTGAAATGCAATGTGCACCGCCGTGGATGGTCTGAAACTGCATATTCGACCAAAGAAGCACGGTCAAGTGTATTTAATTTGACATCTCCGATGATTATATTAAAAATTATTAAGTCAAGTTAATTGGCAATTGCATTATTTTCGCTTGAATTTTAATTTGATTAAATGTGAAGTCAGAAATTGTATATTCAGCCAAAGAAAAAATTAATTCTCCCAAATCATGTAACAGATATAAATAATATATACATTCTATTCTGCAACTGTTACTAACTAGTTAAGGTTACTTGGCATGCATTTTTATTTATTTTTAAATTAGTTTCTCGTTTAGAACGCTTGAAGAAAAATCGTATATGTCACTCGGAATAGAAAGCTCTTTTTGTATTTCGCCCGCGGTTATAAATATCTAAGCTCAACTACTACTATTAATATAATTTGTTTAAATTTAAAACTTAATTGGAAATAAATATTTCAATAAATACTTACTTGAAGATGAAACAGCTGTTATTATATGAAGTATAAATATAAGTTTCCATTCGCTTTGTTGGAAACATATTCTGAAATTTAAGTTATGTAATAATTTTACAAATCAACAAATTATATATTATATTTGGCAATATATCGAAATTAAATATGTTTTTGCTAATATTTTTTTTCTAACTTTAAATAAAAAAAAATTAAGATAGGGTTGCGAGTGAAAAAGATAAATTAAATATATCTCTTGGCATATTTTTTAATCTCTTGTGATTGTTGTTATATTAAGCGCAATAATATTGAGAATAATTATTTTAAATTAATATGTATATGTGTAAAAATCATTATAATGAAAAAAAAATCTTACTTGAGAATATTGTTCATAATCTAGAAGTTTCTACAATATTCTGTTGATCGCAAACAAGGCCACTTTCTACAATAATATTAATAAGTAACATATAGAATAAATTTTATTTGTAATTTCCAATTTTGCGATATCACGGACTATTGTAATTTATGTCTTGTCAACTATATTTTGAAATATTTTTCCAGTTTTTAATCACTCTGTTTTTTCGTTTAATGAAATATACCGATAGCTATTTGCAATTGAATAAGATTTGTATATCTACAATTATTAATTATTAGTTTTCTAAATAAATCATCTTTTTTTTTTTTCATTAATTTAATTTTTATTTTCTAATGTTTACTTTTACTTATCTTTTTTAATTATAAATGTGATTAGGTACTATAAAATATGATAAAAACAATATTTCTACAGAAAATTCGGGTATTATTATTAATAATAGATGATTTGAGAATTGAGAAAAAATTTTAGTTATTAATTTTTAACTATAAAATTTATTAATTAATTTTGCATTTATTTTATTTCATTTTAACTAAAATCATTTAAAATGCTTTACATTCAGAAGTATAGTTAATTGAAAACTACAAATTTTTTTTTATTAGTAATCATAATTTAACAATAATTTATTTATTAATAAAATAATGGTGGTACATGAAAAAAGAGTTAAATAAAAGTACTTTAATTTGCTTGTTTTAATTGTACATAAAAAAAATATGTAACATATTTTTTTTATATATTTGTATAAATATTTTTATCATATAATTTTGTAAAATATATTTTTTCTTTGTAGAATGTCTTATGAAGAAAAGCCTTACCAAGTCATCAAGAAAGAGATTATTATGCTTAGGTAAGAATATTAAAATCCAAAGTTAAATTATTTCTAAGTGAATTAGTTGTTCATAAGAAAATTATATTATTGAATTTTTAATTGCTATTTTCTTCAATTTTCAAAAGTAAGTTTCTATTTTTTTCTGAAAAATATATCGAATTTAACATAGTAAAAAATCTTTCAAAACTCCATTATATTAAAATAAAAAGGCTTTAGAATTAAGTTCTGTATAATTTTAATTAAATATAATTTGTAGTTTTTAATTAAATTAATTAAATGTATAAATATATCAACTTTCAAATACAATGCGTGGATTTTGAAACTGTTTTTATTTATAAAGAATAAAATTTATATCTTGTAAAATATTATTTTTTTTAAATATGTCTTCTTTTATTTATGTTAACGACAAAATGATTAATAGATGCATAATCTCCAGGAATGAACGTTTGTTTAAAAATTTATTTGAATGATTTTGATGGTATACGTTTGCGTGGACGTCCGATGAGTAGTTGGAGTGGTATGATTGAGAGGGTAGCTTGCGTGAGCGAAAGTTTCCAAGTAGTAGGAATAAAAGAGCATGTATGAGAGTGGAATTATGAATGTGGATGAAATTGCGAAAGTTGCTTGTTTGGATAGGAATGTTTGGAGGCGACTGATTTCGGAATGATGAAAAGAGTTTGTGCCACACCCTTTTGGGTACATGGCGTGATTGTGTATGTATGTATGTATCTCCAGGAAAAAATGATAAATATTGATTATTTGATTCGCTAAATTCACGTAGATTTAAAATATCAATATCGATCTTATATAAATTATTAAATAACGCGAAATATACTTGTTTCTATGTTCTGTTTATTTACTGTAAATGTCATTTGTATCAGTTTTCCTGATGAAGACATACGTTGAATATTATCGATTATTAATAAATATTAATACAGAACTGTAATGATTTCTGAAAGATTTTTTTACTATATTATTATTCTATATATTTTTTATTTTAAATTTATTAATTTTACAAAAATCTTTTTCAATTACTTCTACCAAATTTGACATTTCTTTCGAGGATTCATAGTAGATCCTATCGGACAATTAAAATCTTTTGCAAACTCTTTTTGATTGCTAAATGTTCCTAATACACGATATCTTCCCGGCAAATGTTCATTGGTGGCAATAAGATTTTTCAAAGATTCTGGTCGCTTTTTTTCGCACCATACACTGGCTGCACTGATCCAAAACATTTGTTCCGGTGTGAAAGATAGTCCGGGAAGTATTGGTTCTGGACCATGTCTTTGGATCCATTTTTTGTAGGCGTAATACGATTGTTTTATGCCGCCATTGTCGGCGATGTTCTCGCCTTGGCTCATGACACCATCTAGCTGCGACAAAATTTTAGTATTAGCGTTTTGATTCTTAATATCAGTTTATTGTTCTTTAACCGGTTTTTTTATATACTAAACTGGTTTTAACCGATTTATTTTATAAAGTAAGATGTAAATACACCGTAAAAAAATAATACTAGCGAAAAAATTTACTATAAAAAATATATAATTTTATTTTACCATAAATATTCTGTAGGTATTTCTATCTTAAAATTGCGTAAAATCTAATAAAATAAGTAAAAATGACCTAATAACTATGTGAAATTGCTTACTTTCTGCATCATACTATCATATACGTAATTTAGAATTACATATTGTTGGTATAACTTTTTAAATTATGTAATATTACAGCTTGCATATTAATATCTGTAATAATTCATCAAAATATTGAGATTTAGTACATATTTTGTGTAATAATACTAATAAAATATTTGAAGTGTACATTCATTTCAAAATAAATACATACATACATACACACACAATCACGCCATGTACCCAAAAGGATGTGGCACAAACTCTTTTCATCATCCCGAAATCAGTCGCCTCCAAACATTCCTATCCAAACAAGCAACTTTCACTTCATCCACATTCATAATTCCTCTCATACATGCTCTTTTATTCCTACTACTTGGAAACTTTCGCTTACGCCAAACACTCTCAATCATACCACTCCAACTATTCATCGGACGTCCACGCAAACATATACCATCAAAATCATTCAAATAAATCTTTTTAACCAAACGTTCATTAGACATTCGCTCAACATGTTCGAACCATCTTAAAATACATCCTTTATGTAAATTTAAAAATGTATGTATACTGTTACAGAACTAAACAAATTTTATTTATTTATGGAAAATTTCTGACAACAAATTTACTGAAGTTCTGTAAATTTACTGAAATAGACTTTACTAAAAAAAACTGTAATCTTAGATATGTATGTACTTTTTCATTCCGTTGGTAATATCATATTACATAATGTTTGTAATAGTTCTGATATTATGTATTTTTAAACAATTATAGTGTCATATGGTTTATAAGTAAAATTCCATAATTTTTTTTAGAGTGTACCAACCAAATTTATTTTAAAGGCATTTCAAGGCAAACAAAAGGCTATATTCAGACAGGTGGTGGGAATACAAAAAAGGATAATTTTACATTCGATTTATTCGTTTAAAACTACATATTTATGGTAACTAATTATTAGAAAAATTAGCTAATTTATGTACAATTAATAATTTAATAACAATTTTTATATATTTACAGAAGTAGCATATAAAAAAAATTAATCAAATATTTAATTGTCAATATTTTCTTTGTTTATTATTATTTTGATTTCCAAAAAATATATGTGTTGCTAATTATAATAAAGATTAATCATATTTTTTTCAAATAAAAAACATGTGTGAGATAAGAGAAAATCGCATTTTTCAAGGAAAATGATGAAAATTATTTTTTTACAAATAAACTGCACATAAATAAATTCTGAAATTAATACATAAGTACTATAATAACAATTAACAACATATATATTTTTGGCAATCAAAATAATAATAAACAAAGAAAATATTGACAATTATATATATGATTAATTTTTTTATATGCTAATTCTGTCTGAATATAAAAATTGTTATTAAATTATTAATTGTACATAAATTAGCTAATTTTTCTAATAATTAGTTACCATGAATATGTAGTATTAAACGAATAAATTGAATGTAAAATTATTCATTTTTGTATTCCCACCACCTGTCTGAATATAGCCTTTTGTTTGCCTTGAAATGGCCTTAATAACTAAAATGCTTGCTGTAAAAATAACACCGAATAAATTCTATATAGGTTTAATTTCTTTTCAGTATGGAGATGTGACTTACTTTTTTATGAATTTCTGGTATTTTATAAGCTCCGTACTGGTCAATAAAGCATTTTGCCCTTTTAAGAAATGCATCTTTTGTTTTTGGTTCCCACCATGCTACCAAGTTTCCATCTTTATCACGTTCTTGGCCCTGATCGTCAAATCCGTGAATAATTTCATGGCCAATTACAAAACCGATTGCGCCGAAATTCATATAATTCGGACGATCGTTATCGAAAAATACACCCTGTAGAATGCCAGCTGGAATTCCTTTAAAAAAAACTCGCGAGAATTGATTTTTGATTTTAATATTATTTTTGAAACTCACTTATTGAGTTTAAGAATCGCGCGTAATATGCATTTACAGCTGTGGCAGAAAATAATTTCCAATCTGTTTTATTAACAGGATTGTGTAAATCATCAAAAGGTTTATTAAATGTCGTTATATTTAAATAAGATTCTAAGAAGTATTTTTTGTCGATTTGTAACTGAAAATAAACAATTTGGACTTTAGTCGTGACACGAATTTTTTTTAGCTTGATTTTTACCACTTTGACTGCAAGGAAAAAGTGGTATAGCGTTTGGTACGGTGTCTGTAACATTTAAAAAAAAAATTGTGTATAGAAATCTTTCATATAGCCTCTAGATGACGAATCTGAACTTAGTTTATGTGGGTGTATGGATGTGCGTCGTCAGCTCGCTCGCTCGGTCGTAAGTCAAAATTTTGTGGCCGCCACTCCTACTAGACAGTTCAATCGATTTTAATGAAATTTTCAGGATAAATTTGCTTAGTGCTCAAGATGGTCATGTGGCTTTGGTTTTTTCCAGTAATGCCAACTTTCCGAGAAAAAAATTACTAAAGTTTTAAAAAATTCATATTGGCTACGTTATTTATCCGATTTAGATCAAATTTTCAGAAAAGATTTCCCTAATGCTCACATTAATTATATAATTTTATTAATATCCAATGTTGCCAACTTTCCGAGAAAAAAATTACTAAAGTTTTTAAAAATATATTATGGCCATGTTATTTAACCGATTTTACTCAAATTTTTAAAAAGATTCTCCTAGTAATCATATAATTTATGTAATTTTAACAAAATACAGTGTTGCCAATTTTTCGGGGGAAAATTACTAAAATTTAAAAAAATTCATTATGACCATTTTATTTAACCGATTTTAATCAAATTTTTATAAAAGTTTCTCCTAGTGCCTAAATAAATTATGCAATTTTAACAAAATACAGTGTTGCCAACTTATCTAGAAAAAAATCACAAATTTTTTTAAAAATTCATTACATTATTTATTCGATTTTGATTAAAATTTTCAGAAAAGTTTCTCCTAGTGCCCACATAAATTATAATATTATTAAAATACAGTGTTGCCAACTTTCCGAGACATGTCAAAGTGGTATATATATGGGTTTACCCATATACTTTTAATCTTGTTTTTAATATTTACATTTGCATAAAAATTGTTAATTAATTGGTTATTTAATAGTTCATCTGAATGGGCAATAATTTGAGACATAGCTAAAGCTTTATCTAAACCACTTTTTTTCGATTTTATATCCATCCATTTTAATTGTTTGAGTGTAGTTGTAAATTGTTCACGTATATTTGTAACCAATTCCAAAATTTTCGTTTTAGATTTTTTATCGAAATATTTTTGTATATACATAGCATCAACGGCTTTACCTAATCCTGTTCTTGTTACATCAACGCATTCTATCCATCGTTGTGGGTTTTTTGATATTCCTGTAAAAGAAAAATTGAATTAACAATATTGAAGGGTGCAGAAGAAAACTAGGTCAACTGATAAATTGGGATGTTTTTAATTAACGCCATTTTCTTGAAACTAGAAGTTAAAAAAATTTACTCAAACAAGAAATTGAAATTTTACCTTATGTTTTTATATATTTTACATTGAATTTATAACTTTGTAAGCTGTTTTCTGAAAAATTAAAAAAAGTTTTTAAAGTTTTTAGTTTTAAAGTTTTTGAAAATGTATATTGGCTACGTTATTTATCCGATTTTGATCAAATTTTCAGAAAAGATTTCCCTAATGCTTCCATTAATTATATAATTTTATTAATATCCAGTTTTGCCAACTTTCCGAAAAAAAAAATACTAAAGTTTTTGTCTCCTGAGATTTTGTTTACTTGATTTTCATCCTAGTATCAATACTATAGTTGTGTACCTTGAATGGATGTTTGTAATTTTAATTCTTCTTTCCTTATAGCATCAGTCGAAAACGGTGCTAAATTTTTAATAATACGCCATCCCAAATAATTTGCTAATGTTCTTTTAGATGTATTTGCAATTAGTTTTAAGAATTTTTTTATATAATATGGTTCTTCAATAATTATTGTATCATCCTTTCCTATCCCTTCAATTGGTTGCAAAATTTCATTAATATATTTTAACCAATTGACATTCGGATATTTTGTATACATTTCTTTTATTGTCATTGGATTGTAAAGTAGAGTGTCATTTCGACGTTCTGAATGTGATAATGATATCTGTAATGATAAAGATATTTTTATAGAAAATTTAATCCATAGATAAATTTAAAGATTGATTAAAACAATTATTAACAAGATTAGAAGTATATGGGTAAACTCATATATAGACCACTTTGACATTTCTCGGAAAGTTGGCAACACTGTATTTTAATAATATTATAATTTATGTGGGCACTAGGAGATACTTTTCTGAAAATTTAATCAGTTTCAGATTACGATCACTTTATTTAACCGATTTTAATCAAATTTTTAAAAAAGATTTTCTTAGCGCCTAAATAAATTATGCAATTTTAACAAAATACAGTGTTGCCAACTTATCGAGAAATGTCAAAGTGGTCTATATATATATGGGTTTACCCATATACTTCTAATCTTGTTATTTTGAAATATTAGTAATATTTTGTAATAATTGAGTTAGTTAACTTACTTTTGCTAATTTCTTTTCAAATAGAAATGCATCTATTAGTTCTTTTTGTGCAGTATATTTTTGTGCACCAAATACAACGGCTACGTGTACCATATATGTAAAATATACATTTCTAATTTTTTTATTAGTATTCGAATTTGATAAAAATTGATCTCTGTTTAATCCTAATGATGCTGGTCTTAACTGAAAACAAAATTAAAAAAAAAATGTATACATGTACACATAGTTATTTAACATTTTAATAACCTTATAGTATTTAATCTAGCATATAATGATCAGATAGTTTTGTATAAAAAATAAAATAAAACTATTATTTTCTATACCTTTAGCACATTTTTTGTAGAATTTTTCGAATCTACTGTATTGTCTATAGATATAAATGCTGTGTATATACATCCTATTTTAGCACATCGCTGTGTTGCTAATTGCCAGTCGAAGTATTCATTTTTCCAAAATGATTTCTGAACAACTGGCCAACCACCAATTACATCTTGGAGAATTTTTTTAATTGGCTTCAATTTCCTGCCTTCAGTACGTGCTAAAGTAAATAGAATATTTTAAATGTTAAAAGTCGTTAGTTATTTTTATCAATCGTATATTATGAATATTAGTAATGAGATCAAATGATCAAATTTTAAAAATAATGTAACGATTTTATATGTCCAAAAATAATAAATAAAACATTTCTGATTTAATCAAACTCTATTCTTCAACGATTTGAAAGATAATTCTAAAGGATTTAACATTGCTATACTTATCTTTATTAGTATTATATTTTATACTCTACTCGCCTATTCTCTATCATAATACTTACTCTACTCTACCGGTACATTACCATTGTAAACATATTTATTGCAGTAGAGAATAATAATGGTAGAATGGTTTAGTTTTAATTTATTAGCATATGCCGTTTGGGCGCTAGATTTTTTTTTTGATTTTTTGGTTTTTATTTTTTTTCTCAAAAACTATGAGGTGAAGGAAAATAAGCATGATATGGAAAAATGCGGAATAATTAGTACGATAATTGAGTGAAGAAATCATTATTCTACGATGGATCATTTAGTAGAAAAAAACTGAATTTTTGAAAATCTCTCAAGGGGCTAATTTTTTTCTTTATTTTACTGAATTTTTTCAGATTTTTTTTGAGCAAATTTTGAAAAAAGTCTTATTTTGAAAAAATCGCAAGCTTTGAGAGATTTTCAAAATTATTTTTTTTTCCTACTAAACGATGCATCGTGGAATAATGGTTTCTTCACTCAATTATCGTACTCATTGTTCCTCATTTTTTCATGCTACACTTATTTTCCTACACCTCATAGTTTTTGAGAAAAAAAAAATAAAAAACAAAAAATTCTAGCTCCCAAACGGCACATGCTAGCAAATTAAAACTAAAACCAAATTATGTAACTTTTTATGTTCTATTGAAAAGTACTTTAAGTATTTTTCCGAATTTCACTCGAGAAAGAAGTATATCGCAAATTATCGAAACTACATGTTAAACTTCCATACGAACTTGAAGAACGAACACCTGGTATATCAATTTTTGAAAATTTATAAATGAAAGTTATTGAGATTGTCAAATAATTGTCATCGTTAATTAATATTTTATTTGAATATGTACGAAAATGAAATGGACGAAACTGAACGAACTTTAAACTCTCTTCTACTAAACTTTTCTATCAAAATTGGTAGAGTAGAGTGATTTGGAGAAAAATTATGTTAATATAGTCTACTACTAATTCTACTAAAGTAAACTAGGCGTAAGGTAATCGGACATTGATAAACTTGTTCTAAATTTCAATTTAATAAGTAAGCTACTAAACTACGAATTTAGAAGTATTACTTTTTTAAACTCACTTCGATCCATACATGCTTGATAATATTCTTTCACTAATACAGAATATCGGTGCTCGTTTGCGCTAATTGGTTGCTCAAATAAATATTTCAATTTTTTCACTAAATCACCACTGATAAAGGCAAACATATCAACACCAGATGCATCAGCAGGTATAATTGTTTCTTTGATAAAATTACCACAAGTAAATGCGTAAAAATCTTTACATGGATCTATCTTTGGATTCATTAATTTGCGTAATTGTACTGCTTGTCTACGACAACCTTTAGTTTTACAAATATTGTTATTTGCATATTTACGATATGCTAATGTATTACCTAGAAACGGAGAAAAAGATTTAAAATTTCCAAGATGATTAAATAAAAATAATATTATAAAAAATCCCAAAACCACACTTAAATTAAAATAAAGCTAAATACGTATTTCGGAAGCTAAGCTTCCGTAGCAAATAAAATCTACAAAATTCTTACCTGTGATCCAAAGTACATAAACACTTAAGCACTTTGGATCACAGGTAAGAATTTTGTAGATTTTATTTAGCTACTAAAGATGAAAGCTTATCTTCCGAAATACGTATTTAGCTTTATTTTAATTTAAGTGTGGTTTTGGGATTTTTATAATATTATTTTTATTTAAATTACGCCACAGTAGATCATTTTCTAATCTTTTTCCAAGATAATATTTTATGTTTTTTGTTTTTTTTAAATATATATATATATATATATATATATATATATATATATATATATATATATATATATACCGGGTGTTCGTTCGTTAAGTTCGTATGGGCGTTTAACATGTAATTTCGATAAATTGCGCTATACTACTTTCTCGAGTAAAATTCGAAGAAATACTTAGAATACTTTTCGATAGGGCATAAACAGTTCTATTATTTGGTTTTTGTTTTAATTTGCTAGCATGTGCCGTTTGGGCGCTAGAATTTTTTTTTGATTTTTTGGTTTTTATTTTTTTTCTCAAAAACTATGAGGTGTAGGAAAATAAGCATAACATGGAAAAATGCGGAATAATAAGTACGGTAATTGAGTGAAGAAACCATTATTCTACGATGCATCGTTTAGTAGAAAAAAATTAAAAACTGAATTTTTGAAAATTTGACAAGGGGGGACCCTTGAGATTTTTTCAAAATAGGACTTTTTTCAAAATTTACTCAAAAAAATCTGAAAAAATTTAGTAACATAGAGAAAAAATTTAGCTATATAATAGATAAGTAGCTTTTTTCTCTAATTTATACTGATTTTGCAGGAAAAATTATTGAAAATTTTAAAAAACATTTTAGAATTTTAAATAATTTTTCCTGCCAAACCAGAATGTGGTAGAGAAAAAGTAACTTAGCTATTATGTAGGTAATTTTTTTTTCTATTTTACTAAATTTTTTCAGATTTTTTTGAGTAAATTTTGAAAAAAGTTCTATTTTGAAAAAATCCCAAGGGTCCCCCCTTGTCAAAATAAAAACAAAATAATCAAAAAAAAATCTAGCGCCCAAACGACACATGCTAGCAAATTAAAACAAAAACCAAATAATAGAACCTTTTATGCCCTATCGAAAAGTATTCTAAGTATTTCTTTGAATTTTACTCGAGAAAGTAGTATAGCGCAATTTATCGAAATTACATGTTAAACGCCCATACGAACTTAACGAACGAACACCCGGTATATATAACTTAAATTGTCTAACCGAAAAACATTTTTACAATTTAATCTATTTTTGTTTACAGATGATTGGTATATCCTTTTTCAATATCTACGCAGATACAACATCTTTTCAAGAAGAAAGTCCTCAACTTATCAAAAGTACGCTACTTGTCTTGAATTGTCTGACAGCCTTATTCAATTTGTTGTTGCAGCTTTTTAAGATTATTCACAGATATCGCACTTATATTTTAAGGTAACTTCAAGCAAAAGAAGTCTAAAAGTGGTAAAGTCAAGAGATCTAGATTCCAGGTTCGTTTGTACAAAGTATTGTTAAATACTTACCTAGTTAATTTATTGATTAAGTTATCAATGTTTTGTGCAACTGGGCCTAAGACTTTTAGACTTATTTATTAATGAATGTATTCTATGCCTTTAAATTTATAACCTTTTTTTTAACATTCTTCATGAGTTTAAATTTTAACGGCAGGTTTCATAATAAGCCGGCAAAAAAATTATCAATTTTAAAATTTACTAGTATAATAATTATTGATGTCAATAAACATGGTTTTTTTTGTCAACTACTCAAATTTCTCAAAGTAAAATTATGTGTTTTTGCCAATAAAATTATGCCTTTTTGTCAGCTTAAAGTTGACTTTAGTTAAAATGTTTATTATCAAACCAACATAAATAACATAGTAAAAAATCTTTCAGAACTCATTATATTACACATTAAATATTATATAAAATATTAAATAAATCGGATTTAGGTATTAATTAAAAATTAATACAGAATTACAATCTAAAGTCGTTTGATTTTAAAAATAAATAACATAATAATACTTACCAAAAAATGAAACAATTATTATAATATGAAGAAGTATTAATATCAGTTTCCATTTGCATTGCCAAAGCATTCTGAAATATGTAATTTGTTAGATGATTTATGAATTGTTATTTTAATTGCTAAAGTGATTTAAATTAAATATTTTTGCCTACTTTTTTAAATTTATAATAAAGTTATTGTTATTTAACGCGAAGTTAATAGAAAATTTTGTAAAAATAATCATTTGAAATAATTTGAAAAAAAAAAATTAATAAATTAATACTTACTTGAATAGAACATTTTTTATAGTGCATTAGAAATTTCTGTAAAATTCTGTCGAATAATAAATACTTGCCAATGTAATTGTAATAGCCAATTCTATGTATTAACTCCTACTATATTTAAATTTGTAACTTAAATTACACAAAAGATTGAAAAGATTTTTTTAAAGTTTTTAAAATTTGAACAGTTTCAGAATGTTTATTAAAGATATTTTTTTTAGCATTTTGACTGAATGGAAAATGGGTATTGTTCTCGGGCTGATGTCAACATTTTAAAAAATTATATATATATATATATATATATATATATATATATATATATATATATATATATATAGAATAATATATATATAGCCTTTAAATGACGAATCTGAACTTAGTTTATACGTTGTTCACTCGCTTATTCAAATTTTATGATCGTATCTCCTTATCATTAATTGCGATTTACACCAAATTTTCAGGGTAGGTTCTATTAATGTTTAAGATGAGCATATGCTTTTACTTTTTTCCATTGTTGCCAACTTTCCGAGAAAAAATTACAGAAGTTTTTACAAAAATTTTAATGGCTACACAATTTATCCGCGATTAATCAAATTTTCAAAATAGATTTTTCTAGTGCCCATATAAAATATATAATTTCACTGTTGTACAGTATTGACAACTATATTGGTGAAATCATTGGTTAATTTTAATCTTGTTTTAATATTGAATTTGTTGAAATTTTATTTCTGATGTATGCAACAAAAATATGTAATATTTTGAATGTTTATTATCTTTGAAACTAATTTTCGTAAAATAATAAATAGTACATCATTGCAGAATATTTTTTTTAGTAAATGTAGTTCGTCTTTTGATGGAAAAAACACAATATTCTATTATGTTGTATAGATCTTACAGATTTGAACAAAATTTTTTTTATTAATATTTCGCATCTTCATGATCAACTATTCAATAATATTGTTTTTCAATAAAAAAAAAAAAAATATTCCCACGGCATGCTGGTCAGCAGACAAAGCAAGTATGTGGTCTTATATTTTATATATCTCAATAAAATTAAGTAGGTATTTGATAAGAATAATCCAACACTCAATTTTACAAGTGTTTTTTTTTATTCAAAAATAAAAAATATTACACAAAAATGAACATGTTATTTATCGGTGAATTTTAAGTTGAACAAAACAGAATGTATTGAAAATTTATCAAAAATGTTTTTTTTTTAAATTTGGAACAAAACTATTTAACAAAAATAATGAAAACTAAATTTTGTTTAAAATGTGTAATAAAACATTTGAAACGTGATATTGAAATATTACAACAAATAGTTTTGTAATATTAGTTTTGATTTTGTAATCTACTATTAAAACAATAATTTTATGTGTTAATAATATTAATTTGAAATTGTATTGATTCCAATTTTATGAAGAATGTATTACTTGTACATACCGGGTGTTCGTTCGTCAAGTTCGTATGGGCGTTTAACATGTAATTTCGATAAATTGCGATGTACTACTTTCTCGAGTAAAATTCGAAGAAATACTTAGAATACTTGTTGATAGACAATAAAAAGTTCTATAATTTGGTTTTAGTTTTAATTTGCTAGCATGTGCCGTTTGGACGCTAGAATTTTTTTTGATTTTTTGGTTTTTATTTTTTATAAAGTTAGTCCCGATATTTTTTTGTACTGTTATTACATATTTATTATGTTAATTCCAAACGTTTTAATTTCCAGTTATTTTGGCGAGGTTGTCCCCAAAAAGAACATGGGTCCTTCAGTTCTGTTTTTTCCCCATTCTAAGGCCCTAAACTCTCTGCAACAACCCGAAGAAGATGGAAGAAAAAGAATAGAAAAATCTCGCAGCATTCGAATGCAATATTATAATTGTATAATTTTTTTGTAAAAATGTTTACCTGCAAATTTAAATATATATATATATATATATATTTAATCCTATCCTATTCCTAACCCTACACTGGTAAAAAATCAATGACAAATTTACCTGATAATCATAGTTTTTTTGTTGTAATTTTAATTTTAATAAATTATTGCGCAATTACCCAAACAAAAAATCACAGTTAAAATTACAATAATAATTATATATTGTACATTGATTTGTTTACAGTGCATGTAAAATAATAATTGTGTAGTAAATGAACTCTTTCACATATCCGATCTTTACAATCATAATAATTCTATAACATTATAATGGCAATTTTGTATATTAATTTTTTTAAAAAACATTTATATATATGTGACAGAATTTTTATTGAAATTTACAATATATATATATATATATATATATATATATATATATATATATATATATATATATATATATAATGAAAAATCTAAATTTTTTACATGTATAACTCTTTCACATATCCGATCTTTACAATCATAATAATTCTATAACATTATAATGGCAATTTTGTATATTAATTTTTTTAAAAAACATTTATATATATGTGACAGAATTTTTATTGAAATTTACAATATATATATATATATATATATATATATATATATATATATATATATATATGAAAAATCTAAATTTTGTACATCTATAACTTTTTCACATATCCGATCTTTACAATCCTAATAATTCTATAACATTATAATGGCAATTTTGTATATTAATTTTTTTAAAAAACATTTATATATTTTGTTGAAATGTATTTTTTCTTATTAAAACGCGTGTTTAACTATGTGATTAAGTTGTCAAATACACACAATTAATTTTGATGGAAATATTTTGAAATTTTGGTGAAATGTATTTTTTCTTATTGTTGAATAAAGTTCGTTAAAAACAGTTGCTGTGTTGTATTTTTTTTTTTTAAATTTCATCCCTTAAAATTAGTTAAAATCTTAAATCGCAAATATCTCGAAAACGGCTGGGAATTTCGCAAAAATAACAAAATTTTGCCACCCCCTTACGAACTCTTAGATAATCCAGGTACGTACTACAACATATACAAAAATCAAGCCCCTAGGACACCCTCTTATTAATTAAGTCAAGCCCCCCAACAAAACTGATGAAAATATTGAAATTGAAATTTTGGTGAAATGTATTTTTTCTTATTGTTGAATAAAGTTCGTTAAAAACAGATGCTGTGTTGTATTTATGTTTTTCCCAATTTCATCCCTTAAAATTAGTTAAAAATCTTTAATCGCAAATATCTCGAAAACGGCTGGGAATTTCGCAAAAATAACAAAATTTTGCCACCCCCTTACGAACCGGTAGATAAACCAGGTACGTACTACAACATATACAAAAATCAACCCCCTACGACACCCCCTTATTAATTAAGCCAACCCCCAAAACTGTGATAAAAATATAAGAAAAACTCAATTTATTTCTTGTTTTCTTGATCCAATTTTGTTAAAATGTTTCATTTCTCGCTTTCTTGATACAAATCTTACATTTTACGCTTTCCTGATACAAATCTTGCATTTTACGCTTTCCTGATACAATTTCGTTAATACCCCTTAGCTTATACATTTCCGCAATGCACTGATGTTAAACTGGTTGCCAATAAGCAAGTGATACATTTTGATACATTGATACATTTTAATACATTAATACATTTTGATACATTAATACATTTTGATACATTGATACATTTTGAAACATTTTTACGAGCCCTCGGCTATTAATTATTAATGTTTGCAAAAAAAATCTTCAATCGCGAATATCTCGAAAACGGCTGGGAATTTCGCAAAAATAACAAAATTTGCACCCCCCTAACAACACTTATATAACCAGGTACGTACTACAACATATCCAAAAATCAACCCCCTAGGACACACCCTTATTAATTAAGCCAACCCCTAAAACTTTAAAATCTTTAATCGCAAATATCTCGAAAACGGCTGGGAATTTCGCAAAAATAACAAAATTTGCCGTCCCCCTTACGAACTCGGAGATAAACCAGGTACGTACTACAACATATCCAACAATCAACCCCCTAGGACACACCCTTATTAATTAAGCCAACCCCCAAAACTGTGATAAAAAAATACAAGAAAAATTTCAATTTTTCTGCAAATGTTTCATTTGTTGCGAAAAATCAAAAATAGTATCAGGAGAACATGGTCGTTTGCAAACATAACTTGTTTTCTCCAAATGTTTCATTTCTGGCGAAAAATCAAAAGTTGTATCAGGAGAACATCGTTTGCAAACGAAACTTGTTTTCTCCAAATGTTTCATTTCTGGCGAAAAAATCAAAAGTTGTATCAGGAGAACAGCGTTGTTTGCAATACACATTTGATTTTTTCACACTTGCCTATAGACAACCAGTTTAACATTGATGCATTGCGGAACTGTATAAAATAAGGGGTTTTAACAAAATTTGTATCAGGAAAGCGTAAAATGCAAGATTTGTATCAGGAAAGCGTAAAATGAAACATTTTAACGAAATTGGATCAAGAAAACAAGAAAAAAATTGAGATTTTTACTATATTTTTATCACAGTTTTGGGGCAAATTAATAAGGGGGTTGATTTTTGAATATGTTGTAGTACGTACCAATTAGTAGTATGTAGCAATTAAAAACATGTAAAAAGGGAGGGAAGTGAAATAAAAAACAAAACATTTGTTTTATATATTTTAATAAAAGTAGAAATACATATACATTTTATAGATATATTATTCATTATTATAAAATTATTTACCTGGAAAAGCACTACGTGACTACGTTTATCTAATCTAATTAAAATTGATGAAAAAGTAGAAACAAACGCTTTTAAGTAAAAAGTACTTTTAAATAGGGGCTATTATTTCGTATTTTATTCATTACTTACCAATGCATGATTTTTGACTAGATAGAAGACAAATTAATAAAATTAAAATACATTTCTTTATTAAAATGTGTCTATAATATAATCTTTATTTCATTTAAATAAAATACAAATGGATTGAATTAGATAAAAATAAACAATAAATTAGAAAATAAAAATGTGTGAACTATTTGAAATAGGACTAGAATAAATTAATGTACGCACATTTATACACAATAATGATTTTGCCATTTATAAATCAGTAGCATCTACATCATTATTATTATTATGACATAATTTGGCCTGTTGCGTATTTTTCGATACCTCCAATTGAATTTTCGTATCCCTTTTCACCAATGACGCACCATTACTATCGTTATGACGCAATAGTTTCGGCGAATGCACAGGAACAATGATATTATTCAATTGTACACTCTTCTTCACACTCTTCGGATAGAAATTACTTTCTTTCGTTTCATCGATGGTGGGTTTTTTATCGGGTGGTGGGAAAAAGGGGGACCGTTTTGAATCCAATGATTTGATGCCCGGCGATACGTTGCAGTTTGCTGATGTACTGACCAGAGGTTCGGAGAGCAGTCGCGGTACGGATTTCAAAAAGACGCCTTCGTTTTCAAACAGTGGCCCCGAAACGGGCGTGTGAGGTGCCGATTGGGAAATATGCGGTCGTAGGATGTTGAATGAGGGTTCTTTTTCTTTCAGTTTCACCGACGATTTACGCGAATCGAGCGCACTGGATGAGTCTAGTTGACGCATGTTGGGCTGTGATCTGTAATGAAACAAATTTTATTTAATTTTCTATTAGCCATAATTAGACCAAACACTATTAGACATATTTTGAATAAAAATAAGATTATAAAAAATCCCAAAACCACACTTAAATTAAAATAAAGCTAAATACGTATTTCGGAAGCTGAACTTCCATCTTCAGCTTCCGAAATACGTATTTAGCTTTATTTTAATTTAAGTGTGGTTTTGGGATTTTTTATAATGTTATTTTTATTTAAATTTCGCCACAGTAGATCATTTTCTAATCTTTTATATAGACATAATTTGGTTTTTTCTATTTAAATCGCCATTAATTTATTTTGATGAACTAATTAAATCATTAGTTAATATATGATCTTGTTAATATATGATCTTGTTGGGGGTTTGAAGCCGGACCTAATGTTTTCGCGGTTTCCAAGTCCCGATTTCAAACCTCAGCAAGGTCAATTAGTTCATCAAAATAAATTAATGAATATGTGTAATTGAGAATATAAAACCATTAGACACATTTACTTACATAATAACACATACTTTTTAATGTATACAACCGTGATGAAATATTATGACTAATTTGCGTGCTTCAATATATTAGAAAATGTATGTTTTTTCGTCATTAAATGTGCCTAATAATTCGATATTGATGAAGCACCAAATGAAAAATTGAAAAGTTGAATGAAATAAATATTAAATTTATTTAACCAATTACTTATATTCACCTTTTTAATTACAGAAAACAAATATATGAAATATTATTTGACATGAAAAACAAAACAATAACAAAAAAATAAAAAATACAAAGTAATGACTACTAAGATCATAATAATAAAATATAACAAAAAAATTTAAAAATAAAAATAAATTATAATCATATCAAAGTGGGTAAAAATTCAATACGAAACTTTCGACTCGTTTTTCACTATTCCAAAATGTTTACCACCGTTTTCTACTATTAAACTCTACTAATGTAACCCGGGCTTTAAAAATTACCAAAACAGTTATATGATATGGGGGGAAAATACGCCATAGAAAAAAAAAAAACCAATATTCCCCATATACAAACCGTGCATGAATATTTCTTTGATGTGCCCGAGTTGTGTTCCGTCTGACTGGGTTCGCTGGCGTTTTATGCGTTAAACGAACGGAACTGTAATTGATCATTTTATGATGCTGTGGCGTATCGTGTCTTTGTTGCGATTTTGTACGACCTAAACCACCTAGAAACGTACAAAACAAAACCAGTTAATAATTAATAATATTTATTTAAGCCAGGAATACAATAAAAGTATATAGCTTAATAATAATAATAATAATAATAACAAACCTGTGTTAACATTTTGCTTCTTTTTGGCTTGCGCCAATGCATATACAACGGCAGCTAAACTATTATATTGACTTGATTGTCTTGTAAAACCTAGCGATCTGCCCGATTTTCGGCCCAAAACAAAATAGGTCTCCATCAGGCCTTTACCTTTCACTTCGATATGACCACGAATTTTCACATCAAATCCACGCACACCCAGCAACTGTAATTCATAAATAATTTTCAATACAGATCAAATAGCGCCAGAGATAAAATAAATGATTTACATACATGATGTATAATGAGATTTAGTTGTGGGAGTTATTTGGAATAAGTTATATTGATGTTAACTTATTAACCAAGAAATGTCAAATGACAGCTGCGGTAGAAACACTTCTACCAGTAATATATAATCGTGCACTTGATATGAATTATATATTAGTGCACATTATATAAATTTTTTTATTATTATTTATTTATTATAAAATAATTTTACAAAACTATCGAAAAAGTGCCTTGGAAAAAGCCATAAATAGTTAACAATGCTTTATGCAACCGAGCTATAGTGTCATAGATCAGTTCATCTACATTTTTTACATTAATATTATGCATTTAACTGAGATCAAAAAATAAATATATGTATTGTTAAATTAAAAATATTGTTTCACACCACAAGCTCGGTTTTTAGGTGTTTTAGTTCATTTGTTTAGCCCTGCTTTATTAGTTTGTATTAGTTAAAAACAGATACCCAGGTACCCAAGCCTGTTTGTTTCATTACCTGAGCAGTATATTTTGGCACTTGTATCTTGGCCATAACGCCAGTGGAATCCATACGTGACGCTTCGTTCACCGTATTGCCCCAGATATCGTAAACGGGTTTTCTCGCTCCGATAACACCGCCGACTAATGGGCCACACGATACGCCCACACGGAGACCGAAATTGTTAAACGAATGCGTGTTTACATCGTCTAAACGTTGTCGCATCTCAATGGCAAAATCAATCAGCGCGCATAGATGTTCCAAGTTTTCTGCTTGAGCACTGTACTGAAAATTAAAATTAAAAAAAAAACCAATTTTATTATGATTATATACGAATACGAAGTGTTTTTCATTCTAGTATTCTATAAATTTATATTTATATAAAAAAAATAAACAAACCTATTATTATTGTACTGTAGATTAGATATTAATTTGTAAGTCAAATAAACAGTTGCATTACAGATGAAACCTTACATGTTTTTTCCCAATTTAACAAAACTAATTACGCAACTCTAATGATAAAACATAAAATGTTAGTTTGCGTGCAGTGAATGTGATTGTGCTTTCATTTTTGTAAACTTAATCACAAGGTATTTATAAAATATTAAAAAATTTAATACAGAAATTACATAAAAATATTTATTGAAAATAACTAATGCATACACAAGAATTAGCGAAATTTTATGTTTCTTTTTTCATAATAAATGCTGTTTAAAAAAATTTGATAATTATGCATCAACCTAATACAGAATTAAATTTGATATTTATACATTTTACAATTAATTATAACAAATATTTTATTCCACATCTTTATCTTGAAATGCTTCACGAAAATCTTTCATAATTTCTAATAATTTCGCTTTATATTGTTCATTTTTCATCCAAGTGTTCATATAAAATTCCGGTCTGGGAAGATCTTTATCAGCGTTATTCACAGACATAGCAAAGACAAATGGAATCAGTATAAGCTCATTCAGTGTTCCGTACGTTTTATAATAATCGCAAGATTCTAAAAATTCTTCACGAGATAGAATAGCACTAGCACTGTATCCATATTTCTTCAAAATCATTTCCAATTCATCGTAATATAGTTCAATCATTTTATCGGTGTAGTTTGAACGAAAATCTCTCGATGTTGTTAAATATAATAAATCCATTAAATCAGCCGCTGGCGGTAGTGATCGTATGCATTGAAAATCTACTAATTTTATTTCAGACAATTTGCCATCGCAATATTTCGCTAAAATATTACTCGCCCACAAATCACCGTGACAAATAACATTACGATATTTTTTCGATGGTTCCACAAGTTTATACATTAACACTTGAAATATTTTCGGAACTTTATTTTTCAAAATAACATCCGCTTCTTTGGATTTTTCATTGGGAAATATATCAATAAATAATCGTACTTGATCTATAATAGTTTTAATCTCCGATTTGGTAATATGATTTTCATCGGGATTCCAAAACACTTCTTTTAATTTTTTCGAATACACCTCATGAATTCTAAATACATTTCCAAATTTCTTTGACATTTTCTCTTCATATATAAGACAAGAAGCCTGTAATTTAACTAAAGTTTTAATAACTGCAGTCATATGTTCTAAATCAAACGATTTACGAATATCTAAACATTGATATCCCAACTGATTCAAATCTTCAAACACTAATACGTCATTGCTGCGAGACAAGTAACATGTACCAATACAATTTTGCATTTCTTCAATTTCAGAATCTGTAATTGCTGTAAAAACATCATCATAGATACAGACTTCATTATCAAATGCACCTGAAATAATTACATAATCTTGAAAGATTCCGGGAAGTGGAGTAAATTTAACAAAGAACTGTAAATTTTCAACTTGACCATTTCGTTCAATGGTTATGAATAGTTTTTTGTGCACGCCTAGAAAACCTCCCGTTTCGCTTAAAGCCTTGATATTATATTTAATCAATTTATAGTCGCTAGATTTTAACTTTTTCGTTAAAATAGTGTAGCAATCTTCAGTGGAAAAACCATCAAACATAATATAGTTTTTTATATCCAAAACCATTGGTTCCACCCACTTTTTAAATTCGGTACCGTCGATAAAATATTCTTCAACAACTGCAGTTTTATCGGTGAAAATTATTTCGTTGAAAAGTTTTTTATCTGCCATTAGATTCTTCAAGAATTCCGCGCCTGGTCTTAAAAAAATACAATGATAACATATTTCAATTTTTGCGTGTGGCATTACATATTTGATCATTCCTTTGAATTGGTTTCTCGATAAAATATCTTCGGAATTAATTCCTGCTAGTTTTAATTCTCTACAAAAATTATCATAATAAAACCATAGCAATTCATCGAAATATTTATGAATTATTTCTGGCGACATAGTAATGTAGAGAAATCTCATAATGTCGTACAATTGCGGACCATATTTTATAAATTGAAAGTCAATTAATTTGCAAGCAACATTATGACCGTTTTCTTCTTTAAACATGACATTCTTACCCCACATATCTCCATGACAAATAACATTTCGGAATGTTTCAGCAGGTCGTGCAATTTCACAGCAGCGTTTTGATAATTCGGTAAACTTGTTCTTGAATTCGTTCCGCGTCAAATCATCTTCTGGCATTTTATCAATGAGGGCATATACACCTTTTAAGCAAGAAATATGCCATTTATAAGCCATAGTTTTTTCGTCGCTTTTAAAGAAAGCTTCTTGTAGAATATCTTTATAATCATCATACAGCCGATACGGTTTACCCAATTCTGCAGATTTTTTTTCTTCGTATATTATACAAGTTGCATGTAAATGAGCTAAAGATTGCAATACCAATTTGATTTGTTCGATCGCTAAAGCATCTGGATTTTCAGCATCTTTAAAACCTTCACAATTTTCCAGAACAATTAAATTACTATCTCTTGAAAAATAAAATTTCGGAAGAATTGTTTCATCGAAATTGGGACAATATTTTTTCAATTCTGGCACAATTGTGCCGTAAAAAATTACTTCGCTATCAAATGCTTTTGCTTGACGACTGAACTCATTCATTAATTCATGCATTTCGGATTCAAGTTTCGTAAACAATTTGATGGTTAATGTTTTACCTTCATATTTGACATCAGCTTTTAACCAAAAATGCCCAGCAACAAATCCTTCGATTTTATCCGATAATGGACACACTTCATATTTAATCAAATCGAACTTATCGTTTCCAAAATAACGAGTCAAAATCAATTTGCATTCTTGCACCGAAAATAATTCGTTTTTTGAACTCATCATTGTCACTTATTTATTGTTGAAATTTCAAGATGATAATGCAACTAATATTATTTAGTACATATTCAGTTATATTAGTAGCAATTACTGTCAAGTTATGTTTTATAGCAGCAAAAGATAAGCACTAACGATTTTTATAAGTGAATGTTTATTAGCAGTATTAAATAGAAGGTCATACTTATATATATATATATATATATATATATATATATATATATATATATATATATATATATTTTCAAGGCTACATTTATTTTTATTTAGAAAAATGCATCAATTACCTTGATAATATATAATAGCTTAAAAAATAATAGTTACACATGTTTAAATTATTCTGTAATCTATAAGTGTTGTTTACTATAATTAACTGATTATTATTACATTAAAGAATGTACAACGAAATCTAAAATATTTTACTTTAATTGAACTTAATTATTTTCTTTTATATAAAAAATAAAATTCCATACAATTTTTATTTTAAAAGAGTTATATAAAGATAAAAGAAACTCACCTTGTTATTTGGATTCAATCCTGATGCCGCCATGTAGGTAGAGCCGACTGTTTTAATTTTTTCGATGCACTGGAATCGAGGTTCGTCTAATAATTCATCGAAATCAGCTAAAAAATATATGAATATTAATACAATATTTAGTAGTGTTTCCATAGTGTAGGTAAACTTAAGTTTAAATCAATTTCTGATAGAATTCTTTGGGCTAAAACTAATAAGTTTTTATTAAACTATAGTGAAGAGACATTACCGAAAATTGATCTTAATTAAGTTTTGGTTTAAGATTAAATCGAAAAACAAATCAGCCTTTAAAATAAATATGTCAAAAACATTTTAATTACAAGTATTTTAAAAAGAATCTATAAACAATACAAACTAATATTTTGAAACAATAAAGCCCTTATTCAAATTGCCGTTTTAATTTTACGCGCACAAGCATAAGAATTGGACCAATCCAAACACGTGACTCACTTTTAGTTTTAACAGCAATCCGAATTAGACTTAAATTAGGAGGGTCACGTTTGAAGTCGAAAATAGTAATTAAACATATAAACATAATAAAAATAAATGAATAAACAAATAATAATAATAATAAAATATCAATTGCACTATTATATATTACTCAAAAGCAACACTTCTATCAGTAGTGTAGATAACTTCACCACACAGCTGTCATTTGACATTTGCAGGTTAGCAGTAAACATAATTTTTGAGAACCAAAATGAAACTTGCCTATTCTCAAATAGGAAATGAACCAATTTAAATGACACCACTCCCATTAAAATCAGTTCAGGGGTTTAGGAGGAAATGCTGGGGAAACATATATACATTTGACAATTAGCGAGATTAATAATAAGTTTGTACATTTAATATAACTTCTTAAGTTTTATTTTGATTTAAAAGTAAATAATTAACTATTACATACCTATAATTTCATTAAGAAGCCGTATACACTCCATGCCTTTATTGATGTCTTCCGAATAAAATTCAGTAAAGTTCGGTATACTAGCAAACATAACACCGACTTCATCGCGCCATTGTGAATATAATTCCTAAAAATATTGATTATTTATTAAACCTTATGAAAGTTAATTTAATTACAAAACATTGTTTACACTATTAAATTAATTAAAATAAATTCCAACGTACATCAGGTTGTCTATCTTCGGCGAGAAAATGTCGAGCTACATGAACGGGTAGAATATTTTTTAATAGTTGCGTATTATTGTGTCTTGTTTCTACCATATCGGCTAGCTCACGTTCAGCCTGTTGCTTCCATAGAAAATCTAATCTTGATGTTACTTCAACAAGACGCGCATGGTACGCTACCATGATAAAAAATACAGCCAGCAGTATTAACATTTGTGCTGAACTAGAAATAAACAATCAATTCGAATACGATCTTACTATGGCGAAAAGTTAATAAAATAAAATCGTAAAAAGTAGTAGTTATGTATTTAATATTTATTAATAATCAACGTATGTCTTCATCAGAAAAAATGATACTGTTTCATTTGTTCTGATGAAGATGTACGCGTTGAGTTCGTCGAAACGTCAATTATTAATAAATATGAATACATAACTACAAGCTAGAGCATTTAATTTTAATGTAATGAAATATTTTTACTATGTTAAGAGGTTACCGTTAGTCAAAAATCTTGAAAAAATCGATTTTGAGAAAATGTCACTGTGAAAGTTATAACAATTTTTTTCCAATCGCCGATGACTCAATGTAAGTCTATTTTTATGAACGTTAAATACATTTTATTTCATTCCAAAACTTTTAAGCCGTTTTTTTCGAAACGATATTTTTCAATTCGGTGGACACGATTACAGACAAACTTCTCAACGGATTTCCAAAAAACTTTGGTGGAAATTATAGCTGATAAATTTGTCTTGCCCTTGAACGAAGAAATTTAATTTCTAATTAAAATAAATATTTTGTAGGCACATTGAAAGAGCCAAATTTTAGGCCAAAACAAGCATTTTTGTTCAGACGGTCGTTGAAGGGCAAGTTTATTCAATGTAATATTGCTTTTATTTGTTTCGGACGAAAAAAATTGTCGAAAAATAACCTCAAAACTTCGATCCTGACTAACGGTAACCCTTTAACTACACTTACTTTGCTGTAAAATTATCCATTCCAAAATTGCCGGTGCAGGACACCAAAATTAAAATAGTATAAGTGATAACCATAATAATAGCGAGAAATGTTTTAATCAAATAATATAATTTCAAGGCCGTTGCTAATGCTATAAGACATAACACCCACATAAAGACAACGTATTCTCGATTTGAACAAAATGGACAAAGTTTTTCATCTTCATCTTCAGCCGGTGGTTCACCTGCCCCAAGTTGACGATACGTAAAATTTTCCATTGTCGTCTCCTTATTATTTATTGTCATATTGTAAATCTGACGTTTTGTACGATTGGAATTCTTGTACGAATTATTTTCATTATTGTTATCAGCGCATGTTTCATTGTTACATAATTCGTAATCAATCAACGAATCATTCGAACCTAATAACGGCTCTCTCACTTCTGATGTTATATTGAAATCATCGACGGAATATTTATCATCATCTTTTAATGTAATTAATTTCTTTATAACTTGTTCCATACACTGTTCGGAGCAATTCTGTTCATCGAAATTGAGGCCGTTCAATGTGATATTATGATGAACTGTTGCTGTTAGAAATAAATTTAGATAAATTTCCTGTCTCGTTTTCTCGGGCATAGCCGGTGGCTGATCATTTTGCATTGTATTCTCGTAGATATTTACATTCGATATAAAAATATTATTGTTATTTGAACTAGCGGGATTTAAGTAAAATAGTAACGGATCGTCGCCGTTGCTTAGCGATTTGGTATTGTCGGGCGTGCTGGTGGAACATGAGCAATTTTGTGAACAATTTAATGCATCTTGGCACAGAACTAGACTCATTGACACAGCCGTTGACATTAGTATGATTACGAAACAGATGAATGCGGTGCGTGAATTACGATTCTGTACCAGCATCGAAGAGACTTGCTGTAGTTTAATTGGTAGTTCTTTAAATTCTTCCGCCATTACTAGAACTGTTGTTGCGGTTAATAAAATTGATGTTACTACCAGACAGATTATTATTTCCGGGCAACTAAAAACATAAATGAACAGAATTTTTATTCAAATAATAAAATGTAAAAATATTCAAATAGAATTTTTCTACATAGAACAGGTTTGTTCAGTTTGAAATCTGTACTGAATATGTTGTACAATTTAAATATATTTTAAAATAATGTTTAAAGTTTGATTCAAAGATCAACTAAAAATTAAGATTAGTTAATTATGATCAAGATTCCATTTAATAGCATTCTAAAAATTTGTCTGATTTTAAATATTTTATTCGTTGAAATAAGTTTTATCGTTTATACGTATAATGTCTTAGAGCTGATTGCGTAAAATATTAGATTAGAAAATTATCTATTGTGGCGAAATCTAAATAAAAATAATATTATAAAAAATTCCAAAACCACACTTAAATTAAAATAAAGCTAAATACTTATTTCGGAAGCTAAGCTTTCCATCTTCAGCAGCTAAATAAAATTTACAAAAATCTTACCTGTGATCCAAAGTACATAAAAACTTAAGCACTTTGGATCACAGGTAAGATTTTTGTAGATTTTATTTAGCTACTGAAGATGGAAGCTTAGCTTCCGAAATACTTATTTAGCTTTATTTTAATTTAAGTGTGGTTTTGGGATTTTTTATAATATTATTTTTAAGCATAAAATATTGTTAAATGCTTTGTAAGTTAATTATCTCGTTAACTTGCCAACTGATCAAATGTATAAGGCGTTTCGGAGACAGTTGACAATCTAGTTACTTAGTTAATTTATTGATTAAGTTATAAATCCTTAGTTTAAAGATTTGAAAACATTTTTTTTTATGAGTTCTTATATTATACTTACTTTGGTAAAATTAAAAGGGAACAAATTAATATAAAAATCCACACAATGAAACAACATAAAACGTTTGATTTGAACATATCTTCTCGTAGTTGAAAAAACTGTAAAAGAAAATATTGTTAAATAAAGAAATATAGATATATTTGGGTTTTAACTAACGTCTAATTCAGTCTTGGAATCTTTGAAACGCAACGTCCACGGATTAACATTCGCATTACGCATGCGTTTATTACTTTCTATTTCGATACTTTGGTCCATAATTTCATCAACTTGTTCTGCAGTAGACAATGTGATTCCCTGGTTTTTTTTACGTGATTTACCGTCTAGGTTTTGTGACGATGAAATATGAGCATTGCCAATATAATCGTCGTCATCGGGTATAGCATTATGTAACTGAAATTAGAAAAATTATTTTAATTTTTCATCTTACAAACAATATATTAATTATACAGAGTATTTACGGTACTCCTCAAAAGAAGGTGATATACCTTAAAACGCCTTAGTAATAGTCGTCTCATAAGCTAGATTAATTCTCTTAGTTTTTATTGGAAATGATTAATTTGTTTTTACAGTCAAACCCAACACAATTATGGTTCTATTTAAAAAAATTTCAGCGAGTTAAAGTTAATCTACTATATGTTCTGTAAAAACTGATAAAGTTAAAATAAAAATTCAAGAAATTGTTATTTTAATACATTTACATAATCCAGAATTTTGTTTCAACAACTATAATTTTTATAATTTTTTTTTTGGCAGTATAGAAAGAATTGTTACTTAATAATATAATTAACTTCGTAGTTAACTACAAGGTGAACTAATAACGTTCTATATAACTGGCTTTAAGTATCATGTATTAAAATTTAAAAATATATAGAATCAAATTTATTATTATTCATTCATAATCTAAGTTCCACTTATGTATATCAAAAGGTGTACATTGTTATTATTTAAAAATAAATTCTGTAAAAACCAAATCTGAAATTATTTACATTTCATAAAATTACTAGAATTGTGAACAATAACTAGAAAATATTAAATAATTATACACATAAAATACCTAGAAATAATATTTCTTCTAGTTTTTAGCATTTTTCTTTCTCCGAAACTAAACTATTACATAACATAATGCTATGCAGACTATTTTTATAATAAGATAAGTTATTTTTTAATATTATTATAAACAAATCTAAAAAACATTAATATGTATTCAGCAGCAATTTTAAATCCTTGAAAATTTTTCAAACTCATTTAGTTAAACATGCATAAAGATTATAATATGCTTAACACCGTAATCATTTATCATAAAATATAAATCATTCGTAAAATGTGTAAATAAAAACATTTAATACAGAGATCTCAGTGGTATAGTGATTACATTGTTGGAAGGCTATTGGCTCATGCCTGTTCGAAGGACAAATTCATTGTGAATACGACGAGACAAACATTGACGAAGGAATTTTGTGTGACAAAATCGATCGAAAAGAAATTAAATTCTATATACGTACGTTTTCAAACGGTATTTCTGGTGTCCAATCAGTGGTTGTTTCTTCATCGACCGTTGCGTTTGATTGTTGAGGACCGCTATTATCGCTCGTTTCCCGTTCAGCATTAATTTGGTGAGTTGGTGATGCGGCAATTGCTACTTTCTTTTTCAATTTTACGAGGTTAGGTTGTTGCTCGTCTTCGATCCAGAGATTATTACTGAATAAACTAAATTATAAAAATCTGCAGTTGTCTTTTCTATATATCGTACTTAGTTTCAAACTGGGTATTACAAGCTCAGTTTTTCGATGTTTTATTTCATTTGTTTAGGCTTGCGATATTAGTTAATACTAATTTTAAAACCGAGCTTGTAATTTTATTTAAACGATATTTATGTATTTTGTTCCTCTTTTTACAGTACTTTTAGATTAAAGTATTTATTTAAAAAATATTAAAACCTGTTTTTAATATAATTTATATTTTAATTAAAAGTATTTAATATATAAAGATAGTTTATATTTGATATATTATAAAATTAAAAAATTATATTGAAATTATGATTGCTTTTGACTTAAAGTATTCTAAAAGAGGCTATGAATACGAGCCATTGTGCTTAAAATAACCATTATAGTTTTTTTTTTTTTTTGATTTATGTTTATGTAAGATCAAGGTCAAAGAATAAACGAATGAGTTTTTTATAAGTATAATTATATAGAATTTTTTAATGCTATCAAAATATTAAAAAAAAATTATTAATTTATTCTTGTTTCCTTGCTGTAATAATGATAAACCAATATATATTTACCAAGATTAATAATTTTAAATATTAATACATTTTTAATATGAATGGAGTATATATTTTGTTTCATATTTAGATTTGTCTTATTGTCAATTAAAGGATTAGAAAATGATCTACTGTGGCGAAATTTAAATAAAAATATTATTATAAAAAATCCCGAAACCACACTTAAATTAAAATAAAGCTAAATACGTTTTTCGGAAGCTAAGCTTCCATCTTCAGTAGCTAAATAAAATCTACAAAAATCTTACCTGTGATCCAAAGTACATAAACACTTAAGCACTTGTTGAAGATCACTTCTTCAAGATCTTCAACAAGTGCTTAAGTGTTTATGTATTTTGGATCACAGGTAAGATTTTTGTAGATTTTATTTAGCTACTGAAGATGGAAGCTTAGCTTCCTAAAAACATATTTAGCTTTATTTTAATTTAAGTGTGGTTTCGGGATTTTTTATAATATTATTTTTATTTATTGTCAATTGAAAGGTATTATTGTTTGTGGATTAAAGGAAACTATTTGATTTCAAGTACGAACGAGCAAAGTTTATATAAATAATTTCTTTTTGTTTTATTAATTTTTGACTTGATAAGGTAGTAAAACAGTAAACAGTGCTTAAATAACAGTAAATTGTTTCAAAGCAAAATTTTTTTTTTGTAGAAAGTAAATAAAAAAATATAGAAAGTAAAAAGTTACCTAGGTCTAGGCGCCATTCGTCGTCGAGGCCGTAGAGGTTCAACTTGTTTAATTAAATAAGTTTTAACATCATGTTCACGTAAATATGGATCTCTTTCATGACCATTGCCTGGTTCCACTTCATACGCATCGTTCAAGCAATTTAAAGTTGCTTCCGATATATGAACTCTCCTAAAAAATACATATTTTTATTATCATTCTGAAATAAAACATCTTTTTTCTCTTGAGAATGATTGAGAGTGTTTACGAATGTTTCCAAATACGATTAAAAGAGATTATGTGAGCGATATCAAAAATGTGAATGAAGCAAAAGTAATTAAATATAATTTTTAACAAATAAGTATTATAATAGTTGAAGAAAACACAAATACATAAACAATTGTTACCTATATACATTGTATTTAAAGAATTATATAATGCAATGTGTCTCAAAAATTAGATATACAATTTAAGATCCGGATTATTCGTATCCAATTTTTTTCAAATATTGTCAGCACTAATATTTACTAAAAAGGTACATCAAAAATGATTTTAAATTGATGATAATTTCAAATAAAATAGTAAGTATGACATATATTTGAAATGCATGTTAATTTTATTTTTGGTATCTGGAGTATCTAATTTATAAGTTATAATCAATAATTTTATTTATCATCAAAATTGATATGCTGTATATTAAAAAAAAAACTAAAAGCTTTATTAAGCCTATTTTAATATGTTTCCATTAGATATGTTATGTGATTTGTTTGTATAAAGTGATTTATTGTAAATATTTTAATAAACTATCTATATAAAAATAAAATAAATGTACAATATTTCAATAAAAGTACAATATTTGTACAAAAATTATAACACATAAGGTGAGTTTTTTATATTTGATTATTTGAACTTTTACAATTTTAAAATAATTTGTACGTACATAAATTTCAATAAAAAATTATATTTTTTTGTTTTTGCGTTTTTACATATAATAAAAAGAAAGTGATTTCAACTCAAATACAATTAGTAAAGTTGTTAAATATATTTGTAAAATGATAATTTTTCATCTGTTGTTTCATCTAAATAAATTGATGATTTTTAATCTTCTAATCATATTCGATGAAACATCTAATTCAAAAGTGGATGATTACATTTAGTGTATTTATCAAACTTTTGATAAATTATAGGTAAATGTCACCAGTTAATTTTTATAATCTTGTAAATATGTATTACAATGCAATTAATTATTATTATTATTAAATATATAATTTGAATTTAATAAAAAAGCTATTTTTGAAAGAACAATGTAATATTTCATATATTATTATAATAACTGTATCAAGATTTACGAACAATGTAGTATTTAGTCTTTGAAGAAATGTATTTATTAAAAATGTATTTCAATTTTAACTTACCCTGGTTTTCCTCCAGATTCCAAGTGATTGGCCAACGTAACATCATAGGACCAAACATCAAATTGCCATTTTCTCAATCCCAAAACTCCGCATAAAACCGATCCAGAGTGTATACCAATTCGCATATTCAAATCAACCTGTAACAAAAGCACAAAATGACTGCCATATTATCCGCAAACGATTGCAAAAAAATCGTCGAAAACTGGTTAAAAATAAATGATTTCGAATTGCTAGACTACAAAATTGAATCGCTTTCCGGAACCCTAACAGGAATGATGGCATCTTATTACACGTTAACAATCCGAATTAAAGTTAACAACGAAACAAAAACGAAGAATTTCTTTTGTAAAAAAATGCAAATGTTTCATAAAGTTCAGGAGATTATGGGTCGCGATCAAGGTGCCTTTGAAAAAGAGGATTACATCTACAATTATCTAATTCCAGAATGCCGAAAAGAACTTCATTATCAAATCAATTACGCACCTGAATGTTATCTTGCTGTAAAACAGGATGTTTTAGTTTTTGAAAATCTTACCGATTTAGGTTATAAACAACCTGTAATTCAAAGACATGATTTAGATCATATCAAGATATGTTTAAAAGTTTTAGCCGAATTTCATGCTTCGTCAATTCTATTTGAAGAACATCAAAGTTTAAAAACTGGTAAACCCTACAGTTTATTTAAAGAAAATCCCGATATATTTAAAGATTCCCTATACAGGAAACAAGAGAATTATTTAGGTAGACATTGGTTTAAAAATGTTACTAGCACCTTGGCAAAATTACTAGATTATGTAACACCCGAAAAATTAACTAGAGATGAATTAAAACAAAAGTTTGCAAAACATTGCGAACGAATTTATGAAATAATTCAACCATCTCATACCTACAAAAATGTTATTTGCCATGGGGACATGTCAGTTGTGAATATTATGTTCAAATATGATGAACACAACAAACCCATAGATTGTAAAATTGTGGATTATCAAGCTTTAAGATATAATCCACCTGCTCATGATGTAATGAACTATCTTTATCTGGCAGCTAGCAGAGATTTCAGAAAATTGCACATGAATGATCTTCTAGAATATTATCATAGATGTTTGCATACAATTTTAGAAGAGCATATCGAAAATAAAGATAAGCATATTGTATTTGAATTCTTTCGAGAAAGTTGCGAATATATCAGACCACAGGCGTTAATACAAACTGCATGTTATAGTACAATGACGGCTCTGCATAAGAATCATCCACAAATATTAAAAGATCAGAAACTGTACAGGAGATATATCTATGAAGATCGTAGTTCCGAGAATATTGAATTTTATAAAATCGATGCAGATTTTAAAAGATTCGTCGATGAACTGATTCATGAATTTGAAGAACTATGATTTATTTTTATTTAGTTTAAAAGATTAGAAAATGATCTACTGTGGCGAAATTTAAATAAAAATAATATAATATCCCAAAACCATACTTAAATTAAAATAAAGCTAAATACGTATTTCGGAAGCTAAGCTTCCATCTTCAGTAGCTAAATAAAATGTACAATTTTTTTTTACATGTGATCCAAAGTACATAAACACTTAAGCACTTGCTGAAGATCTTGAAGAAGTGATCTTCAACAAATGCTTAAGTGTTTATGTACTTTGGATCACAGGTAAGATTTTTGTAGATTTTATTTAGCTACTAAAGATTGAAGCTTAGCTTCCGAAATACGTATTTAGCTTTATTTTAAGAAAATGGCTATTTATACATACGGTATGTATACGCAATAGGCTATTTATACATAAAGTATTTTTACGTAATTGGCTATTTAGGGTAGGTTAGGTTAGTAGGTTGGTTTAGGTTTTTTTTTTATTAAGTATAAATAGCAAATTGCGTATACATACCATATGTATAAATAGCCTCATCCTTATTTTAATTTAAGTGTGGTTTTGGGATTTTTTATAATATTATTTTTATTTATTTAGTTTGGAGAATTTGAAGGCAATAATGGATCATCATTTAATAAATATATAATTAATTTGAACGTTTCGATTATTAAATCTTGGACCAATAAATAAATTATATATTTTTTAAATGATCCCATATTGCCTTCAAACCTTCCAAACTAAAATTATATTCAAGGATCGATATAAATTTTTCACATCTTTAATTTGTTTAGTATTGTAAAAATATATTTCAAAGTAATGAGATCACATTTTGTCCTCGACTTACGATGTCGTCGTAACTCGATTCTAATATATCAAATATCTCATACAATGTTTTATTATAACGATTATAATTGTCTTAGAAACATAATAAACAAATGACAAACGGTCGAGGATTATCTCTATTGTTTTTTTTTTTTAATTAAAAAATAGTCTTTCAAAAAATCTGCCAGTTAAAGGTAAGAATACGGCCACAGATTTTTAGAAAACTATTTTTTTTAACTTGTAAAAAAAAATTAATACGAATACACACAAATAAATATTATTGAATATTTTATGTATATAGTTTTATTGAAAATTCCAACATCCAAATTTATAAATATGACAATAAATAAGAAATTATTATTTACATATTGTGTCTAGTATAATAATGAATATATCTATATCTATTCTTATTAATTATAATAATAATAAGATTATTATTGTCAACATGTAAAACATTCCATAAAATAATAAGTTTACTTAGATATTAATATTAGTCAATGAAAACTGCTCTAATGAAGAATTTTCTAAAATTATAATAAAAAAAAAAAGAATATATATTTAAATATAGAAATTAAAATTACTAAAACGGAAATACATGTGATACAAAATCATATTTTCAAAATAACGTCAATACATTTTATAGACAAACAAAACAAGGTGTCCTGTGGAAAGTTGTTGAAATTAATCTGCTACTATTTTCAAATATATGGATTAGTTTTCATCAATAAAATAAAATAATATATAAACATTTGATTGAATTTTATTTATACCAATTAAAAACTGCAAACTACTTTCTTTCCAACGTTATTTTTTTTTATTTGATAAAGACAACTGATTTTTTTTTTTTAAAAAAAAGATTGAAGCCAATAACAAACAAATAAGGCGATCAACATTCAGGATTGGACTGGCCCGCCGAAGCACCGGACTTTCCCCGGTGGGCCGTCATCATTATGGGCCGTGACCGGCAATTGTCAAAAATTTAAAACCGATCTCTGAGTTTTACAAAAATTTAAAAACAGATTATCTCAAAAACATTGATATTTATTGAATGACATTTATTAGTTAGATCCCAATAACTTTTCAAAATTAAAGTACATTTTAAACAGATTGCAAAAATTTTTCGGTCAGGATAATATTTTGGAAAAACTAGATAATGAAGATATCATTAAAAAAATTCCGAAAAAGTCATTTATTAAATCGTTTTTTAACTTAGATTTAAATAAAGAATTATATTTAATTTTATGTGTCTATAATTTATCTTTATTTTTCTGTAAATATAAAATATAAATATAAAAAAATAACGTATTTGAACAATTTTGGGATGAAAGATGGGCCTATCCATGCAACTTTTCCCGAGCCTAGTTTTTAATCTAGTCCAACCCTGATAACATTTGAAACAAATTTATATATTGTCGATCATTTTGATTATTCAAATAAGAACAGAATCTAGACGCAAGGTCACTCACTCCCTCCACTATTCTTTTAGCAAAGTAGATCTCACTGAACTGTCCAACATATGATTTAGTTACAAATTGAATAAGTACGCGACTGGATTTCGATAAGAAAATGTATTCTGATTACCAATTTAAATTATCCGATTGTAACGGCATTATTGCCAGTGACCTTCAAACAAATGATTTCGAAATTTTGGAATTTTCCGAAAAATCCGTCGACGATACAGTTATCGGAATAATGGGTGGTCATTATAAAATCTATATTAAAGTGAAATTTAACAATAAGATCAGTACGAGAAGTTATTTTGTCAAGCGAATGCGATCACCTCACGCTATTCAAACAGAGTTGATTAAGGCAACGGGTGCTTATAAAAAAGAACATTTTTCCTATATGACTTTAACGAAATTGTATGAGAAAAAATTAGGTTATGTTTGTGATTATATGGCAAAGTGTCGTTTCACTGTTGACAACGAACTATTTGTGTTTCAAGATGTGAGTGAATTGAGTTATAGTGTACAAAAAAATGTTGATTATTTACTAGACGAAAATCATCTTAAAGTTGCTTTGAAAGCCCTAGCGAAATTTCACGCTGGATCCATTATTTACGAAACTCAACAACGGAAGATTAAAGGCGAAGGATATAAAATCATTGATGACTATTCCGAATATTTTCTGGATTCGTTGTATCGCAAAGATCCGAATTATTTAGGAAATATATTTTACAAAACAGGTGCTGCATCTATTGTTGCTCTTATAGATGTAATACCACATTTTCACGATAAGAAACAGATCAAGCAAAGATTTCTGGAAGAAATGGATAGGGTATATGATTTAGTAAAACCATCGGATACATTTTTGAATGTTGTTTGTCATGGAGATTTATGGAATAGTAATATATCATTCAAATATGTCGATAATATTCCGGTACACTGTAAATTTTTAGATTTTCAAGCAATACGATACACAGTTCCCGCTCATGATTATTTATATTTAGTAAATACAAACGGTGTAGAATTCGATGGAAAGAGTAATGTTTTTTCGAAATATTATTACGATTCATTGCAGAATTATTTAAAAGAATTTAATATCGATTTAAATGCTTTAATGACGTACGAAGCATTTTTAGATAGTATAAATTATGTATTTCCGTTTGTTGTTGTGCAATCTGCCGGTTTTTCAACATTGTGTATTGTAAGATATGATCAGAATGTTGCAAATAACGAGGAATTATTTAAGAAATGTTTATATGACGATCGATCTGAGATTTGTGTAAAGGCTTATCAAGAAAATAAGGTCTTTAGGGAAATTATTGATGAATTAACAAAAGATGTACAAAAATTGTGAATTTTATTTATAAATAAAGTATTTTGTTGTGTTCTCAATTTTTTTTATATTTATTTCTTTCCTAAACAGTTTGTATAGTCTTTGCAAGTTAAGAATGGACAGTAGGAAATGGAAATAATTTATCTAATTAGTTTAAAATCTATATTGAAAGAAACATTAATTTTTATTATATATATATCATAATTTCAAAAAAATTTACTCTTTCGGCCGTTATTTTGTGAAATTTCATATTGAAATAAATTAATAAAACACTTTTTTAACTTTGATAATTTTACACTTTATTATACAAACGTGACTGCAGTTTCGCCAAACATTTTGACAATGCCAATGTTTGGCGAAACTGCAGTCATGTTTGTATAATAAAGTGTGAAATTATCAAAGTTAAAAAAGTGTTTTATTAATTTATATCATAATTTCATAATAAATACATTAACTAAAGTCAACTTTAAGCTGACCAAAAAACATCGTATTTAAATTCTACTATAACAATAATTACTGCTGCCAATAAAACGATGTTTCTTCACACATCTAATGGTAAAATTACTTTTTCTTGTCAATAAAAGAAAGCTTTTTGTCTGCTTAATGTCGACTTAAGTTTAAAACTGGCGGTTATTCCTTTAAACTAAAATATACCATAAACCATTCATTCTCAACTTGCGCACACTCTAATAAGATATTTATTTTATTTATTTAATTGTTAATTATATTGTAATGGAAAAATTTCATAATTGTTTATTTTCTGTCGTCAGGCTAATAGTTGATAAAAATATTTAAAAATAATAAGATTAAATATGTATATCGAAAGTATTACACTTTTAAAATAAACAAGTGTTTCTAAGAAATTGAAAATAATGCAATATTATAAATTAATTGTTCATATGTGATAAAATTTATATGTACATAATTAAATTAATTAAACAATATTGTATTTTAATATATAAAAATATTTTTCTAATATTCGAATCTACTGTCTTCAAAATTCTGTTACGAAATTTATCTCTAATAAATTAATTTTATATACATTAGATTATAAAGTATTAGATCAGTGACAAAATAAGTAATAATTATTGTAATATATTGTTATTTTTTCCAGTATTAAATTTATTTTTTTAAAGCACTTTTAGTTAAAAGTAGTAAAAATTTCAATATAAATTTTTGTTTATATTATTTATTAAATATAAACTAATTTTATTAATTAAATACTTCCTATTATATTTAACATTTTAAAATATAAATAATCCTAAAAACTCTTCTACTAATTTTTTTCAATAAATACTTTTATCTAAAAGAAGGTATGAATACGGACCAATGTTTTTAATAATTTGTTAAATTTTTGTTGTCTAAAAAATTACAAATAAAAATTTTCAAACATTCATTTTTATTCAGTTCTGTTCTATTCAGTTTTAAAAATGTATTGAACGTAAAATATTTTGTAATTATATTATATTTAGTAACCTCAAAAATAACTACATAATTTATAAACATAATATTATATTAGTTGTTAGAATATAAGATAAAACGAAAGGAAATGTTCAAATGCCGATAAAAAATTGTCCAGTTATTTCAGAAATTTTAAAACTATTATTATAAAAATGTAGTTTTGTTATTGAAACATAATTTTACTTTTTCATGTAAATGTTACTACTCTGTAATTGGAATTAATTTTCTATCGAGTAATAATAGGCCAAATTACTTTGAAACTTAAATGCCGAATCTAAATTATATGTTAAAAAAAATTAGATTTCAAAAAATTCGAAAACAGAAATATATATATTTGATAAAATATATAATATTTGAATTAAATAAACAACTTAAAAAATAAAAGTACTCGTAAGTATAAAAAAAAAAGATAAAAATTCTAATTTTAAGTACATAATAAAAACAACTGTTTTAGAATTTCTGTTCAATGATAAGAAAATTTCAAATCGTAGAGCTATGCATCTGATATATAGCCAAGTTAGTTACAATCAATTATTTCACAATCGAACATTAATTATTTGTACTATAAATAAACAAAAATGCAACACAATCATGGTATAAAACCATCATTACCAACTATAACATTGGACGAATGCAAAATAGTTATTGCAAAAAAATTCAATTCTTCAAATTACAAAATAGTGAATTTTAAACTCACAGGATTGGACGAAAGATTTGGTTTCTTGGGTGAACACCGTCGTTTGTTAATAACAATTGCTAGTGATAAACAAGTGAAGCAAGATATCAAATGTTTTGCGAAATTTCTACCCGATAATTCTGCACAAATTGATTTTGCCGTGAGCTGTGGTGCATTCAAAAAAGAGGTGTTTATTTACGAAGAACTAATACCGAAAATTCAAAATACTGAAATTGATTATTTAAACAGCTGTGTACCCGAATGTTATCTAACAAAAGAAAATCAAATTTTGGTGTTTGAAGATGTAACAAGTAGAGGATATCAACAATTGCCGAAATATGACTATTTTGATTATAATCATGTAATAATAACGTTAAAAACAATTGCTAAGCTGCACGCAAGTAGTTTGATATTTGAAGAAAATTTGTCAAAACAGTTGAAGAAAGAATACAGGTTACTTGATGATTATTCAGATTATTTTTACGAGACTTTTTACGTAGATAATAAAAATCACAAAGGTGGTCAAGGTTTATTTTCAGCTATAAAAGGATTAATAACAGGATTTCAATTATTTCCCGACATTATTTATCAAATATCACAAAAACAATTTGATAAAAATGTGACAAAAACTTGTAACGATATATTCGAGTTGGTAAAGCCTTCAAAGAGATACAGAAATGTCTTATGTCACGGTGATTTATGGTCAACAAATATTATGATGAAATATGAAAATAATCAACCTTGTGATGCCTTAATTCTTGATTTTCAAACTGCTAGATATTGTCCACCTGGACATGATTTCATGTCCTTTATCTACCTAACAACAACTAGAGAATTCCGTAAGGAACATTTTAAAAATCTTCAACAATTTTACTATGATGAATTACAGAACTTGGTTGAAAAACATGGACTAGTCTTGCAGAATTTGATATCGTTTGAAGAATTTGTTGAAAGTTGTAAAGAGCAGAAACAATTTGCTATTGTACAAACAGTGACTTATGTTCAATTGACGCATGTTAAGAACAATATGGTGCAGGAATTTGCGAATGACACTGCAAAATGGGAAACAGCTTTATATGAAGATCGAAGTATTATGGTTGTAGAAAATTGTAAGAAGGATCCAGAATATTGCCATGTTTTTAAAGAGGCGTTAAAGGATTTGAGAGATATTTGTGATGTACGAAAAATCTGGTAAATATTTGATATAATATACGTTTAAAATTATCCTTGTTTTAGATTGAATCAAAGAGATGATTGTGCAGTAAAAAAGAAGATAATTGAGGATGGATTTAAAACAAAATAATAATAAATAAGATGCTCAGTTTTTTTTTGTTTTGTTCTTTTTTAATTGAGAACTATGTTATATTGTTTTGAAAAAGTGATGTCATATTTATGTTGGTTATTAATTTAATTTATTATACAAAATAATTGGATATTAATAATAATGTAAACAGAAAAATCTATTAATTAATAACTAATAATCGAATGTTAAACATTATTTCAAATAAATAAAGTTTGAATGCACAAATACAAAGGCCCGTATTCTCACCTCTTTTATTTGTGAAAAAGTGCTTTTATTTTTCAGTTTAAAATAAATTTTTACTTCTAGCTCATATCAAATATGAGTATGGTATTTCTATTTTTGATATATTTATTTTTATATTTAATATTATAAAATTCAAATAAACTAAATAAAATTGCTTAATAAGTAATTTTACGCAAACGTCAAAAGAACTCTTGACAAAAATCACTTTTAAAAGTGAGTTGAGTTTGTTTGTCAGAAATTCTTTATTTATAGTATTTATATATTTTATAAAATTTTATTTAATGCTTATTAAATGTATTTTATTTTTAATATTTAAAAGTTTTTGCCATATCCTTATGAGTATATGGAGTGACTGCGTGTATATTAATAATAAAAAATAATTTTCATAATATTTCATTCTTATTAATTGTACTTTAGTATATTTCAAAGGTTAAAAAAAATTATGATTAAAGTTTTCGCAATTAAAAGATAAAAATATTTTCATGTTGCTCGTATTCCATCAATTGATCCAATTATTTCTATTAAATGTTAAAGACCTCATTTAGTTCATTAGAAGTTTTAAATTATGTAATTGGCGATGAATTGAATATTAGAAATGTTGAATGATCAATTAAAAGTAATTAAAATGATAGTACAAATAAATTGACTATTTAACTATGTAAAACATTTCAATAATGCGTAAGAGAGATATTATAAATAACTTTAGATATAAATTATTGAAAATATGATAAAAAAAAACAAACTTATTATAAATGATATAAATAATTATTTGTAAACAGTTTACTAGGAAAACAAAAACGACTTTTTAATTGAATATAAATATAATTTGTACTTAAACTAGTGTATCTTAAAACAATATAATAATAATAAAACAGATTTATTTTTAATATAACATATATACAAAATTAATTAAATTTAAAGATTATAATTTATATAAATCTTGAAACGTATTTTTAATTTTATTTCGAAAATCTTCATTTGTATCAAACAATTCTAAACATATACTAGCTTTATCTTCATACATAAATTCAGTAAACAATTTTTCATTTTTGTAATATTCCGGTTTAAAATCAATAACAAAAAATGTGGTAAAACACAAACGTTGTACAAGCATAGATGGCATAATATGGTCAATACTTGCCAAATAATCATTATATGTTAGATAATCATTAATATCTAACTGAAATTTTTCTAGATAATTCTTCAATGTTACATAATAATAATCACACAACTCTTCGCAATATTTAAACATTTTCGGATTGTGCATTCCAATATCATATATTAAATATAGTACATCATGTGCTGGAACAGTATACCGTATTCCTTGAAAATCTATAATTTTACAGTTTATCAACTCTTTATCATCACTATTATATTTGTAAAGTAAATTATTGCACCACAAATCGCCATGACAGATAACATTGTAAAATTTATCAGATGCCCCTACTAATTCATAAAATCTATCAGCTTCTTTCACGAATCTTTCTTTCAACGGAATATATTCAGGCATACGATCTATTAATGCTACCACAGCTTCTACTTGCGTCACGTAAAACTTATTGCCTAAATAATTATCATCTTTCCGATACAGGGCATCGTTAAAATATTCCGAAAATTCGTCGCTAAGTTTGTATTTCCTGCCTGAGAGTTTCGTCTGATTTGCTTCGTAAATAATGGAACTTGAATGAAATTTAGCGAGCACTTCCATTGCTAATTTTAACTGATCCACATCTAAACTATAATCTTTATTCGTATTGACTACATAGCCTTCCATTTCTAAATTTTCAAATACGAATAACTCGTCCGATTTGGTTAGGTAATACGGTGTTATAAAATCGCAAACATACTTCGGTTCGATTTCGGATAGATTCGTTAAAAAATCGTACATGAATTTTTCTTTTTTATAAGCACCTTGCACTTTAATCATTTCGTTTTGTATTTGAAACTGTTGTCGCATCAGTTTTAAGAAATAATTTCTAGTAACTGTTTTATTTTCAAAGTTTATCTGCAGTTTGATGTTATAATAACTTCCCATAATTCCATCTTTCGATAGTGTTGTTTCTTCTGCCTTCAACAGTTGAAAATCGGAATGTTTGAGATTGGTTTTTAATATCGTACAGTAATCACTATTGGTTAAGATTTGTTTGTGTTCTTTCGACATTTTCAAGAACGTAAAAACGCAATAAAATATTATTGTTTCACTTGTAAACCGAAATAAATATTAGTATGATTTAAACTTGTGCAACGCAGCGCAAGTTTTGAGAGGGGACTTTGTCCTTGAAGTGTGATGACAGAAAAACTAGCATAGCTACATTATGCTTGTTTGAGTCAATTATTTGATTATATATACCGGGCGTTCGTAAATATTGCATCCTTTTAAAACTGGTTTAATTAAACATTTAACATAATGGTTAATACTACAAGCACGCTTTTTAACTAATACAGATTTTAAGACAATGTGAATGCCTTAACACCAGGTTTACCAATTGAATTAAAAGACTCAAAAACCGAGCTAGTAGTACCAGTAAATAAATTTCGAAAATATTCTAATGATTTTCAATTTTTTTGAATGTTTTATATATATATATATATATATATATATATATATATATATATATATATATATATATATATATATTCAATTTTCTTTTGATATTTAACAAAGTAAAAAATCTTTCAGAACTTATATAAAATAAAACTGCTTTAGGTTCAAGTTCTATGTTTATTAGTTTCAGTAATGAAAACGAGTGTTGAGTTTCGTCGAAACGTCAATTATGAATAAATTTTAATACAAAACTTGAACCTAAAACAATTTTTTTTTTATATTTAAATTAACGTATAAATTTAAACAAGATATTCTTGCTAACTATTAACATACTTGTAGCGAAAATTAATTTATTTATTTATGATAATAGAAACAAATAATCTTTTGTTAGTTTTGTGAGTAGAATCTGTACTTTGAACATAATAATTATTAAATATACTGTTAGATAAATAATATACTAATATACCAGGTACCCATAAATAATGGGCTACTTTTGATCACTTAATTTTAAACGGAAAAACATTATTAGAGATGTGGAGTAGTTATATAACAGAATTGGATTTTTTTTATGCAAATTTGTTTTATTTTTTATACATAAAATTTTCCAGTTGTATATGTACATACTTTTTTATTTATAAGAAGTCTCATGAATGTGAATGAAACAAAATTTGTGTTTCTGGATAAAAATGTTTGGTAGAAACTAATAAATGAAAAAAGTTTATGTATGTAAATAAATATAAATAGAGCAATTCTGAAATACATGTCATTTAAGTTTAAATTAAAGATTTCACACATAAAATAATGACAAGAATTATTAAAATTTACTTAAAGTTCTTTAAATTTACAGATATAAGCTAAATTGAATGAACAGAATACCACCACAAATTTGATAAATCATTTATTTTAAGAAAATTATAATTTATACAAATCTGTAAAAGCATTTTTAATTTTACTTCTAAATTTTTCATTATTATCAAACAATTCTAAACACACACTTGTTTTATCTTCATACATATATTTCGTAAACAATTCTTCATTTTCGAAATATTCCGGTTTAAAATCAATAGCAATAAATGTTGCAGAACACAATCGTTGTACATACATAGATGGTAAAATATAATCAATACTTGTCAAAAAATCATCGTAAGTTATGTAATCATTAATATCTATCTCAAATTGTCCTAGATACTTTTTCAATGTTACATAATAATAATCTCGTAGTTCTTCAGAATATTTCGATATATTTGGATTGTGTCTTCCGACAATATAAATTAAATAAAGCACATCGTGAGCGGGAACTGTGTAGCGAATCCCTTGAAAATCTATAATTTTACAACTTATCGCTACGTTATCATTATATTTGTAAAGTAAATTATTGCACCACAAATCACCGTGACAGATGACATTGTAAAATTTATCGGACGCTTTGACCAATTCATAAAGTCTGTCGGCTTCTTTTAAAAATATTTCTTTCAATGCAGAAAACTCGGGAATTCGATCTATTAGTGCTACTACAGCTTCTATTTGTGTCACATAAAACTTATTACCCAAATAATTATCATCTTTCCGATACAAAAAATCGTCAAAATATTCCGAAAACTCGTCGGTAAGTTTGTATTTCTTCCCGGAGATTTTCGATTGTTTTACTTCGTAAATAATAGAACTGGAATGAAACTTAGCAAGCACCTCCATTGCTAATTTAAACTGAGCTAAATCTAAGCTATAATCTTCGTTCGTATTAACTTTATATCCATCAGCTTCCAAATTTTCAAATACGAATAACTCATCTGGTTTGGTTAGATAATACGGCGTTATAAAATCACAAATATACCTTGATTCTATTTCGGATAATTTCGTTAAAAAATCGTAGGTGAATTTTTCTTTTTTGTAAGCGCCTTGCAATTTAATAAATTCCTTTTGTACTTGAAATTGTTGTTCCATAAATTTTAGAAAATAATTCTTAACAATTTTTTTATTTTGCACTTGTATTTCTAGTCTGATGTTATAATAACTACCCATAATTCCATCTTTTGCCAGAGATGTTTCTTCTGCCTTCAACAATTGAAAATCGGAATGTTTGAGATGGTTTTTTATTATTGTAGAGTAATCACTATTGGTTAAAATTTGATTTTGCGCGGTTGACATTTTAAATGATGTAAATACAATATTCTTACACTTATAAACAGAAGTGAATATTAAAATTATATAAAGTTGTGCAAGTCTGAAGTACAGAATTTATCTTTGAGTGTTTTGAGTAAATTATCTGATTATTTAACGGGTGTCCAAAAACATTGAACCACTTAAAAATTGTTTTAATTTTTAAATTAAACACAAGAGTTTTCGAATTTTATAATAAATTTACTTGTGTATAAAATTTATTTTACTTGTTTGATATTTTCACAAATTTATATACTTTTAATATTGTTAATAAACTGAAGCAATTGTCATATTTATATAAAATTGATTACAGAGATAAGTAATCTATCGTTAGTTTTGTAAATCTATTCTAAAAATACAACATCTATTAGATAATCTATTAGATAAATATTGTACTAGTATACCGAATGCTCGAAAATAAATAGACAACTAAAAAATATCTAAAACACTGATTTATAAGAAAAATTTAAACAAATAAAATGACAAAAATGTAAGATGCTTTATATTTTTTATAATAATTTTTATTCAAGAAACAATTAATTATTTTTTACCATTAGAGTATAAATTGAAAACTTGTGAAATACATTTAGTAAAATTTAAATAATCAATAAATAAATATTAAAAAAATAATAATTTAAAATTTGATAAAATATATTGGTTGATATTACGATATTAGGACTAAATAAATGAATTAAAACAGTAGAACCAGCCATTTTTATTTTAGAAAAATTATAATTTATACAAATCTTTAAAAGCATTTTTAATATCACTTCTAAATTCCTCATTATGATCAAACAAATCTAAACAAATACTAGCTTTATCTTCATACATAAACTTATTAAATTTTTCTTCATTTGTCTGATATTCAGGTGCAAACTTAAATACAAAAAATATTACAGAACATAATCTTTGCACAAGTATACAAGGTAAAACATAATCAATACTTGCCAAAAAATCATCGTAAGTTATATAATCATTAATATCTAAATCAAATTTTCGCAAATAATTCTTTAATGTTACATAATAATAATCGTACAATTCTTGACAGTATTCAAACATTTTTACATTGTACATTGCAGTAGCACAAATCAAAAAAAGTATATCATGAGCTGGTACCGTATATCGAATCGCTTGAAAATCTATAATTTTACAACTTATCGCTTCGTTATCATTATATTTGTAAAGTAAATTATTGCACCACAAATCACCATGACACATAACATTGTAAAACTTATCAGACGCCTTTACAAGATCGTAAACTCTTTCGGATTGCTTCAAAAATGTTTCTTTCAATAAGGCATATTCAGGAATCCGATCTATTAGCGCCACTACAGCTTCAACTGCTGTCACATAAAATTTTTTCCCCAAATAGTTATCATCTTTTCGATACAGAGACTCGTAGAAATATTCCGAAAATTCGTCAGTAAGTTTGTATTTGTTCCCAGTGATTTTCGTCTGTTTTGCTTCATAGATGATAGAACTGGAATGAAATTTAGCAAGTACTTCCATTGCCAGCTTTAACTGATTCAAATCCAAAGAAAAATCCGTGTTTTTGTTAACTATGTATTCTTTGTTTTCTAAATTTTCAAATACGAATAATTCATCCGATTTGGTTAGGTAATACGGTGATATAAAATCACAAATATATCTCGGATCTTGTTCCGATAATTTCGTTAAAAAATCGTAAGTAAATTTTTCTTTTTGATAAGCACCTTGCACTTTAATCATTTCGTTTTGTATTTTAAATTGTTGTCGTAGTAATTTTAAGAAATAATTTTTAATTATTGTTTCATTTTGTACTTTTATTTCAAGTCTAAGATTAAAATAACTTCCCATAACGCCTTCTTTTGATAAAGATGTTTCTTCTGCCTTCAACAGTTGATAATCGGAATGTTGGAGATCGTTCTTTATTATTGTATAATAATCACTATTAGTTAAGATTTGTGTGTCTTCTCTGGACATTTTTCAATAATTTGATAAACGTAAATTATTTTATAATAAGAGACTGACTGTTGATGTATGTGTTAGTAACAGATATCGTTATAAAATAATTGTTATTAGAAACACATCACCTTTTTGATAGATTTTTTGAGTGGAATCTAAACTTTGATTCATAAGTAAGTTTTCAGATAAAAATAAATTGATATACCGTGTGATCGTAAGTAAGAAATCAATAAAAATATTTTTTCGATTCATTTATTTATATATTTAAGAATAATATTATACTCGTAATTGTTATACAGGGTGTAACAGAAAAACTATTCCTCATTTTCAGAAATAATAGAGTGCACTTAGAGAAACATTTTTTTATTAAAAAACTAGTGTCCGGAAAATTTTTTTTTCTTTTTTTTTTTTTTCGGCAGTCGATTGTACATCGTTACAACTTGTGTATCGAAAATGGTGGTCGTAACTTCGAACAATTTTTATAAAGTTTAATGCGCTATTATTTCTAATAAAATGTTCCTTAACTTAACTACTCTTTGATGTTTTGATTAAGATTGTTTTTAACGATATCTAGTGTATCTTGGCACCGAGAAATTTCCGGACACTAGTTTATTAATAAAAATGTTTCTCTAAGTGCACTCTATCATTTCTGAAAATTAGGAATAGTTATTCTGTTACACCCTGTATAATGAGTTCTGAAAGATTTGTTACTACTACAAAACTAAATGTTTTTATTTATTATCTTTGATATTATAAGTAATCTAAGGCGTTCAAAACAAAATTTCAAATCTTTTTTGTATAGTTTAAAATTAAAAGAAAAAAATCTGTTTTACATACTGCGGTTCACAGACGCCCGGCATTTATAACCTAATTATGTATTTATACTAAACATAAGAGTCATCACACTCAAGGCTAAATCCCCCTCTCAAATTTTTGCAGAACATTATGTTTAAATCTACTATTATATTTACTAATTTCAATATTCTCTCTCGTGTTAACAAGTACAAATTCAGTAAAAATATTCTATTTACATTCTTTAAAATGTCGAACAAACAAGAAACAATTTTAACAAACAGTGATTATTGTACGATAATAAAAAACGATCTCCAACATTCCGATTTTCAACTGTTAAAGGCTGAAGAAAAATCTCTAGCGAAAGATGGCATTATGGGAAGTTATTATAACATCAAACTGGAAATACAATTGGAAAATAAAACAATTGTTAAAAACTATTTTCTAAAATTTATGCGACAACAGTTTCCAATACAAAGCGAAATGATTCAAGTGCAAGGTGCTTATAAAAAAGAAAAATTCACCTATGATTTTTTAACAAAACTATCCGCGTTAGAACCAAGGTATGTTTGTGATTTTATATCATCATATCATCTAACAAAACCAGACGAATTATTCGTATTTAATAATTTAGAATTGGAAGGCTATACAGCTAATAGAACCAACGATTTTTATCTAAACACCGAACAATTAAAGTTAGGAATGGAGGTACTAGCTAAATTTCACGCAAGCTCCATCATCTACAAAAGCAAACAATCAAAAATCTTAGGACGAAACTACGAACTTAGCGACGAGTTTTCGGAATATTTCTACGATTCCTTGTATCGGAAGGATGACAATTATTTGGGGAATAAGTTTTACGTGTCATCCGTAAAAGCTGTAGCAGCGTTAATAGATCGAATACCCGAATTTACCACGTTGAAAGAAGTATTTTTAAAACAAGCTGATAGAGTTTATGATCTGGTTAAGGCGTCTGACAGATTTTATAATGTTATTTGTCACGGTGATATGTGGGTCAGTAATCTGCTTTATAAATATAATAATAGCGATAAAGTTATAGATTGTAAAATGATCGATTTTCAAGCAATTCGTTACACTTGTCCAGCCCACGATGTACTATATTTGATTTATGGGAGTGCATTTTCAAATCAAGGTATTTTGGAATCGAGTAAAGAATTATCTGATTATTATTATGATACGTTGAAAAATTATCTAGAAAAATTCGATTTAGATATTAATGATTACATAACTTATAAAGAATTTTGGGCAAGTATTGAATATATTTTACCGTATGCACTTGTACAGAGATTATGTTTTGCAACATTTTATGTATTTGGGTTTGCACCTGAATATCAAACAAATGAAGAATTGTTTACAAAATTTATGTACGAAGATAAGACAAGCATCTTTTTGGAAACATACGATAAAACTGAAACATTTCGAAATTTAGTTAAGAATGTTTTTAAAGATCTATATAAATTATAATTTTCGTATTACATACCACGTCATGTACCCAAAAGGGTGGCCCACAAACACTTTCCACTATCTCGATATTAGTTTTCTCCAAACATTCCTATCCAGACAAACAACTCTACATTCATACTGGAAACTTTCACTCACACAAGCCATTCTCAATCATACCACTTTATTTCCTCATTCACATATATTCTTTTAATCGTTCATTAGACATTTGTTCAAGATGACCGAACCATCTTAACTGACTAATACCAATTTTTGTAACAACATTTTTTTCAATTTTTATATTAATGTATAGATAGATTTTTATTTTGTTTTTTTAGTACAGTAAAACTTTATAATTTATCGTTTTTAAAGAAGATAGAAAATATAGATTACGTTACGAGAAGAAGTATAAATAAATGAATGATGCATTAAAATATGATTGTAGATAAATTTAGATTATTTCTGATATGATAAATAAGTAAGATTTGAAAGCACCATATTGAGATTTAATTACAATTGCAAAAAATCGCGCTAATTATGGAATTATGTAAATATGTTACAATTAATTAAACCAGAGTTTCTAAACAAGATCTGTATATTTATAAAAATGAATGTTATTATTTTTACATATATTTTAGAAGATCTGATATTTTAAATATTTTTTTTTATAGTAAAAATAGTAAGAATATATAAATTTTTTTTGTATCATATTTCGTCACCTGATGATGGCCTAACAAGCCGAAATGTACATTGTATAAGTTAAATAAATAAATTTTGAAACAAAAAACCAAAAGTCGTGTGTTTATTTTTATTTTTAATAATGTTTCAACAAGTGCCTACAGCCGTGTCTATCCAAATTATTATTTTATTAGTATTATTATACAAAATATGTACTAAGTCTCATTATTTTTATTATTTATTATTACAGATATTAATATGCAAGCTGTAATTTTACATAATTTACATTTAAAAATATGTTTCAGCAAGAACCGACTACAAACTCAATCTCAAATATTATTTTATACTTTTTAGTCCGTGTTAAAAACGTGGTATATTATTATTTTTTTTAATTTTAATAATTTCTGTTGAAGATGTACTTTGGGTACATCTCAAAACTTCGATTATTAATAAAAATGAATACAGAACTAGAATCTAAAGCCGTTTTATTTTAATATGATGAGTTCAAAAAGCTTTTTTACTATGTTAAAATATACTGCAAAAAAGCTATGTTTAAATTCTGTAAAAAAAATATGTTTCATTAAAAACCGACCTAGAACTTTTATTAAAATATATTATCTTAATTTAGCAAATGATAAACAAAATTTTCAATTAAATTATTGTTTATTAATGACCTTGTACTTATTTTTTTTTTTACAAAAGTTACTATTAAAAATTCGAAAAACAATTAAGTAGTAAATAAAATAAAAACCGAAATAAATTTTTTCATTGTTTTAAATATGATAAATTATAATGTTATAATTTAAATTTAATTCCAATTTTTAAACTTAAAACTATGAATAATATCTATAAATCTTTCACATATCCAATGTGATTTATATGAAGGCAAAATAAATATTTTAATAATTTATACGCCGTTTTTGTTTGTCTAAATATAAAATATGCTAATTCACTATTTGAATGAGTTTTAGTCATTAGTTTTATTACAAAAACAAAACGATAATAAATGTGTTAAAAAATATTATATTTAAGTAAATATTGCATCATTGCAAATGATAAAACTAATCCTATAAATTATTAATTATGGTTGAAATAAAAGAGACACGATTAATAAAAGATATTAATAGTTTTTTATTAGATTTTATAAAAGTGATATTGATTAAATTATCTTTATAATGTTTTATTTTGTGATATAAATAATGTAATAAATAAATAATAAAATAGAATAAATATGTTTATTAGTAATTTTAAATAATTTTATCCTCATTTATTTAAAAATTTATTATTAAATGAGTCGTTTAATGAAACAGGTCATGTAAGTCAATAGGTTTGTTCGATTGACTGACTGTTTTGCGTTTTAATGCAAAACGCCGCCGTAAATGCTATTTACACATTATAAAAAAAATTGATTAATTATAAAATACTATGTAAGTAAAATTGAAATTAATTTTGTTAATTTTTCCTGATGATGACGTACGTAGAGTACGTCGAAACGTCAATTTTTGATTAAAATTAATACAGAACTAAATCCTAAAACCTTTCAATTTTAATATAATGAGTTTTGAAAGATTTTTTACTATGTTATTAAATTTATTACAGCTAAATAATAGCCTACTACCAAAGCGCTGAAGAATAAAGCCATTTCAGCACTTTTAATTATTTATTTATTATTGATAAGGTAACAGATTTCGAGAACTAAATGAATTTGATAACAAGAGTGACGTGACTTAAGAGTTGAAGAACAGAATGTGATCTCATAAACACAATATTAAAATATAAAATAAATATAATAATATAGATAATATTCTAAGAACAAAAATAATAAAATATTGAGATATACATATTTGATATTTGATAATTTTATAATTAATTTTATACAATTAATATTATTCATTCTGAACTACTAGTTTGTAAATACGCAATGAAAATTGGTTAAAAAACAATAAAGTTAATAAAGCCGACAACTGCGAAAATTAAAATAAATTGCGGAAAGTGGCTATTTATACATTCGCAATTGGCTATTTATACATACAGTATTTTTACGTAATTGGCTATTTAGGGTAAGTTAGGTTAGTAGGTTGGTTTAGGTTTTTTTTTCTTGTTAGTATGTATAAATAGCCAATTGCGTATACATACCGTATGTATAAATAGCCTCATCCTAAATTGCGTTGCTTTTCCATAAGTTAGTAAGTATAGTAGTTTGCTTGGGAATCACTAATTCTGCGCTAAATAATCACTAATTTCGTGATAACTAGAAAAGTCTAAATGAGCATTAAAGTTTAATAAATTTGATTAATTTTATTCTTTTAACTAACAAATGCATATCTAAAAATTCCCAATAATTTATTCAATCTGTATAGTACTAGAAATGCATTGATATTAATGTACTTAAATGACGTAATAAGAATGCAATTCTCCTCAATCTATCTTTGTTCAATTACAGTTACACTCTGTCTAAACATTAATCTAAACTAAAAAAGGACAACAAGATAAATAATCCAAACGTATATCGTATAAATATAACTATTAGATTGTACGTTTTCGTTAAAGTGTCAACTTGTAATATTAAATTATACGAACCAGTGTACGAATATGGAAAATAACAATCTACCAAAACCACATATAACCAAACAACAATGCGAAATAATAGTACGAGAAAAATTGAAAATCTCCGATTACAAAACAATTGATATGCAACTAACGAATTTAGAAGAAAAATGCGGATTTCTCGGCGAACACTGTCGACTAAAAATCATAGTAAGCTATGAAGATAATAAAATGGATACGACTATTAATTGTTTCGCTAAATTCATGCCAAATACTCAAGCACAATATGATTTTGTAAAAATAACTGGCGCATTTACCAAAGAAGTTTTTATCTACGAAGAATTATTTCCCAGAATTCAGCAATGTGGAATAAATCTTTTAAATGATTGTGTACCAAAATGTTACCTACTACAACCCGACTATATGATTATTTTTGAAGATATAATTAAACGTGACTTTAAAACGCATTCCAAATACAAAACCATTGATTATAATCAAGTATTAGTTGTTTTAAAAGCGATGGCGAAACTACACGCAAGCAGTTTGATATTTGAAGAAAAAATTACAGAAGCAGATAATAAAACCTATCGATTAATTGACGAATATCGGAATAATTTCTATGAAACTTTCTACGTGGATAAACCGCATCATAAAGGTGGACAAGGTGTTTATGCTTGCATTAAAGGCCTACAAGCCGAAGCAGATATGTTTTTGAATAAAAGTGACGAAACTAATCAGTTTAAAAAATGGATCGAAACAGCTTGTTTAGATTTATTCGATTTAGTAAAACCGTCGAAAAAATATCGTAATGTTCTCTGTCACGGTGATCTATGGGCGACAAACTTTATGACACGTTTCGATCATACCAAACCAATTGAGTCAATATTATTGGATTTTCAAACTGTACGTTATGCACCGCCAAGTCATGACTTCATGTCGTTTATCTTTTTAACAACATCGCGAAAATTCCGCAACACACATCTTAAAAATCTACAAGATATTTTCTACAATGAAATACAAATACTGTTAATGCAGTACGGGTATGTTTTAGAAGATTTATTTACATTTGAAGAATTTTTGCAGAGTTGTGACGAGCAGAAACGGTTTGCAGTTGTACAGGTAGCTACTTATTCACAGCTGACACAAATTAAAAATGAGTTTATTGTTGATTTTGTGCAAGATAATGACAAGTGGGATAAGGCATTGTATGTAGATCGTAGTGAAATGGTTATTTTAAATTGTAAACGTGATCCAGAGTACGAAGAAATTTTGAAAAGTACCTTACAAGATATGAAAGATGTGTTTGATGAATTTACCAAGAATATTTAATAGTTATTATATAGAAATAATAGTAATTATATAGGATGAGGCTATTTATACATACGGTATGTATACGCAATTGGCTATTTATACATACTAAAAAAAAAAAAAACCTAAAACCTAAACTAACCTACTAAACTAAACTAAACTAAACTAAACTAACCTAACCTAACCTAACCTACCCTAAATAGTCAATTACGTAAAAATACTGTATGTATAAATAGCCAATTGCGTATACATACCGTATGTATAAATAACCACTTTCAATTATATATCAAAGTTTTAGATATTTTTTTATAACCGAGCTATATTATTTATCGAGTGAAATGAGAGTGCAAAGCCATAAAAGTTTTTATATTATTTTTTCACTATTAGTATTATTCAACTATTTTTTTATTAATAATAAAGTTTAAAGAAAACATAAAAATGTCTGGTTTTAAAATTTAAATAAAAGCGGAAAACAAGTAAAATTTGAAACTGTTATTTTGGAAAATAAAATAGTCCTATTTGCATTGTGCATTTATACTTTTGTTAATAACAATAGATGACATAGATATCAATTGTTTTTATTATTTGCTATATAAAATAAAATGTTATTAAATAATTTCTTGAATAAAAAACAAAATAAATAATAATAAAGAAGAGTGTAAGGGATTTGATGCTGAATATTAAACCATCAATTAAAGACATTTTCTGAACAGTGTAGTTTTTTGGCTTTTATTGATTTTTAATAAACCCTTACACTTAATCATAATTTTAATTTAAATAAATAATATTATATTCTAAAGCTAGTAGTGAAAAAAATAAAATATATATTTAAACGACATTTGTATAAATTATTAATAGTTTTATTTTGTTTTTGAATTGACAGTTATATTTACTTATGTTATTTTGAAAACATGATTATATATTATGAGAAAAAATATAGACTGTTTTCTTAAATAAGTTTTTTAGATTACATATTTATTAGAAACAGTAGCGCTATTATAATTTTATCAGTTCGAATTATCGTAGTTTTTTATTTGAAATTTCATATTTAAATCTGTCTGTCGAAATAGTTAATTTTTTAAAGTAAGAAAAAAAAAAAACCTTTCGAAAATTATAAAATTTTTACAGAACTAAAACCTAAAAAGCAAGCTTTATTTGTTAATCTTTTATTTATTGAAGTTTATTTACAATTTATTTTTATAAATGTGTAAGCTATAGAATTTAATGTAAATAAAAATATTATTGTATTATTCGTAGCTTATAAAAAAAACCGCAATTTATACATTTTATATTTTTTTAATTCTAACTTTTATAGAATTGTCCAATAAACAATTTGTATTTTCATTGTCTCTATAGAAAGATAACAAAAGCGAGAAAGAAATACGAAACGAAATAAATAATAAAACACAAATAACTTGCAAAAATATCATATAATATTTATTAAAAATTAGTTACTACAGTTTCAACCGTTAGGTCATCTTCAGACTAAAATTGAGTGACTGACAAAATATTTGTTGACATTAAATATATACACTAAAATTACCTGTGTTTTATTATTTATTAGGTGCATATTATATTTATGTTTTATTGTTATAGAAATAAATTTTATTTTATTTGTTAATATGTGTGCAAATTCATTTCTTACATACCTTAAAAAAAAACAAAAAATCTAATAATTTATTAATGTGATTTACCTATATTCTGAATCAGTTTATATATAAAATTTGTCATTTCATTTATGGGGAATCCCCCAATTTATCACTATTTTGCAAATTTAATAATAAAACTGTGTTTACAAAACAATATTTTGAAAGATAAATATTCAAGGTAAGTAATAAATATCTTAATCAATTATATATCTTATAAACATTAGTTTTTCTTTAAATCATGCCACATATACCTATCAAGATGTGGCACAAACTCTTTATATTTATGTAGAAGTTAGTTTCCACCAATTCCAGACGTAAATAATAAAATCGGATTATAACATAATAAAAAAAATCTTTTAGATCTCATTTTATTAAAATAAAAAGGCTTTAGAATTTAGTTGTATATTAAGTTAATTAAAAATTTACGTTTCGACATACTCTACGTTCATTACCATCAGAAAAATGATACAAATGACATATACAATAAATATTTATTTATTTTAATATCTGATTATATTAATAATCCTTTTATCAGCATATTGATACCAAAAAAATATTCTAATCAATTAAATTGATGCATTTTATAATTATAGATAAAATTTTAGTAAATAAATAAAATAAATTTTTTGCTCTATCGTTTTAAGTGTTATACAAATATTTTTGTAGCTAATTTATTGTAATTAGTAATAATTAAATTGACAATTATGATTTATAGTTATCATTAGATTTTTATTTAGAACTATCATAAGTGGTTCTGTCTGCCATCTATTACGACGTTCAAATACTATAAACGTGTTTCGCGTTTTACAAGGTTATATAATATGATTACTTAATTAAAAAAATACATATTATTATAATTAATTAAACAGCATAAAAACATCTATAAAAAAAAATAATATTTTACACACAACGCAACAAACATAAATATATTTATTTATTAAAAGATAAACAAATTAAATATTATAATTATTTAAAACATCTTTAACTTCTAACAATATCTCATCCATCCACTTCTTAAAATCAGAACCATCGTAATATAAATCTTTAACAGCTGTGCGATCAATAAAAGTATACTCTTGAAATTTTTTCGGATCTGCACTCAATTTCGTCAAATATTCTGGTCCAGCTTTTTGCAACGTATAATAATAAGCAGCTTCAACTTTTACACAAGGAAGCACATAATTTAAACTCTCTTCAAACTGTTTTTCCGTGTAAATCTCATCAGGATTTACACCACCTGCACTAAGTTCATTTCGGAAATGTTTATAATAAAACGATACAAGCTCATCGAAATATTTCCGTCTCATTTCGGCCGATGTAACTTGATAAATAAACTTAAGAATATCATGGGCGGGCAGATAGTACTTCACAAATTGAAAATCAACAAATTTGCACTGTACGGAAAGATTATTTTCGCATTTAAATAAAGCGTTTTTCAACCACATATCACTATGACAAACAACATTACGAAATTTCGTTGACGGTTTAAATAATTCGCAACAAACTTCGGCTAATTTCGAAAATTTCGCCTTAAAATCTTCTCGGCTTGACACATCTGGAATCATTGCATCGATAATTGCATTGATGCATTTCCTTGACGTTTCACACCAACGATATCCCATATAATTGTCATTTTTTACAAATAATGGTTCATGTAGTAATTCACCGAATTCATCTATTAAACGATAAGTTTTTCCCAACTCTGACGATTTTTTTTCTTCGTAAATAATACTAGTTGTGTGCAAATGAGCGAAACACTTCAAAATCGATTTAATATGATTTAATTCCATGGCAATTACAGGTTTATAATCATAGCAATATTCCAGTACAAGTGTTTCATTGTTTTTCGAAAAATAACATTTCGGCGCAATAGATTCATTGAAGTTAACACAGTATTTGTTAAATTCCGGTACTAGAATTTCGTAGAAAAATACTTCCCTTTCGAATGTTCGAACATCTAAGCAAAATTTGTAGGTCAAATCTAATGATTTTGGTTGCGTTTTAACAAAAAATGTTTGTGTTAAATTTGCACTGTTGTTTTCTTGATAATCAATAGTTATTAAAAAATGTTCGCCGAGAAATCCCTCAAAATTATCGGATAACGGATGTATTTTATAATTCAGTAATTGAAAATCACTAGTACTTAAGTATTTATTTAAAATTGTTTTACAATTTTCTTCTGATATATGCTTATCCATGTTACTCACGCTTACTAACTCAAATAGAAATAAAGTATGAAGTGAAAGTTGTTATATATATAATATAGTATTCATAATTATACCGAGGAACTTAAAAATAGTATAATATGACCTTCACATTATTTTGTATAAAAAACACTTTTCAAACACTCTGTGTATGAATTTTTATTATATATATTTTATATTTATTTTATATATACCGGGTGTTCGTTCCTCGTTCGTTAAGTTCGTATGGGCGTTTAACATGAAATTTTGATAAATTGCGATATACTACTTTCTCGAGTAAAATTTGGAAAAATACAAAACTTTTTGATAGAGAATAAAAAGTTCGACAATTTGGTTTTAGTTTCAATTTGCTAGCATGTGCCGTTTGGGCGATAGACATTTTTTTTGATTTTTTTGTTTTTATTTTTTTTTCTCAAAACTATGAGGTCTAGGAAAATAAGCATGATATGGGAAAATGCGGAATAATGAGTGCGATAATTGAGTGAAGAAACCATTATTCTAGGATGCATAGTTTAGTAGAAAAAATTAAAAACTGAATTTTTGAGAATTTGACAAGGGAATAATTGGATTTTTTTCAAAATAAGACTTTTTTCAAAATTTGCTCAAAAAAATCTGAAAAAATTCAGTAAAATAGAGAAAAAATTTAGCTATATAATAGCTAAGTAACTTTTTAACAAAACAAACAAAAACAAATTTCATTTAAAATTTGGCTTCCTTTAATTAAAAATTTATAAATTTTATAATCTAGTTACTTGCATTTTATTATCTACAATCATATATTTTGAAATATAGCGCGCAAATCTGTTATAAGTTCATAAAGTATTAACTTATATTGTTCGTTTTTCTTAGAAAGTTTCTTTATAAAATCACTTCTATCTACAAACAATGCTTTAGTACAATTTACGTCATCTTGAAATAATTCTGCCATTTCTTCTGATGGTGCGATAACAAACGGACAAAGCATCAGTGCATCCAAGACTGCAAACTGTTTATAATATTCACAGCTTTCCAAAAATTCTTCACGAGATAGAATTCCATCGACATTATAACCATATTTCTGTAGACATTTCTGCAATTCTTTATAATAGATTTCGATTAATTTATTTGTGTAATTTGTTCTAAAACTTTTGCTAGATGTTATGTACAATAAAGCCATTAAATCAGCAGCTGGTGGTATTAATTTTACACATTGAAAATCCACTAATTTTGACTCAACAGGTTTATTATCAATATATTTAATTAAAATATTACTAGCCCACATATCCCCATGACATATAACATTACGATATTTTTTAGACGGTTCGCAAAATCTGTACATTAATACATTGTACAAATTTTCCGCTTTCTTTCCCAAAATGTAATCATCTTCTTTTGAAGAATTATTTGGGAACATATCAATTAATGTTTGAACACCTTTAATAACAGATCCAATTGCAGGTTTACCAACATGATTGGGAACATTAATAAAAGTAACTTCTGGTAAATATTTTGAAAATTCTTCATGAATTCGAAATGTCCTTTCAAGTTTGCTGGATATTTTTTCTTCGAAGATGAAACTGGATGCATGAAATCTTGCTAAAGTTTTGATAATAACAGAAGCATGATCAAAATCTAAAGATTTGTTTTTATCTAGAGTTTGAAAACCGAAATTGTTTAAATTTTCAAATACTAATATATCGTTATTACGAGTCAAATAACATCTTGGCACGCAATTTTTGATTTCCTCAACTTCAAAATCGTTCATTGCTTTGAAAATATTTTCATAAATAAATACTTCGTTGTCAAATGCGTTTGATTTTATTGTGTACTCTTTGAATTTATGTTCAGGAAGTGATTTCGCAAAAAAATTGTAGTTTTCTATTTGATCATTTCGTTTAATCGTAATGTTTAGTTTTTTATGAGATCCTAAAAAACCCTCCTGTTTATCCAACAATTTTAGTTCATATTTAATTAATTGGTAATCAGTTGTATTTAATTTATTTTTCATGATTACGTAACAGTCTTCATCGGAAAATCCATCATACATAATTAAATTTTTAATCTCATATATAATTTCATCGGTCCATTTCTTGAAGTATGTGCCTTCCTTGTAGAAATCTTTAAGTACGAAACTTCGATCACCAAATGCATATATTTTATAAAGTTCTTTGTCTTCCATTAATTTTTGTAAATATTCGGGGCCAGTTTTCTGAAACGAATGATACACAGATGCTTCAACTTTTGTATAAGGGAGTATATATTTCATACTGGCTTTAAATTGATTCTTCGACAACACCTTGTCGGGATCAACATCTTCTATTTTTAATTCACTGCATAAGTTATCGTAATAAAACCAGAGTAATTCGTCTAGATGATTTTTTCTAATTTCTGCATTTGTAGTTTGATAAAGAAATTTCAAAACATCGTAAATCGGTGGACCGTATTTTACGAATTGAAAATCTATAAACTTACATTTAACAGGTTGATCGTTTTTATACTTAAACATAACATTTTTACACCACATATCACCGTGGCAAAGCACATTTCGGAATATTTTCGATGGTTTTGCAAGTTCGAAACAATAATCTGTTAGTTCCTCATGTTTCTTCTTGAATTCTTCTCGTGTTAGACCTTCCTCTGGCATTAGATCAATAATTCCAAGATTACATTTGAAACTAGATCTGCAAAAATTATAGCCTAAATGGCCTTCCTCTTTTCTGAAGAGAGATTCTTGAAGTAAATTTTCATAAACGTCGTACAATCGATATGATCTCCCCAATTCAACAGATTTCTTTTCTTCGTAAATTATACTTGTTGCATGTAAATTAGCAAAATTCTGCAACACCAATTTGATGTGATCTAGTGTCAATATATCAATTGAATCGGCATTTTTAAATTCCTCACAATTTTCTAAAACCACCAAATGATCATCTTTAGAAAAGTAATATTTCGGAATCATAGTTTCATCGAAATGACGGCAATATTTCTTAAATTCTTCGACTAATATTTCGTAAAAAAATATCTCACATTCAAACGCTTTGTTGTGTTTACAAAACTCAAGAAATATTTCTTGATTTTTCGGTTCTGTTTTCGTGAAAAATGTTAATAGTGAAGTTTTTTCTTCATACTTAATTTTGATTTTCAACCATAAATGTTCACCTAAAAATCCTTTGACACCATCTGGTAAAGGTCGAACTTCATAACTTAACAATTCAAAATTTTTGTTACCATAATGGTGGAACAAAATTTGTTCACATTCTTCTTTTGAAAATAACTGACTATATTCACTCATATTTATAGTATGCAGTTGAGCTGAACTATTATTAATGTTTTATGTGGAACACAATGTTACGAATGAATTTAAATTGGTATAGTAACTGCCTATTATATTACAGTAATTGTTTATAATAGTACTATAAATAGTTCTTTCTAAATGTGCAAGTAATATTAAGATTAACAAGAAATAAAACGTGCAAAAATATTTTCGAAAAAAATAAATAATTTTAAACATTTAAATTTTGCAGACATAAAACAAACAGGTTTTCTTTGTTCCCTTATCATTCTATCAAAAATAAAATATGGCTTCATTAAAAAAGAAAAACCTACCATGATTATGTTTTATGTTTATATAATTATATAAGATCATAATTTCTCTATAATCTCGTGACAGCTTAATATGCATCATGTACGAAACAGAAACATTAAAAAACAATTTTTTTAATTCACTTTATTCAATTATATTAGAGTTTTCATTTGTTTTGTAAAATAAATGAATTAATATTAATAAATTTTATGTTAATTAAAATAAAGTAAGTTTATTAAGAAATTTGAAGCTCTTAAAATGTATAATTATTGCGATATTGTTTGTCAGATGTTTAAAAAATATTTCTAAAAAATTTTACTATTCAAAATATATATTGTCATATCTGCATAAATGAATCTTTGGTTGCATACATTTCTAGTTTATATCTCTACATGTTAAAGTTTAATTCTTATCGTATTCAAAATTAGTAGATATAAATATTTTTATTGTTTATTTAATACTTCCTATTACTGTATTGCAAAAGTTATATGATTTTTTTGTACATTTTTCTTAAAAAAAAAAAAAATATTAAACCATATTTGTTTATTTACAACTTTTTATTTCATATTTTTATAACAAAATAAAAGGTCAATACCTCTAAATCATCCAGATAAATCTACTATTGCTCAACAAGCGTTAGAGTATCTTCATGATGTGAAATTCGAAGATACTGTAATAATTGCTAGACCAATCAATATTAACAGCAGATTAATAAGAAAAATAATAGAAATTTATTAAGAAAAAAATAATATCAATAAGTGTGACTAGTAACTTATTCAAATAAAATTTAACTTCTCTTAATAAATAATTTACAAATTTTGTAATCTAGTTACTACTTTGTTACCTAGTACTGTTTCTATGTTCTGTTATTTACTAGAAATGCCATCTGTACCTGTTTTCCTGATAAAGACAGACGTTGAGATCATCGAAACGTCAATTATAAATAAATAAATATTAATACAGAACTTTAATCTAAAGTCGTTTTATTATGTTCAATTTTTAAATATTTTATTGTATAATAATAATAATAATAAAAATATTTTTATTTACAACTTTCACTGAGAAAAATAGATATTTAACAAATTGGATAATAATAAGTAGGTATTTATTTGAAATATACGAGTATGTTTACTGTATTCACAAATTTATACATTTTTAAAATCTACTCACATATATATTTTAATACTATATTAAGAATTAAGACTGTAATACTATATACAAATTGATGGTATTAAATTTTTGTTTTTATTATATTTATAGTTAATTTTTCAATATACTTATTTTGTTATTTTTAATATCTTGTGTTTGTGTCACCTTTTTAAATATAAATAGCGTTACGGTAAATATCCATTTTTCTCAGTGTTTATATATTAAAATTACAGTAATAACGTAATCAGAAATAAATAAGAAAACTTCATACTTTTATAACAATTTTATATTTAATTTTTAAATATTTTATTATAATAAAAACCCCAAGATACAAAATAATAGACACATATTACACGCAATCAATATTTACTTTTTCAAATATATTACAAAAATCTGTTATAAGTTCATAAAGTATTAACTTATATTGTTCATTTTTCTTACAAACTTTCTTTACAAAATCACTTCTATCTACATATAATGCCTTATAGCAATCTTCATCAACTTGAAATAATTCCGCCATGTCTTCTGATGGTGCCATAACAAATGGACAAAGCATCAGCGCATCTAATACTGCAAATTGTTTATAATATTCACAGCTTTCCAAAAATTCGTCATGAGATAGAATTTCATTTACACTATATTTCTGTAAACAGTTTTCCAATTCTTTATAATAGATTTCGATTAATTTATTTGTGTAATTTGTTCTAAAACTTTTACTAGATGTAATGTACAATAAAGCCATTAAATCTGCAGCTGGTGGTATTAATTTTACACATTGAAAATCCACTAATTTTGCTTCAACAGGTTTGTTACCAATATATTTAATTAAAATATTACTAGCCCATATATCACCGTGACAAATAACATTACGATATTTTTTAGACGGTTCACACAGTTTGTACATTAAAACATTGTACAAATTTTCCGTTTTCTTTCGCAAAATATAATCATCTTCTTTTGAAGAATTATTCGGGAACATATCAATTAATGTTTGAACACCTTTAATAACAGATCCAATTGCAGGTTTGCCAACATGCTTAGGATCGCTATTGTAGGTAACTTCTGGTAAATATTTTGAATATTCTTCATGAATTCGAAATATTCTTTCAAGTTTACTAGACATCTTCTCTTCGAAGATAAAACTAGATGCATGGAATCTAGCTAAAGTTTGGACAATAATAGATGCCTGATCAAAATCCAATGTTTTATGTTTATCTAAAGTTTCAAATCCTGATAAGTTTAAATTTTCAACTACTAAAATATCATTACTGCGACTAAAATAACATTCTGGTACACAATTTTTGATTTCCTCAATTTCTAAATCGGCCATTGCTTTGAAAATATTTTCATAAATAAATACTTCGTTATTAAATGCGTTTGATTCTATTGCATAATCTTTGAATTTATGTTCAGGAAGTGATTTCGCAAAAAAATTATAGTTTTCTATTTGACCATTTCGTTTAATCGTAATGTTTAGTTTTTTATGCGATCCTAAAAAACCTTCCTGTTTATCTAACAATTTTAGTTCATATTTAATTAATTGATAATCAGTTGTATTTAATTTATTTTTCAGAATTACGTAACAGTCTTCATCGGAAAATCCATCGTACATGATTAAATTTTTAATCTCATAAATAATTTCGTCCATCCACTTCTTGAAGTATGTGCCTTCTTCGTAGAAATCATTAAGTACTAAACTTCGATCACTGAACACAAATATTTTATAAAATTCTTTGTCTTCCATTAATTTTTGTATAAATTCCGTACCAGTTTTCAGAAATGAATAATATGTAGATGTTTCAAGTTTTATATAAGGAAGCATATGTTTGAAGCTTGCTTTAAATTGATTTTTCGATAAAACTTCTTCCGGATTAATATCTTCGCTTTTCAATGCTTCGCACAAATTGTCATAGTAAAACCAAAGTAAATCATCTAGATGATTTTTTCTTACTTCGGCTGATGTTGTTTGATAGATACATTTTAAAACATCGTACACCGGTGGATTGTATTTAATTAATTGAAAATCAATAAATTTACATTCTACAGGTTGATCGGATTCGTATTTAAACATAACATTTCTCCCCCACAAATCGGCATGGCACACTACATTACGGAATATTTTCGATGGTTTTGCAAGTTCGAAACAATTATCTGATAATTCCTCATGTTTCTTCTTGAATTCATCGCATGTTAGATCTTCTTCCGGCATTAGATCAATAATTCCAAGATTACTTTTAAATGATGCTGTACAGTAACGATATCCCAAATAACCGTCTTCTTTTTTGAAAATAGCTTCTTGCAAAAAGCTTTCATAATCATCGGTCAATCGATATTGTCTCTTTAGTTCGATAGATTTCTTTTCTTCATAGATAATACTAGCTGCGTGCAATATAGCAAAATTTTTCAATATCAGTTTGATATGATCTATAGTCATAATATCAACAACATCTGCAACTTTAAAGCCTTCTAAATTTTCTACAACAATTAGATTATTATCCCTGGAGTAGTAATATTTTGGAAACATTGATTCTCCAAATTTATTATAATATTTCTTAAATTCATTCACTAATGTTTCGTAGAAAAATATTTCACAATCAAATGCACCGCTAGTTATACTAAATTCCAGTTGTAGCTGATGTTCTGGCAATGTTTTTGTGAAAAATGTTATTTGAGTTATTTTGTCTTCGTTTTTAACTTCAATTTTCAGCCATAAATGTTCGCCTAGAAATCCATTGACACCTTTTGCAAAAGGACAAACTTCATAGTGTAGTAATTGGAAATTTTTATGGCCGAAATATCGAAAAAGAATTATTTCGCACTCCTCTTTTGAAAACAGTTGTTTATCTCCACTCATGTTTACAGTATAAAATCCAGCACTGAACTATATTACGAGTGTTTTGTTATTGACAAACTTTGTGTCTGGTTTAAATTGATAATGATATAATAATTGAACAAATTTGCAATCGTAGATAAATTGAAACATCCTTCAGAATAACATTCATCATTACAATAATAATAATAAAAAAAAATGTTACTGTGCGATAAAAACTGTCTCAGACAAAACATGACTTTCACTAATACGAAAAATATATATTTTTTAAATGAATATTTTAGTTTATTCTAATTATAAATATTTCTTATTATAAAACAAACTACAAGTATCATTTTTTAGACATTTTAAAATAATAAAGAAACTTACTTATATAAAATTGTATTTCGTTTATTTAATCTCATAATACATTGAAACTATTTCTCAAAGCAATTTTATTTTAAGTCTACATCGTTTACAGAGAAAAAATATACGTAACAAAAGAAACTAAATATGTTTCTCTATAAATTAAATTTATTAAATTTGATTTTGTCATTCGTTCGAAAAATAAATAAATAAAAATGTAACAAATAATGGGTCCGTTGCACTCAGTAAAATTTACTATGAAAATATTGAATAATTATATGAAAACAATGTCATAACATATTTTACTTATTTAAAATATATTACAGTATTTTTATAAACAATTAGGAAAAATATTTTTTTTTGCGTGCCATGAATTTTACTTTCTGTGAGTAATGTCATAGTGTTTTTCGAACAGTGCAAATGTGTGTATACTATCATCTATCAATATATCTGTCAGTTTATCAAGCGCCTTGCCGTATGTTGTGTTTACATTTTAAAATTGAAATTAAGATAAACTTTACGATTGTAAAATATTATTTTATACCAATTATTATTACATATTTATAATTACGCGTTATGAAGACAAACATTTTTTTTTTTAAATGAAATACGTGGTTTTGATTTTGACGTAACCGATCAAGACATCACTGTTTTGTTTTTACCACAATTTTCTTATTTGTAATAAATAATTTTGCTTTGAAACATATATATAAAAAATGTGTAACGACTCCCATTATATTACATTAATCAAAATTAAAAAAATGTTTTTTAAAGTAATTAATTTCTGTTAAACTGCACTAGCTTTGTCAGATATCTTATAAAAAAAATCACACATTGTTACATTTACATAAATATGAAACTTTGGTTGAGTAAATTTTATTTATTTATTTATTTATCAAGGTGTGCTGCTTATCAAATTCCAAATTATATTTTATTATTTACAAGTAATTTTGTAGATAACGATAATATTTTTATTATCTTTTTTATAATTTATTATTATATGTATTTCACAAATATCGTTTTTTGATTTTGTTAATTTTTCTAGAAACACATTTTTAATTAGTAACAACAATAATTTCTAAATAAGTATTTTAATTTAAATTGTTAATGAGAAATAAAAACAAAACATAACAAATTTATATTAAAAAGTTTTCATATTAATTTATCTAGTTGCATAGTAACAAAAGTAAAATGTATACATCAAACATAGCACATTAAAAAAATATAAAAATACATATTCTGCATAATCATACATTAATTTTGTCAAATATAATGCGAAAATCCGTTACAAGTTCACTAAGAATGAATTTATATTGTTCATATTTTTTGCAAAGTTTCTTTATAAAATCACTTCTGTCAACGTATAATACTTTATAACAATTTTCTTCATCTTGAAATAATTCAGCCATATCTTCTAACGGTGCCAAAATACCCGGGCAAAGCATTAGCGCATTTAATATTGCAAATTGTTTATAATATGCGCAACTATCCAAAAATTCTTCACGAGATAAGATTTCATTAACATTATAACCATATTTCTGCAGGCAACTCTCCAATTCTGTATGGTATATTTCAATTGATATGTATGAGTAATTTGTTCTGAAACTTTTGTTAGTTGTTAGGTATAATAAGGTCATTAAATCAGCAGCTGGTGGTATTAATTTTACACATTGAAAATCCACTAATTTTGCTTCAGCAGGTTCGTTATCAATATATTTTATTAAAATATTACTGGCCCACATATCACCGTGACATATTACATTACGATATTTTTTAGACGGTTCGCAAAGTCTGTACATTAAAACATTAAACAAATCTGCAGTTTTATTTTTTAAAATAATATCATCCCTTCTTGAAGAATTATTTGAAAATATATCAATTAATGTTTGAACTCCTTTAATAACTGATTGAATTGCAGATTTACCAATATGATTGCGTTGGTTATTGAAAGTTACTTCTGGTAAATGTTTCACATATTCTTCATGAATTCGAAATATTCTTCCGAGTTTACTAGACATTTTTTCTTCAAAGATAAAACTAGACGCATGGAATCTAGCTAAAGTTTGAATAATAACACAAACATAATCAAAATCCAATGGTTTATGTTTATCTAAACTTTCAAATCCCGAAAGATTTAAATTTTCAACTACTAAAATATCGTTACTGCGACTAAAATAATATTCCGGTACACAATTTTTGATTTCTTCAATTTCTAGATCAGCCATTGCTTTAAAAATACTTTCGTAAATAAAGATTTCGTTATCAAATGCGTTTGATTCCAATGCAAAATCTTTAAACTGATGTGTAGGAAAAGATTTTGCAAAAAAACTGTAGTTTTCAATTTGATCGTTTCGTTTAATTGTTATGTTCAACTTGTTGTGTGCTCCTAAAAATCCTGCTTGTTCATCTAACAGTTTTAGTTCATATTTGATTAATTGGTAATCAGTTGTTCCTAATTTATTTTTCAAGATGACGTAACAATCTTCATTGGAAAATCCATTATACATAATTAAATTTTTAATTTCGTAAATAATCTCATCCATCCATTTCTTGAAATAGGTGCCATCTTTGTAGAATTCATCTAGTACCAAACTTCGATCACTAAACATTTGAATATTGAACAATTCTTTTTCGTCCATTAATTTTTGTAGATACTCAAAACCGGTTTTATGTATCGAGTAATAACAAGATGCTTCTATTTTGATATAAGGTAAAATATGTTTAACACTTGCTTTAAATTGATTTTTCGACAGCACTTCTTCAGGATTAATACCTTCCATTTTTAATTCACTGCACAAATTTTCATAATAATACCACATCAGTTCATCCAAATAATTCTTTCTCATTTCTGCATTTGTCGATAGATAAATTGTCTTTAAGATATCGTAAACTGGTGGACTGTATTTAATGAATTGAAAGTCAATAAATTTGCATTCTATAGGTTCATTGTCTTCATATTTAAACATCATACTCTTTCCCCATAAATCAGAATGGCAAACGACATTACGAAATATTTCCGATGGTTTTGCGAGTTTAAAACAATTATCAGTTAATTCCTCGTGTTTTTTCTTGAATTCTTCTCTCGTTAGGCCTTCCTCTGGCATTCGATCAATAATTCCAAGATTACTTTTAAAATCTTCCTTCTTAAAGAAGAAAGTTTCCTGAAGAAATTTTTTATAATCGTCATACAATCGATATGGTCGTCCCAACTCAGTAGATTTCTTTTCTTCATAGATAATACTGGCTGCGTGCATTTTAACGAAATTATTCATTATCAGTTTAAGATGGTCCATAGTCATGACATCGTCAACATCTGGTACTTTAAAACCATTCAAATTATCTAACACAAGCAAGTTACTATTCCTTGAGTAAAAACATTTTGGAAACATTGATTCTTCGAAACTAGTATAATATTTTTTAAACTCCTTCACTAGTGTTTCAAAAAAAAATATGTCACAATCAAATGCCGAGTAACTTTCGCCAAATTCCAATTGTAATTGTTGACATTCTGGTATTGTTTTGATAAAAAATGTAACTGGTCTGATTTTACCTTCATAATTAACTTCAGTTTTAAGCCGAAAACGTTCGCCCATATATCCTTGAATACCTTTTCTAAACGGACAAAGTTCATAATTTAGCAGTTGAAAATTCTTGTTACCGTAATAACGAAATAAAATTTGTTCACATTCGTCTTTTGAAAGTAAGTTAATAATAGTTTCTTCAGCCATTTTAAACTAATACTTTGTTATAATCAGTCAGATTATTTTGCGATCGGATTTTATACGGAATCGATAACTTATCTTATTATTACATAATAAGTAAAATCATTACAAGGACAAGTCATCGAATACAAGTAGAATTTTAACTGATAACGTTTGACTTTTGTTTGAATTGAATTATAAAAAAATTAATTATGTAAAGTATTTAATTATATATATATTGCAAATATCTCATATGTGTATTATTATTGTTAAAAAAAAAAGTTATTTATAAGTATTTTTAGCAGATGCTATATTATTTACACACAGATTTTATTTTCTGATATAACAATTAAATAAAAGCAATAACTCTTATCATTCTAATAAAATGGTACAAGAATTAGAAATTATTATTTCAATACAACAAAAAATTATTATTTATTTTTTTTTTCGTTTAAAGGACAATTAAAAAAAAAACAACAATATTAAATAAAAAATAATTAAATATTTGTTGAATAAAAATATTAATAAATGTGTTAAAATATTTTCATTTAGTAAAATTCAACAATTTCACAATATTACAAAATACAAGACAAAATTTCAATTATATTTATTTAAGATAAAAATTAAAAACATTAAAAACCATTTAAATTAATTATCTTATCAAACAATCATATATTTGATACTAATCAAATATAATATTATTTTTGAAATTTATAGCGAAAACAATTTATATAGTTAGACATTTATTTTTATTTTCAAACAAATAAAAATTATTTATCACTTTCAATAAATCAGCTTTATACTATTCCGAGATAACAAAATTATGATTATTTGTTGAAATAAAAAATAATGTAAATTACAAACTATATTTATACTTATTTCATTGCATACAATTATATATTAATATTTTCAAATATATCGTAAAAATCAGTTATAAGTTCATGTAAAATATTTCTGTATTGTTCGTATTTCTTGCAAAGTTTTTTTATATACTCACTCCTATCCACAAAAAGTGTTTTATAACAATCTTTATCATTTTGAAATAATTTGGTCATATCTTCTACGGGTGACAAAACCAACGGTATATTCATCAATGCATCCATAATTCCAAATTGTTTATAATATTCACAACTATCTAAAAATTCTTTCTTAGATAGAATCTTATTTACATCGTAACCGTATTTCCGCAGACAATTTTCTAATTCCTCATGATACAATTCGATAATTTTGTCTAAATATTTTATCCGGAAATTTTTATTAGTTGTCATGTATAACAAGGCCATTACATCACCAGCCGGTGGTTGAAATTTAACAAACTGAAAATCGACTAATTTTGATTCCGCAATTTTTCCATTTACATATTTAATTAGAATATTACTAGCCCATATATCTCCATGACATATAACATTACGATATTTGTTCGATGGTTTACAAAGTCTGTACATTAATTTCGAGTACAAATTACTAGCTTTAACCTTCCAAATATTAACAGTATCTTTGGAATTCATATTTGGAAATATGTCGATTAAAGTTTGAACTCCGATAATAACAGATCCAACAGCAGGTTTACTAACATGGCCATCAGTATCGTTGTAAAAAGATTCAGGTACATATTGCTTATATTCTTCATGAATTCGGAATGTTCGTCCAAGTTTCTTCGTCATCTTTTCTTCAAAGATAAAACTGGAAGCATGAAATCTAGCTAAATTTTTAACGATAACAGAAGCATGATCAAAATTCAAAGGTTGATGTTTATCTAGAGTTTGAAAATCGGAATTGTTTAAATTTTCAAGGACTAATATATCGTTACTGCGCGTAAAGTAACAGCTTGGAACGCAATTTTTAATTTCCTCGATTTCTAGATCGGTCATTGCTTTGAAAATTTTATCGTAAACAAAAATTTCGTTGTCAAACGCATTTGCTAGTATAGCAAGATCTTGAAATTGGTGTGTAGGTATAGATTTTGCAAAGAAATTATAATTTTCAATTTGTTTGTTTCGTTTAATTGTTATGTTCAACTTCTTGTGTGCCCCTAAAAATCCTGCCTGTTCATCTAATAGTTTTAGTTCGTATTTGATCAGTTGATAATCAGTTGTTCCTAATTTATTTTTTAGAATTACGTAACAGTCTTCATCGGAAAATCCATCATACATAATTACATTTTTGATCTCGTAGATAATTTCATTCATCCATTTTTTGAATTTTGTCCCGTCTTTGTAGAATTCATCAAGTATCAAACTTCGATCGGAGAACGAATATATTTTGAAAAACTCCTTATCTTCCTCCATTTGTTTCTGTACATATTCAAAGCCGGTTTTATGAAATGAGTAGTAACAAGATGCTTCTATTTTGTTATAAGGAAAAAAATGTTTTAAACTTGCTTTAAATTGATCTTTCGACAACACTTCTTCAGAATTAATACCGCCCATTTTTAATTCACTACACAAATTGTCATAGTAATACCACACCAATTCGTCCAGATGATTTTTTCTCGTTTCTGCATTTGTCGTTAGATAAATAGACTTTAAGATATCGTAAACTGGTGGAGCGTATTTAATGAATTGAAAATCAATAAATTTACATTCAACAGGTTTATCGCCTTGGTATTTAAACATCATATTCTTACCCCATAAATCAGCATGACACACGACATTACGAAATATTTCCGATGGTTTTGCAAGTTCAAAACAATTATCTGTTAATTCCTCGTGTTTTTCCTTGAATTCTTCTCTTCTTAGACCTTCCTCTGGCATTCGATCAATAATTCCGAGATTACATTTGAAAGAAGCTGTACAGAAACGATATCCTAAATAACCATCTTCTTTCTTGAAGAAAGCTTCTTGAAGAAATTTTTCATAATCGTCATATAACCTATAAGGCCTTCCCAATTCAGTAGATTTCTTTTCTTCATAGATAATACTAGCTGCGTGCATATTAGCAAAATTGTTCATCATAAGTTTGAGATAGTCAACACTCATGACATCGACATTATCTGCCACTTTAAAACCTTCTAAATTTTCTAAAACAACCAGATTATTATCCCTAGAGTAGTAATATTTTGGAAATTTTGTTTCGTCGAAATTGTAGTAGTATTTCTTAAATTCCTTCACTAGTGTTTCGTAAAAAAATATTTCACAATCAAATGCCGCATTACTTTTGCTGAATTCCAATTGTAATTCTTGTTTTTCTGGTTGTGTTTTTGTGAAAAATATAAGTGGCAAAATTTTACCATCGTATTTAACTTCAGTTTTCAGCCATAAATGTTCGCCCATAAAGCCTTTGACGCCGCCTCCAAGCGGACAAACCTCGTACTTCAGTAATTGAAAATTTTTGTTACCAAAATGGCGAAATAAAATTTGATCACATTCTTCTTTCGAAAATAAGTCAATAGTTTCTTCAGTCATTTTGACGTTTTGTAGTTAAAGAACGTAATAATTTGATTATGATAACCAGGCAGACAATTTTGCGACTGGTTTAAATATAAAACGAGTACTTATCTTGTTGTTATGATTGAAATTATTTTACAAGGGCAAATCAACTTACAACTAAAATAGTGTTAAATAAATTGCACAGTAATGCTTTGAATGTTATCTAATATTATAAAAATTATAATCTTGTTTGAATCAAACTTATCAAATTGATGTGATATTTAGACATATATGACTGAATAATCTAATAAATTATAAGTGAGTACTTAAAGATATTTATCATAAAATATTTTAGCTCGTGTTACAATGTGATATTTTTTATATTTATCATTTCAACGAAACAAATGTAATTAAATATGCATTATGTAAAAAAAAATCTTAATTCCAGAAAATAGTTTATGCCATGTCATGATGTAAATAAGTAATTATAAAATGGAAAAATAAAACAGTATTAAACTAAAAATTTTATGCTATAGATATAGATAATATTTATTTTGTACAATTTAAGAGTTTTGCATTATTGCACAATAAAACGAAACTCAAAATTTTATCTTATAAATATTAAATAATAAATTTTAAAAAAAGAATATTTTAATTATATATCTTATCATTTGATCTAAAAATTTGAACAAATAATTCATTATGTAATAAGATAATAAATACTGTTAGTTTTAAACAACTGAAACATAATATAGTAAAAAGTCTTTCAAAACTCATTATATTACAATAAAACGGCTTTAGGTTATAGTTCTGTAATAATTACGACTAAATCAACGTTTCGACGAACTAAACGTGCATCTTCATCACGAAAAAAGATAAAGACGCACATTCAGTTCGTCGAAACGTTGATTTATTAATAAATTATTACAGAACTAGAACCTAAAGCCATTTTAATTCAATTGAAACATAAACAAAAAAAATAATAAAAGTAATAAAGAATATGATTAAAATATAATTTTTATCATTGAAAATTTCTTTTGTTTTATGTTAATAAAATATAAATAGAATATGTAAATGATATGACTTTTATATACCTAATTGAACTGTATTGCTAATTATAATTTCTATATTTAAAAACAATATTAATTTTACTATGAAAATATTCATAGCGAATGACTTATTTATATCGAAAATTTATTATTTATTAGTTCTTAGATTTTACTACTAACTACAATAATTTATTCTTATTATTTTGTCACAAACATATTATTGTCAACTCATATTATTTATTTATTTGAAAAAAAAAATAAACTATATATATATATATATATATATATATATATATATATATATATAAAAATAAATAAACTATTTATTTAATAACAAATTTTCAAAAAGTAACAAACAAATATCTAAACACGTAATAAAATTGTCACGTGTTGCTATAATATAAATTCATGTTAAAATAAATATTTTCTTTAATTATTTAATAATTTATGCACGTGTACAAAAGTCGTAAATTTTATGATTTATTATTCGTTATCAGTAAAAGAAAACAAAAAATACAAATTAACATAAATTTTTTATGCATTATTCCAGATAAAAAAAAAACTTAAACATTTGTAATGCATTTTCACTGACTATTACTATAATACAATTTGTTAAATGATATATATTTACTTGAAACAAAAATAGCTCAAGCTCAATTACAATAACAAGATAAGTGATGATTTTAAATTGACTCCAATCAGTTGCATAGTGTTGTCTTCATAGCTATAAACACTGATATTAAGTCTGTGCTACATTCCGTAAAATGTCCACTAAGAAATTAATATCAAAAGAAGAATGCGAGATAATTTTATTTCGATATTACGGTAACAAAAATTACGAGTTATTAAATTATGAAATTAGTCCTTTAGGAGAAGGTGTCAAAGGATTTTTAGGCGAACATTTCTGGCTGAAAATCGAAGTTAAATACGAAGAAAAGCTTTCTTTACTTACATTTTTCGCAAAAACACAACCGGAAAATTTTGAATTACAATTGGAATTCAGTAAAAGTACTTTAGCGTTTGAATGCGAAATATTTTTCTACGAAACATTAATAAATGAATTTAAAAAATATTGTAGTAATTTCGATGAAGGAATGGTGCCAAAATATTACTACTCCAGAAGTAATAGTTTAATTGTTTTGGAAAAAACTGAAGGATATAAAAACGCAGATGTGATTGATGTTATGGCGATAGATCATATCAAATTGGTGTTGAAATCTTTCGCTCATTTTCATGCAATGAGCATTATTTACGAAGAGAAAAAATCTGCAGAATTAAGTAAGCCATATCGATTAACTGACGATTATAAAGAATTTTTACAAGAAGCATTCTTCAGAAAAGACGAAAACCATTTGGGCTACAAATGGCATATTGCTTCTTTAAAATGTATTCATGCTATTATCGATAAAATGCCGGAGGAAGGTATAACCAGAGATAAATTTAAAAACCAATTTACCGAATTAGCAGAGGACTGTTGTGAACTTGCAAAACCATCAAAAGTTTTTCGTAATGTCTGCTGTCATGCAGATCTATGGGGTACAAATATTATGTTTAAATATAAGAACAATATACCTGTAAATTGCAAGTTAATTGATTTCCAATTAATAAAATATGGTCCACCAGTTTATGATGTATTAAAGTTTCTGTATCAAACTACATCCGCGGAAGTAAGAAAAAATTACATGAATAAATTATTATGGTTTTATTATGACAACTTTTGTAACGAATTAAAAATGGAAGGTATTGATTCTAAAGTAATTTCAAAAAATCAATTTAAAGCTAGTTTAAAATACATAATGCCCTATGCAAAAGTTGAAGCAGCCTATTACTATTCTTTTCAAAAAACAGGCACGGCCTATTTGCAGCAATTATTGGACGAGAAAGAATTTTTTAAAGTATATACATTTGTCGATAGAAGTTTAGTAGTTAAAGATTTCTATAAAGAAGGTACATACTTTAAAAAATGGATGGATGAAATAATTTATGAAATCAAAAATTTAATCATGTTTGATGGATTTTCCAACGAAGATTGTTAAGTAGTTTTAAATAATAAATTAAAATCCACTGATTATCAATTAATTAAATATGATATCCAGCTATTAGCTGGACAAGCAGGATTTTTAGGAACGCACAAGAAATTAAATATAACAATCAAAAGAAATGGACAAATAGAAAATTTAAATTTCTTTGCAAAATTTCTTCCAACGCACAAATACCGAGATTATGCAATTGCTTCAAACGCTTTTGACAACGAAGTATATGTTTATGAAAATGTTTTTAAAACATTAAATGATTTGAAAATTAAAGCAATTAATGATTGTGTAGCTAATTGTTATTTTACTCGTAGTAATGATGTGTTAATATTAGATGATTTAAACGAAAAAGGTTTTCAAAATTTAGATAAACATAAACCGTTAGATTTAGACCACGCTGTTGTTATTATAAAAAAATTAGCAAAATATCATTCTTGTAGTTTCATATTAGAAGAAAAAATGTCAAAGAAACTTGATCGAGAATTTCGTATTCAAGAAGAATATAAATTCTATTTGCCGGATGTTACTTATAATACAGCTGAAAATCATATTGGTAAATTAGCTATTAAATCTATAATTAAAGGTGTAGAAACTTTAATTGACATGTTTCTTGAAACTGATACGTTAAAGAATAAAGTAGAAAAATTGTATACAGTGTTCATGTATAAATTTTGTGAGTCGTCCAAAAAATACCGCAATGTTCTTTGCCATGGTGATATGTGGGCAAGTAACATATTAATTAAATATAACGGCAACAAACCAGATAAATCAAAATTAGTAGATTTTCAATGTGTAAAATTAATACCACCAGCTGCAGATCTAATTGCTTTATTATATTTAACAACTAGTAGAAATTTTCGAACAAATTATTTAGCTAAATTAATAGAAATCTATTATAAAGAGTTAAAAAAAAGTTTGGAAAATTACGGTTATGATATCAATCAGATTTTATCATATAAAGAATTTGTAGAAAGTTGTGAATATTATAAACAATATGGAATTCTTCTGGCACTTCAGATTTGTTCGCTGATAATGGCGCCAGACGAAGATATGACACTTTTGTGTCAAGATGACAAACGTTGCTACGAAACAGTCTATGTTGATCGGAGTGATTTTGTAAAAAGTCTTTGTAATAAATATGAACAGTATAGGTCGGTAATGTATGAACTAATTATTGATTTTCGTGATATTTTTGAAAATAAAAATATATAATTGTTTGTTATAATTAGGAAATATATTGTATATTAGATGTATTAAATATTTGTGGCCGAGACAAAGCAATCTGTGGCGAAAAACAAAAACACTAACAGTTGTAGAATAGTATGTATGTATCATTTATATTTGTTACGTGATATGTGAGAATTAATGTTTCTCTGGTCGAATACATACACAATTTCTGACAAATTTGGCAGTGCATATTGAATTTCTTGCACTTCTTCACACATTTTCAATAATCAAATTAAAATTCAATAAAATTGTCAATTAACTTAGCTTAACTTGACGAAATAGTCAGATTAAATACACTTGATGTTGTAGTTATGTTTGGTGATATAGTAACTAACTGCTGAACAATAATGTTATTATTGTACTAGTAACATAATTATCTCTTTCTACATTGATAATATGATAACGCTTGAAAAAAAGTGTTTACTTTGTATTATATATTTTATGTTTTAATTGTATTATAAAATATTTTCAATATTTATTTTGAAATCTGAATATATAATTATAAAAACTAGAATTTAAAATTAATAAAATATATGATTGTATTAAAAAAAAAAAATTAAATTATTCAATACTCCTGCATATTTGACATCATTCTTTTAACTTGTATATATACAATAATATATATACTTGTATATATGTTATCTCAATACAACTTGGCGCCAACTTTATTGATTTTTTTTTGCTAAATATGTATTAATTAAAATTGTTTATATTTAATTAACTTGCATATCAATTCTTTAAATAAAAAAGCATGTAATTGAGTTATCGTGAATATGAACAAAGCGAAAGTTGTTTGTCTAGGTATGTAATGTAGAGTTCATGCCACACCTTCATAAGTACATGGCGTGATTATCTATGTATGTGTAGATTAAAAATAAATATATTGTAATAGACAGCATTTTATGCTATTTAATTTTAATTTTTATACAGAAAATAATTTTGGTTTAGATAATGTATACAAAAATTCTTTAACTTTTTATGACGCATAGTATAGTATTATTGTTTCGATAAGTAAGATGTGAGCCGTGCGGCTAGACTTAACATAAACATATAAACAAATACTGATATTGCTAAGTGCACGTTTCTTTGAGAGTTGTATATTTAAAAGGAATAGACATATATGGGTCAATCTCTGTCCTACTAATTGTTCTTATGAACATTCTTCAATCCCTACCATATCCTGCCTGTGCGAACATTTGAATTGAACCTAATCGGAGTGATGTCATTTTTCGCGAATATTATTTGTTAATTAGAACAAAGAACTTTGGTTTCATTGGAAGGCAAGTATTGTTCCACCACTACCATATATTATATTTTTGTCTTACTAAAATAAAGATGTATTTCTATTTCTGTTGCAAAGGGTTCTACGGGTGGGAGTTTTACTGTCCATCCTGGTAGGGGTTCCTCCATATTAGGGCCAACACTTCAGTAGAGAACTCAGATTCTGGCCTCCGGGTTAGGATCTCCAGAAGCCTTGTAGACTCTAGTATCGTTTAGCTACCGAGTACCTCAAGACTTCTCTTCAACTACCAAGGCGAAACTCTGCCCAATTGCGAATCGAGATGCCGTTTGTCTAAGTCGAGATGCTGTCCGTCTGAAGTCGAATCCACGTCCGTCTACCGCTCGCCATGCTGTCCGATTAATATCCGATGTCAATTGCTTGCCCAGTCCGGTGATGCGGCCCGTCGCTATTGCTCGTCGACCGCTGATGTTTCGCCGAACGCAACGCCACGCAGCCCGGTACAAACTTATCATACTCCCGGCTACATCAAGGTCAAGCCATTGCCCAATTACTACTGGTTAAACTATTGTCGATCGCTCTGACATCGTTGGTTACTATTTGATGTCCTATCAACGTGTCCAAGACTATTGTAAAAGGGTCAGTCCAGGGTCCATTCCGAGATGACGTCGTACTGGTATATTTCACATGCCCATACACTTACACGTACACTCTACACGTAACTCTCAATATTATTTATTAATTTATTTATTGTAAGATGTTTCATAAAGTAAACCGTCGGATAATTTACATTTCAATATTATAATATTTGATGTTATAATTTTATGATTGGAATACTTTTACTCGTTCCTCATCACAATCAAATAAAAGCCTGTAACCTGCACAAATGTAGGCCAAGGGATATCATCTATCGTCGGTAGGCACGACGGAGCATTCCTTTCAATTTGTATAAATTCTTTTGGCTAATGAGTATTTTGGCTGTGCTGTTTTCTTGCAGTATAAACACATAATTTTAGCTTAGCTCTCAACGGGGTTGTACGTCACCCAAGGTAGTTCTCTCCACGCAGAGACATAGGTGCAGTATACGTACTGTCATCGTCCCCCTTATACGTTAAGGGCCTCACACAACATACGACGCATTTATTGTAGGATGATGCCATGGTCAAGTATTCATATTCTAAATTATTCACACATATTTGTGTACTTGCAACCGACGGGGCACTGAATGTCCATCGATAGATTTTGCTATACAAACATATTTATTTGTCAATAAATGGGCCTCTGTGGCTGTGGTTTGATATCTGTGTATTATTTCCTTATTTATGTTTGTCTGTCTCACCTCACCCCTCGGCGGCTCTTTAAGGTTCCACGACTCCATATTATGAATCTCAGTTATTACTCAATTATCACACAACGTAATCCTACCACTAGACTAGACGATCACGATGCCATATTTATTTAATTATATTTATTTAGTTAAATTTGTTAGTTATATTTTATTAAATTATTCAAAATCAGTTAATCTTAATCTTAAATATTTTTACAACCATTCCCGCGCGTCACAATATTAAATAAAAAAAAATGATATGTTATTAATGATAAGGATTCAATAACATTATTAAATTTGCTATTTAAGTACTTTATATTTAAAAAATTAAATATATAAAAATATCTTAAAAATAAATCAGATAATACAATTTAATTTAAAAAAAAAATAAAGTACCTAATTGATTAATTATATACTCAAGATAAATAAGCGATAGTTTATGTTTATTATATTTTTTTGTACAAACAATTTAATGTAATAATTACAATCAAATTAACTGAGACATATTAACAACATTCTGAAAGTATTAAGTAACTGAAGTTATATTAATGCAAAATGATGTTTTATTATTTTTTCATTTTATTTTACATAATTTTATAATATAAATCAGCTTGTAAAATATACAGTATTACAATGCTGTACTTTGAAATAGTTCATAGAAATCTTTCATAATTTCACACAACGAAAATTTATATCTATCATTTTGATTACAAATTTTTATAATAAATTCACTTCGATCAACATTCAACGTTTTATGACAAAATTCATCATCTTGAAACAACTCGGTCATTTCTTCTGAAGAAGCCATAACTAAAGTAAACAGCATAACAGCAGACAGAACACCAAATTGTTTATAAAAATCACAGCTTTCCAAAAATTCTTCATGTGATAATATTCTACAAATATCAAAACCGTATTTATGCAAAATTCTTCCCAATTCCTCGTAGTACAATTCCATAATTTTATTTGCGTTGTTGGTTCTAAAGTCTCTGGTTGTTGTTAAATATAACAACGACATTAAATCAGCTGCTGGTGGAATCAACTTCACACTTTGAAAATCAACTAATTTTGCTTCAACTGGATTGTTGTCAATATATTTGATTAAAATATTGCTCGCCCATAAATCTCCATGACAAATAGCATTGCGATATTTTTTAGATGATTGACAAAGATTGGGCATTAATATTTTATACATATTTTCAACTTTTGTCTTCAAAATATCACTAGCTTCTTTAGATGTTTCATTTGGAAATAAATCGATAAGTGTTTCTACACCTTTTATAACTGCTTCCACTACAGATTTGGAAACGTAATCTTCAGAATTATTGTAAACAATCTCTTGTATATTTTTAGAATATTCTTCTGCAACTCTAAATTGTTTTCCGATATGATTCGTCATTTTCTCTTCAAACACAAGACACGAAGCATGTAGTTTAGCTAAAGATTTAATAATTACAGATAACTGATCAAAATCCAATGATTTAGTTTTAACTATACTTTGAAATCCAAATTCGTTTAAGTCTTCAAATACTAGAACATCATTATTGCGCGTAAAATAACATTCTGGTACACAATCTCGAATATCTGTGATTTCCAAATTTATCATTGTTTGAAATATATCGCTGTAGATAAATACTTCATTGTTAAAAGCTCCTGAATTGGTTACAAAATCTTTAAATTCACTTACTGGTAGAAATTTTCCAAAGAAGTTTAATTTTTCTAGTTGACCGTTTCGTTCAATAGTTATACAAAGTTTTTTATGACTTCCCAAAAACCCTAACACTTCTCCTAAAGGTTTTATATTATATTTGATCAATTTATAATCAGTAGTTTTTAATTTATTTCTTATTATAGTGTAACAATCTTCATTTGAAAAACCATCGAACATAATTAAATTTTTTATTTCCAGTACCATTGGTTCGACCCACATTTTCAGCTCAGTACCGTTTTTATAAAATTCTTCAACTATGAAGCTTTTATCACCGAACAGAAATTTTGTAAAAAGTTCTTTATCTGCCATGATTTGCTTCAATCGATCAAACCCAGTCTTTTGTGTTAAATAATGATAACATACTTCAGTTTTAACGTGAGGCATTACGTACTTTAACATAGCTTTGAATTCATTTCTTGATAGAATTTCATCAGGATTAATTCTTGCTAGCTTCAATTCTCGACAAAAACTATCATAATAAAACCATAATAGTTCATCAAAATATTTCTTTCTTACCTCTGGCGAAGTAGTAAAGTACATAAATTTCAAAACATCGTACAATTGTGGGCCATATTTCATAAATTGAAAATCAATTAACTTGCAAGCAATATGATGTCCATTTTCTTCTTTAAACATGACATTCTTCCCCCACATGTCTCCATGGCAAATGACATTTCGGAATATTCCAGAAGGTTGTGCAGTGCTACAACAACGTTTCGATAATTCTGCAAATTTCTTCTTAAACTCCTCTTTTGTTAAACCAACTTCTGGCATACGATCTATAACGGCATGAATACCTTTTAACGAAGCCATATGCCAGCTGTAAGCCAAAGTATTTTCGTCACTCTTGAAGAAAGCTTCTTGTAAAACACCTCTATGATCGTCATATAAACGATATGGCCTTCCCAATTGTATCGACTTTTTTTCTTCATATATTATACAAACAGCGTGCAAATGCGCCAACGATTTATATACAGATTTAATTTGTTCGATCGATAAAGCATCTGGAATGTCAGCATCTTTGAAACCTTCACAATTTTCCAGCACGAGTAAATTACTGTTTCTTGTGTAGTAAAATTTCGGTGAAATGGTTTCATCGAAAGTACTGCAAAATTTTTTAAATTCCGGCACAATTATGTCATAGAAAACAGCTTCGCTTTCAAATGCTTTCGCCTGACGACTAAATTCAGCCATGCATTGAAACATTTCTGGTTCCAGTTTCGTAAACAATTTAACTACTGATGTTTTACCATCATATTTAACACCGGCTTTAAACCACAAATGCTCACCGACAAATCCTTCGATATTATCCGATAATGGACACACTTCATACTTGATCAATTCGAAATTATTATTTCCGAAATAGCGATTTAAAATCAGCTTGCATTCGTCGTTAGAAAATAAATTATCGTGTACACCCATTGTTTTAATTATAATACTATTTATTATTATAGCAAGAACGATTTGAATTAAATATATAATCAGCAAAATTATTAATAAAATGCGCAGGTCACAAGTTAAAGTGTTTTATATTTATATATGATAAGTAATTAGATTTTATTTCATTTGTCAAACAATTGAGAAGTACCGCATTTTAATTAGTTTCAGTAGCGTAACTTCAAATTTTAGGCCAAAATATATTTTTAGAAATACAAATTTTTTTAATACAATTATTAATTCATAGTAATATAAATAATACTAATAAAATTTGAAACATTTTTTGTTTATATTCATATTGTGAGCTGCATCTATTTAAATAATAAATTTTCACACAAATAAAATTAAGTAATCTTTTGATGTTTGTTCTGCTTCTGTTTATTTAATTATTATTCAAAACAGGAATTGCAAGATTCCAATTACATGACAAATTGTAAACGCAAACAATAAAATCATTATATATTCTTTTAAGTATTTGCGGCGTTTCGTATTTAATAGTTACGCCACTGAATAATACATAATATTGTGTAATCTCAAAAAAAAAAAAGTTTATAACAATTATTATCGCATTATAGCACAGCGAGATATGATCAAATTATAATTTTGTTTTCAAATAGTCCTATATGATTTATACAAATAAAAATATTATTATATTTGTAAGTAATTTATTTATTACACTTACGTAACATTCATTAAAAGTAAAACTAAATACATAATTAAATAAATTTCCAAATAACAATCAATAATTCATTCGTCTTCTTCTAAACAATAATCATACAATCAGAAAATATTGAATAATTAATTAATTTAATTATGTGCAAAATTATCCTCGTAATTAAGTGAAATTGTTATTAAATTATTAACAATATATAGTTTAACAATATACGTAGTCTCAATTTTTTAAAAATAATCAGTTATGTTTGTTTCTCTTATCTTGATCACTACATTTTAAATAAACTTATATTTAAACACGTAAGAGAATTTTATCTTAAAACAATTCATAAAAATCTTTCATTATATCACTCACTGTAGATCTAAAATTAGAATTCCTATTATAGACTTTTATAATAAATTCACTTCTATCTATATTCACTGTCCTGTAACAAAATTCTTTATCTTGCAATAATTCTGCCATTTCTTCCGATGTTGCCAGAACCATTGTGAAGAGTTTAAGTGCTGCAAGAATGCCAAATCGTTTATAATACTCACAACTTTTCCAAAATTCTTCTAGTGGTAAAATTGTACTTATTTCATAACTATATTTCTGTAGAATTCTTTCCAATTCCTTGTAGTATAATTCAATAATTTTATTTTGATTGGTGATCCGAAAATTTCTAGTTGTTGTTAAATATAGCAACGACATTAAATCAGCTGCTGGTGGAATTAATTTTACACTTTGAAAATCAACTAATTTTGCTTCAACTGGTTTGCTATCAATATACTTTATTAAAATATTACTTGCCCACAAATCTCCGTGACATAAAACATTCCGATATTTTTCCGTTGGTTGACAAAGTTCAGGCATTAATGCTTCATACATATAATCAACTTTATTTTTCAAAATATCACCAGCTTCTTTTCTTGTTTCATTTGGAAATAAGTCTATTATTGTTTTAATACCTTTTACAGCAGCTTCAACATTCGTTTTGGAAAACGTATTTCCTCGGTTATTGTAAACAATTTCTTGTATATTTTTACAATATTCTTCTGCAACTCCAAATTGTTTCTGTAGGTGATTCGACATTTTCTCTTCGAAAACGAAACACGAACCATGTAATTTAGCTAAAGCTGTAACAATTACAGATATATGATCGAAATCTAATAGCTTATACTTATCTAAAACTTGAAAATTAGTTTCGTTTAAATCGTCAAATACTAAGAAGTTATTGCGACAAGATAAGTAACACACGGGTGCACAATCTTGAATTTCTTTAATTTTCAAATTTGTCATTGCTTTGAAAACATTATCGTAAACAAATACTTCATTATCGAATGCCCCCGAATTGATTACAAAATCTTTGAATTCACTTTCGGGAATAAATTTTCCGAAAAAGTTTAAAGTTTCTGTTTGGTTGTTTCTTTCAATGGTAATATAAATCTTCTTGTGGCTTCCCAAAAATCCAGATGCTTCTTCTAATGACTTTATAATATGTTTAACTAATTTGTAATCAGTTGATTTTAATTTATTACTTATAATAATATCGCAATCTTTATTTGAAAACATTGTAAATTTTTTTCACTTGTTTGGTTAGTTCTCGTACTTATTTTTTTTTTTTTTGTAATATGCAATGTTGTTCTATTATATGGAAATAATGAATTAAAAAAATAATAATCCAAGTATAATATATATACCAATAAGTATTATATGAATAATTTATATTTATAAAATTTCAATATTTTTATTGCTAGAATATACTAGATGTCTGCAAAGTAAAGTCTATTTTTAAATAGCTTTTTTATTTATAAATATAAAAAAACTCTATATAAAATATACATATAATATATGTTCCAATTAAAAATGGGTTCATTTTCGGTGAAATTTATGATATTCTGTGACTCCCTATACCTAGTTTATCATTGAATTTTTTTATAACAATAGCTAATATTACAAATTCGATTTTTTGGTGTTTTAGTTCATTTGCTTAGTTCTGCTCTTAAGACAGTTGCATTATCTTAAAACCTGTATTATTAAAATAAATTTTAAAACCGACCTTGTAGTACCAGCCTTTATTTTTATAAATAAAAAGTAGCTCTATTCCGTAAACATCTGTTTTAGTGTAGTAAAAAAATCTTTCAGAACTCATTATATTAAAATAAAACTGCTAAAAGTTAGAGTTCTGTATTTATATTTATTTATAATCGACGATTCAACGAACTCAACGTCCTTCTTCATCAGGATAAATAATACAAATGACATTACAGTAAATAACAGAACATAGAAACAAGTTACTAGGTAACAAATAAGTAACTAGCTCATACAAATTTTATAAATTGATAATTAATGGAAACCTAGTACGTAACTTGTTTCTATGTTCTGTTATTTACTATAAATGTCATTTGTATTATTTTTCCTGATGAAGACGAACGTTGAGTTCGTCGAAATGTCGATTATAGATACAGAATTTTTTAAAAGTTTTATAATAATAACTATATATTCAAATTTTCGCACAAAATTCGCAAATCTTTCAAAGATTCTCCTAAAGCCTTTTTATAAACACTACTTCTTTGACACATCTTCTCAATTAATTCACTCCTATCCACATATAGTGAATAATTAGGTAATTCGGGATCTTGACATAAAACTTCCATATCTTCTTCCGGGGCCATAATATAATGAAAATGTGTAGCAGTTAATGCAATAGCATACGTTTTATAATAATCACAACTGTCTAAAAATTCTTTATACGATAATATCTTCTCTATATCGTAACCATATTGTTGAACATATTTCCCTAATTCTTTATGATAGAATTCCAAGATTTCGATCATGTAATTTGCGCGAAATTTCCTAGAAGTCGTTAAATAGATAAATGGTAGTACATCATGAGCCGGAGGTATTACATTACCAAATTGAAAATCAACAAATTTTGCATCAATCGGTTTATCATCCGCGAATTTAATTAAAATATTATTTATCCATAAATCTCCGTGACATACAACATTTCTAAATTTCGATGAAGTAGTACAAAACTCAAACATTAATTCACCATAAATTTTTTTAACTTTCCTGTTAAATTCTGCATCGCTAATGGTTGATTCTGGATCGGGGAAGAGTTCAATGTGTTTGGGCATTCCTGCGATTATTGCTTTAATAAATTTTTCCGCATTTCTATTATATAAAATTTCTTGAAGATTACCACCAAATTTTTCCGAAATGCTAAAAGTCTTTCCAGTTTGTTCCGTTAGTTTTTCTTCTAAAACTAAACTACTAGCATGTAACTTTGCAAGATTTCTTAATACCACACAGACATGATCGTAATCTAAATGTTTAAATTTGTCAACTAAAATATAGCCTAACTTATTTAAATCTTCAAATATTAGTACATCGTTACGCCTACTAAAATAACATTCAGCAGCTGCATCTTTTACAATGTTAATTTCATTGTTAAGCATTGTTTTGAAGACATTGTCGTACATAAACATTTCATTATCATACGCACCGGAATCAATAACAAAATGGCTAAATTCATTTTCGGGGAAAAATTTCGCAAAGAAACGTAAAGTTCTCTCTTCTCCATCATAGTTAATTGTGATATTAATTTTTCTATGCGCTCCCAAAAAGCCTCCCAAAACGTCGATATCCATTATTTCATATTGAATAAAATCGTAGTTATTCGTTTTCAATTTGTTCTTCAAGATAACGTAACAATCCTCGCGGGAAAAACCATGATTGTAGATTAAATCTTTAATTTCCAAAACAATTTCATCCATCCACTTTTGATAAGCGGAATTTTGTACGTAAGAATCCTTAACGATTAAACTGCGATCGACGAAACTATTAATTTCAAATGTTTCTTTCGTCGCCGTTTTCTCTTTATCTGCAGCTGTGAATAAGTAATAATAAGATGCCTCAATTTTAACATATAGAAGAAGATATTTTATGCTAGCCTTGAACTGATCCTTTGGAATAACTTCATCAGGATTAATGCCTTCTAGTTGTAATTCTAAACAGAGATGATCGTAGTAAAACCAGATTAACTCGTCAAAATAATTCTTCCTTATTTCTGCCGAAGTAGAATGATGGATAAATTTTAAAACATCGTAAGCTGGAGGAATATATTTCATTATTTGGAAATCGATAAATTTGGATTCGTGAACCTTGTTATTTTCATATTTAAACATAACGTTCTGTATCCATAAATCGCCATGGCAACAAACATTTCTAAACTTAGTCGAAGGTTTGGCAAATTCGCAACATTTCTCAGCCATTTCGGAAAACTTTTTCTTGAAATCTTCGCGGTCTACATTTAATTTCTCTTTCGATATTAAATCGATTATCGCATGAATACCTTTTTCACTAGCTTTATGCCAACGGTAACCAATGAAATTTTCCGTATTGTTAAAGAATGGTTCGATAAAAAACTCACTAAATTCTTCATCTAAACGATATGCTCGACAGAGTTCGGTAGATTTTTTTTCTTCGTAGGTAATACTCGCCGCGTGTAATTTTGCAAAATTCTTCAAAACAAGTTTTGTATGATCAAGAGAAGCACCAATTCTAGTTTGTAGATTCTTAAAATCTCGACAATTTTCCAAAATAATGATATTGTTATCTTTGGAATAATAGCATTTTGGTAAAATAGCTTCATCAAAATTCGAACAATATTTTTTATATTCCGGTATTAAAGTTTCATAGAAAAAAATTTCGGATTCAAATGCTTTAACATCCCTACCGAATTTTAATTGTAGTTCACTGAAAGTTGATTCTCCTTTCCCAAAAAATATAATATCGTGTAACTGATTTTTGTATTTAGCTTTCAAAACTAGGAAAAAATGATCGCCCATGTATCCTTCAATATCGTCAGACGGTGAACGAATCGACGAATTTAAAAATTCGAAATTGTCATCGTTAAAATACCGACTTAAAATGATTTTACAATCTTGTACTGATAACATTTGATCACAGGAACCCATTTTTGCTGTTTTCGTAACAAATTCAACTAGTTTAACTTCAACGAGTAAAATAATTTATATTGAGAAACAAAAATCGTTTTTGCAGTTTCACGGTCGCAAATAGAAATATTTTTAACAAAACAAATATGAAAGATATATAATATATAACACGTGAAAAAGCTTAAGAGAAATTAAGAGTATAAATCCTTAAATATATAATAAATATTAGTTTATAGAATTTTGTGATGATGCAGTTATTGTTTGGATAAATATTGCACGATAATAAATATTGTTTAAACAAACTAAAAATAAATATATTTCATTATTTTTGATCTTAATGATAATTTAATTTTTATAAAAAATATATATATATGTATTTATATAAATCGTATAATGCACAAATAAAATCTAGCACTATTTTTCTCATATAAATATCATAAAATATAAATTATAATTTAGATTTTTCTAGATTATGGTAAAATCGCTCACTTAGAAGTGATTGTTAAAATTTAGTTTGATTTGAATCTACTTTATTTAAAAAATATAATTATATAATTAATATCAGTTAGAACAAATTTATATTATATCGTCAGATATTTTTTCCGTTCAAAAATATTCTAAATCTTTATAAGTTTCATGATGTGATTATGTATGTATGTATTTTAAATATTTAAATCGAACGTTTCTGATGCAGTAAATCTTTCAAGAAAGTTAAGAAATAAAATAATAATAATAATAATATATACAAAACTAAATCCTAAAGCTTTTTTATTTTAAGAAATACTCCTAAGTTGTAGTAAGGGTAATAACTTTTGTGTCATTTTTCCTGATGATGTACGTTGATGTCCTAAAGCCGTTTTATTTTTGTAACATATTATTTGTTGTTTACATACTTATTTATTAAATGTAACGCGTTTAATGTGTACCGTAAAATTCTGAAATCAATTTTTATCAAAATTGTTCAATTTTGTTTCTTTGTAGTTTTAAATATTAAAAATTTATCTAGTGCATTATTAAATAAGTATCTAATATTTCTTCGGTAAATTTACGTATATTAAAAATTCAAAATTATATTTACTATTGTTACCGACTTATAAACTAAAATTATCAATTTTGACATTGTTTGTATTTGATTATGTATTATAATAATTATTCAATAAATTATGTAACAATCCTTTTGAAAATTTACCTAAATTAAGATTCCAAAATGAAATTTTTATATAAACTAATTAATGATCAATTCAACGGAAATACGAAAAACATTTTTATTATCGATTTATAATAATTTTTATTAGATTTATTATATTAGATTACGTATATGATGATTATTATTAATTATTTCATATTCCATAGTAAAGATATGTTTATTGATATTTTCAATAACATAAGAGTAAATAAATTCTTGAATAATGTATTCATCAAAATATTAACATAAATAAAATAATTTTTTTTTGCACTTACCTGAGTTCTATGTCGTATATCTCGAATAGCCTTGATCATATGTAGACCCATTTCAACACAGCAATGCGCATGATCTGTTCGTGCAATTGGCAGCCCTGATACACAGTAGTAGCAATCCCCCAATAGTTTGATTCGTAAACAGTGATTTTCCTAAAATTATATACATGTTAAACTATAATATTCATTCAATTAAAACCACACGGTAAATCGTCACTCATAAAACACAAAAGAAAAAAACTTTAAATTGTTTATCCAATGTTTTAGTTGTTTTATTTAAACAAAAATGAAATAATGTTATTGGAAATATCTAATTAAATAGACAAATTTTGTTTTTCTCGTGAGTGACGACTTACTGTGTATAAACTTTGTAAAAACTTACAGTTGCTAATTTATCAAAACGTGCAAACAAATCGTTTAGCACCCGTACAAGTTCTTCGGCACTGCATTGACTTGCCAGTGCTGAAATTGTAATTAATTTGAAAGATAGAATATTGTACAAAATATCTGATTTATTGAGAGAATATGTAAATCAAGTTAAATTATTTACCCGTGAATCCTTTAATGTCCGCAAATAATATACTGACATTTTCATAACGATGAATATAGATTTTGTGGAATTGATGCGGTTGAAATGCTCCGCCTTTCTCTTCCTCGCGGGCAATGTCACGAATCATTTCGCGTGCTACGAAATCTGGCAAGACTATAGAAAATAATAGAATGATAATTAATTCAAATATTTATACAATAATTTACTAATGACGATTTTTATTCAGCATCGGTTTCTATTACTCTCAATAAAAAAATAGAGTAACCGCAAGTAACCGCTGTTGAATAAAAATGAAAACAGGTAATATGTATAAATATTGTGTTTTTCTGTCATATTTTTTAATGTCCTTACACTATTTATTTGATTTAAATTCGTTGATAGTTTTGGAAAATTTTCAAGTAGAACTAGCTTATCTTCATTTCTTGTCAAATTGAAATATTTACGGAAAAAGTATCATAAAAACATCATATATTTTCATTACTGAACTACAACCGCCAGGCCTTTATTATGCAATTTAATTATTCTCGTTACATAAACACTAATAAAAACAAAATTTTAAATCACTGGGTAACTCAAAACTGTAAAAATGAAGATAAGCTAGTTCTGCATCAAGCTGATGGTGTATTCTATAATGCTAAACAGAAACAAAATTCACTATTATATTATACATATCAAGTGCACGATTATATATTACTGGTAGAAGTGTAGCTATCATTTGACATTTCTAGGTTTACATCAATTTAACAAGTTCCACACAAATTCTGGAACGAAATCTAATTATATAATCATGTAGAATACGCTGTTAGCTATTGTTTCATGTATAACAACATAATCAACAAACATCAATTCCCTCCAATCTAGTCAATTTCATTCAGAGCGAGCAGAATATATAGTTTGTATAAATAATAAAAGTTTTTAAAAGAGCTACAATCTGTTTTATCAGTAGAAATTACGTATTTATATTAATGTTTGATTTGATTACAAATGAATTTTTCTATCTTTTGAAATAATACACTTCTCTGTAATCGTTTGTAAAATATTAATTTTCAAATTGAAATATCGCAATGTGCTTTTTTTATTTACCTGATAGTAGTAGCTTTTCTTGTCGATCATTTTCTTTCTGCGTATGATATCTAGTTTCCATGGAACGATGCGTTTCCAAAAATGCCTTCCTTTGTCCCCGATCAGTTAAGTATTTCGTGTACATTCCAGCGAAATTCACAGCCACATACAGGACAATATTTGCGATTAAATGATAGATGAAACAACTGCTTGCCAACTAACAACATAATTAAAAATTAATTTCAATAAATTTAACTTTAGTCATCTTCAGGTCCGGTATTCATTGAATTTATAGAATTTTCTGAGCTGGTATGGCCGGTATATTAGCACAGACAATTTTATAAATTTTGACTTTATTATTTTAATTAAAAATCGACGTTTCGATATATTCCACGTATGTCATCATTAGAAAAAAATATACAAATAACAAAAATAATAAATATAGAAACAAGTTATACGGAACTCAATCCTAAAGTTTTTATATTTTAATTTTATTTGCCTTTATTTCGTGATACATTTTTAAATAAAATAATCGGAAGATGACTTAACAATCAAAACTGTAGTCAGTACTTAAATAATAGTTCTATTCACAGCTGTAAGACCTGTAGTTAAATCAAATCAAATCAAACTTTATTTAGCTTTAGACTAGTTAATTACATTACAAATTTACTACTATAGCATAATTATTTACTTAATTAAACAACATATTAACATAATTATTAATTCGCATCAAACTTATTATGGTACAAAAATTATAATTTCCAATTAAAATGTTTTTAAATTCTTTGACTCTTTAATTTATTATATAACGCAGTAATCCCTTGTGAAATATATTAATTGGTGGCACTAGTTTTATTATTATTTGCATTTCTGATATAATAATTATGCATTTTAGATTGTCACTTAAATATTTCGGAAGCAAATCATGTTGTATTATAAAAATCATTGCGGACATTTCTAAAAAAAGATTTAACATCTAACCCAGCTAAGTTTTAGCAAATCTGATGGTATAATTATTATTGTCAATAAAACGATGCTTCCTTGTCTCAACTTTTCAAACTGTTACTAGAAAAATTATTAGTGTTGCAGAAGGTTTTGTCTAATGCTATAAGTCTTACCGATATGAACTGAATAAACTATGTGAAGTTATTGTATTTAGTTTCCTATATATATATATATATATATATATATATATATATATATATATATATATATATATATATGAAAATAAATGAAGGAATTACCTGTTCAGCTGATTCATACATAAAATTCGTAGTAATAATAACAAGAATATGACTCGATGCAGAAACGGTTCCAGCAATCATACACCATCTTAGGGGTAGTGGAAGCATTGCGTATGGTACGAATAAAATAAATAAAAAGTACCAAATATAATCGTTATTGGTTGTTGAATCACCCAGTCCCGGTAAACTAGACATACAAAATGCTAATCAATCAATTAAAATGTAGACAAATTCTTGCTTTGTTTAGGGCATCTGACAAAACATTTATACATATTCAAAATATTTATTTATTTCAACTGTAAGCTCACTACATAAACAGTTTTATAAATTCCTGTTTCATTTACTATTCCAAATTATTTTAGACAATTGATTCTGTTTTCCAACTTTATTCAGAAAGAAAACAAATAGATACAATTTTGCATAATTTATCATTCCAAACATTATTGTATATTTTAATTGAGTAAAAAATATTAAGTGTAGTTTTTAAAAATGTTAAGTATTTTAAAAACAATTCTATTATTTAGATATTTATCTCTTTTAATAACAGCAATTAAATAAAAACTGAAGTTAAAATATTTTGTTTTCTAAACTAATAAAATTTAATGTTGAGCTGATAATAAAAATGGTATTTTAAATACATTTTAATTTCTTTTATGTTTTTTAATAAATTACGCATTCTTCAAATAATAATTTTTCCCGTTATATCGAACAGTAATATTATTTTTCAAATATGAAAGTTAACAATATAAATAATATTATTAGGTTATAGTATTTTGCTTTTTTTTGCTTAAATCGCCATTAATTTATTTTGATGAATTTAAAAAAATAATTAAGTAATGGTTTAATTAGTTCATCAAAATAAATTAATGGCGATTTAAGCAAAAAGCAAAATACTAGAACCTATATTGTTAACTTTCATATTTGAATAATAATAATTTGTTTTTCTAAAAAATTTATATCAGATTTTGCTGTTTTAAAATTAAATTTTAAAAATATAATAGTAAAATGTAATTTCTAGATAAATGTATATAAATATTTGAAATATCTAAAATAGAATTTGTCAGACACCCCTTGTGAAAACAAACCTTCTGCGTTTAATAGTAGCCAAGTGCACATGGCAGCCCAATGCAAATAATTATTTGCGAAACATCGCCACCAACCGAGAACGCATATTGCAATATTTGCTGCTATGCAACAACACGCCCATATTAACCAATTTTCTATTTCCAAACCAGCGATATCGTAACGTGCCGCTAATAATGCTACCTGTAATTCAAAATAACTATCTATAATGAAAACGAAAAATAATAACAATAATTAAATTTGTTTACATAAATTAACACTTTAAGTAAAGTAGATTTTAAACTGACAAAAAACATGGGTCATATTCTGACCTCACTTTTAACAGTGATTTTTGACGTTTTATAATATTAAAATATCTAAAATAGGAAAACAATAAAATAATACAAAAAAGAATACCGACTATTGATTTGGAAATCTGATGTCATAATTATTTATTGTTGTCAATAAAACGATGCTTCCTTGTCAACTTTTCAAACTTTTACTAGCAAAATTATTATTGTTGATAAAAAACGAGGCTTTAGTTAAAGTGTGTATTATAAAAACAGGCTTAAAAGAAATAAATTTAAAGTTAAAGAAAAATGAAAATAAATAGGTGATCTACTTAAACATACAAGTATAAAAAAATGTATTTTACTTATAAATAAAATATCGAATAATAATAATAATAATATAACATTAGAAATAAAAATATTATGTACTTCGGATCACAGGTAAGATTTTTTTGTAAACTTTATTTAGCTACTGAAGATGGAAGCTTAGCTTCCGAAATAACATTCGTATTTAGCTTTATTTTAATTTATAGTGTGCTTTTGGGATTTTTGTATAATCGTATTTTTATTTAAACAGAATTATAGTTTGTTTAAACCTGTTGCAAACTGAGAACGATTTAAAAGAATAAAATTTTGAAATAGTTAACAGAGTATATTTTATTATTTATATTTTTATTATAATTAATGCAATATAAACTGTTATTAAAACTTATCCAATATCTTTACTTTAAAACTTTCTGAACAGAACTGTAGCAATACGAAATGTTTCATCTTTTTCTAGTAATAGATTAAATTTGATTGGAAATTAAAGCCGACATACCTTCAAAATAAGATCAACTATGTTGACAATAATAAGCGATTTTTGTCTCTGTCGATGCGAATATCGTAAATATTGTATTTCCAGATGTTTATCGTGAAAACTGTTCGTAAGACTCGGCCAATAAATACCTTTGTACATAAGTCCCTTTTTAAATACGGTACTGAGATCTGTAAACAATACAAATTAAGGTTAAGTTATACAATCTGTTTACAAGTGTAATTATTAATTTACCATTTTGTTGTGTATGCAAGGCTTCATCTTTTGCAAATATTGAATCACCATTGCCGACATTTGTTCGCCACAATAAATCTTCATCATCTTTTTGTATTTGTTGTCTGTCATCTGGTATTTGATGCCGGAACGTAACCTCAATTTCTGTTGTGTCTCTGACCGTTGATAAAGTATTTCCGTTCTAAACATAATTATCAACAGATTATTAAAAAAATATATATTAAATGAAATTTTCAAATAACTATATAAATATATCTATTAAGAAATATAATAAAAAGTTGATTAAACAATGTGCGAAACTTACCTCTTGATTTGTGTTGGCTACAGGGGGCTCTGAATCTACGCCAGGTACGGACTCGGGCAAAACAACAGTGCACATATTCCAAAAAAAGATGTTTACAGGGCCTCTTGTTTTCTTCAAGACTAAAAATGAAAATTATTCAATTAGATATTATTCAATTAGACATTTTATATTATTTATATATTTATACGGAAAAAATACGATGTTAATGACGAATCGAAAATTTTTAATGACACTTTATTCGGAAAAATCGATTTATCGAAAGTGTTGATTGGTTTTATGTCTTTAACAATAGTAGTGTTTCTTGTACTATGATTGTTCTTCTGTTCTTTTAATCTTAATTACAGAATGATTAAATATTTTGTAAACATTTGCTAGTAATTGTTTTCCTATTTAGTTTGTGTTGTATTAGTATTTAATATATATACAGCTTGTTTAAGATTAAGTATATATTACAAAAGAACAAATAGGAAATTTGAAATATTTGCTTTATTTTTGTTGAATTCATTGACGTAAGAAGAAATATCTATCTCACAAGGATTTTAAGATATTATTTCTCAAATAAAATTGTAATAATTTAAGAATTATAATTCGCTTTTTTTTTGTAAAAACTAATCTATTAATATTATATGAATGTTTCATTCGTCCGAAAATGTGTCATATATTTGTTTTGATATAAAATACTGCAATTTTTTTCCCATTTCGTAAAACTTGTATTGATACGAAACACGTTGTTATTTTCTAGTTAATGAAATATATTTTTTTGAAGAGAAAGGCAGCATAAATCTTTACTTTTTTTTTGGTAAAAATATAAATTAGCTAATTCAAAATATTTGTTTATGTATAGTATTATAAGAAAATAATAAAAAATTAATCATGTATAAAAGATAAAACAACAAAGATTTTTTAAACAAAACATTAACAAATAAAAAATGAGAAAAAGTTTCTTTATTATACGCATAAAATTGACTTCGGGAATGTAAAATAATAACGCTTTGAAAAGTTTGTAAAGACTTTTATTTCGTTTAATTTTCCAAATGATTAACTTTATCTAATATGAAATTTTACAGTCAGCTAACATTAACAAAGTAGAATAAAATTTATATAATTATTTACGGATTATAATAAAATATTTATCTGAAATTATTTCACAATAATATACCTACATTCTTCAATTCGTTTTCAATTGTGCAAAAAAAATAAAAATTTGCCGTTGAATTGAACGTACAAAGCAAAGCTAAAAGGCATAATAATATTTTAAAGTGTAATAAAAGTTTAAGATCATATTAAAATTTCGAGTTCTTGTGTATTCATTATAAAATGTAATAACCTTTTATGAACGCTATAATGTCAAAAGAATTTAGTGATATTGTTTTACTACAATGGTGAAATTTCCACATTGAATTGGAATTTACTTTATTATAGATAATAAGATAATTATTTATAGTGAAACCTCATTTAGTTCTCTTTAATTGATAGTTGGTCAGTGAATTAATTGAACTATTTCAAATTTTCGTTCCGCAAAATCTAGGGGGTTATTCAGCTATTCATTAGTATAATGTCACTAAAATAATTACATTTACATGACCGTTTAAAAATGAATTAAAACATTTTTTAATTCGTTTTAATACGATCATGTAAACGTAACAACAAGTGATATTATTTTAGTGACATTTTACTGACGACGGAATAAATTCATTTCCAAACATACTCGATCCTAATTTATTTTGTAATTTAGTTAGTAAATATAAAAAAAAATCCAAGCTTCGCTCAATTTAAAATAGCAGAATCTTTTTAATAATTACAAATTGTTGATTTAATAGTATGGAAACCTATGCTATTTTTCTACAAGTGTTTCAAACTAAACTTAAAAAATATAAAATAAATATTTCATATTTTTTTTGTCAACATTCAACGTTTTTTTCAAAAATTGACAGTTTTCTGAACATTCAATAATTTTCGAAGCAAAAATGCAATGTGTTAATGTGTTTGAAAGTAGTCCCAGATTTATTGACATCCTGTATAATTTTGTAATAGTATTCCAAACATTATTTTTATCTATACTAATTGTTTGACAATGTAAATCAAATAACGCATTAAATAAAATTCTTAGTTTACGAGCAAACTTCAAATAAAGTGACGTCACCAATTTTATTTGCATTTCCGTTAATTAACTAATTAACTATGTAACAATAACATTTTCATTAAATATAGATAAAATTACGCATAAACATTAATCCTTGCAATTTTTGAGGCCTCTCTCACGATCAAATATATCAGTAACGCGAATAAAATTCAATTTATTTTATAAATTTCTTGTTGATAATAATACATTTAAAGAAGCATGTAATCATGTAAGTATGTAATGTTTATTACTCATGAAGAGTATGTAATTTACCTGAATGAGTGAGTAATAATAATTAGATGCACATAATTATATTATACTTTTTCTAATACAGACTATGTATAGTGCTTCCAAGCGAACAAAAACTCCGGAAAATATGTGAAATAAAATTTTTCTGTTTTGGGTAGACAATAGACATCCCAGCCTTTTTAATATTGAATTGTTTTTTTATTTTCAAAACGCCATAATTTTGTTAATTTTCAAAAAAAAATCGATATTAAATTATATTGGCATAATTATTATTGTTGTCAATAAAACGATGATTTGTTATTGTCGATAAAAAAAAGCATAGTTTTACTAGCACAAATATATATAAAAATCATCATTTTAATTATAACAATAATAATTATGTCAATAAAGTCAAATCGACTTTTGTTAAATTGTTTATTATAAAACAGGCTTACGGCCCCTAAGGTTTAAGACTCCTAATCAACATATTAATTGAGCTTAAGCGTAAATCCGGTCCTGATCTTTGCACTTAAATTTCATTGTTAAAACATTAAAAACAAAATATACGTCATCGGAGTTATTTCCTTTCCGCAAACGGAAACAAAGTAAATTATGCGCTTGGAAAGAAAATGTCATAGCAAGAATACAAGTGAAGGAAGAGAAACAAGGGAATCATCTTGTGGTTGATAAAGAACACGTGTTTGTAATTTACAAACAAATCTACAAACACATACATACATATGAAAGTAGACAAATATAGTAAAATACAATGTCTACAATAATTATGTATCCTTGAGAGTTTGTGGATATGAAATGTATGTAAGTAAAATTAAATTATACATAATTGCGAGTCATATATAAAATAAAATAGGGATATTTCTCGCGACTGTCATTTGTTTCAACCCTCTGAATGGGGGGCTACAAATGTCACGTTACCATAGTAATCAGTGTTGACGTGTTTGCTTAAATTTATGTTATATTTGTCAGTTGTTAAACAGTCTATTGTGTTTATACACTGGTAATTTTTCATAAAAAATGTAATGTTACATAAATTATTACAGTAAAATTACAAAATGTTGTTATTTTTACTGTTAAAACCTATGTAAAATTACATAAAATTAATTATAGATTTTTTATAGATTATAGATTTTTAAACTATTGTGCTGCATTGTGCTATGTCCTAGTGTTATGTTGGTTGCCTGCAACAAAGTTATATTTTTCATAAAATAATATTTTTTTATCTTCCTTTAATTAATAATTTATAAATTTTATAATCTAGTTATTTATTTTGTTACCTAGTAACTTGTTTCTGTGTTTTGTTTATCTATTGTATATGCCATTTGTATAATATGTATAGTATGTCTAAACGTTGATTTTTAATTAAAAAGTATACATCAGAACATAATCCTAAAGCCTTTTTATTTATAATGAGTTTTGAAAGATTTTTCACTATGTTAATATTGTAAAAATATAATTAATACTAACTGAATTCTTGTACTAATGTACAAGATATTTCTAAGATATTAACATTTTCAAATTAATAATACGGGCTCTCTAAAAGTTAAAATATCATGAGATAAAACTGTTCGCAAAGTTTTCCATAGTTATTAAATAAATATGAAACACTAAAGCTTTCAAAAGTTAATTATTCAATTAAGTTTAATAATTATACTTGTTAAGTTAATTTAACAATGCACTTATCATACACTTTTAAACTGTAAATAAATTAAAAGAAAACAACACATATTAGAAAGGGAACAAAAAATCTGTCCAAAACTTTTGTTAAACGCCATTTAAATTTCAACTTGAGTGGAGCAATGGTTAATTAATATCAATATTTTTCGACGAAACATGGCTCAAAAATTTTTTTTAATAAAGTTTTTTTTAGGGGTTGCGTCAAAAAATATTTTTTTTTATCGATGCAGTTATAACGCGCCATATATGAAACTGTCCAAAACCTATGTTAAACTCCATTTAAATTTCAACTTGAGTGGGGCACGGGTTAATATCAATATTTTTTGACGAAACTTGGCTCAAAAAATTTCTATTTTAATGATTTTTTTTAGGGGTGCGTAAAAAAATAATTTTTTGTGGACCACCCTAATATACATAGATTATGTCTTTTTCATATTTTTCAAAATTGCTTTACATATATTATATATACCGGGTGTTCGTTCGTATGGGCGTTTAACATGCAAATTCGATAATTTGCGATATACTTCTTTCTCGAGTTAAATTCGGAGAAATACTTAGAATACTTTTTGATAGACAATAAAAAGTTCTATAATTTGGTTTTAGTTTTAATTTGCTAGCATATGCCGTTTGAGCGCTAGAATTTTTTTTTGATTTTTTGGTTTTTATTTTTTTTTTCTCAAAAACTATGAGGTCTAAGAAAATAAGCATAATATGGAAAAATGCGGAATAATGAGTACGATAATTGAGTGAAGAAACCATTATTCTACAATGCATTGTTTAGTGGAAAAACATTTTAGAATTTTCAATAATTTTTTGTGCCAAACGAGAATGAGGTAGAGAAAAAAGTTACTTAGCTATTACGTAGCTAAATTTTTTCTTTATTTTACTGAATTTTTCACATTTTTTTGAGCAAATTTTGAAAAAAGTCTTATTTTGTTGATTTTACATCATTAATGAGGTAGAGAAAAAAGTTACTTACCTGTTATGTAGCTAATTTTTTTTCTCTATTTTACTGAATTTTTTCAGATTTTTTGAGCAAATTTCGAAAAAAGTCTTATTTTGAAAATAAAAATCCCAAGGGTACCCCCTTGTCAAATTTTCAAAAACTCAGTTTTTAATTTTTTTAAATATATTTTTTTTAATATCTATATCTCATCTAGATTATAAAAATATTGTATCTTTGTCTAGATATATTTGTTTTTTATTATCTGTTCCAACACTTGTCACTGATAATCCTTGACAATAAATCCATAAAAATATTGGTAAATATCCAACAAAAAATTTCGAATCAAAGTCGTGTAGTAGCTATTATCCAACAAAATCTTGTTCATTGTACAAGGGTAATATTTTCCGGTAAGTAGCGTCCGCAATCGCCGGTCAATTCATGTTCGGTTAAGCAACAGGCAAACCATTTGCCTATTTCAATATGAACCCAACCGAGAACCGGTTTACTTACAAGCGCAACAAAGGCATTTACCGTTTCGTTTACCGGTTCGTTGGACACTTACAACTTGGTCATTCCTTTAGTGATACGAGTATTGTCTGGGATGCATTTGCTAGACTTTTTACCGGTTCAATACGATAGGAAAAAACACTGATTTTACAAATCAATTTTAAAATGAATTATTTTTAGCAAAATATGTTAAAAATAAATATGTTATAAAAATATGTCAAAATTTACATTTTCATTTCAATATGACGTCAACTTTTTTATGAATATTCAAATAGTCATTTAAATTAATTTCATTTATAAATCGTCACTGAAATATCAAATAAAATATATATATAAAAAAAAATATAATTTTGAGCAAATTTTAATTGAAAAATAACAAATATGTAAATTTTACTTTATAAAGTGTTTTTTTTTTTGTAAAAGCTGTCATTAACAGATAAAAAATTTTCTATCACAGTATGTATAGATAATTAAATTCATATATAAAAACGATATTCAATATCTAATTTAATTATTGCCTTAGGCAATTAGTTTTCTGCGAAAGTTCGATAGGTATTTGAAAATTAAATTACTTATGTATATTACCTATATAATGCATTCATAAAATATTAAAAAAAAAACCGATAAATTATACGTAGAATGTAGCAATAAAAAATTATTTATTTAAGTTATAAATAAACTATACTATAGTAAAAAAATCTTTCAGAACTCATTATATTAAAATAAAACTACTTTAGGTTAAAGTTCTGTATTAATATTAAAGATTATGAATTTTCTAATAACTTCATATTATAATTCGCGAAAACTATGAAATAAATAATAAAAACATATATTATTCAATTTTATAAGAAATTTCAGCAGTGAGTTTATAGAGTATTAAATTTTATTTAGTTTTTTTATGATTGTAAACAATTCATTTCAATTCTTGAAAATTATAAAAATAAAACGACTTTAGTTCTGTATTATTTTTTTATTAATAATCGACGTTTCGACAAACTCAACACACGTCTTCATTAGGAAAAATTATAAAAATGACATTTATAATAAATAAACAGAACATAGAAACAAGTTACTAGATAACAAAATAAGTAACTAGATCATAAAAATATACTTGACAATTTTTTAAAGACATAAAAACATTAACAGCAGATTGTTAAGATTAGCAATAGAAATTTATATATATATAAAAAAAAAAAAAACATCAATCAGTGTAACTATTAACTGATTTAAATAAAATTTGACTTCCTTTAATTAAAAATTTATAAATTTTATAATCTAGTTACTTATTTTGTTACCTAGTAACTTGTTCCCATGTTCTGTTTATTTATTGTATATGTCATTTTTATAATTTTTCCTGATGATGATGTATGTGGAGTACGACAAAACGTCAATTTTTAATTAAAATTAATACAGAACTAAATCCTAAATGCTTTTTATTTCTTCAATATTGTTCAAATGATTATCTAATTGTAATGAAAAAATTGAAAACAAATTTTATAATCTATAGTGACTTATTTTGTTATCTAGTAACTTTGTATCATTTTTTCTGATGCTGTTTTATTTTAATATAATAAGTTCTAAAAACTTTTTTAGTATGTTAAATTTGATATAATTATAACATCAATTTGAGATTAACACAATCAAGAGAACGTCGAGTGAATTTCTAGTTCCTAAAACAAATTATAAATAGATACCATCAACATCTAGGCTTAAGCTATAGATATAGATCTAGAAAGCAATTAGAGATTTTAGTGAAAATTTCATCGTAGAGATAAACATTTGAATCGGAAAGGGAAAGATTGAAATATTCCAGTTAATTTAATTTGTGTGTGTGTATGAAGCAGAGATACATCACGATGAGATTTTCAACAACCGTCTGCCATCGTCTGTTAACCGCATTTTACCAAAAGCATCCTTTCCAGGATAAAACTGATACTTCCGTAAATTAAAATAGAGACAGATATTACCAGTATATTTTGTCATTACTAATGTTATTGTTAAAATCGTGCGTTACCTGCGATGTGCGAAATGATATAGGAATATTAAGTTCACTGTTTTAACGTTTCAAAATAACTATAATACATATTACAGTTCAATTATTATTGAAGACAAACCTAATGTAATGTATCTATTGATGGTGCACGTTTAGAGCAGGTAGATTAATTTGTGTATTCGGGTAGTTTATTATTTAAGGATGGTCGTTTAAATCGTGAAATTGAAAGGAGAGTAAATGCTGGTTGTACGGTTTGTAAATGTAATATAAATGTAATGTAAATGTTTCCAAAGAAGTCCGTTTGATTATATACAATGCTGTTTTGGTTTGGCTGCAAAAGCATAAAAGGAAAAATGACTGCTGTGGAAATGTGATGTGGGACATGTGGTGCAACTAGGAGAAATCGGGTATGAAATAAATTAGTGTATGATGAGTGTAAAATTGAAAAAAATGTTGTAGCAAAAGTTGCCGTGTTAGTCAGTTAAGATGGTTCGGACATTTTGAGCGAATGCCTAATAAACGTTTGGCTAAAAGATTTTGAAAGTATATACGTTTGCGTGGCCGTCCGATGAGTAGTTGGAGTGGTATTATTGAGAGTGTTTTGCGTGAGCGGAAGTTTCCAAGTAGTAAAAATAGAAGAGTAAGTATGAGAGGAATTATTAATGTGGATGAAACTAAAGTTGCTTGTTTGGACAGGAATGTTTGGAGGAGGCTGATTTTTTAATAATGGAAAGAGTTTGTGCCACACCCTTTGGGTACATGGCGTGACTGTGTATCTGTACTAAATTTATTTTGTAAATATACATTCATACATTTTTTTATATAAGATATTATTTAAATTATTTAAAATCAAAATTTAATACAATAAATTTGTTTATCAATGATATTTTGTTATATTTACAAACCAATAAGTACGAATATAGTATTAGGTGTAAAATAAAGTTGTAAAAATTTATTTATTCAATTTATTATTGAATTTTATTGATTTCTGGCAAGCAGTTTCGGTTATAAAAACTATTTCTCGTTGTTTAAAATAATCTGTTTCAACACTGTCTCCAATGCATAACGACTTTTTAAAATTGTTACTAAACTAGAACATATAATTCTAATTTTACAACCTATAAAAATAAGTACATGCATTTTCGATCAGATTTTTTTTATTATCGCAATAAAAGTCTCAATGCATTCGCATTATGTTAAGCACTCGTTTTTTCTTTCAGTAAGAATTTTAGTAAATTTCATATTGTCAAGCAAGAAATAAAGATGAATTTTTTGATGCAGAAAATTTTAATTTGTAATCAAAATTCTAATGATTTCCCAATTAAAATACGAAATGTGATATTCATTGTTTTATTTTCTTATTAAGAAGCAAGCAAAGCAAACCCCGTATTATGTGTAAAATTTCTAAAATAAAATTTTAATGAATTTGATTTTCAATTTCGTTTACTTAATCAGTATTAAATTTAATTAGATAATTTATATTTAAAATTAATAGAAAATAAATAATTTATCTAATGGGTCAATTCGCAGTTAGAGAAAAAAGTTACTTAGTTATTATGTAGCTAATTTTTTTCTCTGGTTTACTGAATTTTTTCATATTTTTTTGAGCAAATTTTGAAAAATGTCTTATTTTGAAAAAAATCTCAAGGGTACCCCCTTGAGAAATTTTCAAAAATTCAGTTTTTATTTTTTCTACTAAACAATGCATCTTAGAATAATGGTTTCTTCACTCAATTATAGTACTCATTATTCCGCATTTTTCCATACCATGCTAATTTTCCTACACCTCATATTTTTTGAGAAAAAATAAAAACCAAAAAATCCATAAAAATAATTCTAGCACCCAAACGGCACATGCTAGCAAATTTAAACTAAAACCAAATTATAGAACTTTTTATGCTCTATCGAAAAGTATTCTAAATATTTCTCCGAATTTAACTCGAAGAAGAAGTATATCGAAATTATCGAAATTACATGTTAAACGCCCATACGAACTTAACGAATGAACACCCGGTATATATTTATATATATATATATATATATATATATATATATATATATATATATTAAGGTGTACGTTAAAACAAACACAACTAAAATTTTCGGAAAACGCGTGTAAATACATATAGCGTTTATATCCCGTATGTATTAACACGCGTTTTTCAAAAATTTCAATTGTGTATGGAGGAACCTGTTACTTTTATAAAAAAATGAAAAAATATGATTTCTGATGTTTTTTTTTTCGATGTAAATTTATCGATTTTAGTTTTACTGGAATTTTTTTTATTTTTAACGGACACTTTAATATATATATTCAAATAAAGTGATATATCCATCAGATATTATTTCGAGAAATGTATATTTACTTGTAAGGAATAACAAGAATGAGACATTCTGTACAATACAGAAACTACATAATACAATAGAAACTATGTGTATATAGTTTGAGATGCTGTTGCTTCTGATGCACTTAAATAAAGTAGCAACTACCCCTTCGCGTCGTATCTATGTCCTAGTTACTTCACCATGACGTTGTATTATGATCGCATTGAAGTCAACCTCATCATTTGATCACTTAGGGGTGAGAAACGTAAGAGAAAGGGTAGAAGCATAGCCATAGCCCACACAGGCTACTGACCCTTCTTGCATCAACTACATTATCTTATTATTTAAATGGGATGGGGTGGGGGGTTAATTAAGGGCTTGTTTTATTTTGCGTTTTGTGGTTAAGTTGCTTTAATGCAATAATGATGCATTAATGTCAGCTGAATGTAAAATGGAGTTGCTTTACTAAGTTTGTTTAAATAATCATTTTCTTGATAAAAGGGCTATTTTACAATGACAATAAAGACTGCAGAAATAAATAAAACATGGCTGTCTATTTTACATAATTTATAATTGTTTTGTATTAATGTTTTTTTTTAGTTACTTATTTTTTTAATGAAATTAAATTTTATAATGAAACACCCTGTACATTATTTTGATTTTAAGTAGAACATTTTATTACGATTACAGAAATATGGAGTTCGATAGTTTTTTTTCAAGGCCAATCGAGATAACATGAAAAGAGAACTACCATTTAATAAGTTTTAATAATTTTTCCTGCCAAACCAGATCAGTTAGAAAAAAAGTTACTTAGCTATTATGTAGCAATTTTTTTTTTGTTGACCTTGAAAAAAAAGCTATCGAACTCCATATTTCTGTAATCGTAACCTAACCTACCAAGTAACAAACATTTGCTCACACAAAATATTCTTAATCATTTACACCATCAATATCACAAAATAACAAACTTTAAAATTTTGATAAATTATCTCGATATTTATTTTATAAACAACTTTAATGTTTCGCATTTATTTTTTTCTATATGTTTAAAACTCATGATTGAAACAATACTTCAAGAAGATTAAAATTGGAAAACATTTTTGCAAAAAATACACCAATAAATCAAAATATAAGATACTTATGTCACCTTTCAACAAAACATAGAATTAAAAAGATTAACGACTTGCAAAAAACAATCATAAAATTTATGACATTTCAATAACATGGAAAACATTTTATAAAAACAGAGAACTTCGGCATTTTAAATTCAAATATTTCAATATATTTCACGATTGAATATAGAAAACACGATTCAAGATTTTTTTTCATAATTTTTACATCTGGAAAAATTGAAAAATAACGTAACTTGATTTTATTCATGTAATATGAAATAACTAAATTGAATATTTAACTATGCGAATGAAGAATTTTTATTTAAACTTTCTGTGTATTTCTCTTTTCTGTTCATATAACACAATGGAAATATAAATTTAAAAATTAAATAATAAAAATATAAAATTGTAACTGTAATTTGGCATAACACAATTACTTGTAGAAATATTATAAAATTTATTAAAAATTAGTTATCTTCAGATTAAGTGAGTGAGTGACAAAATATTTGTTGGTATATAATTTTAGTGTGTATATACAGAGTGGCGCAAAAGTACCTTCACGATTTTTAATTTCAATAATTCTTTCTGGAATTCATATTTATTTTCCAAATAGAAAGTTAAGATCTTTATATTTTCTGCACTCCATATCGAAATTTATTTTAATGTAAAAAGAGAAACTCAATAAATATTAATTCCAGAAAGAATTATTGAAATTAAAAATCGTGAAGGTACTTTTGCGCCAGCCTCTATGTATATGTATACGTAATTTCATACAAAGCTTTGAAAATAATTATTACTTATTAAAATTTTCATTTTCATTATAAAAATATAAGTTTACAGTTCAAAAACAGTGTAAATATAAATTTTAGATCATTTTTTTAATGTTTTTGTTCTATCAAAAAAAAATCGATGATTTATCAGTCTTTTAATAATATTAGATAAAATATGCTATTCAAGAGTATAGATATTTCATCTAATTTGTCATATACTTATCCTGCAGAAAACGTGGTATATTAAATTTTTTTTATTTAAATAATTATTTATTAACTGATTATCAGTAGACATATTTTATCAATTCCGCTGTATTATAGCTTCTAGCATTTTTCTTGGAAATAATTCTGTAGGACATGTTTTTATTTTTCTTGTTTTAACAGCTTTTCCGTTCTCATTTATTTTGGAAATGAACGGGGACATTTTCGCACTTTCTGAAGGTATATAAAGTGAATTTGTGCTGTTACCTTTTTTTTTCGTAATTTGTTTTATTCGTGTTCTGTTTTTCGTATCACGCAGTTTATGTAACATTGTTTTCTTATTGCTTTGTTTCTCTATTGTTTTTCGTAAAATGTTACAGACAAGAAGAGAATTATATTTAAACTACCTGTGAAAATTGAGTTAAATATTTTTTTATTGAAATACTCTTGTATACGCTTTTTCAATTTTTTGTTTTTAGTTTATATAGCAGGTGTATGTAGTGTGATAAAAAAAATATTGGATTTTATAATGTTTTTAGACAAGAGAATGACTCTTTTTGGAATTTATGTAAAAATATAATGGCAGGTATTCCCATCTATTTTGTGTATGAAATAGTACTATTATTTTTTGCTTTCAAATAAATTTTTACTTCTACCTCTACTATCAAATATGAATAGTATTTCTATTTTTGATATATATTTTTTTACATACATACATACACAATCACGACATGTACGCAAAAGTGTGTGGCACAAACTCTTTTCATCATCCCGAAATCAGTCGCCTCCAAACATTCCTATCCAAACAAGCAACTTTCGCTTCATCCACATTCATAATTCCTCTCATGCATGCTCTTTTATTCCTACTACTTGGAAACTTTCTAATATTATAAAATTCAAATAAACAGATTAAAAAAGCTTAACAAGTAATTTTAAAAAAACGTCAAAAAGTACTTTTGACAAAAATCACTTTTAAAAGTGACGTGAAAATGATGGCCGTTTTAATTTTTGTTAAATATATATATATATATATATATATATATATATATATATACATACTTGGGAGGTCTTTAAAAAAAATTGTTTATGTAAGAGCAAAAACGCATACTTTGGCATGAGAAAATAAGAAAAAAATCGTATAACATTTTTAAAATTAAATATTAATTAAAATTTATACAAAACTTAATAATAAAGCCTTTTTATTTTAATATTATTTATTATAATTAATACAATATTAAAATAATCGATAAATTATTTAATTACTTCACATAGAGATAACGTAAAATGAATAGAGACAATGGAGGTTGCTCTGTTTTAGTGTCGCCGTTACAAGAAATGGTTGCTAAGTGGTGGATGTGAACATTTAAAGTTTGAAAGCAAATTAATATGGACCGTTCATAGTTACCCGGTTACCGGTTACCGATTACCGATCAATATGTTAACACTCGAATTCTCTCCACGACGCAACGCTCTAACTATTACGGTTCAACAAAATTAGTTAAACATCCGACACATAACTCAATCATAATAGCACGCTTTGATTTTCTATGCTCCAATGACCATCTTTTGCTTCCGTAAATCTAAATTCGTTCTTATTATATATATATATATATATATATATATATATATATATATATATATATATATATATTATATATTATAAGTCTACATATAGTAAAAAATCTTTCAAAACTCATATACACACATAAAGCATAATAGCCCGTAATCATCGCTCCTTTTAGAGCACTTTTAGTTAAAAGCAGTCAAGATTTCATTATTAATTTTTGCATTTATTATGTATCAAATATAAACTAATTTTATAAATTAAATACTTCTTATTATATTTAATGTTAAAAACAGTTCTAATACTTTTATAAATAAAATACTTTTTATTATATTTAATGTTAAAAACAGTTGTAATATTTTTATAAATAAATACTTTAAAATATACACACTTTTATTTAAAAGTACTCTAAAAGTAGCTATGAATACGGGCCAATGTATCTGTTAATGGTGCACGTTTAGAGAGTTTAATATAAAAATCAGTATGGATATTTCTCTACTATAAAATAAATTATGAACATTTAAAGTCCGCTAGAGTAAAATTGTAATAGAGCGTATATAAATTTGATTAGTATGTCAAAAACATGATACAAATAAATATTGAAAAATCTACAATCTTTTTACTAAAAACAATACATTATACGAAATCATATTTATTTTAAAAAACAAATATCTTCTATTGTATATGTATTATTCGTTCGGAAATTATTCTGTATTGAAAAATATTTCAGTATATTTCTTCTCGTCTATATTTACTTTTAACTTTAAAAATGTATTCTTTGTAATACATTTTAAAAATCTGTTTACAAAGCTAAAAAATATCGTCGATGTTACTGATCAATACAGAAGAATAAAGTCTTTTGGCCAATTTTAATCAAAAGTTTTTCGGTTATTTTTAGGTTTTCGTTTCAATATCTTTTAAGAGTAACTGACTTTTGGTTGGGCTCTAGATGTAAACAAAAAATATTCTAATAGTAAGAAAAGCCGAATTTTTTGATAAAAACTTTTTCAATTATTTTTTCAAGTTTTTGTGTTATTAATGGATCTATTTGTTTCAGATCTGTAAGATCTGTAGCATTATAAAATATTTTGTTTGTGTTTTTAGTAAATGAAATTCTATTAATAAAAAAGATAGCGCTATTTGAAAAATTCATCTCGGCCAAAAAATTGAATTAAATCATAAATATTTTGATGGAATTATTTTTTACAATTTTCGACTCAATTTTAACTCAACAGCATTTTTGAGCACTCAAAACGTCGATTTGATGAGTCATCTGTCGTATAGTCCTAATTTGGCACCGAATGACTTATTTTTATTCTCGCGTATCAAAAATTAATTCCGAGATCAACGTTTTTCGACACTTGAAGAAGCGGTTGATGAGATCAAAATGCATTTCTTAGAAGTACCTCAATCAGAGTAGAAAATTGGTTCAAACGCATGCAGAGGTGTATTTTCGATGATAAATATTTGTTTTTGGTTCCCTAATTCCGAAATATAAAAGGCAAGCCTTAACTAAAAGTACAAATTTTGTAACGAAATGAAAAATATTCGCCTGACACAATGACCAAGTTCAAAATGCCCCAGCAATCAACAATGCGATCGTAATGGAATCCATCTTCGGAGTCAAGAAACTCGTAAATAGATTTTCGTTTAGTTTCCGTTATCGGTTCGGTTCAAGTTGCGTTCCCGTTGAAGAGTTTGTAATTTGTCAGTGTTTACTTGAGTGGTTAGCGGTTTTATACGCCGTGTGGTTGTTTTATGGTTCCAGTTTCACGATACAGTATTGTTGGTTTTCAGTTTGCGGTTTAGTTTGATAGCTGATACGTTATTGAAGTTTTCCTGATCGGAAAAATTAACGATTTCGGAAAACAGTTTGTTTTCATTTAAGTACTCTCCGTTAGGAGATGCTGACAAATGTATAGTACAGAAACATAAAAATAACAAGTTTTTGGATATAAAATCATAAATTGATACTTTACAAGTTCGGTTTTTGAGAGTTTTAATTTATTTATGTATTTATGCATGATCTTATAACAGCAACAATTGTCAAACTTTCGATGAAAGCATACGTTGAGTTCTTCGAAACGTCGATTATCAATAGAACTATAATCTAAAGCTGTTTTGTTTTAATATAATGAAATCTGAAACATTTTTTACTACGTTGAAAGTAATATTATTTCTAAACTTTAAAATTAATGAAGAAAGTAAATTTTATTCTTTACTTGTTGCGGAATATTAACATATTCAAGTGTTTAATATTTAAATTAAATTGAAAAATTTTGACTGACGGGATTTGAACCGGCAAACTTCCGATTTTCGGTCGGAATTTGAAATTAATTTTTAAAATTTAATTATAAATTACTGATTTTATATACCTCGTATTTAATTGGATTTTAATTATATTTTAAATTTTCAAATTTAATTATAATTACTCAAGCAAAAATACGGAACATACATGTTTAAAATCAAAAATAAAATTGAATAATTATATCATTGGAATTTTTTGAATTTAATTATTTTTTAATTATATTATAATAATATCACAGCACATAATAAATAATTATAATGAAATTATAATTAGGCTATTAACATTTCAGCTAATTCCGTTTTGATCAAATATATATGTACATATTTTTTTAATATATAAATATTTGAATATTTTCAAGAGTTTCAAAAATATATTTATATAATTTGTTAAATTTATTGTATATTTACTAATAAAATTATTATAAAAAATATATATATTTTTTGCTATGGTATTTAAAAAATAAATATCATTATAATCAGAGCTGAGTAGTAGCTATAGCTATATTAGTAGTTTAGCTACTTTTATTTGTAGCTGTAGCTGTGCTATAAAAATAAAAGTGGCTCTAGCTTGTAGCTTTAGAATTTGTCGCAAATAGCTTATAAATAGTAACTGAAACATAAAGCTATTATTTGTAGCTATTTTAGTAGTTCAAAGCTACTTTTAATAGCTTATAACTACTTTTAATAGCTTAGAGCTACTTTTAATAACTGAAAGTTAGTATTAGTAGCATATAGTTACTTTTAGTAAAGTTAAATTGCTTTAGGTTCAAGCTCTGTATTAAAATTTATTTATAATCAACGTTTCGATCGAACTCAACGCTCATCTTCATCAAGAAAAAAAAAATAATATTATAAAAAATCCCAAAACCACACTTAAATTAAAATAAAGCTAAATACGTATTTCGGAAGCTAAGCTTCCATCTTCAGTAGCTAAATAAAATCTACAAAAATCTTACCTGTAGATCTTTTGTAGATTTTATTTAGCTACTGAAGATGGAAGCTTAGCTTCCGAAATACGTATTTAGCTTTATTTTAATTTAAGTGTGGTTTTGGGATTTTTTATAATATTATTTTTTATAATATTATTTTCATACAAAACTTGAACCTAGAGCAGTTTAATTTTCTATAATAACTTCTAAAATTTTTTTTACTATTTTACTTTTAGTAAGTTTATAGCTACTTTTATTAGTTTATAGCCATTTTTCTATACTTAATTACTATTTTTTCTAACGTAGTTTTTCATACGAAAATTCCTATATCATAAAAATATGAAAAATTATCAAAAAATTATTTAGCCGTATGTTCAAAATAAAAGTTGTTAGTTACAACTTGTGTAGCAACTTTTGTTAAAGTGACATTAGTAAATTACCACTTCCGGTTGACAGATCTTTACCAATGATTGATCAAATTGAGGTATTCACCTCCGAAGCTTAAAGATGAAATTTTATTTTACACGTGTCTACAGACCGACCGACAGATGAACATCACGCTAAAAACAGTTAATCCGTGCTACTATAAATCTAATTTGTGCTGATCTGTAAAGCGGTCAATCTGGAATAACATTCTGACTGAACAATCAGACTGTCATGCCTAACTTCAACTACGAAACCCCTACACTTATCAGTCAAACTGACAGTCTGAGATCAACTGAGATATCAGCAACCAATGCTTTCAAAGTTACTACCGTATGAACGAAAATGTTTTTAACAGTTATGAAAGAGATTCAATATCAGTTCGTGAGAGAGATTAACGATTACTTTAAGATTCCTTGCGACTGGGAGAAGCATTCAGACTGTCAGTCTCGCCCCTCCACTTCCCGTTGATTGAAGCTCGGATTTCAAAATATTTGGAAGTCCGTCAATTCATCAGTCTTGACCTTATACACCTACAAACAGAATGTCAATTTTCGTAGTCCGAATGATCGAGTGAGGCCCGCTTAAAAATCGCGATATGTCAAATTTGGTATGTTTACAATACATCAAAATAGTTCATCTAAATCAATTAATGGTGATTTAAGCAAAAACAAAATACTATAATCTAATATATATGTTTATTTTTTATTTATTATTACGCCTTCGAAATATTTATTATTATTATTGTGAAATTATTAAAAAGAAAAAAATGTATCGAGCTTAAAAAAATAAATCTCTAGCAATTCGATTTTTTGGTGGAGTCGCCGGTAAAAATTTTAAATTTTTTTTTACAAGTAATAATTATTATTTTTATATATTTATTTATATATTTCAGAACATTTATTAAATATTTTATTATATATTTGTGTGTCACACACAGTGTCACACACTGATTTAAATAAAATTTAGCTTCCTTTAATTAATAATTTATAAATTTTATTATCTAGTTACTTAGTTTGTTACTATCTTGTTTCTATGTTCTGTCTATTAATTGTATATGTCATTTGTATCATTTTTTCTTACTATAATTTTATTGGTACAACATAAACATCACCCCCATCAAACCATATCTAGGATGTGACAATACTCGTAAAATATAAAATTGATTTCACGTCGTAGAACAAGAATCTCATCAGACCGGAAAAGTACTTGAGTATTATACTGTTAGCCATTGCGACAGACGACAAATCGGAGATGCTACAAAACCAACTCACACACACACAAACACGCACGCTCACATTGTTTACCCCATGTAGTAAATGTGTGGTATTAGTGCAACCATCCCCTCTGTCTAAACAGGGGATGAATTCAGTTAAAGACAGTGTCTAGACTATATAGTCCACCCTACCTATTGAGCTTTTAGCTTGGTATAAGCTCTGTAACGTTTTAACGTTACGAACGTAAAGTGTCGAATGCTGTATCGTAAAAGACGTTTAGGTTAAGTGTCAACTACGAGGGGGACAAAAGGAAATGTTCATTTAATTTTAAATTTGGCGCCGAGGTTTCGGTTTATAACGTAGACGTAGTTTTTCTATTACGGCCGCCTCTAAAGTTTACACTTTACATTGATTTTATTGGTTAAAAATATACGAGTTTTCATTTGTTACTAGTTGTCATAGCAACTAATGATCAAATATAATACTCATATTATAATTACGTATGGCGTATTATATATTAGATTATAGTGTTTTGTTTTTGCTTACATCGCCATTAATTTATTTTGATGAACTAATTAAATCATTAATTAATGATTTAATTAGTTTATCAAAATCAATTAATGGCGATTTAAGCAAAAACAAAACACTATAATATAATATATTTGTTTTTTTTTATTTATTATTACGCTTTCGAAATATTTATTATTATTATTGTGAAATTATAAAAAAAAAATTTACCGAGCTTAAAAAAATAAATCTCTAGCAATTCAATTTTTTGGTGGAGTCGCCTGTAAAAATTTTGTTTACAAGTAATAATTATTATTTTCATATATTTATTTATATATTTCAGAACAATTATTAAATATTTTATTATATATTTGTGTGTCACACACAGTGTCACACACTGATTTAAATATAATTTGGCTTCCTTTAATTAATAATTTATAAATTTTATAATCTAGTTACTTAGTTTGTTACTATCTTGTGTCTATGTTCTGTCTATTAATTGTATATGTCATTTGTATCATTTTTTTTTATAAAGCTGTATGTAAAATTATTAATAAATATTAATACAGTACTACAACTTAAAGCCGTTTTATTTTAATATAATAAGTTCTGAAAATTTTTTTTACTAAGTTACATATACTTATTTATACAGAAATTAACCCTAAAGCTTTTTACTAAGAAAAAAAAATTATATGAAATAACTACATATTCGAAACATAAAAGACGGGAGTAATTTTTGTGCGCGATTGATCCGATAAAATTTGTAACATATCAATTGTTTCGCATAATTAACCATTTCATAATATGTGTGTATGCGAAATATCGTTGCAAATATCACTGTTATATATGCGATATGATATGCGTCTACGTGAGCAAATGTTATCATATAGTATATCAGATAATTGAAGTATATGTTTGTGAAACAGCCCACATATGAAAAGTATTTTTTTTAAATATATATATATATATATATATATATATATATATATATATATATATATATATATTATATTTTTGATAAACTAATTAAATTAATGACAATTTAAGCAAAAACAAAATACCATAACGTATGTAATATATATATATATATATATATATATATATATATATATATATATATAATACGCCATGTGTATTTAAGATGAGAGTGAATCTAGCAGCCGACAAGCGCTATAACAGTTATTTATTGTATTCAAAAATAAAATAACATATAACTCTGTATAATTATTAAAAATAATCTAAATAAATACAGATAATATTAACAATTTTTTAAATCAATCAAATTTAAAGTAAAACGAAATACAAGTAAAGTTGCAATACATGTTATCAGAAAAAATTAAAAAATATTAACAAAAGGTGTCTCACATTATTTTTTTATAGTGGATACCTACCCTCTTATAGAACATTTTGACCATGTCGTTGATATAGCAACACCCGTACGAAACTCGGGATATTGAAAAGAATTCAAAGTTATACGATAATAGAGATAAAATTCAAAAAAAATGTAATAAGAAGTGTCTCACATTAGTTTTTTTATAGTGGATATCTATCCTCTTATAGAACATTTTGACCATGTCATTGATATACCAGCGCCCGTACGAAACTCGGGATATCGACAAGAAATCAAAGTTATAATGTATAATAATAAAGAAAAATTAAAAAAAAAATTAATAAGAGGTGTCTCACATTAATTTTTTTATAGTGGATCTTTACCCTTTTATCGAATATTTTGACCATGTCATTGATATAACAACGCCCGTACGAAATTCGGAAAATCGAAAAAAATTCAAAGTTATAATATACGAATACTAGAGAAAAAATTCAAAAAAAATTAATAAGAAATGTCACGTATTAATTTTTTTTTCTCCATTATCATATAACATAACATTGAATTTTTTTCGATATCCCGAGTTTCGTACTGATTATCCATACGGACATAAAATAATAAATATTTTTGAAATATTTAAACAGTTTAAAATTTATGCTCCATCCTGTATACAGATAAATAAAAATGTACAAAAAATGAATCACCCACGTATATACTGTTTACATTTGATAATTTTTCAATTCGAATTGTTCAATTTACAATGTTAACAATAATTGCTATTTTAATTTAAATTATGTTATTTAAATTGAGTTTATTTGCTTAATATTGAAAATGCAATTATTTGTACAAAATTTCATGTTTATTTGAAACAACATATGTGTAGTTGATTTAATTATTTTTAATATAATTTATTCAATATTATTATAATTCATAATAATTATATTTTGTATATTTATTTAATGTATTTATTTGTAAATCATATATATATGTTATTATAAAATTAAATTAATGTTATATTATTGTTTAATTAAAATAGCCAGATTAATAGTTTTTGAAATAATATAAGATATATAGTAAGTTATCAGCTATTGTTTAGTAACAAAGCTTCAAACTGGAACTAAATTAAAAATAAAAAAAAACCGTTATTTTTGCTGAAACAAAAACTGAAATTAAACCGAAAAAAATATCGGTTTATTTCAATTTCGGGAGTCTATAATGAATGATGAAACGTCTGCGACGAGGATAAATCGACCATGGTATACTAGCAAAGAAAATTCTATAAATTCAATGGATACTAGCCGTAAAAGCCTGAAGATTCTATTGAATAAATTTGTCAAATTATAATATAACATATACTATAAAAGAAAAAAATGTAATTATGAAATATGATATTGCCAACGGAATGGAAAAGTACATATGTTTTTTTTAGTAAAGTTTCTTTTAGTATATTTACAGAACTTCAATAAATTTGCTGTTAGAAATTTTCCATAAATAATTAAAATTTGTTTAGTTCTGTAACATTATTGTTGGTAAAATTACATACATTTCTAAATTTACATAAAGAATGTATTTTGAAATAAATAAATTCAACTTAAAATATTTTATTAATATTATTACACTTAAAATATGTACTAAATATCGTTATTTTGATGAATTATTACAGATATTAATATGCAAGCTGTAATATTACATAATTTAAGAAGTAAGCAATTTTACATAATTATTAGGTTTTTTATACTGACTTTATGTGATTATTATGAATTATGTAAAAATTACAGAATTTTGAGAATATTTATAGTAAAAATGAAATTACAGATTTTTTTATAGTAAAATTTTCCTATTATTTTTCGGTAATTTCGCAATTTTTTTTACAGTGTAGTAAAAAATCATTCAGAACTCATTATATAAAATAAAACTACTTTAGGTTCAAGTTCTGTATTAAAATTTATGATTATAATCAACGTTTCGACGAAACTCAACGCTCATCTTTATCAGGAAAACTGATAAAAATGACATTACAGTAAACAAAGTAAAAAGTTGATTATAAATAAATAAATTTTAATACAGAACTGAACCTAAAGCAGTTTTATTTTGTCAGATTATGTTTTGTGCAAAGTATATAATTTGCACATAATATAATAATAATATATAATATAGTAATTTGGAATAGCTTTGCTAAATAAAGTTCTTATTATTATTATTATATTAAGCAATGCCAATTTCTCGTGGCACTGACTATACTCTTATATAATTACGTTAGAAAATGAAATTATACATAATCAGATAGATGTCATATTGCAATTAGTCGCTTTTCTGCTGCAATCGCGTTAGCACAAAATTAAGCCGTGCCGTGTCACGAATTCTTAAAATAAAAATTAAGAAAACAGACGCAGCACAGCAAATTACGTTGACAAAAAAAAAGAAACATTCGCTGACGTTTCAAATTCGCATTCTTTTGTTCACATTCAAAAAAAAAACTGTTTAATTAACGACCGAAAAGTGTCTTAATTAAAGGGGGGCATAGGCTTACAATACTGACCAGATTCAACTCTAAGTTTTTATTCAAAATGAAAAATTATACAAAACGATTAAAATAATTTATATGCGCGTCACTAGATGTTTAATTAAAAAATTATTTTATATTCTTTTGTAACGAGAAAAATATAGAATAAGTTTACCTGGTGAGTTATGAGATGAAAAAATGTAAAAAAATTATTTATGTAGATATTTTGATTATTTATTTATTAAATTTTGTTATGTTGCGGTTTTATGATTTAATTAGTTGAAGGACGTTGCAAAATTACATATATAATTATTTTGTAATGTATTTCAGCTTTATAGTGAAATTTTTATTCAAATAAGATTCCAAAGCCAATTAGGAATTTTTAATAATTGACTTACGTCTCTACATACTAACTGCTTTTAATCCGTTCCGTTGAACGATGAAAACAAATTACATGTTTCGTGGCTTGATTCAACCGAACTAGCTTGTTGCTTTCAACGTGCTACGTTTATGCATAGTTTTCCAACGTTTAAAAAATTATAACTGTCAATCAATATAAATGGTAAGTGTGCTTTTATTTTTTTCCCCATATCTGACAATTCTAAACTCATATCCTAGCAACGAAACAAAAAATAAATAATGTTGGTTTTTTTCTAAACGTCAAAGCCGTCAAAGTTTCGAGATTTTGTGAGGTGAATTTTTTTACAGGGTATCATGTAACCGTAGTAAATGACTCATAGCTTTGGAATCCTATTTGAATAAAAATTTCACTATACATTACTAGTACAAAATTAAACAAAAGCATTTATCTCTGTTGTCAATTTAACAAAAGGGCCGCCTTCGATGTGAATTTTATTGCAACATTATTCGGGCAGACAATTTGATAATTAAATGAAGCACTACGACCGTTCGGAGATTAATAATTTATAAGGGTCGCTCTTTTACCGTGTGCCCTAAGGATCAGTTAGTGTAGAACTAAATTTCTAATTTTTCCCGTTATGTTCACTAATTTATACGCATTAAATCATTGTCAATTTACTGTGTTTATCTCTATCGAAAAGTCGCTGAAACATACAGTTTCAGAGTTATTACGCTCTAATTGACATGATTTTTGAATTTTTTTTATTTGGAGATGTATTTTGGGTTATAATTTTCGATGGTAAGTTTTTAAGAAACCTAAACCATACTATGTTATGTAATGTGTTTATCTCTATAGAAAAGTACTCTATACTTTTTCGCTGAAACTTATAGTTTTAGAAATATTACGCTCTTGTTGACATGATTTTTGAATTATTTTGTATTTTGCGTTATACTTTTTCGGTGGTAAGTACAAGTAAGTTTGGATTATATTAAATATAAATTTTATTAGTGCTAAAACTATCTTTAAATTTTACATCATGAATATTTGTTCTGTTTATTTATTATAAATATCATTTGTGTTTGTTTTCCTGAAGAAGACGTATGTTGAGTAGATACGTCGATTATTAATAAATATTAATACAGAACTAGAACCTAAAATCGTTTATTTTAATAATATAATGAGTTCTGAAAGATTTTTTTACTATAAAGTTTCAATTTTATTTCGTTCGTAATTTGTATTGTAATTTATTAATTAAAATTATCGATCAGTTTTGTTTTGCACATAAAGTTATGAAAATTACAAAACAAAAAGAATAATTAGAATATTTTTTTCTTTTCGCATAATACTGTTTTGTTGTTTTTTACAATTTTAATTAGAACAACAAAAACCTTTCTCGAAAATTTTAATTATTAAATTGTAAATTGTAATCTAAAAATAAATCTAAATGATTCTACATGATACTTAATCTTGAATTATATTATATCTATTTCGTCTATTTTCTTACTAAATTTCTCATTTAATTTTTATACTATTAATTAGTTAAATAAAAATTAATATACCACGTTTTTAAAACGGACTAAAAAGTATAAAATAATTTCTCCTAGCCCCATACAGATTGTCCTGAAAATTTGTGATTGTGAATTTTTAATAGCTATGAGATAGCTGTAAGATTCAAAACAAAAAACGTGGGGCGTAACGACAGCTACTCCCTACACTCCTTACTATTATCTATTGCATGCGCAATAGGTTAGGTACTCGCTAATTTAGTTCATTATTGATATATTTGTAAGTAATTATAATTTTTAAATAAATTTGTGCTTATTCGTTCATTATAAATTTACGACAAATTTACATCTATAGCAATTGTCATTATGTGTTTATATTTATGCATTTTATATTAATGGCTTTGCTAACTTTTTTTTTTAAAAGTTGACAAAAGCCACGCAAAAATTTTAAAATAAAGCGCGACAAAAAAAATGATTTCACTACTAATTTGCGACATATTCTAAGATTTTATTTTTTGTATTTTGAGCAAGTGACTTTGGTAACTTCAGCGACTTGATAATCATAGTAACCAATTTAATAACTACACTGTAAACTTAAATTTATGTAATTTTACATAAGTTTTAACATTAAAAATAACAACATTTTATAATTTTACTGTGATAATTAACGTAATATTTTTTTTTATGAAAAATTATATTCACAAAACACTCTCAATCATACCACACCAACTACTCATCGGACGTCCACCTGCAAACGTATACCATCAAAATTATTTAAATAAATCTTTTTAACCATCTTATCTTATCTTATCTAACAATCTTTTTACATTTTTACATTTTTTAACCAAACGTTCATTAGACATTCACTCAACATGTCCGAACCATCTAAACTGTCTAACACCAACTTTTGCTACAACATTTTTTTCAATTTCACACTCATCATACACTAATCTATTATTAATTTTGTACAGTGTAAGGCCCTATGAAATCGTCTCTAATAAGGAAAAAAAAAACTACAACTAAACTATATGGTAGAAGCGTGCAAAACCCTTGTCATTTTCGTGTCTCTAGAAGTAACTGATGGAATCTACAAACAAGGGAGCTATGCGCGCATGATATTAAAATGCGATTTCTTGCGTAAAAATGCGCCAATCTTAAGTTGTCGCATATTAAATTATAGCTAAACGTACCTGCTAAATGGTGCACGATGAGATTCTCTTGGGGAATTCTTCTAAAAAAGGTATTTTTATCATTTTTCGTTATATTAATTTGACATTTTTCAATTTGGTAGTGAGATTCTTTTTTTTTTTTTTTCATAGCTATCTCAGTTTATTACATAGATATATTATATTTTTGATTGCGATATTAAACACACACACACACACACCATCACACACACACACGATTTTTTACGTTTCTAAATGATTTTTGACGTATGTAATAAACATAGATAGCTATGAAAAAAAAAGAATCTCACTGCGATATTGAAAAATATGTCAAATTGTCAAATTAATATATCGAAATTGATAAAAATACCTGAATACTGACAATCTCGTGCTTAAAATCATGTAAAATCATTGAAATCGCGCTTAAAATCATATATAAAATTCTTTCAATCGCGCTTAAAATCATCTAAGATCATTAAAATCGCGCTTAAAATCAAAGAAAAATCATTTAGAAACGTAAAAAATCGTGTGTGTGTGTGATGGTGTGTGTGTGTGTGTGTGTGTGTGTATGATGGTGTGTGTGTGTGTGTTTAATATCGCAATCAAAAATATAATATATCTATGTAATAAACTGAGATAGCTATGAAAAAAAAAAAAAAAGAATCTCACTACCAAATTGAAAAATGTCAAATTAATATAACGAAAAATGATAAAAATACCTTTTTTAGAAGAATTCCCCAAGAGAATCTCATCGTGCACCATTTAGCAGGTACGTTTAGCTATAATTTAATATGCGACAACTTAAGATTGACGCATTTTTACCGCCCGAAATCGTATTATAATTTCAACCAGCGATAGCTTCCTTCTCGCGACGTAGTTTGTCATATATGGATTGTGTGTAGATGTAGACGAAATGTCCGTGCAAACATGAGAGTGTGGCGATGATCAAAAAAGCTGATAATGCGTGTTTATTTTTAGTAAACCCCTCATTAACGAAGCACAGCACACGACACGAGCCACAAACTTGATGTGCTTTTGTCATAACCGATAATAACGCATCAATAGTCACCTACTACGGCGCACGAGCTTTTGTCGCGTAGAGCTTAAATTTCCCTAAAAAAATACACATATTAAATTTTTAGTAAAAAAACTCGATATTTTCTTAAAGTTATAGTTGTATGAAAATAAAATAATCAGAGTAAAAAATTTTCAGAACTCATTATATTACCTACACTTCAAAAAAAATAATAGCGAAATTACAAAAAAATAGTGGTCAAATTTTACTATAAAAAAACTGTAATTTTATTTTACTATAAATATTCTTTACTTCTACATTAAAATTCTGAAATTTTTACATAATGTATCATTTCAAATTTGTGTTAAATTATTTTGTTTCTTATTATCTTCTTTGTATTTATATATATATATATATATATATATATATATATATATATATATATATATATATATTTATATATATATATATATATATATATTTATATATATATATATATGTATATATATATATATATATTTATATTTATATATATATATATATATATATATATATATATATGTATATATATATATATATATGTATATATGTATATATATATATATATATATATATATATATATATATATATATATATATATTGCTTAAAGCTACTAATAAAGAATTATTACTATTATTATTTATAATGATCACATAAAGTAAGTAAAAATGACCTGATAAGTATGTAAAATTGCTTACTTTCTGCAAATTACTTCACATATACTTAATGTAGAATTACATATTGTTGGTATAACTTCTTAAATTATGTGAAATTACAGCTTGCATATTAATATCTGTAATAATTCGTCAAAATAATGAGACTTAGTACATATTTTGTGTAATACTAATAAAATATTTTAAGTGTAATTCATTTATTTCAAAATACATCCTACAAATAATACTAAACAAATTTTAGCTATTTATGGAAAATTTCTGACAGCAAATTTACTGACTTTTGTAAATTTACTAAAAAAAAAAACTGTAATATTACATACATATGTACTTTTCCATCCCGTTGGTAATATCATATTATATAATGTTTGTAATAGTTCTGATATTGTCACGTTTACGCGTGAACTGACTTTAAATATTGAAATATAACAATAATAAAATAGGGTAAATCGTCTGTCTAGAATCTACAGATAGGGTTGAGTTCGCTTTTCTGTATTACTTAGAATTTGTTACTAAATCATATAAGCAATAAATATGTTTGGCTATCTTTATAATAAAACCCTGTATAGTTGTTATATAGGCTGTTGTCTATTTGGTGTAAATAAATATACCCTAAAACCTTTTTATTTTAAAAATTGTTTAAATTTACACATCTTTGGATATTTTGTCCTGGCTCTTATAGCAGTTGTATTGAATTAAAACCTGTATTAATTGAAACCAATTTTAAAATCGAGCTCATATAACAAGCCTTTATGTTTTTAAGTAAATTTATATATTATGTTAATATTTTATAAGTTTATATTTGTATTATTTTATACCATTTAATTTTAGTTGTTGTCTGTTTGATGTAATTGAATAAATGAATAAAAAATCTGATACATTTTTAACATTTAACTTCAAAAACAATAGTAATCTTCTCTATTATTTTTGTTGCCTGCATAAATAAAAAGATAAAGAGAAGAAGTATAATATTTTGGTCATTAGTGCGCGAATGTTCACTACTTTGAAAACGCTTGAGCTGTTTATAATGAAGTACTTGTGCTTTGATTCTTTCTGTTCTTTCAGCAGCAACTGAATTTTATTAAAAGCAGCAACGCATTTTCTTTGTACGTTGCGCATCAAAATTAAGTTTTTTTTTTGCGCAGCTGAACATTCCACATGATATATACAAACTAACATAAGCTTAGCTTATAACACCACACAATTATAGCAGCATTACTACATATAAGTATTTTAATAAGAAATTTTAAGTCATGTATTGCAATTGTATGATATGAAAAAATAACTGAAAATATTTTTTTTTACTATATTGCCTATGTAGAATAAGCTCATTATGTTACTAGTATTCTCTTTACTAGTACTATAATGTAACATTATTATTATTTTACTACTGTAATTCATTTATTACTTCAACACTTTGTGACTAATTACAAAATTACATTTACAATATTTGACAAGTTAAAATTTAAAAATTTAGTTTCTTATTTATTATAAATCATTTTGATTAAAAGAAAATTAAAACTGTGCAACGAAACCCATGACAAATATCCATACTACTAATAATAAAAAAAAAATCTTAAAAGTTCTATAAATAATAAAAATGTTTAAGATCAGTGCAAGAAATATTGCTCTAAGTGCTGTAACAGTCATGGATATTTGATATTTAATATTTTCGGAATCTACTTTAGTCGAAAACTAAATTATTTTAATTAGTAGAACATTAAATTGTAAGCTACAGATACAGTCCATATATTGTATTATTTTGTAATACATTTTGTTAATTAATTTTATTCATTATTTAATAAAGTTATCGTTTAAATTGTTTTTTATTAAAAACTTCAAAAAATCAACCACGTTATTTCAACCTATATTTCCGTTCGGACATGCCGAAATCGTTTTTAGAAAACTTATAGGTTGTTACTGTGCGAACTAACTTTACAAGTAATAAACTTATTATACTAGTTACTTAACAAAAATGATTTGATATAATAATGAATAAAATTTTATGACACAAGCAGACAGTATTAATAGAAATAATATTAGTTTTGCAATATAATACATTACTTGACCATTATTATTATTATTATAGGATTTGATCTGTCAGTTTATGTACTATTTATTGGCAACTGGCGTCATTATTTTTAGCTTTGACGCGTCCCGACGCAACGGTCAATAACGACGCTCCGTTATATTCTATTTGAAACTATATTTTATTTAATGTGGCAATGCTCATCAAAATTTCCCACCTAAAAACGATGACAACTTATGATATACGAGAAAGGTTTTAACTAAATAAATATTTGATATGTAAATGAATTTTCTGTCTATTCTAGAGTAGTCTATTTTTTGCCTAAGTTTTTATACGAATATGTCTAATGACTTTATACAATAATAGTATAGTTCTTAGTACCGCTGTTGAGACTGACATTACAAACAAAATTGTATGAATTAAGTTAAATTTCGAAGGGTAAATTACGCCTATCATTAATTAAAAAAATCTATAAATTACATGATCTAGTTACTTATTTGTTACCTAGTAACTTGTTTCTATGTTCTGTTACTCACTGTAATGTCATTTATATCATTATATCATTTATCCTGATGAAAACAGACGTTGAGTTTCTTCGAAACGTCGAATTTAAATAAATATTAATACAAAACTTTAACCTAAAGCAGTTTTATTTTAATATAATGAGTTCTGAAACTTTTTTACTATGTTAACACAACTCTGATTTTATCACTTATTTTCTTAACCCAAAATTAAATTTATCGATTTAAATTGTAACAAAAATTATCAATCCATTTGATATAAATATTAATATAAATATTTTCTATTATATTTGGATTAAACTGCTTTTGACAATATTCTGTATTATTCTATAAATTCTATAGTACTATCAAATATTTTGTCTATTTTAAATAAATAAAATATTCTATACATTAAAAAAGTTTATAAATCAATACAGAATACTAGAATCAGTGGCGGATTTAACATTTAAGAGAGTCGCCTTCCCGGGTAAGTAATTTTGAAAAAATTTTAATTTTAAAATCGTTTTTTATTTTTTATGTAACTTAGTAGTAAACATCAAAAAATTAATATAGGGTAATACAATTACATATTATAATAGAAAAGTAATATAATAGTAAAACCATATTTATTTATTTCAAAGTTAGTTTTCTTTATAATGGAACTTTTCTGCTTTTAGATGCAGCAAATTTATCGATAATGATTTCGATGTTTACATTTTGCAAAATGTCCTTTTTTATAAACATCACTGATAAATTTTGCAAATGATCCTAACGAATTTGAGCCGCAAATTATTTTAGGTCGTTTCATATAAATATAAAATAAAATTTATTACATACGACTAAAATTGTTAATTGTCGTGTGGGCCCATCTGCGGAAATCCGCCCCTGACTAGTATTTATTTGCAAATTTTCAAAAAGATGTAAAAATAAATCAGTTAAGCTTTCTTTTTCCAAAAACAAGTCACTTTCTTTGTGTTATAGATTTGATAAAAGTGATTTCTATGCGGAAAAGCATTCCAATCATGTTTTGCCACGATGTCACGCCAAATTGAATATAGTTTATCGAAGCGTGTGTATACTCTAGGCTATGTATATATTTATATTATGTTATATCCTATATATGTACAAACAAACATGTACGTATGTACATATATGTGTAGTGTAAGCAATTGTCTGACTAGCATCACTAATCCTAGTTTATCTTTATGACGAAAATATACGTGTCTGAGTTGTTCTGGTTAGAAACAGCGAATAAATAAAATGTAAAGACTTAAGCCCCATTCAAACTGCTGTTGCAATTTCACGCACAAGTACGCAATAATTTAACCAATCTAAACATAAATACACAATCACGCCATGTACCCAAAAAGGTATGTCACAAACTCTTTCCACTATCCTTATCCAAACAAGCAACTTCAGCTTCATCCATATTCATCTAACCTATTCCATACATGCTTTTCTATTCCTACTACTTGGAAATTTCAAGCTCATTCAAAACTCATCTGTAATATTTACTATATGTCAAATTTGGTATGATCATATTACCTCCCTTATAAAAACGTAAACTTCAAATAAAATACAAATAAATTGACTGGCACTATAAGTTCGATTTTAAACTCAGTTTTAAGGGGGTAGTACACTTTGAACGTCCAAAAAGTAAGGCATTTTCGTTAATTTTTTTAAGCAATAAAACACTAAGGGAGGGCAAATATGTTATAACCCATTTATTACTCATCCTTCGAACTACAATTTGTATTTTTTTTGAACTCGATCGGCGCCCCCCCGTGGCCGGTGCACCAGGTCGCGCAGACGTCCTCGCGCGGAAGTCGGAAAACGGTGTGGGAAAATACTCCTTCCCATGTGATCCTGGTACATAAATCGAACTAAATCCTAATTAGTAATGAAATTTGGGTTAGAAATACGTATTCCGATTTTTTTTAAATTGATTTTTTCAAAAGTTGTGGCCTTAGGAAAAAAAAATCCATTTTTTCACCCTAAAAATGCTTACAAAATCGTGGATTAAAAATCCATTTTTGACAAAATCAAAAATGTGGATACGTATTTCTAAGCAGAATTTAATTCTGAACAAGAAAACCTAGGCGATATTCAAATTTGATGATAACTGGTTAGAGTTATTTCCCACACCAGTTTGAAAAACCTCGTTTCGAGATAAACGGCGTTCATTTTTCTCGTGGAAAAGTATTTACCTTCAATCGGCTATGCCGGCTCCATACATTTTTTAGGAAATCGTTTCGTAAAGCGGTAAGGAATATTCTGGCGGACTTGGAGTCTTTTCTAAATTAAAGTATACATCCCAAGGAACATTTTAAGCCAAAAAAAAAAAAAATGCATTTTTTTGAAAAGTCAAAGTGTACTCCCCCCTTAACTAATACCGGTTTTAAGACAACGTAACTGTCATAAGAACAGGACTAAACAAATGAACTAAAACACTAAAAAAAATTAATTCGATAAAAACTGTTAGCAAAGTTTTAATAAAACCAATATATCGTTTGCTAGAGTTGTCAGCTGTAAACACACGACTCGTTTCCGGGGTTATTTTTTTGACATTTTGCGGGCAGTCAACCTTTTTTGGAAGCAAAACTAGTTTCATTTTGGTTCAAGCGCGCGCGACGCGCGTTAAAATCGATAGGTTCGCGGTCAGAATTAAAAGCGGACAAAACAGCTTCTTTGATCCAAGCCTGGTGATATTCATCTACCATTAAATCAAGCGAACGAGCTTTCTTTTTTCCAAAATTTTCGTTGAGCTTGCTTGATTATAGAGATAGATTCGAACGTCTTTCAGAAGTTTGTCATTAAAAACATTAAAGCAACTATATTTATTAGAAGAGTATTAGATGGAAGTCTTTATGTAAATATATAATAAAATATTTAATAAATGTTCTGAAATATATAAATAAATATATATATTATTATTTTTATATATTTATATTTTATAATTAACAAATATAGTATATTAAAAAATAAATCTCTAGCAATTCAATTTTTTGGTGGAGTTGCCTGTAAAAAAATTTAATTTGTTTTTACAAGTAATAGTAATATTATAATAAAATACTCTTCTAATAATATATATAATAAATATTACTAATACTTGTAAAAACAAATTAAATTTTTTTACACGCGCCTCCACCAAAAAAATCTAATTGCTAGAGATTTATTTTTTTAAGCTCTGTACATATTACAAATTTTTGATTATAAAATGTATTATTTTGTAGTATATTTGCAAAAATAAATATTTAAACAAATTAATTTGTTAGAATCCTTAGCTGTTAAGCATTGAAGAAAAACATTGTTAATAAATATACAGATTTATTTGACTCAGCTATTGTAAATATTGTACTACCTGAATAGCATACTTTTAACAGTAACAGAACATAGAAATAAGTTACTAGGTAACAAAATAAGTAACTAGATTATAAAATTTATAAATTATTAATTAAATTAAGCCTAATTTTATTTAAGTTAGCGTCTTATTGTTTTAAGCTTATTAATATTTAAATATTACATGTAATATTTAAGATTAGCACAAAATTCATAAATATTTGATATATAAATATTGTTATCTGATATTTTCAAATACTATTTATTAGTTTACAAATATATATTACCAAAAAAAAAGTACAACAAATTACAAAATAATCCTCTGATGTAATGTATGCAAAAATATGCATGTACAATATGTTGTTTGCATCATTTTTGAAATTATAATGTCACCCACATACAAACAGAACACATTGATTCTATAATAATTATTGATTAGTTTTTATCAATTTTAATTAAATAATATTTTTTGTAGACTAGTTTTTTTTTGTGTTCTACATATCAGACTGTTATTTGATATGTATATGTGTATTTCTGTACTGTTTGTTTATTTTCGTATGTTAGTGTTTATTGCAAAATTCACCTTTGGCTATAGGTGTTGTGGAAAATATAATCCTTTGGATTAATAGTTTTAATTATAAAAGGATGCAGGATTAAAATCGGGTAAAGATTAGTCTGATGTAACTTTTTTGTTTTTTGTTTTAGGAATTTTGTCATTTGTTTGATTAAGAGTTTGATTTTGGTCAGTTGGAAAAAGTTGATATTTTGTCTGTTAATGAAATCGTCAGATCATTTTTATCATTGATGGTTTTACCACTTTGACTGTATAAAATTGATAATTCTTTATCAAACCTAAAATTGACAAATTTAATTTTAGTTTAGGACAATTACAGATAACAAAACAGAACCACGATTATGTAGAGCAAAAACAAAGATTGTTATGGTAACATTTGAAAATAATGATTTGCCTAAAGCCAGTTATTATATGCTCGCAAAAAATTGTCTTACATTTAATTGCACAAAATGTTATTAATTAATTACACAATTATATAATCAATTATCCTCAAATCACCTTATTACATAGTATAAAACTTTAGATTATTTCCAAATTAAACACATAAATTTATTATAATTTTTGTACAATTTCATCTATTAATTCAAATTTTGTTGTTTTTTTTTTCTTATTATTAATTTCAACAACAAAAATAATAATTTTCGTTCGTAATGTACACTAATTATAATATCTAAACGTTACAAATGAAAAAAGGATAATAATTTTGACGTGCAACATTATGCAAACAGGAAAATCACATAAACACTAATGTAAATATTGTGTAACATACCAAACATTACTTAAAACATATTTTATACTTTTATTTTGCGTGTAAACTAATTTCATATTATTATTATATGTATATATTTAACTAATTAATTATGGATGTACATATTCAATATGTCATATAAACATTATTCACAATTTGTACTTTTTTTCCTCTTCAAATATTTACTTTAGAAAAACGATACTAAAAGAATTACCTACATATTTTTCTATAATAAATAATTAAAATATAAATATTAAAACTTTTTATAAAATATAAAATAGAAATAAATCATTTTATTATGGTAAAAAATTTTTCAGAACTCATTATATAAAATAAAATTGTTTTATCTTCAAGTTCTGTATTAAAATTATATTTATATCAACGTTTCGACGAAACTTAACGTTCACCTTCATCAGGAAAAACTGATATCAAATCTAAATCAGTTTTATTTTAAATTATTTTATACTTCTGAAAAAAAATGATACTTGATTATTTATAAATATAATAAATATTATAATTTAAATTTAATTAGATAAATATGAAGTATAAATATTCTCATAATAAACTTTTTATCTTTTTTTTATTATTCCGATATTAAATTTTTTTAAAACCAAAGTACTTATATTCCAGGAAAACAAAGAAAAAACGGTCGTAAAAAATAAAAATAAAATAGAAAATGCGAAAACATAAAGGCTAAAACCGAAATAAATGCCGAAGTATATTGTAATTGTAAAAATAATTACGGCCATTGAAAATTTTTATGAATGAACAACTTCGAAACCAGCCTTTTGATCTTTTATTACAAAAACATCAAATGTTTTCTTTAATTGTTATTTTTTTGTTTTTAAAGAACAAAACAAAAGCTGTGACATTGTTAACAAAACAATATTTGAAAAATTGTAATTTAGTCATACGAGTATTTCAATTTTCAATTTCAGTACTGTCAATTTAGAATCACAGTTAAAATTATCTGAAAAATAATTTAAGAAATTTATTGGAAAAATTATCTCCTGTTTTTATATGCATAGTAAAGTTAAGTTTACGAGAAATTTTAATATGAATTTTAGGAGAAAAACTTATTCTTTATAAAAAAATTTGCTTCTATCAAAACCCCTAATAGTCAAAGAGAAATCCAATAATCACTTAAGATAAGATCAAAAACTTGATATTATATCGAGTTGTTGATTTTAAATATGACTAAGTCCGAATATTACATCAGTATCGTGTGAAAAATGTTAAAAATATTTGTCATACAAGAGACTTACTTTTTAATTATTATTATTATTATTATTAATTTGCCAAAATATAATTATTATTATTAACAAGTAATCCATGGGTAACACGATACTGATGTAACATTCGGACTTAGTCATATTTAAAATCAATAAATCGACATAATATCAAGTTTTTGATCTTATCTTAAGTGATGACTGGATTTTTCTTTGACTATAAGGGGTTTTGATAGAAGCAAATTTTTTTATAAAGAATAAGTTTTTCTTATAAAACTCATATTAAAAAATTTTTCCCTATACGAGACCTCATCACTTTACACACTGTATATCTGATGCTAAAACACTATTATTTTTACATGCGGTTAAAGACCCCGTACCCGGCAAAAACAAAACAAAATCGAAGTTATTTACTTGTGAGACGACAACCCTTTAATGGTTCTTTCAGCGGAAAATGCATTACCCCGTTACTCTTATCACATTCTAGCACACGTCCTACACGTTTCAACAGCATGTCATCTCTGTTTATCTAAAGTTACCTGGCTCTAAACGCGGAACTGTTTTGTTCTATTGTTACACTTGGCTGGACAAGTTGCAAAAAGAAGAAGAAGAAGAAGAAAAAAAACAGTTGATAGTTGATTTTTATTTTTCATCACTGTTTTACCTTGGGTGTTCTCTGCGCTCATATTACGAGCGGAGCGAAAATTAAAAGTTACTCGCGCTGTTATTTCAGGGAAAGAGATTTAATTAGTGACGAAAAGAATAGCCGTTTATTTAGTTTTATTCGCGAGTAAAAAAAAAGTTTGAAGTTTTAATCTTGTATTTAAGCGCTTTTTAGTTGGATTGCAAGTTATAAATGACACGAAAATAAATTTAAACTGATTATTTTCGTATAAGGTTTGTCATTATTTCGTAGTTTATGTTTTGTGCCTTTTATGTTGGTCTCCAATTAAAAAGGTTGCTGTAAACAATTAAGTCATGGTACGCTTTTTTTATTCTTTGAATAAATTAACTCATTAAATTAATTTGAACTATTATTTAACTTTATTTTTTAATTTACAACATGAACCAAAGAAACGTAGATGTAAAGAAGTTCTAATTAAAGCTAGCTTTTACATTTTCTTGAATTTAAAATAAAATTAATTCCCAAAACCGTAAAATTAATTAAAAATAAAGCCAAATAAATATTTCGAATGGTAAGCATACTAATATAATATACAGGGTGTAACAGAATAACTATTCCTAATTTTCAGAAATAATAGAGTGCACTTAGAGAAACATTTTTTATTAGTAAACTAGTGTCCGGAAATTTCTCGGTGCCAAGATACACTAGTTATCGTTAAAAACAATCTTAATCAAAACATGAAAGAGTAGTTAAGTTAAGGAACATTTTATTAGAAATAATAGCGCATTAAACTTTATAAAAATTGTTCGAAGTTACGACCACCATTTTCGATACACAAGTTGTAACGATGTACAATCGACTGCCAAAAAAAAAATTTCCGGACACTAGTTTATTAATAAAAAATGTTTCTTTATATGCCCTCTATCATTTCTGAAAATTAAGAATAGTTATTCGGTTACACCCTGTAGTATGTTACAAGGAGTAGAAAGCGATTATTATTGTGTATATATGGAACGTAAAACAAAACAAAATATACAACTCAGTTGAAAAATACGAATGAAAACAATACATTAAGGTTTCACTCTCATCTTTCGAAAGTATACTCAAAACAAAATCGATCTTCTCCAAAATTCTTTCTTTATTACATTATAAAATCAAGTCGCTTTTCTTCTTTCCAAGTTCTGTTTAAACTATTTTTTCATCCTGTTCGCAATAAATTATGTGTAAACTGATTCACCAAAAATTTATAGGTACACATTGAATCCCAGATGAATCTATAACTATAGCTATAGGAAATGAGATCACTGACATAATAAGCTTAGAGAAGAGGTTAGATTTGTTTTTGTTGCTGCGTCAGCATGTAAGAGACTTATTTTTGCTTGTTGTGTTATCTTTAACCGGAAGTTCCTTATTTTGTTTTTCTCCGACTTCGATTTATCATTACATTTAAGCGCTTCCCGGACAGAAATAAAGTTAACTACGATAAGTTTTTTTTTGCGTCTATAACAAGTTAGATGGGTACGATTTCTATCTTATTTTTTGGTTATTCGTGATTTAATTATGATATATCGTTTCTCTTTTGTTTTAAAAAATGACGTTATTTGTTTTTGATTTCTAGTCTGTTTTAAAAAAAAGTATTTGGATCATTTTTGCGATTCTATAAAAATCATACGAAAAAATCTTAAATTTTTTACATAATTTGCAGTTGCTTCAAAATAGAACAATGAGAGTAATGGCTGCGTTGTAATAGATACACAGAGAAAAACGTTTCTTTGATATTAATAAATAAATTTCAATAACATATATTTTTTTATTTTAAATAAATTTATTTAGAGTAAATATACAAGCTCTTCATTGTAAAATAATTATTTTTTGTAATGAATCAAATAGATATTTATTTGCCACTATTGAAAGAAATATTTATTGGAATGAAAATGATTTTCTTTACTCCAAAGAATGCTTTTTCTCCGTGTACGAACCCATTAACAATTTGTTAATAAAACTAAAATGCGGTTAAATAAGAAATATCTGTACAGCTTGCTTTGATGTTTTAAGATCAATTTTTTTAAGAATAAAGTTGAAAAAACCTTCAAAAATGTAAAAAAACATGTATTCAAAAAATTATAGCTCACCTAGACCTCACGCAAACCCATTATCCGCATGTTTAACTTGTATTATATTCATCTGGGCAATTATATTCATTTAGGCAATTATCTGGAAAAATGGCTAAAAATGGCATTTTTGAGAGCTCGGTGAAGCCCCTAAATATTTTTTAAATGGTAAATGTGCTTGTATCCGTCTATTTTAGACCAAAAGTTTTGATTTTTAGCGCTAAGCCAGCTGTTTCGATTTTTTTCGAAACACCCTAATATATATATATATATATATATATATATATATATATATATATGCTGGCGAAATATTGGAATGTACAATAAATTGATAGAATTGTAAATGCTTGCATTTTTATAAATTTTTTCAACCCAAATACCGTATTCTGTTAAATTTTTGTACTAAATATTAACACGGTAGTTACTCTGACTCTACAGTATATATATATATATATATATATATATATATATATATATATATATATATATATATTGTTGACGTTTTCCCATATCATTTGTATTGGTTTAAATGGAAATAAAAGTATTATTATACTATCAAATAGACAATTCATAACGAGCAAAGTTCGATCTGCCTAATTTTTGAAAATAAATCGCAATATATAAGCTAAATTTAACTTTAGCTAAATCAAGTTCAGCTTTATCGATTTCATCCAGTTTTATCACAAATTACGTTTTTATCTACATTTTACAAAAAACCTAATCATTATGTAAACACGATAGTTAAATGTGTTAGAGAACAAGTCTAGAAATTTTACCGAACAATTTAATTGTAAAAATATATTTGCAAAAAAAAACTACAACAACAAATATAAAATTTAATTGTGTTTCAAAAAAATTCAGTAAAACAAAAATAAAAAAATATATATTTGCAAAAAAAAAACAACAAATATAAAAAGTTAATTGTGTTTCAAAAAAATTCAGTAAAACAAAAATAAATACGTACCTACTGTCTACTGTATAGTGCTTGTCCTACACATTAAATATTTTCATAAAAACCAAACTGTTTTTATGAATATAAACTAATTGTTTGTTTGTTTTGTCAATAACTTTATATATTTTTGCATTTGTAAAATAATATTTTCGCCCAATTGAGTTGTTACAGCCATTGTTTCGACATGTTTCCATAGTAACCGACAAAATCACAGACTAAATAAAAATAATATTATAAAAAATTCCAAAACCACACTTAAATTAAAATAAAGCTAAATACGTATTTCGGAAGCTAAGCTTCCATCTTCAGTAGCTAAATAAAATCTACAAAAATCTTACCTGTGATCCAAAGTACATAAACACTTAAGCACTTGTCAAAGATCACTGAAAGATGGAAGCTTAGCTTCCGAAATACGTATTTAGCTTTATTTTAAATTTAAGTGTGGTTTTGGGATTTTTTATAATATTATTTTTATTTAAATTTCGCCGCAGTAGATCATTTTCTAATCTTGTTCAGACTACTAAATCAGTTTTTACGATCTAGTTTTAGTTTTATGGTTTAACACAACGTACAGTACATTTCATTGAAATATGTATTCAATTTCATTGATTGAATTTGATTGAATCAACCAAAATTGTACCTGTGGGTGAAGCTAGAGCTGCTTGTCTGAATAGAAAAAAAAATAATTTCGGAATAGAAAAAAAAGTTTGTGTTACACCCATATGGGTACATAACGTGGTTGTGTATGTTTATATGAATGTCATACGAAAATGTACACCTACTACTGCATAATGCCATATTCTGGTGACGTAGACTATACATATTCTGATTATATTTCCCCCCTTTACAAGTTATTTACACATTTTCAAGTGACGCACACCTCTCACGCACAAAACCGAATCGATCAGACGAAAAGAAATGGCGTATGATTGTTTATTTGTTTGGCAGTAGCAAAGAGGCCAATGAAATGTAAATAAAATATTCGTCGACCAAGTAGCTTCTAGGAAAGAAAAAAAAACGGAATCATAACAAAGAAACTTTTCTACACATTGACACATCAACTGAAGTTGGCAAAAAAATAATAGAAGAGTTGAAGGGATGGGATAACACGAAAAAGTTCAACAAGTGCCCCTAGAATAGATTGATTCTTTTCTATAGCCACCATATTTGTTGCCTATGAGTTATATTCTGAATGTCTATTTGAGTTAAATATAGAATTTCCAGTTTGGTAGAAACTCAAATATATTACGGAATGATTTAATTTAGATCTGCCGAATATTTTTAGATATTTCCTTTTGTTTCATTTTATTTATACATATTTGGAATAAAATAGAATATGATAAATTACGTTTGTCAAATGTTTTATTCGATGAATTTATAGATTTGAGAAAATTTTTGTTATAGATTCAAAGTTTTTTTTCTTTTAACTAAACAATGAACTGTAAACTTATACTTTTCTAATAGAAATAAACATTTTAATAGTACATAAAAGTATAACTATTTTAAGAAATTTATATACAATTATTTACTATTTAGTTTAGAAACATAGGTTGGTATTACGAGCTCGGTTTTTAACAAATAATATTTGGCTTCCATTAATTTAAAATTTATACAAATTTATGATCTAGTTACTTGTTTCTATGTTCTGTTATTTACTGTAAATATCATTTGTATCAGTTTTCCTGATAAAGCCGTACGGTGAGTTCGTCGAAACGTCGATTATAAATTAATAACAATATTTATTTATATGGAACAACATGTAACAATACAGAACTTTAACTTAAAGCGCTTTGTTTTAAATATTTATCTAGTTGACATTAAACTTCATTTTTTCACGGTTTTATAATTATTATTGTAATATTAATTACAATGCTTATTTACAACATTATTTTTTTTTTAAATCAGTTTAATTACTAAAATTACTATTTAATTAAACCAAAGTTGTATCTCTTCCACTATTCCAGATCCTCAAATACAGCATCTTATAAGTGACACGCAATATAAGTACTTAAATTACAAATCAAACTCAATATTGTACCTCTTAACAAATGCAAATTTAAATCTACCTAGCACAGGAACTAATACGATATATGTGGATATTTTCGGAGATTTCGTAAAGTAATTTGCTTAAATAATTTACCAGTTCAGTGAATATTTACACCTATTTAATTACTTTTATTAATATATTAATAGAATTCATAATATAATAACTATGTAATTGATTTCATGTATCCATGATATAAATTGCGAAAAAAATATTTAAAAAAATAATAAAACTGTTTCAGATTAAAGTTCTCTATACTTCATCAGGAAAACTGATACAAATGACATTTAGAATAAATAAATAAAACATAAAAACAAGTTACTAAACAACAAATAAGTAACTAGATCACAAAATTTATAATTTTTTTAATTAATGGAAGCCAAAATTTATTTAACTCAATACATTCACAGTAATTGATGTTATTTTTTTCTTTATAAATTTCTATTACTTCTCTTATCAATCTGCTATTAATATTGTTAGATACTGTAATAATTGCAAGACCAGTCAATTCTGCAAAATATTTTATGATTCATCATGTTTTTGTAAGCATGTCCTGAAGAAAGTGGAAAATGTCACTAAAAGCTTGACACAGAATCTTGAATGAGAGTTTGATTAGAACATCTAACCTTTTTGACTATCTTTCCATCAAAATTCAATCTTATATATATATATATATATATATATATATATATATATATATATATATAAGTGTATAATTTTACATCGAAAAACCGTCAGAAATAATAATTTTTGCTTGTTTTTACAAAAATAACAGGTTTCTCTACACAACTGAAATTTTCGGAAAACGTGTGTAAATACATATATCGTTTATATCGCGTATGTATTAACACGCGTTTTTCGAAAATTTCAGTTGTGTAGAGGAACCTGTTACTTTCGTAAAAACAAGCAAAAATTATTATTTCTGATATTTTCTCGATGTAAAATTATCGATTTTAGCCTTACTAGAATTTTTTTTTACGGACACTATAATATATATCCTCAGAATAAATAACAATATTTTACTATGCTCATATATCAAATGTTATTGTTCAACATATTCAACAATTTAAAAAATAATGTTTACAAATAAATTTCAATCAGATAGAATAATAATAAAACTGACATTTAAATTTACAGCGAAATGAGTTATTTTTTGAATAGTAAATGAATTATGTTCACAACACACAACATTTACACATATATACAAACGCTATCAATGATAGAAGCTTAGTTAAAAAAAATACAATTGCGTCTTGAAGATATTTTGTTGCAAGAAATTATTAACGAATAACACGCAACCACTGACCTTATCATTTTTAATACACCTGGTTTTGTTTTTTCATGTTATCTATCTATATTCTTTGTTTCGTTTTTTTAATTTATATTTTAATCGCAAAACATTGAACTTTTAGTTTTCTTTTTTTTTAATTCATATGTATGTATTTCAATTGTTATCAAGTATTGCATACGTACATTTAAATAATTGTGAATTAAAGTGTTAATCATAATTCATACTAGATAGCTTCTGAATTATTAATCAATAGTTTTGTAAGTTCATTATTCAACAATTTCCGACCAATCAAAAAATTATATTTCATATAACATTCTTCTAATTTACTACCAGTTATAAAATTATAATTATTATTAGTAATTGTAATATATTATAATTTAATTTTTCTGCAAAAAAATTTCAGTTTTATCATTAGTACATTTTTCATAAACATAATATTATTTCCTTGTCCAGTGCACGCTAGATCTACTTACGGGAATTAAAAAAACATGAGCTAAAATGTCCTTGAGATGCCATTAAATTATATGTAATATGTAGAGGATTCTAGAATATATATATATATATATATATATATATATATATATATATATATACATATAGTCAAGGATTTAATTTTAATTAGTATCTATATCTATATAGAATAAATTCGATGTAAGTCTCATCAAAATATAGAGATACCTGAATGATCAAATTACAATATGTATGTATATTAAACAGGTAGTAGAGATCTATATTTAGTTAATTTAGTATTACTGATTGTGTGTGTGTGTGTGTGTGTGTGTGTATGTGTGTGTGTTCACTAATTATTATTAATGTTAAAAACGCGATATTAATTATTTATCATAGTAAAAAATCTTTCAGAACTCATATTAAAATAAAACGGCTTTAGGTTAAAGTTCTGTATTGATATTTATTAACAATCAACCTTCTCAACGTACGTTTTTATCAGGAAAAATGATACAAATAACATTTACAGTAAATAAAAAAAAAGTATGTAATTTTATAAAAAAATTTACATGTTTTGAGAATGCCATTATTGTACTAGTAACATATTGATCTCTTTCCACATAGGCAACATTGTAACGTATCATTGATATAATATTCTAAAGTTGAGACATTTTCTCAAAATTTCACAAGTTACTCAGTCATTGGATCGGCTGTTAAATGACTGAGTAACTTGTAAAATTTTGAGAAAATGTCTCAACTTTAGAATATTATTATATTAATTTCACCAAGTGACATTCATGAACAATTTTGTTCGATGTTATTTATTGATATTATGATACGCTTGAAAAAAAATAATTTACTGTATTTATTTGTCATATAATAAAATCTAACAGTGTAAAATTTAATATACTATATTATTTCGAAGTATAAAAACACAAAATTCTCTATTTTGTCAAACTTTTCGATAAATAAATAAACTGCGCAAACAAATGTAGTTTTCATTTAATTCGTTGAAAAACTTTTGACAGATAAAACGCATTAAAAACGAAAACTGTCAAGCAAATTTACTGGATTGTTATGCGGGTGTGAGCTCTTCATCAGACCCATGACGGAAAAAAATAATAGATACAATTCATATTGCAATTGTATCAACATTATTGTAATCGGAATTGCATCATTGCATTTTATATTGATTAATTGCACATGTAACTAATTATATATGGAAATTTTTCGGGAAACAATCCGTATTTTAGGGTTTAATGGATATAAGCGATATTTGTCTACTATTTTATTTTAGTAAATCAATTTATAAATCTTCTGGATATTATATATATAAATATTATTAATGTGCATTAATCCCCGACAGAAAAGCATTTTTTAAGTACAATTTTTATTACAAATTTGAGGCTAAAATTGATAAGGAGAGCACTATAAAAAGAGTACCTTCTGTATGTCCATTTTTAAAGATATATGTTGTTTATTTGATTGAAAAATGCCTAAGTTTAATACAATTCTGTTGTTCTTTCAAAACAAATTACTTTTTTTTTGTAGTGAGGTACAATATTATTTGTCTACGTATAAAACATAAACTATATTATAAGTAAAATTCTTTTATTTTACCTAATAATTTTGCATTAAAAATAAGTTAATCAGACTTTGTGGCGAACAAGTATAAGAAAAAGATGTTCTGATTTCTGATTAATTCTCTTTAGAAATATATATTTGAAATATGTCTCTTTCTCTTCACGTCTTTCTTCTTTACCCCCCCCCCCTTTAAATAAAGGGGCCCTCGAAATTGAAATTACTTGGGGCCCGCAAAATAAAAATTGCTTAGGGCCCCCGAAGAGATTAATCCGGCCCTGTTCATGGAGAATATTTTGAAAAACAATAAAGCCATATTCGATAATAAATATTTGTTTTAGTTCTCTAATCCCGTAATATAAAAGACAATTAGGTATGATTACAATACCTCCTTTATAATTATGTGATATGACAGTCTGCAATATTATATAATTAACTAAACAAAAATTTAAATATAATAAAATTGATATATTCCATATTTCGCGATAATAATTTCGTAGAATTCCTCTATTATCAATATTCATTAATCTAGAATAGAACTTGTCAAGTTGAAGTCATAATAAAAGTTAAAGTTCACAAACTAGATACGTACATACGTACTTATCTTCAAGTGAAGCAAGCGCCCAATACACATTTATTGTTTTACATATATATATATATATATATATATATATATATATATATATATATATATATATATATATATATATATTGTGTGTATGTGTGTGTGTGTATAGAAAGATAGTGATGTGGTGTGTCGTGATATGGAATAAGTTGCAAGATAATAAGTCTTCGTTAAAGTTTGAGCAGTACTTTAATAAACAAGTTCGGTTCTCAATTCGGTTCTGTTCAGAAAACTATGCATGTGAAATATGTTCAAAGCGATGAATGATAACATAACCTAGATGAGATATATCACTCATATTATATGTTTACAGAAATGAGTCAATATTATTATCAGAAGTAAACTTATTTTATGTAAAACGGGCAAGAATATTTAATTATATTATTTTAAAAGCATAGAAAACAGTATATGAGAAAAATTATGTATGTAGATAAAGCAAAAGTTGCTTATTTGGATAGGAATGTTTGGAGGCGACTAATTTTGGGATGATGAAAAGAGTTTGTGCCACACCCTTTTGGGTACATGGCGTGATTGTATATGTATGTATGTATGTTAAGATAAGTAGAAAGCGATGATTATTGTGTTGAATCCAAGCAATCTTTCGTCTTTTTCTATCGAATGAAAAAATTCCATTAACAAGAAAAAGACAGAACATTCTGTAACGCTACAGAACTGTACAAAATTCCACCATTAATCCTACAGCTTTTACTATTTTACTTATTCATACGATATATTTATGTTAAAAATTTATTTAATTGCTATTAGAATTTAAATAATTATATAAAACTCGTAATTACAATTGATAAAATTTTAATGGTTTTTCGAAAAATGTACTGGTGAAAATAAATGAAATGTAACCAGAAATAAAATAATCCTTTACGCTCAAATATTATTTAGTAATTAAGTATTAAAAAATTAATTAACGAAAACGGAAATTAAAATCGTTTGTTATGAAAATTAATTTTCCGTACAAGAAAAACCAACGAAATTATTTGCAAATTAATTAGAATAAAGGAGTAAAATTTTATTTATTTTAATTTTTAAATATATTTCATCTGTTTTGAATCTGTTTTTATTTAAATTAAAATTAAAAGATTTGTATAAATGATTTATTTAATTCTTTGTTATAATTTTCGAGTTAGTAGGAGAGATCGAGTACATACATACATACACAATCACAGCATGTACCCAATAGGGTGTGGCACAAACTAATTCCACTATCCCGAAAATAATTATCTCCAAACATTTTTATCCAGACAAGCAACTCTAACTTCATCCACATTCATAATATTTCTCATACATGCTCTTCTATTCCTACTAATTGGTAACTTTTGCTTTCGCAAAACTCTTAATCATACCATTCCATCTACGCATCGGACGTCCAAAACGCAAACGTATATCTTCAAAATCATTTATTTATATATATATATATATATATATATATATATATATATATATATATATATCTCACGATCAAAGCGACCATCCTTAGATAATAAACTACACAAATACACAAATAAAAAATTGTTGTAAGTCAGATAAAATTAAGATCATTTTGAAGACGGTACATTGAGTTCGTCGACACGTCAATTATTAATAAATATTAACACAGAACTTTAACTTAAAGTAGTTTTATTTTAACAATTTTTCATTAACACATTCGAAAATAACACACAAATATCTAAATTTTTTACTATGTGCCTATTAGTTTCACGAAATTTTAAACATCGGTTCAAAATTTCACAGTAATTTATATTTTACATAATTTTGTTAGATATAGAAAAGGAGTTGTATTTTTTTAAAATGGAAAAAGTTAATTGAAACGAAAATTGTCTTGAAAGCATTTAATTCGAAATGTTTCTTTTGGGAGTAAAAAGTTAAAATTCACTAAGAGAATATAAATGAAAATTATAATTTTTTACTTTCCGACTTTTAAAAATTATTTGCAAGTTTAATTACAGCTCAATAAATAGCTAGTTAGATATTAAAAATTAGTAATGGGATCTGTGTTAAAATTATCTCTCAGAACTTCATGTAAATGACTTTTTGTTAATTTTAATATTTTACGGCTACCATTTAAATGTACTTTTTTTGTATAAAGTAATGGTATATAAAATAATAATAATTATAATATAATATATTTAATTAATTATAATAAAATAATAATAATTAGGTTAAAGTTCTGTATTAATATTTATTTAAAATTAACATTTCAACGAAACTTAACATCCGTCTTCATCAGGAAAAATGATACAAATGACATACTAGGTAACAAATAAGTAACTAGATTACTTAAATTTATAGATTTTTTAATTAAGAGAAGCCAAATTTTAACTTAGTGCCTTCACAGTGATTGATGTTTATAAATGATATCAATGCTTATTATAGTACTAGATAAAATTAAGTTATCGTACACAGTGTTTTCATAAAGGTGTGAAATATATGCCAATTAAAATTTTTATCTAAAAAAAATTTACATTTAATTTATTTAACTTAAACATAGTTTCTATTCGGTAGAAGATTACTTCAATTTTAAATTAATGTAATAGTTAATAGTTGAGAGACCTATAAAAAAATATTTGACACATATTTTTTTCGATTTTTCTATCTGATGTGTATTTTGCGTGATATTTGGGAGGTACGAGTGGTCTAAATATAATAAAAATATGAAAAATTAAAAAAAAAATATTTAGCACTATCGAAAACTGTTCTAAATAAAAGTTATACCTATTTAGCAAAACATTTGCAAAATATTTGTAAAACACATAAAAGTAACATCAATAAATTACCACTTCTGGATGACAGATCTTTACCAAAACTTAATCAAATTGAGATATTCACCTCCAAAACTCAAAATATCAAATTTCATAACAATCCATTCGGCCTAATTTGCTCTACACGTGTCCACAGACAGACTGACAAACAGACGTTTCGTGTTGCTATAAGCCTAATTCTTACTTATATGTAAAAATCTCGATATATCAAATTTGGTATGATTATAATACCTTCCTTATTATAATATATATATATATATATATATATATATATATATTATATATTATATATATATATATATATATATATATAAATATATATATATATTATATATAATATATTATATATTATATATGATAATTATATATATATGATTATATAAAAATAAAAATATGAAAATAATAAAAAATAACATTTAGATATGAATTTTTACTTAACATATTAACGCATTTTATTATCTAAATCAGTCAAAACCATACCACCATAATTTAAACTAAATTCTTTTTTTTTTCAAACAAAAAAAAACACAGAATTCGTAAATTTGAAAACGATGATAAATATTCTGTAAGCCATTAGTTGCACGATTAGTTAAATAGAGTGAAAATACAAAACTCTTCCGAAAAAAAACGGAAAAAAATCTAATTAAATAGCGTTTTTATCACGATCACAAACCAAAATGGTGAATGACTAAGTTTACGCTGTACGCTATTAGTTGCCCCGCTAAACTGTTTCGGTAGAGTAAAAGTTGCCCACGCTTCGTTGGATACATTGGTAATTATACTTCCATACTGGACACTAACTACACTTTATCCAGAGTTTACGGCGAGACGAGACAGCTTAAATGCTTTTGCAAACTTTGAATTTTAAAATTGTTTTTTTACGATACACCCTATTTGAGATGGTTCCTTCTAATTACTAGTAACAATTTTTTTTAAGTGAAATTTGCGTAACCGATAATTAGTTTAATTATATGTAGGTGGATTTATGAAAGACTTGATACATTTTAATTAATTCTTTTGATATATTTTGTAAACTTTTAATTGTTCTTACGATCGATTTTATAATAAATAAAAAAAATTAAAACGGAATTAATCTTTTTTATATTGTTAAATTATTACACACTCAAGGGCGTCCGCAAATATTTTTCCAAAAAGTTATTTAGTTATTCAATACAATACAATAATAGTTCAATAGTTTTTAAAACACATTGTACATCATTTTCGCATAATATATATATATATATATATATATATATATATATATATATATATAACTGTCACCAAGTGCTAAGAATGCTATCTTCGATGTATGGCAAAACGTCTGCAACTAGAATAGATCGATCACGGCATATCAGTCCAGAAAATTCTATAAATTCAATAAATACCGGCTATGCAAACCGTGAAAAATTATTAAAATTACTTTGACATTATATACTAACAAACTGAAATAAAAATTTCATATTTTTTCACAAAAAGTTGGCAACACTGTCCAAAAATAAAATTACCTATATAATTTTTGTACTTTTTTTTATTAATCTTGGATAAACAGTGAAACCAAAATAAGATTTTCAAAATTTTAGTAATTTTTTACACACTAAAATTATATAATTTATGTGGGCACTAATAGAATCTTTTGTAAAAAAACGATGTAAAATGTACAACCAATCGTATCAGACGTAATTGCTATAAATGATTTCATTTGCACCAAATTTTTCGGGTAGGTTCAGTTTGCGCCAAAGATGGGCGTATAGATTTATTTATTTTTTCAATATTGCCAACTTTCCGAGAAAAAAATAGTAAAATTTTTAAAAATTTATTTTAAAAACGTAGTAAAATAAATTCCAATATTTCCACTTTTGCAGTGTTCATTTTTAAAAATCTGGAAAAAAAACCCCTCTGAAAAACATCTTCAGCAAGAAACTGACTAGCTGACGTAGCTTTCCAAGTTAGGTACTCAAAAACAGGAAGTATACAATGCAACTTACAACAGAATATCTATATCATCAATCCCCGGATATATTTATTATTCCGTACACTCCAGAAGGAAGTGCCTGCCTGTATACGTGCGATATACGCGGTATTCTCTCAACAGGAAATCGCGAAATATTTTCAACTATATCATACTAGGACGCTGTCAGCCAATTTTCCTTTATTTCGCCGACACGCCTTTCCGGCCACTAAATTCGCCTCTCATTGCATTTTTATTTCCTTTTCTCTTCTTTTTCAACTTTTTTCCCCACTTATTTGCAGTGTTTTATGACGTGACTAGATTTGACAATTATTCGAAATTAATTTGTCAATTTCATTTAGTTACTGAAGATTTTTAAGAAGTTGAAGATAATGTTAAATAAATTTTAAAATATTCTCTCATACCTTTTTTTGTATATATATATTAGAGTAGATTTTGCTGACTTTTGATATATACAAACATACGGAACATTAGAAAAAATTAGAAAAAATAATTTTTAGGGAGCTCGCGGAACTCTCAAAAATGTCATTTTAGCACTTTTTTAGTTTATCGGTTATATCTCTGGACGTATTGGTCAGAAATGGCTGGTTTTTGGATATGTTGTGCCCAGAATAATGCCCTACAATATGGTTACATAAAAAAGCTAACAAGATGATATGCTGAAAAGTTATTTTAATCTAAAAATCAAATTTTTTCCGTTTTTTTTTCAATTATTTTGCAATTTAATTAAATTTTAATTAAATAATCAAGTATAAGACTTGATTTTTTCTATATTCTGCAAATTTTATGATTGCTGTTTCATTCTTTATGTATCTGTTTCTGAATTTTCTAAAAAAAAAAACATGTCCTGAAGAAATCAGAAAATATCACCGAATACTTGACATAGAATCTTTAATAAGAGTTTGATTCGAACATCTAACCTTTAACTACCTTTCCATCAAAAATTTTATACATTATATAATATAAAGTGGTGCACTTAAATTGAACATTCTGTATATAAAGTTGAAAAAAGTAAAAATTCGCAAATTATATTAAAATAAAAAAAAAAAAAAACTACAAAAATTAAAAAATGTGTTTCGTTGAAGTTTTGCGATTAAAATTAACAAATACAATAATTATTATTGTCGCAGCAATTTTCCGGATTTTAGTTACAAAACTATACTAAAGTTAATACACATGTGAACACATGTTGTTAACTTGTGCAATATGAGTTTACTATAACAATACGTTTGAAACTTTTCATTGCTGCAATGCTACATACAATAATAATAATAATTGCGCCAAACACCGCTTGCAATTATTATATAATTTTATCGTTTGATTGAATTCTGTTCCAAATATGACATATCATTATTTCACTGCAACGTTGTACAAATATATGCAATGAAACAGTACATTAAAAACAAGTCTCACGATTTTGGTGTTAAAAATGTCAAGTTTTAGATTTGTTTAAGTTAATTCTACTTGCAGTAAATTGTCTTTTTCCACTGATAAGATTGCTGGTCAAACTTCCGATTCGTGAAAAAAAGTGCTATTTTATGCACTTGCCTAAATTACTACAATATATTTCTATTAACTTACATTTTAAAAATATATGCAGCTCTTAAGTTGTTTGAAAATTATAAGGATCTTACCTGAAACAGACAAAACAAAAAAAACAATATTAGTTAAAAATATCAAAATATTAAAAGTTCTATAATAAAAACAAACATAATGTAATAAATAATACATTTATTACACAGTAAAAACCAATTGTGTTAAATTAACACAATTTTAACAAACTTTAGTGTTCTATCTAAATTTTGTTAATTTAACAAAATACATTTTGTTAATTTAACAAAATACAACACTTCGCGATTTCAACACAATATAATTTGTGTTAATTTAACTATTTTTCATTAACACACTCGAAAATAACACACAAATATCTAAATTTTTATTTAACATCAATCACACTGTGAAGGCTCTGAGTTAAAAAAAATGTAGCTTCCATTAATTAAAAATTTATAAATTGTATAAATTGCCTAGTAGCTTATTTCTATTTTCTATTAGTTACTTTAAATGTTATTTATATCATTTATCCTGATGAAGACGGACGTTGAGTTTCGTCGAAACGTCAATTATTAATAAATAATAACCTAAAGCAGTTTTATTTTAATATAATTTTACTATATTAGGTATATTTATGTTATTAAACATGTCAAAATGTGCATTTCTAAAGTATATTAAAAATAATCTGATTTATTAATTTCGATTTAAAGTTGCAATTGATTTGATTAAGTTAAGTAATTGCTCAATAATTTATGAGTCAACTGGGAGTTTTGTTTACCTGTTCGTATACACAGCAGTATGATTCATATGAGTACATTTACATGCAACAAAATTTTATATGTTTACTCGGTTTACTGTGACACATTAAAAAGCGGTAAAGTAAAACAAAATATGCGATACATTTTGCATTTTATGTTCATTCAATTTTGTTGTTGTAAAGTTATCGGATAATAAATTTAATATTGACTTTCATTGTACTTACTTACTTTAACTCATATATGAAAGAGAAAATTTGTGTGTTTATTTGCTATAGGTACACTCTTAAGTATATCAAATTTTACAAAAATTGCTTTTATAGAATCGAATTTGTCGTGACTGAGTAACAATATTTAAAGATAAAATTTATTCGTGAATTAAAAACAGTCTGTTAGGGTTTTGATAAATTAAACTCAATTGAAATATTATCTAAGCTTTCGATATAAAACTATATTATCATCAGGGGAGCTACAATAGCATACATAAATAATTTTACTCATTTACTATAACTCATTTATGAATGAGAAAATTTCTGAGTTTATTTGCAATACACTCTTACACCCTTTAACTAATCTATACCCAATTTTACAAATATTGTTTATATATATATATATATATATATATATATATATATATATATATATATATATATATATATATATATATATATATATATAATATATATACAGGATGTTCGTTCACCAAGTTGATATAGGACAATAACATGGGATATATCGATAATATGCAGAATACTTCTTTCTAAAGTAAAATTCAATTCGGAGAAATACTTTTGGATAGGGAATAAAAAGCTATATAATTTGATTTTAGTTTTAATTTGCTAGCATGTGCCGTTTGGGCGCTAGAATTTTTTTTTAAATGTTTTTTAAAATTTTCAATAATTTTTCCTGCTAAATCAGTATGAGTTAGAAAAAAAAGTTACTTAGCTATGTAGCTAATTTTTTTCTTTATTTTACTGAATTTTTTCAGATTTTTTTGAACAAATTTTGAAGAAAGTTATATTTTAAAAAAAATTCAAAATAAGACTTTTTGTAAAATTTGCTCGAAACAATCTGAAAAAATTCAGTAAAATAGTGAAAAAATTAGCTACATAATAGCTAAGTAGTATTAACTTTTTTCTCTAACTGATTTAGCAGGAAAAATTATTGAGTATTATATTTATTACTCATAGTAAAGTGTAGATTTAAAAACAACATAATTGTGAAAACAATATAATAAAATTATCAACCATTACATCGGGTCAAGCCCTTAGCAAATAATTTTAAAGCCCCGTTCGATTTTTGCTTGACTGCTTCTTCGAAAAACACAGACGGGAAGGGGGGGGGGGGGTCAAATCCTATTATCAAATTAGCGAAATATACCTAACCTTTCCCAAAACGCTCATGCGTGCCCTCTTTCTACCTCCGTTTGAATTTAAGAGTGTTCTATTTTCGTTAGCTGATGAAATGAGCCCTTCATTCCCTCTAGTCTAGATGGTTTATAGCGTCAACAGATCAACCATAATATAGATACACAACAAAATGTTCTGTTAGATTAATAAAAGAGAGAAGTTTTATTTATATACACACTTTTTTTCATTGGAAAAAATCTCAACATTAGAATATTATTATATTAATTTCACACACATAATAAACTTTTGTTTATTGTATTTATGTTATTCAAAGTACGTCTTCATCAGAAAAATTAATACAAATGGCTTTTATAGTAAATAAACAAAATATGGAAACAAATTACTAGACGAAGGAAAATACAGACAACTGATCATGAAATTTAAAATTTTTGATTAAAGGAAGAAAATTTTTATTTAAATCAGTTTCTATAGCTATTGATGGCTCTTGTAAAGGCACTGTTTTAAGTATAAATTTATGAATTTCATAATCTAGTTACTTATTTGTTACCTAGTAACTTGCTTCCTTGTTCTGTTTCGAAACGTTGATTTATGAATAAATATTAATACCAAATTAGAACTTAAAGCCGTTTTATTCTAATATAATAAGTTCTGAAAGATTTTTTACTATACAGGTAAAAAATCTAATAACTTGTTTCCATGTTCTGTTTATTTACTATAAATGTCATTTGTATCTTTTTTTTCCTGATGAAGACGTACGTTCAGTTCGTCGAAACGTTAATTTATTAGTCAATATTAATACAGAACTATATTCTTCTATTATAATAAGTTCTGAAAGATTTTTTACTATACAGTAAAAAATCTAATAATTTGTTTCCATGTTTTGTTTATTTACTATAAATATCATTTGTATCTTTTTTTTTTCCTTATAAAGACGCACGTTCAGTTCGTCGAAACGTTAATTTATTAGTAAATATTAATACAGAACTATAACCTAAAGCCGGTTTCTTCTATTATAATAAGTTCTGAATGATTTTTACTAAGTAATAAAAAATCTTTTAGAACTCATTATTATAAAATAAAACGGCTTTAGGTTTAAGTTCTATATTAATATTTATCAATAATTGACGTTTCAACGAACTCAAGATACGTCTTCATCGATTATTAATAAATATTAATACAGAACTATACCCGTAAAGCGTTTTATTTCAATACGTATCTAAATGTATGGTTGATCTGATGTCTTGTCGTACACTGCTGACAGCTTGGGATTTCCAAGTTTGCAGTTCTATAGTCTGCGGTGTGGATTAGGGTGAAATGCCGAATAGCAATGCGAACTTTGACCCAGTGGTTAATGCGACTTGGATGTCTGAAGAGAAGAGTTTTTTTATTTTTATTTTTGCCGCAATGAGGTGTTATCATATTTGATTAGGTACTTGTTTTTTTTATTTCGTGGATGTGAGAAGATTATGGTAATGAAGACAGAAGAATGATTAGTCCTAAATTAAGTTGTTAAATTATTGTGACGAACTGTTTTAATTGAATCCTTTTAAAACCAGAATTGTGATGATTTTAATCATTTGATTTAAATTATGATTTAAATCACAATTTGTTTAATATATACAAATTACATGTTTACGTATCAATTGATGCATAATATTGTAAAATTGTTGCTATGGCAACTAGTGAAAACTGAATTAATTTACAATATTCTAGATTATATATATATATATATATATATATATATATATATATATATATATATATATATATATATATAATAATCAATTTTTGGGAAAGTAGTCAGAAAAAAATTTTAAAAATTTTTAATTATTTATTATTTTAGTTATTTATTATTTTTTATTCAAGTTTAATATATTATTTTAATTATTGACAGTCTGTTAAATTATTTATTTTATTGAAATTTTGACTATTACTTGTGCTTCATGTTTATTTCTAATTATACAACTTTCCAATTATATATACGAACCACGAATGTTAGAATATAATTTTTCGCTAACTATCACTTCATACGTGTGTTTTCACAAAACTTTATTTGATAATATCCTGAAGAAGATGGGATACTGCCATCGAAAGCTTGACAATTAAGCATATATGAGTTTTTGATTCTACACCTACCCTTTTTCTGACTACTTTCCCAAAAATTGATTATTATTTAAAATACTATTAGTCAAAATTCGAAATCTTGAAATATATATATATATATATATATATATATATATATATATATATATACATTTATGTAATTTTACATAACTATTAACGGTAAAATAGCAGCATTTTGTAATTTTTACTGTGATAATTGACGTAATATTACATTTTTTCTGTCAAAATACATTTATAGCATTTATGTAAATATTTCATCAATTTTTTACAGAATTATACATACATAAATTATAAAAATATGAAAAATTATTATAAAAATATTTAGCCGTATCAAAAAATGTTTCAAATAAAAGTTTTTAGCTATAACTTGTTTAGCAACTTTTGTAACTTTTAATTTTTTTCGAAATATATCTGTTGCAAAATATTTGTAAAACACATAAAAGTGACATCAGTAAAATAGCATTTCCGGTTGGCAGATCTTTAATAAGAGTTGATCAAATTGAGATATTCGTCTCCGAATAAAAAATTTTCATGAAGTGTTATAGTTCTATTCACATTTATCTATATATAACTGAACATATATAACTAATATTTGTAAAATAATTCAACAACAGTACTTCGTTCAACTTTTTCAATAACGTATAAAAATTTTCTTTATAGTTTTCCAACAAAATAAGAAATTCTATAACTTTAAAATATACACAGACATTACGTTGTTGCCCCTTGACAGCAATATGTCCGATAACACGTAGAACGCGTCTGTATTGTGAGTTGCGGTCTATGTTTTCTCGCACTTACTCCCGCTATAAAACGGATAAATTATTTCGCTGGTAAATTTAATAGAAAGCTACTGTCTCGACATTCTCAAATTCCACACCCTAATATAAGTCAGTCTGCTCTTGTTTTATTATTGTCGACATGTCTGTTTGTTTTGGTGTTTTTTTGTTTTTTGGTTTCTTTACCATAAATGGTGACAACACGTTTTTTCAGTTGAAAATAATATGAGCGTGCTTGTTTTATTGGTTTTCAGTTGTTAATCTTCTAAAGTTTTGTTTCTAAGAAAGAATTTTTTATTAAATGTAAATAAAATTACTTTTCATATGTGTAAATATCGTCATTTTATGAAAATAAAAAAGGATGAGGCTATTTATACATACGGTATTTATACGTAATTGGCTATTTATACAAACTAAAAAAAACAAACACTAAACCAACCTACTAACCTAACCTACTCTAAATAGCCAATTGCGTAAAAATACTGTATGTATAAATAGCCAATTGCGTATACATACCGTATGTATAAATAGCCACTTTTAATAAAAAAAGCTTTAGCATTAAATTCTGTATTAATTTTAATTAAAAATCTACGTATATCATCATTAGGAAAAATTACAGAAATTTTTCCTGACAGGACATGTAAACAAATAATTATTTAAATAAAAACAAAATTAATATACCATGTTTTTAAAATAGACTAAAAAGTATAAAATAATTTCTCCTATACAGATTCCTGACTCCAAACAAATTGTCCTGAAAATTTGTGATTGTAAATTTGTAATAGCTATGACAATAGTTGTAAGATTTAAAACGAAAAACGTGAGACGCATGTAAGTAAGGAGTGTAGGGAGTAGCTGTCGTTGCAACCCATGTTTTTATTTTAAATCTTACAAGTATTGTCATAGCCGTCATAGCTATTAAAAATTCACAAACACAAATTTTCAAGACAATTAGGAGAAATTATATTTTATAGTTTTTAGTCCGTTTTAAAAACGTGGTATATTATTATTTTTTTAATTATTTAAATAATTAGTTTCTGCTTTTTAATCTTGTGTGTGTGTTTTGTATTTTTTGTAGTTTCTATATTTTGAAAAAAAAATGACTAAATACACGAACGTATTTTTAATATTATTAATTAATTAGTTAATATTGAATAAAAGAGCATGTATGAGAGGAATTATGAATGTGGATGAAGCGAAAGTTGCTTGTTTGGATAGAAATGTTTGGAGGCGACTGATTTCGGGATGATAAAAAGAGTTTGTGCCACACCCTTTTGGGTACGTGGAGTGATTGTGTAAGTATGTATGTATGTATCTGTTAACAAAAGGATTAAATGATCTATCTCAAACTATCTATAAAACATCGTCTGGTAAAATTATAAGAAAAAATATTTAACAACTGAGTTAAAATCAAAATGGATTAATATTATTGTAGTAATAAAAATAATATTTAAAGATATAATATCAGACAAAGACATTTATCTGTAGAACTATAATATTTTTACAACAATATACAATGATGTATATTTTTCTGAAAAAACAAAAATTCAATAACTGAACATATAATGTTAGTTTTATTCAGGCTACCACAATTTTGTTTACATGATATTGTTTTCCATTTGTCGATAAAATGTTATCTTTAAATATCGTATTTACAAGATAAAAGGACTATTTTACAGCAAATTGAGATACTTTCTATACCTTTTTATGAAATTTAATATTTTAACGGACTAGTACTTTCGTATAACTAAAGATAATCAAGTTCTCGTATATTGCGTTATTACTCTTCATAATAATTATTGACAACAAAAAATTCGAAATATACAAAATGTACTCAATTATTTTATACATAAAATATATAAATTTAGAATAAAACTGTTAAACACTAGTCTTCATAAAAAAAAAAATGATGAAGATGAGCATTTAGATTCGTCGAAACGTTGATTATAAATAAATTTTAATACAGAACTTGAACCTAAAGTAGTTTTATTTTATATAACAAGTTCTCAAAATTTTTTACTATATTAAATAAATTTAGCATAAAAAATTTTCTCTCAGAACTCATTATATTAAAATAAAACGACTTTAGGTGCTAATTCTGTATTAATATTTATTAATAATTGACATTCGCAACGTCCGTCTTCATCAGAAAAAAGATACAAATGATATTTACAATAAATAAAAAGAAAATAGGAACAAGTTACTAGGTAACAAAATAAGTAACTAAATAATAAAATTTGGCTTCATTTAATTTAAAAATTTACAAATTTTATGATCTAGTTATTTATTTTGTTACCTAGTAACTTGTTTCTATATTCTATTTATTTACTGTAAATGTCATTTTTCCAGAGAAGCTAATTTTATGATCTATTAATAATTCAAATATTACCTATAAAATTTTATATTTTTACCTAGAGAAAAATCAATCATTTACCTATTAATAATTAAAAAATGATCTATAGTAACAAAAAAAAAACCTAAACCAACCTACTAACCTAACCTACCCTAAATAACCAATTACGTAAAATTTATAGATCAAATTTTATAGATCGATAATTATAACAGCAGGTATTTGATTATTTCCATAGGTCAATAATTATTTTCATAGGTCGATAAATATTTCTATAAATCAATAATTAATTCTATAGGTCAAAAATTAAAACCATAGATTAATTATTTAATACACAGGTAAACTATTATTTTCATAGGTACTATTCGGTAGATCATATGTTTTTTCCATAGGTCAAATATTTTTATCCTTTTTCCAGATGAAGATATTCAAAATATTGATTTAATTTAAAAAAAAAATATGGCCTTACTCGGTTCAAAACTGTAATGTCTGTAGGTTTACAAAATATTTTATCTTTTTTTATAAACAGAAAAATTTCATTGACTATAAAAACACAGAAGATTCTGTAAGGTTACAGATCTTACAGATGTGATTCGAAATGATCCATTAAATCAGCCCAATAAATATTTATTAAAATAAGATAAAATATAAAATAATCACAATATTTACAAAGTAATTGTGTTTTATTATTTTATCTTATTATTCAATATGTATCAGGAAGTAATGGCTGATCAAGTTAAATTCATTTATTAAAAATCTTTTTCTATAGATTCAAATATTTCCACCCTTGTTAATTATTCTGTATATTCCAAAAATTAAAAAAAACTGAAAGCATATGTGCAATATCACATTATATTGAAATACTCTTGCAATATTTTCTAAAGACATATTATAAATATGAAGAGCATATACGATATCATTAATAAAATGAAATTTTGCTCATAGCTAAAAACCAGAGAAGAATGTATGAATGAATGACAGAATAATTCTAAAATAACCGAAGCAGAAACAGATTAATTTGATTAATGATACTTTCAGAAAGATGAGCTAAAGGAATCAAATAAAATAAATATGTAAATAAAGATGTCACTGCAAATTTTATACGTACATACGTTACCAATTCTGCAATGAATGAATAAACGAAAAAAAGAATAGCAAAAATTGGATCAATCTTTACAAAACGAGAGTGGAAAATATGTTTATAAATTTGTACAATATTGGAAAAGCGATTGGAAATATTGAAAATATTTTTATGATTTTTCCTTATGCGCGAAAAGTTTTCTTCTATCGCAACCACATTTCTCTGTATTGTGTTGAGCACTTCCAGAAATAGTCTAAAATATTTTTTTTATTTAAAATACTATTTATTTAAAATATTATAAATTTTGAAAAGTATTTTACCCAGCTCTGCTATTAAAAGGATTTGTATATTTCGGACAGTTATATTTGAATAAAAAATGACGCATTTATTCAAAATATATGTCCCGTATTTTAAAAGATAAACATAAAACAGTCATAGCAGTCCATTATAAAAATTAAAAGAGCAAAAACGACAACTAAACATACATTTGATGTTCCTGCAACAAAATGTTGTCTCATGTGATATATTCGAAAAATTTTATTACATACATTACCATGTATGTACGAATTTTTTTTATTATATTAACAAATTTACTCTTATCAATATGAGTATCCCTTTATGGTGCACATGTTTTTGAAAACATTATTTTATAGGAAATTTTCTGCCCGATCTGATGGTGGATAGACGTACTTTTTATTGTTTTGTATAATTTCAAAAATCCACTTTTTCCAAAATATTCTAAAATTTATAAACTTAAAAATTTAAACATAAAATATTATGATATTCTCAACTCACTTTTAAAAGTGATTTTTGTCAAAAATTGCTTTTGACGTTTACTTAAAATAACTTATTAAGCAATTTTTATTAGTTTATTTGAATTTTATAATATTAGACATAAAAAATATATTAAAAATAGAAATTCTACTCTAAAAATTTAATTTAAAGCAAAAAAAAAATAAAAGCCCTTTCTCGTAAACAAAAGAGGTGGAAATATGGGCCTTAATTTTTTAAGTTGCATTACAAAATTTAGAAAAAATATCTATTTTTCCAATAACATATGTTGCCAAGAATGAAGTATTGGAGCAGTTAATATTTTTGCACCTCCAACTTTGCTTCTGCTCCGTGTAAAATCATACTGCTCCACTGCTCCCAGCTCCAGCTTGAGAGCTCTGTTTCGAAATACAGTAAATATCATTCGATGAAAATCAATCTAACCTGAACAAGACAAACATATCTGTCAGTGGTGTAAGCCAAAACAAATGTATATGTACTAGCCAACTATCCAGACATATCAACCAACAACTATATACGAGTACGTATATACTGATCACAATGCTAAGGTGAGTAAATATTATCCCAGCTAGCGGTAAACATATCTTACGTCCGCCGCGACGCCACGCGTCGTCGGAAAATGGAAATATAATGACGCCTGCATAGCGGGAAAAACCGATGACAACGACCGCTCGTGCTATTTGAAAGGATCTACGGTTGCAAGACGTTGAAAAAACCGGGTTTAGTTTCAATTTCTTTTTTGTTTTTCAAATATTTTGCATAAGCAGGTAGTTTAAGCAGTCAATTTTTATTTTTTTATTTTATTTACATAATATAAAGTAATTCGATGCATCGTTTGAAGATATATATATATATATATATATATATATATATATATATATATATATATATAGAGAGAGAGAGAGAGAGAGAGAGAAATAATTTATATACACATTGCAAAAAGTTGCCATTTTACGTAAAAACTATAGTATAAAATTACTTATTATTTTAGCAAGACGATGGTTTACATTTTACTGTAAAAATAATAGTCCTATAAATTTGAGATTTTAAGTAACGTAATTAATTTACCATATTATATATGTTTCTTTACCGAAATAGTAAGTAAACTTACATAAAATATTATTTAATTAAACAAATGAATATTTTTTGTCAATATATCATTTTCTAACAATATATTGAAAATTTCGGAGCAAGAAATATCCTTCATATTAAATTTTACGGTAAGCGGCATCTCTAAATACAGATATTAACAGACTAGTTTTAAAATATCAAAAAGGAGGACAGGTAGGAGGACACTATTCGAGAAAGGACAGAGCCTACAAAAGAAGGACTGTCCTCCCTAAAAAAGGACGATTGGTCACCTTAATATAATGTAAAAATTTTCCTCTGTTGTCTGTAAATTTACATATTAAAGTAGTGTAAATCAGTTGCATCAGGTTTTTATGTAAAATGAAAATTATATAAAATATAAAATAATACTTTGAAAGCACATAAACTATTCTAGCAAAACAAAATTTTATAATACTAATAAAAATACCTGAACAGCATTTTCTGAAACAACTATTACATTATTGTATCAGCACCTAAAATATGGACTTATAAAATTGCAACAAAATTTTACGTGAAATTGTAACATTTTTATTAGAAAATATAAAATAAAAGTATTTTCTTTTTAAGTAACGAATAATTTATTTAAAAAGCACAATAACTACTCACTTTATTTCTAAAAGTGATTTTGGCCAAAAGTACTTTTGACGTTTACTTAAAATTATTCATTCATCACTTTATAATAGATTATTTAAAATTTATACTACTAAATATAATAAAAATTATCAAACAATGTAAAACTATTTATAATTAATTAATGAAAAACAGAAGCAAAAAGTTATTTTGAAATTAATAATAAAAGCACTTTTTCAGGAAAAAAATAGGTGAAAATACAGGTTTATATTTTCATACAATAGATTTATAACAAAAAAAAAATAAAAAAATTTAATTAAAATAAAAATTACAAAATTATATTGTTTTTACGGAAAATAATGTGTAATTTTTTTACTATGGTTTTTATGTAAAATAGCAACTTTTTTTACAGTGCACATTCCTATCCAGACATATGACTTTTGCTACATCCACATTATGATGTCTCTTTTATTGTTATAGGGGAATCGCTCTTAGCTTGTAAGCACGCCATAATCTACACTGCAAAAAATTTTGTCATTTTACATAAAAACCATGGTAAAAAATTATATATTATTTCAGCAAAACCCATGATTTATATAAATTTTCTGTAAAAATAATATACTTTTGTAATTTTAAGTAAAATAATTAATTTACCATATTATATATATGTTTTTTTTTTACCGAAAAACTAAGTAAACTTACATAAAACATACGTATTTTATATTCATATTATATAAAAAAATTCCTGTCACGCCTGTAAATTTACATAATAAACTGTTATAAATAGTTGCCCAGGGTATTTATAAAAAATTATCGATTTTTTTTCCAGTGTAGAATAATAAAAAATTATGTTTCCAAAACAATATAATATGCCAATACATAAATAAAATAGAAAGAAAACTACAAAAAAAATACTTGTATTATAATATTTAAATTTATTTTATATTTAAAAAAAAAATTGAAACCTTCAATTTGAAAATATTTACTATTTTCACAAGTTTTAAATTAAAACTATAAATATTTATTCAATTCTAAAATTTGTTATTTAGTAAAAATATAACGTGTTTTTTTTTCTATCGAAAAGTATTCTGAAACTTTTAGTTTCAGTGAAATGTAGTATGTAAATTAAAACTGTAAATATTTATTTCAATTCTAAAATATGTTATTTAGTGAAAATGTGCAAAATTTATTAAACCCAAGATTTATTTCTATTTATATAGAACAGCAATCAGATGGATTACAGCTAAAGGCAAACATATAAATATTTACGGAAGAAATCGGGGATTCTTATCAGATGTTACGCGGAGGTCACAGCTCCGTTCAAGAATTCGGTTTCTGGATTCTGGTTTACTTTTTGATGTTTATCCTGATATCTATCGTACGGTTTCGTCTCTCAATATACGAAATGAAACCAACTTTTTATCGCTCTAGTTTTTTTGAGATAAGTTTAATTTAATTTGCAGCAATGTTAAGGAATAGAGAGGTGAAATGAAACTAATTTTTAACTTTTTCTACGTGATTCGACTTTTTCAAAAGTTTCTAATCATATTAGAAGAAACATGTAATTCAAGAGTAGATGATTATGTTTGATATATTGATCTAATGTTATTAGATATTTTTTTTCTAGTTAGTCATGTATTTATCGATTTTTGTTCGTTGATTGATACTTCAGTTTTATCTAACCTTTATTTGAAATAACCGAGGAGTAACAACTCAATTGAATAGTTCGTGGAGTATGTGGTGTAAATAGGAAAGATCGGGTACGAAATAGATTAGTGTATGATAAGTGTGAAATTGAAAAAAATGTTGTAGCAAAAGTTGCCCCTTGTTAAGAGTCAGTTAAGATGGTTCGGACATGTTGAGCGAATGTCTAATGAACGTTTGGTTAAAAAGATTTATTTGAATGATTTTGATGGTATACGTTTGCTAGTGGACGTCCGATGAGTAGTTGGAGTGGTATGATTGAGAGTGGCTTGCGTGAGCAAAAGTTTCCAAGTAGTAGGAATAAAAGAGTATGCTGTGAGAGGAATTATGAATGTGGATGAAGCGAAAGTTGCTTGTTTGGATAGGAATGTTTGGAGGCGACTGATATCGGGATGATAAAAAGAGTTTGTGCCACACCCTTTTGGGTACAGGTCGTGATTGTGTATATATGTATGTATGTATATATGTAATATTTAAAAAATCAAATAATTAAAATTATGATTTAAATCAGCTCAGCCCTGATAGAAATATTATTTTTCATAAATATTTTTATTTAAAAAATCAAACTGTATATATATATATATATATATATATATATATATATATATATATATATATATATATATATATATATATATAAATAATGCAAAGTTTAGACTCCATAAAATTGGTATCAAATATTCCAATTTTTAATATTCAGTCACCAAATTGAAAATAGCAACCCCTACTTTAAACGAACTAGTTTATGACTGTCAAACTTTAGAGAACATTTTTACGTGGCACTCGCAATAGAAAGTTTTATATATATGTATATACCTATAACGTACCATCCAGTATAAAAATTTATTTGTTTTCGCGAAATTTTATAACACACGGGAAGCCCTCTATAGTATGAATAAATTCAGGGTAGCAAAGTTTAATCGTCAGCAAACAGATTAACAAAAATTTTGCGCAAAACCTATCTCAACACGGATTTATGTCACGAGCGTGACTACGATTATTTTATTTTATTATTTTACATATTCGAACACATATCGAGTTGATTAAATCATTCAATTTCATTTATGAAGCAATAAAATTTGACAAAAATTGTTCGGGAATGTTTGAAAAAGATTATTATACAGTGGGTGATCGATTAACGAACAGTTCGGACTGCGAACAATTCGGACAACAAGTGAAAGATTTTTGTGTTTGGACAACAAACATATTGTTCAGATAACAAACTTTTCTAAACCCCTTATAGAAAAAATAAATTAAAATAAAAATAAAAATATTAGAAAATCTGGCAATATTATGAGGATGATCAAAAACTTGATATTATGTCGAGTTGTTGATTTTAAATATGACTAAGTCCGAATGTTACATCAGTATAATAATAATTATATTTTGGCAAATTAATAATAATAATAATAATAATTAAAAAGTAAGTCTCTTGTATAACAAATATTTTTAACATTTTTCACACGCTAATGATGTAACATTCGGACTTACAATTAGTCATATTTAAAATCAACAACTCGACATAATATCAAGTTTTTGATCTTATCTTAGGTGATTACTGAATTTTTCTTTGACTATTAGGGGTTTTGATAGAAGCAATTTTTTTTATTAAGAATAAGTTTTTTTCCTAAAACTCATATTAAAAATTTTTTTCCTACATGAAACCTCATCACTTTACACACTGTATATATATATATTATATTTACATTCATAATAGATACATAAAAATAATTAATAAACTCAACAATTTTTATTATTTTTTAATAAATATCAGATTTTGTGATTTAAAAAAAAATCACCAACAGCTCAACCCTGTGAGATAGTACGCATTCTACTATCGTTCTACTAATGGCCAGTTGCACCATCTTCACTTAAATTTTAAATGTAGTTTAAATGAATCGACTAGCGTATTTTTAATAAATAATCGTAGTTGTAATAAATACTAAACTGAGTAACTCACATAAACTACACTTAATATTTAAGTAATGTAAGTTTATTTAATTTTACATAACTCTTAACAGTAAAATAGCAACATTTTTGTAATTTTTAATATAATATTATGTCAACACGTAATTTGAAGCAATACTACATTCATAGAATGTATAAATTTACATCAATTTTTTAACAGTGTACCAATGATAAACTAATGTAAACTAAAATTAGTAAGTACCGGCTTACACAATTAATTAAAATAAGATTCTTTCCGATTCTGAATCTTAACTAATCCCTTATCTAAAACAATTAACCGAACCAAACTGTCTGATGGGAAAAGTTTCAGAATCAAAACTTGTTTGGTATTAAGAGTCAAATTAGAGCATCAAAAATATTTGCACGTATACGGTTTTCCATTCCATGCGAAACAACAAAACATCAAAACCTGCCGACATCTACGTATTAGTGACATTTCATCATCTATCTCCTTCCATCTCGCATCTCCTTCCTACCTATTCTGATTTATTTATTCTGTTTGTGTACAAATTAGAATTTTTCCACTGTTTGCCTCTGCCGCGCGCTAATCATCTATGATTGTTTCACGCTAATAGGGATTTTTTTACTACTAGCCTAGCTAGAATAATAGTTCGTTAGATGAGACTTGTTATTTGTGCAGAATATGAAAGAATATAAGTCCTCTTATTTATATTTTCTTGTTTGTGAAATTATAATAGATCTTGTTTACATGTAAAATTCGGTAGACGCTATACAGGGTGTTTCACGACGGACTTACGCGCTATCTGTATTCGAAAAAACACAATCATGCCATGTACCCAAAATCGTCCCACTATACCGAAATCGCAGTTTCCTCCAAACATTCCTATCCGGACAAGCAACTTTAGCTTCATCCACATTCGTAATTCATCTCATACAATATTTATATATATATATACAGGGTGGTCCAGAATTATGTACCGTAATTGCTAGAGCTGATAGTACGTTCAAAATAAGGGTATACCATTGTATATACACTTTTTTTCCAAAACTCAATAATAAGGAAGATACAACTCTGTAAAGCCTACTTTACTTATTAAATGACTTTGTTACAATTACATAAAAATACACGTTTACTTTAACTTCAAATTACTCGAAAACGGTAATATTTATCGAAATGTAACAAATGTACCTTTTTTTGCGTAGAATAATCTGGAGAATCATGTTTTTAAGAATTTTGTTTAAATAATTGCAAATTTAAAAAAATATGACGTAATAACTCACACGTATAACCCAATACTACCCTTTAATCATAAGGAATGGAATAAGTGGTAACATAAATTTAATTAACTATTTTTATTTTTGCATTAAACACCATTAATTTTATATTTATTTATATAATTAAACATTAGACAATTTTTTAAATTGGCCCTGCCATTTACACCAAAAGAATTTATAAAATATTAATTTAATTGTTCTAATGTCATATACTCACCCCTAAAATATGAATCCGTTATTCAAAAGCGTCTGGAAGATATTAAAAAAAATGGTTTTTATTTCACCCCTTTACAGGGTTGTATCTCCCTTATTATTGAGTTTTGGAAAAAAGTCTATATAAAAAGGTACCCTTATTTTTAAACGAACTATCAGCTCTATCAATTACAGTACATAATTCTGGACCACTCTGTATATATATATATATATATATATATATATATATATATATATATATATATATATATATATATTCCAACTTCCCTATTATAAATAGAATACAATATTTTTCATTACAGCATTGTAGCATTATAATAAATTTTACATATGATACATTAAAAACATTTTACTTTAGTTCAACTGTTTTTGACGTATTTCAAACTTCTATTTTCAACAAACAGTTTCGTTGTTTATAATTAATTTGTGACAATATTATAGAATACAGATTTGTTATACCACTTCTCATCTTACAATTAGTTGAACTGGTAAGAACACCAGCAATAATTTTTCGCGAAGTCTGCACTAGGCATTTCTTTGATAATTAGCTAGGTTAAGAATTGTTGAGTAGGTCAAGTGTATTGCCTCGTATGGTATTGAGAGAAAAAAATGCTGATGCTGAACCAGCACAAAATAAAAATCAGATCGATTTTTTCCAGCTTTTCAATGCGCAATTGTTTTGGATTGGGTAGATATTGTGCATATATCAGGTGTTATATAGACTACATTGCTTCCACAGATGAGTATATTTTTTGCTATTTTTAATCGAAACACAATATGTGAAAAAATAACAAGGTCTATTCTATATATAAATATAAAAAAAAAATAGTAAAAAACCTTTCAAGACTTATTGTATTATAATAAAAACGTCTTTAGGTTGTAGTTCTGTATTAATATTCATTAATAATCGACGTTTCGACATACTCAACATACATCTTCATCAGGAAAACTGCTACAAATGAAATACAAAGTAACAAACAAAACATAGATATTTCTATGATTCTATGATAATTATTTAATATTTTTTTTGTTTTATTTAACAAAAAATTACATAAATAATATAATATCAGTCAGTGTGACTATAGTAACTGATATAAATAAAATTTGGCTTCCTTTAATTAAAAATTTAGAAATTTCATGATCTAGTTACTTATTTTGTTACCTAGTAACTTGTTTCTATGTTCTGTTTATATACTCTAAATGTCATTTGTATCTTTTTTATGATAAAGACGTATGTTTAGTTCGTCGAAACATTGATTTATTAATAAATATTAATACAGAACTAGAATCTAAGCCCTTTTATTCTAATACAATGAGTACTGAAAGATTTTTTTTTTTATTATGTTCTTAGCTGATGTAAAAACTTCTACGAAAAGTCGTATATTGTTCCACAATTTCTTTTCCTAACACTGTATTACTATATCACATTCTACTACCCTTAAAACGATACGTAAACATAATTATAATACACTGAGAAAAATGGATAGTTACCGTAACGCTATTTATATTTAAAAAGGTGACACAAACACAAGATATTAAAAATAACAAAATAAGTATATTTAAAAATTAACTATAAATATAATAAAAACAAAAATTTAATACCATCAATTTGTATATAGTATTACAGTCTTAATTCTTAATATAGTATTAAAATATATATGTGAGTAGATTTTAAAAATGTATAAATTTGTGAATACAGTAAACATACTCGTATATTTCAAATAAATATCTACTTATTATTATCCAATTTGTTAAATATCTATTTTTCTCAGTGTATAATAGATTAAATATTCAATAGACATTTAGTATATAAATTTTTAAGAAACATTTTATATATTCATTGTATAATATATTGTAAATAATTTTCTTAGGCACATCGTATATAATTGCTTCGTACATTGCATCTCCGTGAAATAATACAGCTTATATAATGGCATAAAAATATTGCATTTTAAAATAATACATTTATGTACATAATAAATAATTTTCAAAAAATTAATGTTTTTTTTTTCACTGAAATATTAGATTCTTGGTCTTCTGAGAATATGTCAAAATCAAATGAAAATGATGAAAATACCTTTCGTACAGCATTCCCGCATTAAAATCTATTTACTCAGCCGTTAGTGGGTACGCCTAGCTACAGTATAATGTGCACCAACATAATATTTACCACTTTCTACCTTAAGAAATGCCTTTTAAATGGCGAGAGGTTATTTTGTTATATTCGAAAAATTAACTAAACAATTTTCCTTATCTGTTGGTAAAGAACTCTACCACGATTACTTCATTTCTAAACGCAATTCATGTGTGCGTAAAAAATTCTGTCGTAATGATTTAATAATATTTTTGTAATCCATCATATTTTTCCACAAACTTTTCATAAATTTTTCCATCAAAAACCGTTTAAAAGAACGACCGGGGAGCGACTATAGAATAAAGATTGGGTTGAAATCACGACTGCTTTCAATGAAGTGTCAAGATTGACGTACTGCTTCATAGATAACAATATTCCTTCAGGATATCTAGATAATGCATTTTATTTTTTGAAGAAATAAAGCTAGTCGTATTTTAATATATATTTAAAAAAAAACATGCATACATTTTTGCACTGTAAAAAGTTTTGTAAATTTATATAAATTTTTATAGTAAAAATTGCTACAAAATTATTTGTAAAATAACTTTACATCATTAATTATAGAAATTTACAGAAAAAATAAAAAAATAAATAAATTTACATATAGACATATGTGATAATACTAAGTACTATGTAATATTTCATAGAAAAAAAAACATGGATTTTGTAGTTGTTACAGATATAATATTATTTATTTTTACATAATGTTTCTCTAATTTTCCAAATGTTTATTGAACTTTACAATAAATACATAATGTAATAAAAGTTAATTATAATTTTAGGTAATTATATATATTTTATAATTTTTAATTACATTTATGTAATTATACATTAGCTACTCTGTAATATAACTTGCACTTATATTAAATATTACTTATTTTTATATAATTTTACATCAATTACTAAGTAACATAATTAAGTTTATTCTGTGTGCTATTTGTGAAATTTTTATGTAATTTTACATTAATTTCTTAGTCTTATAACAATCATTTTATGTGTAATAGTACATATTGTTTTATGTAACATTCGGACTTAGTCATATTTCAAATCAACAACTCGACATAATATCAAGTTTTTGATCTTATCTTAAGTGATTACTGGATTTTTCTTTGACTATTAGGGGTTTTGATAGAAGCAAAATTTTTTATAAAGAATAAGTTTTTCTCATAAAACTCATATTAAATTTTTTTTTCTTTATAGGAAACCTCATCACTTTACACACTGTATATAGATTACATGCTATGTAAAATTACATAATAATCCAGGGCCTTTTTACCCATAACTTTTACTGTAAAATTACAGAAAAACTTCTTACAGTGTATATAGTGAAATCTTTTCTACATCTTTTCGGACGCTTTAGAAAAATAAATATTTGCTAAAATGTGCGCCATCTATTTATAACAAGTTATCTATACACCAAGCTTATATTATATTCCGTTTAGTAGCATAAAAAAAGATGGTGGTTAAAGACGTTCGAGAGAAAAAAAAATGAAAGGAGAAGATGATGATGAACAAGCTGTGATTGGATTAAATGATGTCCCGCCATTTTGACAGCTACCGCTTGTCACTATAAATCATGTTTTATTAGAGTTTAATTATGTGACGACATCTAATAGCATTTTCGAGCCCCTAGCGACGATCTTCATTTATTTTCTATTTCTACTTTACAAGATTATTCAAAGTGACAACTATATATAAGTATCCTTCACTTGATTGATTCCTTTGTCAGATTATCCTGTTTAAATTGAAGTTTAAACTTAATTTGATATAGATTGTATACAATGGCTGGTACCATGAGTTCGGTTTTAAAATCGGTCTTAAATAATATCAGTTTTAAAACATAAATACGATTAGCAGCATTAGCATACTGAAAAAAATAAAGATAAAATATTTTTTTACTCAACACTGTAATTTAATAAAATAATATATTTTTTTGTGCAAATTTGATTAAAATCATATACATAATAATAAATAAAGCCATAATAAATTTTTTTTAATTTTAATAATTTTTTTTCTCGGAAAGCAGACAACACAGTATTTTATTAAAATTATATAATTTATATGGGCACTTAAGGAATCTTTTCTGAAAATTTGATCAAAATCGGATAAATAATGCAGCCACAGTAAATTTTTTAAAACTTTAGTAATTTTTTTCTCGGAAAGTTGACAACACTGTATTTTATTAAAATTATATAATTTATATGGACACTTAAGGAATCTTTTCTGAAAATTTGATCAAAATCGGATAAATAATGCAGCCACAGTAAATTTTTTAAAACTTTAGTAATTTTTTTCTCGGAAAGTTGACAACTCTGTATTTTATTAAAATTATATAATTTATATAGGCACTTAAGAAATCTTCTCTGAAAATTTGATCAAAATCGGATAATTAATATAACCACAGTAAATTTTTAAAAAATTTAGTATTTTTTTCTCGGAAAGTTGGTATCACTGGAAAACATAAAACCATATGACCATCTTGATAATTTAATAATGATAATTAATAATTATCATGACATGCATTTGATGTAACAACAATAATTTTAATTTTTTTAATATTAAATACTAATTATGTTTCCAAACATGTAACATCAGCTAATTATATTCTACTAGCCCTGAAAAAGGCAATAGTGTTTGCCGAAACGTTGGCATAGAAAATAATAAAAATAATTAACTGACTGAATTCCGTCTATTACTTACTATTTATTAAATTTTATTTTCCAATTTAATTAGAAAGAAAATTTGCCAGAATAACTAGATCAAAATATATTTTCGAGTTCTTTTATTTCGGAATTTTTTTCATTATCGTAACACCGAATATGATATATGAGTAAAGTTTGGTGTGTGTATGTGTGTAGTATGTGCACTAGTCACCAGTATGTGTTTTGCACGAGTGCTATGCGAAAAAAGTTTAAAAAACTGCAAACAAATTCCGAAAAAAAGAAAAGCAAAGAATTTTTCTGTGATTCAGGTCGTCGAACTGCAGATTGGCGACCATTTGACTGTATTTGCTCGTTCGATCGTAAAATAAGTTTATATATCTATCGAACAAGAAGCTAATTTTTTTTATATATATTTCTTCTTTTTCACAGTCTTGTTTTTCCTTCAAAGTTTAATTTTTGGAAAATGTTGTAAAGTTTTTACTTCAGAAGTTCGTATTTTTGATATTTTTCAGATTTAACGATAAATGAAATATTGTAACTTGCGAAATATTTATTTAAAAATACAGTAAAACATATCGAAATCCACTGTTTAATAAAATCTTTGATTAACAATTCATTAAAAAAATTTGTTGCCTAATTACTTGTTTCCAAGGTTGCAATGATTTAAATCAAACATATTTTGCTAAAAAAATCATTGTTTTAAATCAAAGGTTATTTTACGTCAGTTATCAGATATTAAAAATCAAGTCATAATGAAAAAGATATTTATTGAACCATTTATAATCTTTATATTATATCATAATTAAATAACAAACACAGTACAACAATTTTGTTATTAAATAAATCTTTAGAAATGAACAAATGTTTCAACATCTTTTTTTATCAGAATATCAAACCTAAAAGTTCAGCTGTTTATACAAAAAAAAAATTAATTTGGCGGCATTTTTCGAATTTTTGAGTGCACCAATCCAAATGTTGAAAAAATTCTTTCTACGCTAGCTGATAAAGGCACTTGCTTTTAAATATTTTTTTTTTCCGCTTTAGAAAGATTATTTATATATTATTGATATTTTATTTATATCTATTTTTAATTTTTAAATTCTTTTGGTGTAAATGTAAAACTATTTTTTTTATTTTTGCATTAAACACCATTAATTTTATATTTATTTATCTAATTAAACATTAGATAATTTTTCTTTAATTTAAAAATTGTCTAATGTTTAATTAGATAAATAAATATAAAATTAATGGTGTTTAATGTAAAATAAAAAATAGTATATATCTATTGTTATGTGTAAAATTAGTTATGATTTTTATTTGATTTAAATCTAAAAACAACAAATTTTTTTATTTTTTTTTAAATCATAATTTTTATACAACCCTACCGTGCTTGTTTCTAAGTTATGTTTGTTTATTTTATTATTCGTATCTATTTTTGTGAAGCAAGATTTATATTTAATTAATCGAAACGTCGAATTATAATAAAAATAATACAGAACTTTAATCTACAAACTTTTTAGGTTTGAAAGAATTTTTACTAACTCATCTGTGACTAATATTCTTTTCAATAGAGTCTAAATTTAATACTTATATAATAAACGTTTACAATTTTATTATACATAAAAAAAAATGCAGTCAATCTCATATATCTAAAGTCGCAAAATTGAAATATAACACAGAACGTTCACCTAAGGCGTTCCTTGAACAACATCTAAGTCGTTCTTATGTGTAACTTTGATGTTGAATTTAACATATTTAAATACGTATGTTTGAAGCTACTAGAATCTGATTATGTAGATTTGCACACAACTGGAAGTTGTGGTAGAAAGATATTTAATATTACCGCTTCCGCATAAAATATTCATATTTCATACGTCGATGCATATTTTCATCGAAATGAGGAATTTTGCCTTAAGTTGTTTAAAGATGAATTTATTACACGATAAAAACTAGCAATGTTTTTGTTAATAAATATACATACATACATACACAATCACGCCATGTACCCAAATCAGGGTGTGGCACAAACTCTTTTCATCATTTCGAAATCAGTCGCCTCCAAACATTCCTATCCAAACAAGCAACTTTCGGTTCATCTACATTCATAATTCCTCCTCTCATACATGCTCTTTTATTCCTACTACTTGGAAACTTTCGCTCACGCAAAACACTCTCTTAATCATACTACTCCAACTACGTAAACCACGCAAACGTATATCATCAAAATCATTCAAATAAATCTTTTTAACCAAACGTTCATTAGACATTCGCTCAACATGTCCGAACCATCTTAAATATTTATAATATTTTTAATTAATAATAAGCATTAATTAATGTAATAAAAATTATGGAAAAACTAAAACTGTTTTAGGTTAAAGTTCTGTATTAATATTTATTTAAAATCGACGTAAAATCATCAGGATAAATGAAACAAATGACATTTATAGTAAAATAACAGAACATTGAAACAAGTTACTAGATAACAAATAAATAACTAGATCACATTTTTTTTATAAATTTATAAATTAATAGAAGCCAAATATTATTTAAATCAGTGATTGGAAATTATCTTTCTTTTTATAAATTTCTATTGCTTCTCTTATCAACTGTTAATACTGATTGGTCTAGCAAATATTACTGTATCTTCAAATAGAAATATATAAAATCAATTTCCGGAAAAACCGAAATTATTGCTAATATTTTACTTCAACTGAGCATATCAAAATGCCCTATATACCAAATTTCAAATAAAAAATAAAAAAGTTGAAATACGTCAAAAACAGTTGAATTAAAGTAAAATGTTTTTAAGCATCATATGTAAAATTTACTCCTAAATTCAATGATAAAATAAAAAATAGAGTAGTCTATTTAATAGTTTTTAGTATACAAATAGCGTGAGCTCGTTATGGTACACCCTGTATACTATCCTCCCTTGGGCTTGCCATCTAATCTTGCTAAGTTTTTATAATAGATAACGACGGTAATACTTCGTAATTTTTGTTTTTCTTTAAAACTTGTTTGAAACTTTAGCGAGTAAGTAATGGATTTTTGTCATTTTATATTATATATCTCGTATGCAATAAAGAAATTAAAAGTTTAAAGTTAAAAACCAATAAATCGATAAGTTTCAAATGTATTGTTTAAACTTAGTTTACAACTTAATAATTATTCAAAGAAAAAAATATTAATGAATGTTTGGTTAAAAAGATTTATTTGATTGATTTTGATGGTATACTTTTACGTGGACGTCCGATGAGTAGTTGGACTGGTATGATTGAGAGGGTGGCTTGCGTGAGCGAAAGTTTCCAAGTAGTAGGAATAAAAGAGCATGTATGAGAGAAATTATGAATGTGGATGGGCTTGTTTGGATAGGAATGTTTGGAGGCGACTGATTTCGGAATGATGAAAAGAGTTTGTGCCACACCCTTTTGAGTATATGGCGTGATTGTGTATGTATGTATGTATGTCATAAAATAATTTCTCCTAGCCAGATTTATAACTCCTTAGAGAAAAATACACTTGACGTTATAGGCATGTTTGGTGCTGGTAACTAACTGTTATATAATAATGCCATTATTGTACTAGTAACATAATTATCTCTTGCTACATAGACAATATGATAAAGTAATATTAATATTATGTTACGCTTGAAGAAAAATATATTCTTTTTTAAATTTTTATACATGAAGCAAAACTAAAAATAAACAATTGCAGAGAAACCTATTCTATTTCAGTGAAATATACCTATTACATTTATCTTAGGCTAATGGTTGAAAAAGCACATCATAAGAAAGCGATCTAGTGATCTAGTCAATGTAGTTTTCAGCGGTGATTCAGGCTGAAAGAAAAATGAGACTCATATGAGCGACGCAGGTCGTCAGCGGGCATTTTTCAAATTGAATTATTGACATGTCTCAGCCGCTCTGCCGTGATTGCTAAAAAACTATCATATATATATATATATATATATATATATATATATATATATATATATATATATATATATATATATATGTACGAGAAAAGATGATATGAAATACGATATTAACGTATATTATAATAGATATATGAAACTTTTTTTTAGCATTTATAAGCATCAGAAATATGATATGATTCTGAATAAACTTGTATAGTGTTACAGACTAATTAGTTTTTTATAGTAAATAAAATATATACATAATAATAAACATACCGCAAATTTAGAACATAAATCTCAATACAATTTAAAAAAATAATATTCTCGCAAAGCGAGAATGGAGCTAATCGAATGTGGTTTGATTTTATAAGCTAGTTTTTCGACTTGCTCAAATACAAGATTAGAAGTATATGGGTAAACCCATATATAGACCATTTTGACATTATCACATAAATGATAAGAAATAGGAATAAAAAAATTTTTCACCGAAAGTTGGCAACATTTTGCTAATATTATAGGCGCTAAGGGTATCTTCTGTAAAAATTTCATTAAAATCGGATAAATAATGCGGGCATAACAAATTTTTAGAAAATTATAAATTTTTTTTTCGGAAAGTTGGCAACATCGTATTTTAATAAAATTATAATTTATCTGGGCACTAGGAGAAACTTTTCTGAAAATTTGATCAAAATCGAATAAATAACATAGCCACAATAAATTTTAGTAATTTTTTTTTCGATAAGTTGACAACACTGTATTTTGTTAAAATTGCATAATTTATGCGGGCACCAGAAGAATCTTTAGTGAAAATTTGATTAAAATTGGTTAAATAACGTAGTCATAATAAATTTTTAAAAATTTTAGTAATTTTTTTCTCAGAAAGTTGGGAGCACTGTACTTTGTTGAAATTATCTAATTTATATGGATACCAGAAGAATCTTTTGTGAAAATTTGAACAAAATCGGTTAAACAACATGGCCGTTATAAATTTTAAAAAAAAATTGTAATTTTTTCAATGATTTAAATCATTGATTATTATTAAAAAAATCAAGTGATTAAAATTGTGATTTAAATCAAATGATTAAAATCAGACCAACCCTGTCTCAAAATAATTTAAAAACGAAAATATACGTTTTATAAAGGAGTAATTAATTTAAGCAGAACTATACTTTGTACAGAAACGAAACTGCTAGAAAAATTTTAAAAATTTTCTGTTATTAAATATTCTGTAATGCTATAAGTAAGTTCAGAATTCTACACAAAAAATATTTTTAAATAACATGTTATAATTGTAGATCTAATTATAGTAATTTGGTATTTAAATTTTACAATAATCAGATACTTGTATTGTAAAATTATAAAATTTCTTGAAAACTTTATATTACGATAACAATAAAATGTCAATTTTTTAAACATATTTAAGGTAATTCATATTAAAGTATTTCCTTATTTTCTCCTTTCGAAATAATTTAAAAAAAAATTAATCAATAAATTCCAATAGAAATTTTATAATTTTATTTCCTAAAAATAACAAGACATCTGTGACTAATTAATTTCGCGAAACGTCAACATAAAGAAAACCATTAAATAAAAAATCTAAATCTAATTTTGTATTATAATGGTAATGTTGATAAAACATGAAATGACTTGAATCTTGATAAATTTATTGTGATAATTAAGATTTTTATGAAACATCAAATGCGATAAAGATATGTCGTAAAAATTCTGAAAATTGTAGTAATGAATTTTTATATTCTCATATTTCTTACGTTTTTTTTTTTGTCAACAGAAATTAAAATTAAAATCAATTTCGCATTATTTTATGAGTTCTCACGATAACTAAATTGCAAATAGTATTTTTACTTACAATTTTTTAATCTAAATTTTACTCAAACTTACTAAGATTGCAGTAGATAACAGATTGAAAAATAAAAATGACAAAATTTAACATATTTCGTATTTTACTGTATTGTCAAAATACAGTTACAGTTGAGTTATCAAATAAGAAACAATTAAAATTATTTCGTTATGGTCAAGTTTTCATTCAACAATCTAAAAGTTAGTTCCGTTCAAAGTTAGATTTTTAATTAATATTTTAATTTAACATGACTTAGTCGACAATATTATAATTGAACAAGCTAACAAGAAATAACGTAATAGTAATATCAACTTATTTTTATCTACCTTTATTCGATATTCCTTCGATATCCTAGCCATTTTATGCACAAACATTTATTAGAATTTGTTCAACAACGTTCTAAAACACTAAAACGCCAAATTCACACAATATTTTTATTATAATCCACACACATTTCACAGTAAATCGTCACACAAATCAACCATGTTTAATCAACTAAATATTTTTTCGTACATCGTCAACACCTGTTAATAAGACGCTTAATTCTGATTGGTTAAACTTTAATTGTTTCAATTTGTTGTTAAGATCATAAGGCAAATGAGTTAAAAAGAGATAGATATAAGTATTCTGTGTTATAACGTGAAAAAGAATTCCAATAATTGTTTTGTTTATAGAAACAGACAAAATTTAACAAGATATTGTATATTAATTAAGTGTAATATATAACAAGATTAAAAGTATATGGGTAAACCCATTGACATTATCACATAAATGATAAGAAATAAGAATAAAATTTTTTTGATAACATCAATTAGTATGAAGGCTCTGATTTGAATAAAATTTATCTCTCTTTAATTAAAAATTAAAAAAAAATTATGTTTTAGTTACTTATTTTGTTACCTAGTAACTTATCTCTATATTTTGTTATTTACTGTAAATATCATTCAGTTTTCCTGATGAAGACGGACGTTGAATTCGACGAAACATCGATTATTACTACAGAATTTAAACCTAAAGCCGTTTTATTTTATAATAATCAGTTCTGAAAGATTTTTTACTATATTAAATAATTCCTAAAACTGTCCTACCAAATATGATGATAAATTATTCAATAACTAATATTCAACTGCATATTTATTTACAATTGAAAAATATTCAAAACAAGGTTTTTCGTACAAATAGTGACAGTGTTTGTCGTTTCAATTTTCTATCTATGCATTCACCAAAATAAATCAAATCGAATAATAAATAAGAAATGTCGGATACACTCTAAAAAAAAATTATGTAATTTTACCTACTGTCTCGGCCTAATTCTCTAACAAAGTTGTTAAATTTTAGCAACGTTGCTAACAACATTAGCCAATAATATTAGCTAATACTAAATAAAAAATTAAAATAAGAACTGTTATATTTGTTTCTATTAGTTATAGTTGCTAGCAACATTGCTAAAACTTAGCAACTTTGTTAGAAAATCAGGCCGTATTTCTAGGTATAATTACTCAACTGCTAATATTAGAACTATTACAAACATTATGTAATATATTACCAACGAGATAAAAAAGTACAAATGTATGTAACATTAGTAAAGTCTCTTTTAGTAAATTTACAAAACTTCAGTTTATTTACTGTCGGGAATTTTCTATAAATAAATAAAATTTGTTTAGTATTATTTATAGGATGTATTTTGAAATGAATGAATTACACTTAAAATATTTTATTAGTATTAATATATAAAATATGTACTAATTGTCTCATTATTTTAATGAATTATTACAGATATTAATATGCAAGCTGTAATTTTACATAATTTAAGAAGTTATACCAACAATATGTAATTCTACATTAAGTATATATGATGCAATTTGCAGAAGTAAGCAATTTTACATACTTATTAGGTCATTTTTACTTATTTTATGTGATTATATATAACAATTGTGTACCTACGTAGTATGTAATATTTATAAAGATATAATGTACGTAATAAATAAATAAATATAAATAATAAAATTGTTCTATCTGTCAAAAGTTCATTAACCTTAGCACGTGCTTGCCATGTGCTTGCAACCTGCAACCCAAATTATGCAACCTGCAATATATGTGATTATTTATAATCATACACTTACTTTGTGTGATTATTATGAATTATGTACAAAATTACAGAATTTTAAGGTAGAACTACAGATGAAATTACAGATTTTTCTATAGTAAAATTTTGCTACTATTTTTCTGTAATTTCGCAATTTTTTTCCCAGTGTATGCATTCACCGAAAAAAGTCAAAACGAAAAACGAATAAAAAATATCGAATATGTACATTCTTCCGGATTAAAGTGGATGACCCAGCGGGAGTACCAGGTTATTTCCCTTAAAAACTACTTATAAAAGTTGTAAACAGTTGCAAAAAAAAACATGGAACGTGCAGTCATAAATATTATTTGTAAAGTTTTTCGACTTTCTCGTCAACATAGAAACGGAATAAAAAGTTTGTTCAGACACGTATATACTTTCGTACCGAACATTACGATGTTTTCTTTGTACCACCTTTTTTTTATGAGTTATTATTCTCCACGAACAATTTTAATAGCTTTCTCAAATTTGATATTAGAAATATGGTATCTTATAAACTTTTAAGCTAGTATCCTAGTATGAAAAAAAGTAAAATAGGTATTTTATTAAATTTAAATGAAATTTTCTTTCTATTCCTGTTAAATAATATATTCTTTATACATGCACTTAGTGCTGTTAAAAATAATATTTTAATTCTTATTTTGTCGTTGAAGCTATTTGTGGTAATGTATGGAGAGAGCGAGATTGACACCATTCTCGGGATGACATATTTCATTAAACAAAATTATTTTAGTAAATTTGTAATTTAAACACATTCAATAATTTATATTTTTACTCTTAAAATTTTGAAGATCTTATAATATGTAGGAGAAAATTGATAGAATCATAGAATCATAGTCAGTCAATTTTGTTCTTATTCAATGTTCTAATCTTTCGTGCAATAAATAAAATAGTACATTTGTCAAAAATTTTATTGTTTTATGATTGTATAACTTGATTTATACTTTATTGTATTATTGTTTTTGTTTTCTCTGTGTAATTGTATAACTCTAAATTTTCCTTAATTTATAGAAGTTCTAATTTTTTTTACATCTAAGTATAGGGGGTGGCACCATTACCTCTGCCCGGGGGGACACCCATCCTAGCTAGGCCGCGGCTATTTGAAAAGTATTTGAATTCTTTTTTATAAATACTAAGGCCCGTATTCTCACCTCGTTTATAAAAGTGCTTTTGACGTTTACTTAAAATTATTTATTAAGCACTTTATAATAGTTTATTTAAATTTTATAATACCAAATATAATAAAAATGATCAAAAACAGAAGCAAAAAATTATTTTGAAATTAATGATATAAGCATTTTTTCACGAAAATGAGAGATGAAAATACGGTCCTAAATATCTATTAAATTTCAATAATAATTCAGTATCGAATTTTCGTTAAATATAACAATTAATTAAAACAAATCTTATGTAAAATTGTTATATGTAATATTTTTGAAAAGTTATCAAACATTGCATACAATTCCAGAATTTATTATTTAATAATTCGTTTTATTTAATGAAAAGTTTTATAAATTCTAAGGTTAGTATTGAAATAATTTAGTTTATTTATAATAATTTAATAATAGAAATAACTGATAACTGATTTAAATAAAATTTGGCTTTCTTTAATTAAAAATATATGAATTTTCTAATCTAGTTACTTATTTTGTTACCTAGTAACTTGTTTCTATGTTCTGTTATGTATTTACTGTAAATGTCATTTGTATCAGTTTTCCTGATGAAGAAGTTGAGTTCATCGAAACATCGATTGTTAATAAATATTAATACAGAACTTTAACCAAAAGCTGATTTATTTTAATATAATGAGTTCTGAAAGATTTTTTACTACATATGTTACCTATCATTAATTCTATCAATCATTTCTCTCTCTTAAAATAATAAAATACAATAATCGAAATAAATTAAATATAACAAAAACACAGTTTTTTTTATGATGATACATAATGGAAATCCTGTTAAAATTTATATTTCTGAACGATATTAATGAAACGACACGTTTTCAAACGATTTTTTTGAAAATAAAAGAAATACAATTCCCGCAATGTCTGTATGTGACACTTTATAGATTATGGTAATTTGAAAACGTAATATCACACAAATCTGAAATTTGATATTTGAATTTTATACATATTACAAATGAAAATGAAATCAGAATATTTGAATGATAACATAATATAAATTTTTTTTTTTCGAAAAATCTATAAACGAAAACATTTTCTTTACATAAATATTGCAATTTTTATATTTATTTATATATATATATATATATATATATATATATATATATATATATACAATATATATATATATAAATTATATTTTAAAAACTGACAAATATTTATTAGTAATCGACATTTCGACATACTTCACGTACCTCATCATCAGGGAACAAAATACAAGTAACTAGATTATAAAAATTTATAAATTATTAATTAAAGAAAGCCAAATTTTATTTAAATTAGTGCCTTCACAATGATAGCAAATTTATTTAGCGTATCATTCTCATTATATTTATAACAAAAAATATATTAATTTTTTAATTGTTAAAAGTTCTAAATTTGTTTCGTTATAAAATTTTAATATGACAAGTAATAAATAAAAGAAAAATATCTTTATTGCTGTAATTTGAAAGAAAATTTTAATAATTTCAACGAAAATTCTGTTAAATTTTTCCCATATTATTCAAGTCAGGTCGGAGAACCCGCGCGCATTGAAAGAATAAAATTAGAAAAAAAAAAATTTAATGCATTACTCGATATGAATAATAATTTCTTTCATATTATATAAATGTATAAAAATTACTCATGTACCTAAAGAATAAAATTAAAAATATTTGCCGCTAAAATATTTCTTCTTATTACAGTATTTATCATTTATAAAATTGACTACTGGTTCCTGTAACATTTTTTAGATGAATGTGTACAATAATTGGTGTAAAGATGAGATATTGCACATCTAATAGAAATAGTATTGAATTTTTCTTATTTTTAAGCCTAGTTTTTCATTTTCCAATGTATTTAAATTAAATTTTAATCATAATTTAATCAATAAGTTGAAATATTATCTTTTGTTTATGAAAAAGTGCTTTTATTTTAAACACGTTTTACAATCGATTTTAAACTAACTTGTCAATGACCTAGAGACTTGAAACTTTAAATATAGCTCAGAACTGGATGACAATGCAATATTAATTCATTAATTAATAATATTAAAAATATTAAATTAAAGTTAATTAATTAATTATAATTATTAAAATATAATGAATTAGGTTAAAGTTAAACTTAAAAAGACTAAAAAGCAAAAAATAATTAATTGAATAAATTTTAATATACCACGTTTTTAACACGGACTAAAAAGTAAAAAATAATTTCTCCTAACCCCATACAGATTTATAATTGCATACAGAAAAACGTGAGGCAACGACAGCTACACCCTACACTCCTTACTATTATCTATTGCTTGCGCTCATAATCTCCCACAACTCCCAGAAATTTTGATAAGAGTTTTATTAATAATTGAGTCGTTTTTCGAAATCAATTCTACTATGAGGCAATGCAAACAATAAAAATTGACTGCTATTAAGTTAAAATGGGTTTAAATGGGTTTAAAACAAGATTAGAAGTATAGGGGTAAACCCATATATAGACCACTTTGACATTTCTCGGAAAGTTGGCAACACTGTATTTTAATAATATTTTAATTTATGTGGGCACTAGGAGAAACTTTTCTGAAAATTTGATCAAAATCGAATAAATGATGTAGTTACAATGAATTTTGCTAATTTTTTTCTTGGAAAGTTAGCAACACTGTATTTTGTTAAAATTACATAAATTATATGAATACTAGGAGAATCTTTTGTGAAAATTTGAGTAAAATCGGTTAAATAACATGGCCATAATAAATATTTTAAAACTTTAGTAATTTTTTTCTTGGAAAGTTGGCAACACAGGACATTAATAAAATTATATAATTAATGGGAGTATTAGGGAAATCTTTTCTGAAAATTTGATCAAAATCGGATAAATTACGTAGCCAATATGAATTTTTAAAAACTTTAGTAATTTTTTCTCGGAAAGTAGGCATCACTGAAAAAAAATAAAACCACTTGACCATCTTGGGTACTAGACAAATTTATCCTGAAAATTTCATTAAAATCGGTTAAACCGTCTAGGAGGAGTTGCGGCCACAAAATTTTGGCTTACGACCGAGCGAGCGAGTAAGCGAGCGAGCAAGCTGACGACGCACATCCATACACCCACATAAACTAAGTTCAGACTCGTCATCTAGAGGCTATATGAAGAATTTCTGTACAACTTTTTTTTTTTTTGAAAATGTTACAGACACCGTACCAAACGCTATACCACTTTTTCCTTGCAGTCAAAGTGATAATAATAAACAAATATAAATAACAAGTACCCTTCCAATATATCTATTGTATATCTATAAACTTTATTTTTTAATAATAATAATAAAAGTTAGATTAGTAAAAGCAATGACAAGAGTAATATAGTTATTATTATGATGTATTTTCCGAAATAACATTACCCCTGTTGCGAACAACTATGAAAACATCTATGCAAATGAAGTTACATAAAGTTTAATATATTCCGTTTTCAGGCTAAACTAAAGTTGTTTATACAGCAGGAAAAACTGTTTGTAATTACTAGATTTGTATATAATTTGCTTAAAACTTAACCTATGTACAAAATTCGTTAACTCTACACTCTGCTAACCAGTACGAATTATTAAAGCAAATATATAAATATTTACAATTTATTAGCATGATTAGGTTGAATTTGATTAGTAAATTAATAAGTTAAATATAAATAATTAATTTCCTAAAATTCAAATTCATATTTTCTACTACAAATTCAAAATATGTACTATTTCATTTATACAGATATACAATATTATTTTATATGAATGTAATTTTAAAATCTTTAATATAGTAAAATGATTTTTCTTTATATGAAAATTTAGACAGTATTAATTGCGCAAGTTCAAATTGTTCAGTTATTTCGTAGTGTGTGTGTACATAGGTCTGTATTCTCACCCCACTTTTTTGAATAAAAAAGTGATTTTTATCATTTATTTCAAAATAAGTTTTTGTTTTTATATTTTATAATATTATATGGCTGGTATTTCTATTTTTGATATTTTTTATTGTCTAATATTATACAATGTAAACATACTAATTTAAAATGATTAGTAAGTAATTTTAAATAAACGTCAATAGTACTTTTATCAAAATTTACTTTCAAAAGTGAGATGAGATAGTGTTTTTCTGAAATAAATGTACATAATTGTAAAATTATTAGCTGCCAATTCTGTTACGAGATGTGAATAGAATTGGCAGCTTAAAAAGCTTTAAAAATAGTTTTACCGTTACTTACTATTATTTTGTTCTATTAAAATTTCTATTTCTATTAGAAAAACATAAGTTTACAGTTCAAGAACATGTTTACTTTTAAATTAAAAGTAAACACCACGAATCTATGGCAAAATTTTTCTCAATGTAAGAATAAACAATCAAATCTTGTAAATTGCATTAAAATTTAAAAATTCATTTATTAGTACTGATAGAAAATATTGATATAATAAAATCTAAGATTTATTGTTAAAATCTCCGAATTAAAAAGCAAAGTCCTCTTTAAATATTTTTTTAAAAAATTAATAACAGTTAATAATTATTTATTTCCTCAAATACAAATCAATTAAAATTAACAAAAGAACAATATTTCACCATTAAAAAGAGAAAAAGAAAAATAAAGCAAAAAAAATCAGCGCAAATCATTATTATTTCAATAAGTAACATAGAAAAAGTCGGTGTTAAAAAATTGATACATTACATTTCGCACCAGATGTAATTGACAGCTAGGCCGTGAGCTTACAAAGCTTCATTGGGGAGGGGAAGGTTGTGGAGAGTAAAGAGGGGATTTAAACAAACAAGCTCGCCAGCGAAATTGACGGTAAGAGAAAATAAAAAATAGAATAACATATCGTAACTTACTTACCCCCGTATGCGCGAACAGCAGGAAAACTTAGGGACGCCGATAGGCAGTTGTTTTGCTTTTCTTCTTCTCTCGATTTTCTTTTGTTTCGGTCGCTCGTTAAAGCTGTTCTCTCGCCGAGAGAGAAACAGAGAGAGAGAGAGTGAGAGAGACGGACGTTTGTTGGTATTGATGTTAGCAGATGGCTATGGTCAGTATTTTATCTTTTTGTATATAATTTTGGAGATTAGGTACCAGATTGAATTTGATGAGACCTGTAAAGATAGATAGATTTTAATTAAACATCGATTTTAAATAAAATACTAGTATTATTTGCAGAACTGAAAATCCTAAAGGCGGAAAATACACGTTTCAATTTGATTGATTTAATCACATTGAAGCAATGAAATTGAAAACAGCTGTTTAATTAAAAAATATTTATTTTATTTCATTTGAATATTATTTTAAAAATATATTATAATTTAATTAACATCACTAAATATATGTATGGTATATATGTATATGGTATATATATATATATTTATATATATATATATATATATATATATATATATATATATATACTTTATTCTGGTTTGGCAGGAAAAATTATTGAAAATTCGAAAATGTTTTTTAGAATTCTCAATAATTTTTCCTGCAAAATCAGTATGAGTTAGAGAAAAAAGTTACTTAGCTATTATGTAGCCAATTTTTTCTCTATTTTACTAAATTTTTTCAGATTTTTTTAAGCAAATTTTGAAAAAAGTCTTATTTTGAAAAAATCCCAAGGGTCCCCCCTTGTCAAATTTTCAAAAATTCAGTTTTTTCTACTAAACGATACATCGTAGAATAATGGTTTCTTCACTCAATTATCGTATTCATTATTCCGAATTTTTCCATGTCATACTTATTTTCTTACACTTCATAGTTTTTGAGAAAAAAAATAAAAACCAAAAAATAAAAAAAAAATTCTAGCGCCCAAACGGCACATGCTAGCAAATTAAAACTAAAACCAAATAATAGAACCTTTTATGCCCTATCGAAAAGTATTTCTTCGAATTTTACTCGAGAAAGTAGTATATCGCAATTTATCGAAATTACATGTTAAACGCCCATACGAATTTGACGAACGAACACCCGGTATATATATATATATATATATATATATATATATGCGAATAAAAATCAACAACAGCAACTATTAAAATGTAACTATAAAAATACAATAGAATAGCAATATTTATAACTATAAATTTTATAGTTCAAAATAGTAAATATAATGTTTTATTAGCATATATATATATGTAGAAAAAAAATTCGAATTATTTATAATATAAAATACGAATGATTTAATTTTCTAAACCAAGATCATAAAATGCTGCACTAAATATATAAACAATAACTTATTTAAGCTATATAAAATCAATAGGCAAAAATAATAATAATAAATATATTTGACGCAAGAAATGATTATAAGAACTTGATTTTATTAAAATTGTTTTCCTAAACAATTGTATTATATAGGATAAAGAAAAATTATATACATCAAATTATGCAAATATTTTAAATATAAACAATAATAAAGTTCCATGTAAAATAAAAATGAATGAATCAATTATTATTCTTATTTGATTTATTTTATTTTTTTTTATGAAAAAAATATTTGCATAAATATTTTCTACTTTTGTTAAACAATATATTCATTACTATATACGTTCCTGAATAAATAATGATATTTTTTCAAGCTTATTAAAATATTAATATTACCTATGTGGAAAGAGATCATTTTGTTACTAGTGCAATAATAACATTATTATATAGCAATTAGTTACTATACACAAAACTGGTGGCAGCATCAAAAATAACTACAAAGTCAGTTGTATTTAATTTGACATCTTTGGCGGTCAAATTGTCAAAAACTATTACGTCAAGTCAAGTTGATTAATAATTTTCGCTTAAATATTAATTTAATTATTAAAAATGTTTATAGAAATACAAGAAATGCAAATGTGCATCATCCAGAGTGGTCGCAAACTGCATATTCGACAAAAGAAACACAAAAAGAATCACGTCATGTACCCAAAAGGATGTGGCACAAACTCTTTTCATCATCCCGAAATCAGTCGCCTCCAAACATTCCTATCCAAACAAGCAACTTTCGCTTCATCCACATTCATAATTCCTCCTCTCATACATGCTCTTTTATTCCTACTACTTGGAAACTTTCGCTCACGCAAGCCACTATCTTAATCATACCACTCCAACTAATCATCGGACGTCCACTAGCAAACGTATACCATCAAAATCATTCAAATAAATCTTTTTAACCAAACGTTCATTAAACATTCGCTCAACATGTCCGAACCATCTTAACTGACTAACACCAACTTTTCGCTACAACATTTTTTTTCAACTTCACACTCATCATACACTAACCTATTTCGTAAAACACGGTCAAATGTATTTAATTTAATTATATAATATTAATATTATTAATAATAATATAATAATAATAATAATAATTTACTTATATTATTATAATATAATAATATTTTATTATATTATTATTTATTTTATTGTCAAGTTAAGTAAATTGACAATTGCAATATTTATTTTTGTTAGAATTTGAATTTGATTATTGAAAATGTGTGAAGAAATGCAATGTATATCGCCAGATTTGTCAGAAAATTGATTTTATATTAATAAAAAAAAAATTGCAATTAGCCCTGAATTCGTATACACCCGGTATAAACCATATTGAAATTGAAATTTAAAAATATTTATATATTTTTATTGATATTCGTAAATGAAATGAATGATTTTTCCCAGAACGTAAATCGATACGTTATATTATTTACCAAATAACTTTAATTAACGATCATAAAATTATAGGCATTGCATTATTATTTAAATTAATTGAAAACGGCCATGTTACACGTTTCTATTGTAAATGCAGTGGAAAATAAAAATTTGGAAAATTTTCATTTCAGATAAGATTAGGCGAAAAATTATTTTATGTCTTTTTCCAAATAATATTACTTACTAATAATAATAATATTTCTATACAATCAAATTAACCGGTTGAAGTCTCTTACATGCTAGTATAATGAGGTGATAATAATCCAGTAAAAATTACAATCAGTATTATTTAACAAAAATCGAAACTTTATACTAAATAAAATGATATAGAATTTTCTGGATTGGTATTTAAATAATTATTTTCTGCTTTTTAGTCTTGTGTGTGTGTGTGTGTGTTCTGTATTTTCTGTAATTGTTTTCTGTAGTTTCTGTATTTTGAAAAAAAAATATTTGCTAAATACACAAATGTACGAAATTCATAAAGATGGAACAAGATAAAAATTAATATTCCTAATATTATTAATTAATTCGTTAATATTGCATTGTCATCCAGTTTTGAGCTATGTTTAAAGTTTCAAGTTTCTAGCTCATCAGAAAGAGTTAGTTTGAAATCTATTACAAAATTTATATCAAACAAAACAAAAATGTTAGTAATAATCATTTAACGTACAGTATATTATGTCAACATGCACTGTGGATGCCAGCTACGATGTATAGTGAAACGTCTGCGGCGAGGATAAATCGACCACGGCATACCAGTCCAAAAAATTCTATATTTTGACACCACTACTAAAAAGCAAACCGACGTACATCTACGCTAGTCTGCACGGCTTCATACAATTTAATTTCTTTTAAATTTTGAGTTATATACCATCTTTGTATATAGAACAATTCAAACAATATATTTTTAATTAAAAATATGTATTAGCAGAAGATAGTGTAATCGGTAATATAAATATTATAAATAATACAGAATTCATTTTCAATTTTTTTATTCTTGATAATTTTTTAAATTCGTTTGTAATATACATGCTAATCGAAATTTTCACTCTTTTTTTGTACCATAAACAATAATATGATTTATTATTGTTCGTTATTCATTCTAAATTTAAATTTATCGGTAAACGGAAAACAATATTTTTAAATTGCATTATTAAATTATTATTTTACAAGTTGTTAAAGTAATTTTATAGCCGAATTTATTACTTGCTAAACATTTGTAATATGAATTAATTTATAATTTTTGACAAGTTAAAAATGTATTTGAATTTTATTCGATTAAATTACATTTATGTTGTTTTTTCGTGTTTTATCTTTTCAAAAACTTTTTAAACATACATATATACATAATATAATCACGCCATGGGCCAGTAATGATGTGGCACAAACTCTAACCTTTCAAACAGATATAATTACATTTATTTGAATATATTGATAAGATGTATTTTAACATAGTGAAAAATCTTTCAGAATTCATTATATTAAAATAAAACGGCTTTAGGTTTAAGTTCTGTATTAATATTTATTAATAATCGACGTTTCGACGAACTCAACGTCCGTCTTCATTGGGAAAACTGATACAAATGACATTTACAGTAAATAAACAGAACATAGAAACAGGCTACTAGGTAACAAAATACCTAACTAGATCTAAAAAAAAATTATAATTATTTTTTTATTAATGGAAGCCACATTTTATTTAAATCATTATCTGAAAACACCCATCAAAATTGTTAGACTGTAATTTAATATTATTTTGTTTATATATAACTATTAAGGAATATATATATATATATATATATATATATATATATATATATATATATATATATATATATGTGTGTTGCATAATTTTTAAACAAATATTTTCTAGTTTTTTTATAAGAAAAACGTAGACATACAATTATTTATTTACATATATTTTTAAACAACATATATAGGTATTTACGCATATTTCAAATATTGCATTTCATGAAAAATTATCCAAGTTATTTTCTAGGAATTTCATATTTTCACATAAGAAATATTTCACAAACAAAAACAGTACTGATAGTACATACGTAGAAAAATATTGCAAATATACTGTCATTTAAAAATATGTACAATAATTAGGTATTCTCAGAGAATAATAATTTTTAATTAAAATTAATATAGAACTAAATCCTAAAGCATTTTCATTCATCTTTTTATTTCAATCTAAATATATCCAAGAAAATAAAACTTTCTTTCCATTATCTCAGCTTATTTCTCTGTCAAAACAACAAAATCTTCACATAGAGAATAAAGTAATTGGTACATCTTTAGAAGACTGCCAAACCACAAACAACAAATTAACTAAATTCGCCCCAAAAATAAAGAAAAACTTCTTTCATAATATGAACAAACAACATATGTATATAAACGGGCAATCACGCACAAGTTCCCGAAAATGAAAATACATTCTCAAAACCTGCCAACCGGGAAAATCCCTTTGTTTTTCTTCTAACGTTTTTTTTTTTCTGTTTTTCTAATAAAAACAACTGAATAGTAAATATATATGCCAACTAGATAACAATGATTAATAACCCAGTAAACACATCACAAAATAAACTTGTTAAGTTTTGTGCCCCCCATGGAAAATAATATAATTAAACTCTCTTATTTTTATTAGTAATTTTGTTACTTGTATGGAGCAAATAAAAAATAAGACAAGATCGTAAAATTGGAAATAGTGAACTAGTGTTTTAAATGAAACCAGGAATGAGCTGTTGGTATTTTTTTTTTGATTTTCGATAATAAGAGTTTATTAATTATTTTTATACATTTATAAATATAACATATAATTTTATACGTGTAATATTTAACATATACTTGCTACTCTAGGTTACTCTAGGTCCTGTAACTCCTATATTTATTAGATTTTAATCAAAATTTCTATGTAAATACGTTTTACAGTTTATCTACCACTTAGCACACACACTTAACTTAACTTACTTGACGTAATAATTATATAAGCGTCAAAAATATGTCAGATTAAATACATGTTTGTTTGGTACTGCCACCAGTGGTGTATACAAATAACTAACTGCTATATAATATCATTATTGTACTAATAACATAATGACTTGAAAAAAAAACTAATTACGTTTTTGATTCACATTAAAAACCCTCCAAAAACAGTTGACACTCTACTGTTGTAATTAACTATACAATCAGCTAACAACGTTTCATGTAGTTGGCCGGTTTTAAATATTGGTATTGTAATTATAAAATGAATGGTTTGTATTGAAAGTTCAAATATATGTAAATGTTTAGCAATATCCATCGTTTCATTCATCATAATCATTTCTAATTAGGTTCGTCAATCTATCAACAATCGAACCTTGTACCGTTAATTAGTATTAAATGAACTTATAATTAAAATTGTTAGTACGGTTTATTAATATTCATTCATTATATCAACAAAGCAAATAGGAGTACTATTTTTAAACATATTATCAACTTTACTTAAAACGTACTATAAATAGTTTGGTAATAAAATTCAAAGTAATTTACATATTTATAGAATATTTTATGATTTACAAACTGAAAAAGGTACGACATATTTGTTATAATCTAAAATAAACTATATTTATGTTTATTTATTTAAAAATAAAGGAAATAACATAGTATAGTTTGTCTTTTTCTTACAAACTCACTGTATTGTAAAATAAAACGTCTATAGGTTGTAGTTCTGTACTAATATTTATTAATAATCGACGTTTATGAGTTTAAAATATATTTAAAATATAAATTTCTTTTAAATGTAATATAATATAATAATATAGTAAAAAAATCTTTCAGAACTCATTATATTAAAATAAAACGACTTTAGATTGTACTTTTGTATTAATATTTATTAATAGTCGATGTTTCAACACACTCAACGTACGTATTCAGTAGAAAAAATGATACAAATGACATTTATAGTAAATAAACAGAACATAGAAATAACAAGGATAACAAAATAAGTAATTAGATCATAAAATTTTATAAATTTTTAATTATAAGAAGCCAAATTTTATTTAAATCAGTGCCTTCATAATGATTGATGTTATTTTTTTCTTTATAAATTTATATTGCTTAAAAACGATAACATCAGTCAGTGGGGAGGCACTGATTTAAATAAAACTTGGCTTTCTATAATTAAAAATTTATGATCTACTTATAGTAATTTGTTTCTATGTTTTGTTTATTTACTGTAAATGTCATTCGTATCATTTTTCCTAATGAAATCGTACGTTGAGAGCGTCGAAACGTCGACTATTAATAAATATTAATACAGAAGTACAACCTAAATCCGTTTTATTTTAATATAATAAGTTCTGAAAATTTTTTTACTATGTCATTGTATCGTACTACATTTAAAATGAATTTGTACCTTAAATATATTTTAAACCCATAATATTTAAAAACATTTTCGCATAACTCGAAGTTTTGTTGAATGATTTTATGTCAGTTTATGTCCTATGGACACACTTTACTTAATGCCGTATTTGGTGTCCGTCAAAAAATTGACATCATGTAGAAAATATTTTTATTATTTATTTTTCGAAAATTATTATTACGGAGTTTCTTGGGTGTTTCTTTCAGAAAAGATTTCCCAAATGCTCCCATTAATTATATAATTTTATTATTATCCAGTTTCCAACTTTCCGAAAAAAAAATTACTAAAGTTTTTAAAAATTTATTATGGCCATGTTATTTAACCGATTTTACTCAAATTTTCACAAAAGATTCTCCTAGTATTCATATAATTTATGTAATTTTAACAAAATACAGTGTTGCCAACTTTCCGGAAAAAAATTACTAAAATTTAAAAAAAAATATTATCACCACTTTATTTAACCGATTTTAATCAAATTTTCATAAAAGATTCTCCTAGTGCCTAAATAAATTATACAATTTTAACAGAATACAGTGTTGCCAACTTATCAAGAAAAAAATCACAAAATTTTTTAAAAATTCATTGTGGCTACATTATTTATTCGATTTTGATCAAATTTTCAGAAAAGTTTTTCCTAGTGCCCACATAAATTATAATATTATTAAAATACAGTGTTGCCAACTTTCCGAGAAATGTCAAAGTGGTCTATATATGGGTTTACCCATATACTTCTAATCTTGTTTTAACATAATTCGTCACTTTTAACAAAATAATATAAAACAAGCCTCGTTAATATAATTAGTATTTAATTTTTAATGAATTTCATAAAGCAATACTATCTTTGAGACTAATATTTGATTGTAACAATTATGATTTTTGAGATAACTTTGTCTCGAGGCATCAAACAATTTCGTCATCGCGGTTTCGGAGCAATTATAACTTCATTTGTTATTCCGCTATAATTACGGAAATTCTAAATGCGGTTTCTAAATTATTTATATACTCAAACGATAAACAGTGAAATTTTTAGCGTAACAGCAAAATATTTATATTCAAGTTATCCTAACCTCGAACACAAAATATTTTACACAAAATATATATATAAAATAACTTTCTTCTAATTAGTAATTAAGTTTCCTTTCTTCTTCTTTGTACGGTTAATAATTAATTTTTGGTAATTATGCACTGTATGAAAATGAAAGTCAACTATAAATTAACATTGAACAGTTTTATAGCAGTTTAAAACTGTAGCTGATCGTAAAAATAATATTTGTTATTGCAGTTAATTTACTGGAAATTAAAAGAGTGACACGTTACAAAATCGAAAAATAATGTAATTAAATTATCATAATTAAAGCTTATCAGATTATTGTTGTAATAAAAATCACATTAATTAAAATATTGAAATATTAAAATAATTTTTTAAATATTGTAAAAAAATCTTTCAGAACTCTAATTGCATTCTAATTTTTGTTATAGAATCTAGTTATTCAAATATATCACACTTAAAAATAGTTAAATAAAGTATAGTTTTTAACAGTGAAAAAAATAAATGAAAATACATATTTTATTTTTAGTTATACTTCCAAAAAAATCAAATAATCAAACTCAGTCAGTAAAAACAAAAATCTGCTGTTTTAGTAAAATATTTAATATAATCTTTATATTTTGGTTAATAGTTCTTTAGTTAATAGTTTAGTTAATAGTTCTATTAAACTACTAATATCACGTTTCTAACTATCATATAAGTTTCCATAATAATTCTTATAAAACATTAACCTAAATATTTAGTTTTACAGTGTCATTACGAATTTTACTGGTAATGTCAATGGCGTATACTCTTAACTCACAACTAGCTTTTACTTATACTTATATTAAAGCTGAACTATTAAAACATACATACCCAATCACGCCATGTACCCAAAAGAATGTAGCACAAACTCTTTCCACTATCCCGAAATCAATTTCCTCCAAATATTCCTATCCAGGCAAGCAACTTTAGCTTCATTCACATTCATCTGATACATGCTGTTCTATTCCTACTCACGCACGCCACTCTCTCAATCATACCACTCCAGCTACTCATCAAACATCCCCTTGCAAACGTATACCTTTAAAATCATTCATATAGATTCTTTTAACTAAACGTTCATTAGTCATTTGCTCAAGATGACCGAACCATCTTAACTGACTAACACGGAAACTTTTGCAATAACAATTTTTTTCCAATTTTACACTCATTATACACTAATCTATTTCATATCTGATTTCTCTTAGTTACGTCACATACCACAGCAATCATTTTTCTTTTATTCTTTTGCAGCCAAATGACCACTATACATCAGATATTCTAAAAACAGTATAATATAAATCATTTTTCTAAAAATCAATAACAAATTTTAATCAAATTACTAACATAGAATAAATAGTAGAATATTTTATAAAAGTTATAAAAAAAAATCTAATGCATATATACGCTGAGACTTAGATAATATAGTGTGCTCCTGTAATTTATAGTTCTCTGGAGAAATTCCGAAAATGGGAAAAATGCTGCCAATAAAATATAACGAACAGATAACCACCCTTCTTTTGAAATCGAATCATTTTCGATTTTACGTTCTTTTATTTGTAAATTGTTTTGATAATTTATAAACAAATAAATACAATGATAAATAATAAAAATAATTTTTTTTCTAACATTTTGTTTAAACACTAGTAAACCAATTTATGGTAACGTAATATTAATATTATGATACGCTTAAAGAAAAATGTTTTATACATCTTTACATACCGGGTGTTCGTTCATTAAGTTCGTATGGGCGTTTAACATGCAATTTCGATAATTTGCGATATACTACTTTCTCGAGTTAAATTCGGAGAAATACTTTTTGATAGACAATAAAAAGTTCTATAATTTGGTTTTAGTTTTAATTTGCTAGCATGTGCCGTTTGGGCGCTAGAATTTTTTTTGATTTTTTGATTTTTATTTTTTTCTCTCAAAAACTATGAGGTGTAGGAAAATAAGCATGATATGGAAAAATGCGAAATAATGAGTGCTATAATTTAGTGAATGTTAAACGCCCATACGAACTTGACGAACGAACACCCGGTATATACAGATATCTCATTCGATTAAATTTTACAATAAAAAAAAAACACACATTTTGTTCAATAAAATGTCTCTTTCAAAACGATTTAAATTTATTACGTTCTTTCTAAATCAACCTGTGTGAATATATTTACAAAAAAAAATAAACATTCAATCTACATAACCTCACAAAAATTTTCCACCTGATTTTCTCGAAATTAAATTCGAGTAAAAAGGCAAAAAAAAAATCATTCAGCATACATAATTTGTTCAGTTTCCTTTTTCCTTTTTTTTTGAAGTGTAAACTTCGTCTATAATTTGAAAATACAGACGCAAAGGAATGTAATTCAAGATCGTACATAGTCTGTCTGCGCGAAACCAATTTACAGAAAGAACAGACAGAACTCTACCGGCGTAATTTCATCGTACGGGCGCAATAATCGGACGCAATCTTATCCTTCGTAATTCGTAGTTACCGCGGCTGCATCCTGTATTTTTCATCGCAATTAACACAAGTGGACATAAGCTCGTCTTCAAATTCTTTTCAAATTTCTTTTCTCTTTTAATCTGCCGTCGACAATTTCTACTATACAATTCTTTTTATATCAGTCACGTAATATAAATGATAATGTTATTTTCATAATAATTTTTCTAAAGTGAATTATTTAAAAATTATTAAATTAAATTTTATAGTAAATATATAACTGAACAGTTTTCTGTAATCGTCAAAAATGTTTTTCGAAAATTATAATAATCTTTTAACACAGTAAAAAATCTTTCAATACTCATTATATAAAATAAAACTACTTTAGGTTCAAGTTCTGTATTAATATTTTTATTTATAATCAACGTTTCGACTAAGCTTAACGTTCGTCTTCATCAGGGAAAAACTGATACAAATTCAATTACAGTTACTAGGTAACAAATAAGGGACTAGATCATAAAATTCTATAGATTGTTCCCACAATTTTATCGAGTTTAACGTTATTTTTTTATTTTTAACTTACCAGAGTAACTTTGAATTAAAAAATATAATAAAATAAGAAAAAATAATTTTGCATTGAAAATGGAGCCCATAAATAGCTCATAATTTAGGGATTCTGCTAATTTTACGAAAAACCTGGCAGAGATCAAATTTTTGGAAAAACGGCTGAAGAAAAAAATTGGATAAAAATATTTGAGCTATAAAAAAAACACCGAATAGAACCTATGAAAATAATAGTTTACCTATGTATTAAATAATTAATCTATGGTTTTAATTTTTGACCTATAGAATTAATTATTGATCTATAAAAATATTTATCGACTTATGAAAATAATTATCGACCTATGGAAATAATCAAATACCTACTGATATAATTATCGATCTATAAAATTTGATCTATAAAATTAAGAAAGTGGCTATTTATACATACGGTATGTATACACAATTGGCTATTTATACATACAGTATTTTTACGTAATTGGCTATTTAGGGTAGATTAGGTTAGTAGGTTGGTTTAGGTTTTTTTTTTTTACTATAGATCATTTTTTAATTATTAATAGGTAAAAATATAAAATTTCATAGGTAATATTTGAATTATTAATAGATCATAAAATTAACATCCCAAAAAATTTGGCGTTTAGGGCCTTAAATAGCCCATAATGACGCTAAAATTTTGAGAATAATTTTACGTCATTCTGCTAAAATATGTCTGCCAGCTTCATCAACATCAAAACCCTGATAATAAGTTATAATTTTTAACCAACCGCAACTCTTTAAAATTTTAACTACACAATCGTAAAAAACCTAGGACATTAGCGCCGTTGCTAGAATATATATATATATATATATATATATATATATATATATATATATATATATATATATATATAATATATATATATATATATATATATAATATATATATATATATATATATATATATATATATATATATATATATATATATATATATATATATTATATATATATAATGTTTATAAAACATCGTGTAATAGTTAAATTATAAAAAACAATTCTATTTCTCTCGAAAAGTCTGTACCACTTAAAAAGAAAATTCCTAGGTATATTATTTTTTTTTAATTTAATTTTACTAAAGTTTTTTAAATACAATATTTTCCTCAACTTTTGTATTATTTTCCATATATATTTTCCTCTACTCTCGTAGTTCTATCCCAATAAGGTCTCTTGTGTAAGGTTTTTTTTTTGTACATAGCTGTGAGCATTTTGTAGAAAATCAGTATTGACTCTAAAGGCGAACGGGTTACCGCGTTACCGGTTAGTGGTTTAGCGGTTTATCGTTTAGTGCACTATATGCGTGTCTGAGCATCGATAATGCTATAAAGAAAAAATCTTTTGCTTTTAGTACCCTTTTATCGTCCTAGCCGTGATGCTTTTCTCTATTATACAAGTGTTTGTCACATTTTATATTTTTTAACATTATGATTGATAAAATAGATATTTTAGAATATTATCTATAAATTATTATTAACGTTAGTTTATTAGGAAAAAACTATTTTTTTTTTTCAAAATAGTGGGGTAAAAGAGTAAAAATTTTCGAGGATAATTAAATATGTAGCCTTATTAGTGCAAAAAAATTCAGTATTTTAAAATTTTTTTATTGTACCTTGATGGAAAAGCAACAAATATGAAAAATAAAATATATAAAAAAACTTTTTTAAAAACCACGCTTATATTTAAATGCACTAAAAAGGAAAATAAATTTTTTCCTGGTTATCCGAAAATTTTAGAAAGAAATAAAAGCGTGGAGCGCCAGGAAACTATATATTTCGCAATGATGATTAAGCGGTCCACGCTTTTATTTCTTTCTAAAATTTTCGGATAACCAGGAAAAAATTTATTTTCCTCTTTTTAGTGCATTTAAATATAAGCGTGGTTTTTAAAAAAGTTTTTTTTATATATTTTATTTTCTGCTTTTTAGTCTTATTATCTATCATTTACATTATTCAATTGTTAATTGAACAAAAAAATAGTTCATGTGACAGATGTCATTAGTTGTATTAAAAAAATAAATATAAGCGTGTCATATCTTGTAATCGGTTTTTTTTTTTATATAATATTGTGTTGTCTCCTGGAATGAAACTACATGCAAAATTTCAGTGAGATCAAATGATATAGGAAGTGGTCTAAAAATTGGTTAGAAAATTTGACCGTGACTGACCGTGACAACAACAGAGTGAGTTAATATAAGCGTGGTAAAAAAACTATTTTTTTTTGTAAATTTGCAGTAAGTACCTGAAAGGATGTGACACAAATTCTTTCTGTTACACTTTTCAAAATAGTAGAGTAAAATTGTAAAAATTTTCGAGAATAATTGAATTTATAGCCTTATTAGTGCAAAAAATTGTCGTATTTTAAAATATTTAACTTTTTACCTTGATGGAAGGGCAACAAATATGAAAAATAAGAGTAAAAACTGCCCACTCATTTTGTTTTAGAGTAAAAGAGTAAAAATTTTCGAGGATAATTGAATTTGTAGCCATATTAGTGCAAAAAATTGTCATATTTTAAAATATTTAACTTTTTACCTTGATGGAAGGACAAAAAATATGAAAAATAAGAGTAAAAACTGCCCACTCATTTTGTTTTAGAGTAAAAGAGTAAAACTTTTCGAGGATAATTGAATTTGTAGCCATATTAGTGCAAAAAATTGTCATATTTTAAAATATTTAACTTTTCACCTTGATGGAAGGGCAACAAATATGAAAAATAAGAGTAAAAACTGCCCACTCATTTTGTTTTAGAGTAAAAGAGTAAAAATTTTCGAGGATAATTAAATTTATAGCCTTATTAGTACAAAAAATTGTCGTATTTTAAAATATTTAACTTTTTACCTTGATGGAAAGGCAACAAATATGAAAAATAAGAGTAAAAACTGCCCACTCATTTTGTTTTAGAGTAAAACAGTAAGATTTACCCTTTTTTGTTTAACGGTTTAACGCTATTTCCTGACGTAAATACGCTATGTGACATTTGCGCGTGTGATCTTTGAAAATGGTTTGAGTTTGCCTCGAAGCCTTGTGTGTGTGTGTGTCATACGATCTATCGTTTGTTAGAGAGATGTACTACGCTTTCATCTTTGCCCCGATATCAAACAATCCCAAATTAAATGATTGAACACTATTCGATTTGCGTTAATTAAAATTTCATCCAGGAACTTTACCACCCGGCAACTCTCTAGGAGTTTGTTCTTGACGTTATAGCTAGAGAAGCTACTATTAGCTTCTACTAGAGAACTCTATTAAATCATGATTACTGCAGTCAGTTTTTAACTAGGAGTAAATAATGTAAAAGTAAGTTTTACACTATAATAAAACACCAGAAATGTTACTAAAACAATTTTACAGCAAGTTTAATTTCCAATAAGTAATTATTAATAGACAGAGTTCAGTTTTTTTTTTAGGATGAGGCTATTTATACATACGGTATGTATACGCAATTGGCTATTTATACATACTAAAAAAAAAACCTAAACCAACCTACTAACCTAACCTACCCTAATTATCCAATTTCGTAAAAATACTGTATGTATAAATAGCCAATTGCGTATACATACCGTATGTATAAATAGCCACTTTCTTTTTTTTAAGTTTTTAATATATACTACAAGGCCAACGTTTCGGCAAACACAATTTTATTTTTTAATAAAATATATTGTTTGAAAGATTTTTATATGATTATTTATTGTAATATTTCAATAAATTTCTAATGACACATTTTTAATAAATATACATACATACATACACAGTCACACCATTTATCTATGAGGGTGTGACAAAAACTCCATTATGCAAAAATAAATTTCCAAGCCAAATTTGTCAAAAATTATATATTCGACCAAAGAATTAATTCTCACAAATCACGTAACAAATATAAATAATATATACATATTATATATACAATTTATATATATATATATATATATATATATATATATATATATATATATATATATATATATATATATATATATATATATATATATATATAGCTTTATAAGAAAATATGAAAAAATAAATATGTAAAATTAAAACTATTTTCATCTGAATTATGTAGAAAATTTTTTGCAAAGTTATTATTAAACATTTTCAAGTGATCTGTTTACTTTTAAAATATCAAGTATATTAGAAAATATTTTTATTTTATAAAACACAAAATATAAAAAAGTAATTATTGCATATGCAAATTCCATTTAATTAGATAATTTAACATTAATATAAAAAAAAAAATAATGAGCTTATATATAAGCTTTATTAAAATTATATTTGTATATGTGCAGAAACATATACATATAATGTTATTTCAAAATATGCACTTTTTACTGCAAATCGCAAATTAATATTTGAATTTAAATCCCAGTAAGTAATAATTCGAGATTAAATTAAGGTTAACAAAATAAATTATTCCTAGAATACGTAATCCTGAAATAAAAATATTTATTATTACCAAGGAAAATATTTAAAACACTTAACAATATCAATGGAAACAATAAATATAATCCAAAAACAGATAAAACTCCTTTAACAAATACATTTAAATAATTAATAAACAATAATCTTAGTAAGTATAACAATATTTATAAGTAAGAATCATACATTAGTATTTCTTTAATTTAAATTACATACGTGTATTTAAATAATTAACTAGGAAATAACAAAAGTTTTTAATAATTACAACAGAAAACTTGATTACTTATAATGCTCTTGCTACAGGGTAACTCACGGCCAACTTTAATTTTATTAACATTGTTCATCAATTTTAATTAAACGAGCAAATTGACCTATCGATTTATTAAAAGTTCCTAACTGTTATAGCAGATAATCCCATTAAAGATAATAAATTAAAATCATATTATACTCAAATTTCCATATACAATACATACATATATTCGTTCAATTAGAATAAAAATTGTTCGATTTGACAGTACAGCTTATATTTATCATACTGATAACAATTACATTATACAACAGGTGTAATGAAAATGAAATAAAAAACTTTACTAAAAATATTACACACACTAAATAATATTACAATTATTTAAACTATAATAATAATAATAATACTTACATTCTCTTTGCAATGAAGTTTCTTAACCAACAAAACTATGTGAAGAAAGTTCGGAACATTATTAAAACAATACAACAACACTAAAAAAGTTACTAAAACATTTGTCAAAAATGTTAAAACACACGTTAGATGTTAAAAATACGAATTTATCTTCGTGTTAAGTGAGAAATTACAGCAAAGTGGACGACAAAACAACACGAGAGATAAACGTGAACTGACAGAACTCGCGCCGTTACTTGTCGAGTGGTTTATAACTTTATTGCGCATGTCACATTTTGGTTTTGCAATCTACAGCAAAATACGCACTGATAATAATTAAAAAATTTCTTCTATTAATTTTTTGTCGATACTTTATATTAAAATAGAACGAATAAATTAACTAATATGTATTTAAAAATATATAAATATGATATATTTATAAGTGTAGTTCATGTAACAAAATTCACATACATTACAATTATTCATTTTTGAAAATATATATAAATATTATATTATATTAAACTATTAAATATTAAAGTAAATAAATATCTTTGTAATTATAGCTAATTTTACAATTTACACTTCCAAATATTTGATTTCTATTAACACAAGCATAGCAATACATGTCAATAGAATTGTAATGTTTCAGTAAAATAAAATCGTGCTTATGAGAATTTCCGTAAAACAATAAAATAGTATTGTTATTATAAATGCAAAAATTAAATAAATATAAATATTTGATAGTATTTTATATAATGTAATAAAAATAACATTTTTTTTTTTAAATATAATTAATATTTTTGTAATAATAAAGAGATGATATTTATATTTCTGTAAATGGTTAAAAATATCAGTATTATTGACAAATTTATTATTATAGCTGTTACAAATTGCAAATTCTATAAATTTCGTAATATACATGATATATAATCAAATTAATTAAAACACATAAAACTGTATTTTGTGCAGTAAATCTTTTAATAGTATTACAAAAACTTAAAGTAGTAATAGAATAATTATCTGTTATTTTATCGGATCAACTGTAACTATAGTTAATCTGGTATTGTTTCCAATGTTACATTACTAGTTGCGGTACTCGAGCTTTCGGATCTGTTTAATATTATTGAAGAGGTTGTTAAATGCAGTGCTGCACATGGTTCCAAATACGGTTTTCCTATGAGCCCGTAATAACTGAAAATGTAAGTTATTTCAAAATGTATTTATAGAATAATCACAATATCACAATTTATTTTTTATTAATAGTTTTTTTTTTTTAATACTTCTAGTGCAGTTTTTGTTAACAATATTTTGTTATTTGTATGTTAATCTAAGTATTTATATTTTATTAATTTAAAAATTGTTATAGTTGAATTAGCATATGATCAAAAACTACAACTTGAGATACATCATTTATTTTGCAAGATTAAATGAAATTAATTTATATCAACGGCAAACATCTTAATTAATGAAAGAAAATGGTAGCTAGCATTACATACCGTTGTTTAATCAAACTGGTGACACTTGGCTTGCAAACAAGTAATATAAAAATAATAAAACCGTAGAAGAAATCGTACATATCTGCAAAATACATCATTCTTCTTGGATCTGGTACCAAGTGCATTCCGAATATGAATAACCAATTGACCGAATGAACAATAACTATTGTCCAATACAGAATGAATCTAAAACATCATTACAAAAATCATATATAAGTACTTTTATTTTTTTTTTGCTGATATAAATAAAGCATATATAATGTTTAAGATCCCCATTTAATACTTAAATAATATAAGACAATTATTTAGCATTTATTTTTTATCATATAATTACAATATTATATGTAAAGTTTTGTAAAAAAAATTTAAGTCAGTTTAACCTTTTGAAAATGACTAAAGTTTTCCGATTTTTATTTAAAAGGACTAACTGTAGATTAAATTTTTAAAACTAGGAATTTGAAAAACAATTATTATGTTGAAAGGCTGACTTAAGTTTTTAATATAAATTTTTAAAGTATAAAATTGCTTTTTTGACGTTAAGTCCTTCTTATCAAGCATTAAAGATTTAAACAAAAAGAATTTTTTTAAATCCCAAAACCATAAAATTAATTTTATGTTAATTAAAATTATGTTATTAATATACTACTAATTATCGAAGTTTAGTTTCCGAAATACGTATTTTGCTTTAATTAATTTTGAAGTTTTGAAAATTTTAAAAATTATTATTTTAAGATTTGGAAATTTTATTTCGATTCTCGATTTTATTAATAGGAAGGTTTGTTGGCAATAATAGAACATTAATAAAATTTACTAATTTCTCTTTATTTTTAGATGTTTTGGTCGTTAATCATGAGCCATCTTCAACTACGATACATTTTATAATTAATATTTGTTTTTCGTTTCTCACGTACCGTTAAAGTCTCCATGTTATTTAAATGGCAAGCACATTTTAAAGTAAAAAAATTTTATATGCAAATTTAAGATTATTTATTTTCACAAAAAATTTAAATATTTTGTGAAATATTTTATAATAAGTTATTTATTATTATTTTTATTTATTTAACGAAAATAAAATCCAAAATAAAAATTATAAAATTTCATTAATGATCCATTATTGCCCATAAACCTTCTTAAAAACTATTATTGTTTAAATTTTCGTAAATCAGTAAATCGTATTGTAATTTAATATTAAATATTTATATAAATATATTTAAAATATATTACCTTTCTTTGTTATTTTCATATTTACAATTCCGGTTTTCACAGTCTTTATTTTCTTGAAAATTCGTTATCAACTTGTTAATTCTAATTTTTGTATGTGATAATAATCCAATATTTAATAATGTTAAAATAAACATAATTGTATAAATAAAAGTATTTACTAAATCTAAAAAAGTAATAATTTTTGTTAATTAATAATAAACAAAATTACTAGTAATATTTGGATTAAAACATATACCGGGTGTTCGTTCGTAAAGTTCGTTTAACATGCAGTTTCGATAATTTGCGATATACTTCTTTCGCGAGTAAAATTCGGAAAAATACTTAGAGTACTTTTCGATAGGGCATAAAAAGTTCTATAATTTGGTATTAGTTTTAATTTACTAGCATATGCCGTTTGAACGTTAGAATTTTTTTTTGATTTTTTGTTTTTATTTTTTTTCTCAAAAACTATGAGGTGTAGGAAAATAAGTATGATATGGAAAAATGCGAAATAATGAGTGCTATAATTGAGTGTATAAACCATTATTCTAAGATGCATCGTTTAGTAGAAAAAAATTAAAACTGAATTTTTGAAAATTTCTCAAGGGGGTACCCTTACGATTTTTTCAAAATAAAACTTTTTTCAAAATTTGCTCAAAAAAATCTGAAAAAATTCAGTAAAATAAAGAAAAAAAATTAGCTACATAATAAATAAGTATCTTTTTTCTCTATCGCATTCTGGTTTGGCAGCAAAAATTATTGAAAATTAATATTTTTTGCATTTTTAGATAAACAGTTTATGTAATATTACATGTTTGTTCTGTGCTAAGTAAACTTACCGGGAAACCAACATGATGCACCAGTATAAATAGGTGATGTTTTTCGTTCTGGCTCCTCAAATATAAAAATAAAAACGCCAATCAGAAACGCAGTGCCAAACGCATAGATGCAGTAAACTAGAAAACGTCTATTTTCTGATAATAATGGATACGAACTGAAATTGATAATAGAGTAATAATATATCAAATACCTATATTTTAACTATAAAACTATGAGAAAGTCAGTAAAAATTAGATTTTAATATTTAAACATAACAAACTAATTTAAGTATTAATTAAAAGTTTATGAAATAGTATATTATTTTAGCCAAACGGAAAATGACTGCTGTGGAAATGAGATTTTTACGTGGGGTATGTGGTGTAACTAGGAGGGATCGGGTACGAAATAGATTAGTGTATGATGAGTGTGAAATTGAAAAAAATGTTGTAGCAAAAGTTGCCCCGTGTTAAGAGTCAGTTAAGATGGTTCGGACATGTTGAGCGAATGTTTGGTTAAAAAAATTTATTTGAATGATTTTAATGGTATACGTTTGCAAGTGGACGTCCGATGAGTAGTTGGAGTGGTATGATTGAGAGGGTGGCTTGCGTGAGCAAAAGTTTCCAAGTAGTAGAAATAAAAGAGCATGTATGAGAGAAAAAGTTGCTTGTGCTGGATATAGCAATGTTTGGAGGCGACTGATTTTGGGATGATAAAAAAAGTTTGTGCCACACCCTTTTGGGTACATGGCGTGATTGTGTATGTATGTATTATTATTAGATACTCGCGGCTGAGGTAGAACCAAAGCCAAGCAATCTAAGCGAAACATAAAAAGAGTATTCTGCTCCGAATGACATATGCTATTTTTTCTTCAAGCGTTCCAAGCAAAATTAAACTAAAAATAAATAAAAATACATATCAAGTAACCTGAAAACATTCTATTACGTGATTTGCAAGAATATTTTTACTCTTACTACATAAGCAATATAGTAATGTAATATCAATACGCTTGAAGAAAAAACAATTTTTCATATATTTTTTTAAATGATAGTTATTAAATATAATTAATTATTGAGATATATTTTAATTACTCACCTAAATGTCCAATAAATGTCTATACACATAACATTTATCCAAAAAGATGAAGCCAAAATTGTAAATAGAATAATTATCGCTGTAAAATAAATAAAAAATTATTTTTAAAATAATATTATAACCTCTTAAAAAATTATATAGATATTTTTAATTCGTATATTTGAATTTAATAACATTTTCCAATATTTTTTTTGTTGTGGAAATCTGTTAAAACAATATTCAAAGTCTATATACTGAACATTCAAAAAAAAATAAAAAATTAAAACTTTTAAGTTTTGTTATTTTATATTTATGTAATTTAGTTTGATCTTACAAAATAATTGTCAAAGAAAAAATAAACAATTTATAATCTATATTATTTATAAATAAAATATGAGTAATACTTACTTACCTGCTGATTCACAGTAAGATTCTGGAAATTTTGCATTAAAATTCAAACTACTGCGAAATGTAAATTCTATGCAATTGAAACCAACGAAAAGCATTACGGATTTTCCGTGTATATTTCTTAATTCACAAAAACTCATATAGACAAGAAATGTTAAAAAAAATAATGGAACTGCAGCTATCATTCCTATAATCAATTATTCAGTTATCAGTATATTATTAATTTTAATTTCAAATTTTTTCTGTACACAGAGAAAAAAAACAGTGCGAACTGGTCTTAAGAAAACTACATTTAGTAGTTCCAGGAAGTAGTTAAAATTTTTATATCAGATATAATAAGAAGAATATAAATACGAATTTTAATTTTAATTTTTAATTTTAATAATAAAAATTTTAATATTTAATTAGTTTTGAAAGATTTGTTATGTTAAAAATTAGTTATTACTATATTACTTTTTCGTGTTAATTTAACAAATATTATGAAAAAAAGTTCCTAAATTACAAAAAAAATTAAATACGAATATTAATTTTAAATCATTGAAATAGGTATTTATTCAAAAATATATTGAAATTTTCCTTTTAATTTTTGTAAATTTTACTAAACTCTTTTGAAACATGATAATGTCCACTGCAAAATTGATGCAAAAATATTTTTAATTTAGTTAGATTTAATGAAAAATAATTGCATATTTTCTCGTACAAAGTTGAAAATATTTTCCATAATATTTTATTCAGTGTATTATTAATTTTAAACCTAAAGTATTGTATGTTACATGTTAAACAAAAATTTTATAATTATTATCATTTAAATATTAATCATTTCCCAACAGTATGAAAATTTATAGCATTCGCCAAGGTTCGTACTGCAATTCATACGAGTGGAAAATGGAAATTATGTGCAACTTTTTCTACGACATACACAACACAAAAATTATGCTTTTCAGTCTGCCGAAAATAAATATATGCCCTTATGCATAAATTTCGATGCACATACATAGACAGATTTTTACAGAATCCAAAAATTTTCATTTTAATGAACCATATATATAGATAATATAGTAAAAATCTTTCAGAACTCAGCTTTGGTGAATCCCTGACTAGTTCCTGACAAGTACACGTGCGCAGTACAATTTCTAGTCTTCGTAAACACTCAAAATTAAAACGCGCATGCGAATTTGTCAGGAACTTAGCAGGGATTCACAGCACAAACAAAACTTAGCAGGATTGCTAGATATCCTAGAAGCCGTAATAAATATATCATTAAATATTCCTGAACAGATTCGAAATATATGTTTGTTATTATAAATTAAATAAGAAATTAATTACCTATTTGTAAAAATAAGAAAGGTCTATCCTTAAAATTATCGAAACACACAGCTGCACGTAATCGTCTTTGTTGGTTATGTACAACTAGATCATAGCAAAAATCATCTCCATTTAAAAATAATGGAAAACTTGGCAACGTTAAAGTATCATTTACATGTAAAAAATATTTCTCTTCTGAATATTTATCTGGTTGTAGGAAATGAAATTCACAATATCTATTGTGAATAAGTGTAAATAATTTTTCAAGCATATCACTATCTACAGAATAGTTCATTTCCCTGCATTTTTTATTGCGATAAACATAACCTTCGGGACAGCATTTTCTAATGCAATTTTTCACTACACTGCAAATACATCCATATATTTTATTATTTTCTTTATAATATTTTCCTACAGGATATGTAACATTCTTAAAATGTATCGTTCCATTTTCATTTACACCGTCTGTGATATCAACTGCTAATTTTTCACATTTATCTTCAGCAGCAGATGTTAGCGCAATAATAACACAAAAATAAACTGTCACTAACATTTTTAAACATTTTTTTTTAAGTTAAATTTAATTATAATTTAAACAAACAAACACATATTCTTTAGTTGAACGTCACCGAACAAATACATTTACTGTAAAACTAACATGCTACCTGTTGATTCTTTGCAATCTAGTTATGTTAATGAATTTTTTTTCTCAAGATCATGGGAATATGATTGTTAATAAGTTTTCCTTGTTGAATCAGATTCCAGTTTTTCTGTTATATTAAAATACAAATATGGACCATAATGGCGTTTATCAGATAACTTGATATTTTAAAATAAAAAATGCACTAAAGTACGAAATAAGAGAAATTGCTAAGACTGTGTATAACAAACTATTTTATTTTTTTATGAAATAACAAAATATATATAATTACAGTAAGATTAGTCCTTGAACAAAATATACATTCTCTACAACTCTGATTATCTTTGAATAACAATAAAAACGTGTAATTTAGTTAATATTAAATATAAACAAAGCCAAAACTAATTATAACATTTACAAGAATATCTGTTCGATAATTATATTATGACAGTGAAAAAATATATCATTTTCATTGTTTAATAAGTTTGATATGAGAAATCAACATAAAACCTGAATTCAATGTTAAATGTGCAAAGTTCAAGTTATCAATAAAATTATTTCAAAGTGATTAATTATAATTATATATACATTTTTTTTTTGTTTTAATATAGTGTGTTGGAAAATCTCAGCCACACATGAAAAAAAAATTTATTAATGAATTTATAAAAAATATTTTTAGAATAATTATTATTGGTGCTTGTTGATAGGTTTATTTTAATACACTATAAAAAATTTATGTACTTTTAGATGTTTTTTCATTACGGTAATTATCACAGTAAAATTATAAAATGTTATTTTCACTGTTAAAACCTATGTAAAATTACATATTTTAGCTTTATTTGTATTTGTCAAATAGTATATTAGAAAACAATATTTATTGTGTTTAGCTCAGATATACAATCTATGCGATAAACAAAAAGGGCTTTATATTTCGAATGGCTATACTATTTTTTCTTTAAGCGTTCCAAACGGAACTAAACCAAAAAATAAGTAAAAATACATACCAAGAAACCTTAACCTTACTAATATATTTGTAAGAATTACTTTTTTTAGTCGAATATTTATTTCTGACAAATTTGGCAATATACACAGCATTTCTTGTACTTTTTTATATATTTTCAGTAATTAAATTCAAATTGTCACTTCATAATTTTCAATATGGCCGCCGGTGATGTCAGATTAAATACAGTAAGCTTTTTTTATTGCTGTAGTGCAGTAATTACTGTATAATAATGCTCTCATTATTGTACTAGTAACATACTGATTTCCTTATATTTCACTATTGATTTTATTTCGTTAAAAGTTTTTTCCCATTATAAACCGATTTAAAACCACTTAATTTTTTAGTTCATTTCATAAAACAAGACACTAGGACCTTACACACCAGCGCAATAAATCTTTAAAAAAATAATAAAAGTTTTCTGTCGTTTTACAAACGATTTTTATCAAAATAGCAAAAATGTAGTCTCTCTAGTTACCATAGTAAACATTTTATTTAGTTTAGTGTCAGTATCTTTGAGTGATGTTTGAGTTTTGATTAAATTTATAATGAATACTGTGTATAACGATGATAAACCACCAAATTATAGACAAAATGCCAATTTCATCTCAGCGTTTACATTCTGGTAATACCTGTACCGTATTTTATTGTCAAAATAAATTTTGTGTTTCTCAGAAATACCAATAAAAAAAAACACGAAAAAACAAGAAAAATTTCAATTTTATTTTAATAACAAATACGAAAAAATTATAATTGATTTAGTAAAAAACTAGCAATGATATACTTTTGCAACAAAAAATATTTGACATTCAAAATAGTGTAGAAATTGCATCAGAAAAAGTACACTTGTTGATATTTTTTTATCAGAACGTTCAATAAAACAATAAAAAACTACAGTAACATTTTTTTTAGTTGTTGTTTATTGTAATTTTTACCGAGAAATTCTCTATAGATAAACATGTTATAGGTGGACACATAATATATTTAATTTGGGCAAAAAACGTGATTTGTACGAATCTGATTTGCCTGAAGCTTTAGCGGAAGATGAAGCTAGTAAATTGGGCGACAAAATTGCTGCATTATGGTCGAAAGAATATAAGTGGGCAAAAACACGACAAACAACTCCAAGTTTAGCTAGGGTTCTCATCAAATGTTTTCTTGGCGAATACGCACGACTGGGCACTGCACTTATTCTCATAGAAATGTGCTTCAAGTAAATATATCAATATTGAAATCTGTGTTAGATGAATTTGGTAGGACATTTCGATAATTTAAAAGTTGTAGATAAGTTGAGTGAGACATCAAATCAACTAGATAAAGAACAAACCACAAAGTTTTATTATATTAACGTAGTAAAAAATCTTTCAGAACTCATTATATAAAATAAAACGGCTTTAGGTTTGTTGATTTTAATTAATACAGAACTTAAACTTAAAAGCGTTTTATTTTTTGCTATATTAATAAGAAAAAAAAATTTATTTATAAATATGTTTATATATATATATATATATATATACATTTGCTTTATTGCTTCTGGCGGGTATAATTTAGAGATATAATTTATAAATAGTAAACAAACACTATATTCATTCTTTTTTAAAGTACATAACAAAATAATCCATGTATTACATATAGGCATTATGTATCTATATTTATGGTTGATCTGATATCCAGTCCCATATAAACTAAAAGTTTTATTCCTGGATACGAAAATAATTTGTCAATGTCAACTAAATTCAACTAATACAGATTTTTACAAAAAACAAATTACAAAAACATTTATTATTTTATAATGTATTGAATATAGGCCCATGCAACCACTTTTTGTTGGTTTATTAGTTCGGTATTTTACTACAGAAAACCACAATAATAATAATACGTAAGTATTTAATTATTCAATTAGTTTACTCACATTATTTTAGTAAAAATATTTAAAAATAAAAACTGATTTATTTAGAACCAGTATTTCAAATTTGTATTTATTCTTAAGATAATTAAAAAAAATCATATGTAATTGACTAAAAATTTATCCACAGAATATTTTATTGATTAATTTCAAAATTATTTATTCCAAAGATAAATTGATTCCAAAATTTGGAAATACTGGGCTTCATTTGAATTTTAGAATAATAGGGAAAAATTTAACTAATTTAAATAAAAATATATTTCAACTTGATCAGCAGTAACTTTGTGATACATTTTAGAAATAAGATAAATAAAATATATTTTTATTACATCACTAAAACTTTTAGTGATATAACAAAGTTATTTTTTTATTTAAAAATATATTTTCCACAATTCCTATAGATTTCAGCTTAAATAACTAACTGATAATAATTAATGAAATTTATATAATTTGAACTGTTATAATAATAATAATAATAATAATAATAATGACAATACGAACATTTATTTGTGCAATGTCCTAGTATTGAACTGTTATTATCGAACTGTTTTTTTTTATTTTCTGCTAAATTTCAATAATAATTAATAAAGTAAAGTTATTTTACATATAATTCTTACTATAAAAATTTCTATAAATTTACAAAAGTTTTTACAGTGTGGTGTTTATTATAGTTTGCAGTTTCCCATGTATTTTTCACGTATATTTTATTACAATTATCCGAATCAATCGCCTATACAAGCAGATGAGGCGTATATTTATGCAACAAGTGTGGTCCTATGTAGTTTAATAAGTGTTAGTGTACAACATCCTTATATGTTATCGGTTATGCATTTGGGAATGAAAATTCGCGTCGCATGTACTACGCTTATGTATCGTAAAGTAAGTAATAGCGAAATTATTTTTAGATTTTAATAGATAAATATAAAATAGTCGTAATTTACATTACTAAGTATTTTAATTCATTTTGCTGGGTGATAAAATAATACTAAATACAACATATATATACAGGATGTAACAGAATAACTATTCCTAATTTTCAGAAATGATAGAGGGCACATAAAGAAACATTTTTTATTAATAAACTAGTGTCCGGAAATTTTTTTTTTCGGCAGTTGATTGTACATCGTTACAACTTGTGTATCGAAAATGTTGGTCGTAACTTCGAACAATTTTTATAAAGTTTAATGCGCTATTATTTCTAATAAAATGTTCCTTAACTTAACTACTCTTTGATGTTTTGATTAAGATTGTTTTTAACGATATCTAGTGTATCTTGGCACCGAGAAATTAATAGTTTATTAATAAAAAATGTTTCTCTAAGTGCACTCTATTATTTCTGAAAATTAGGAATAGTTATTCTGTTACACCATGTATACACAATCATGCCAGGTACCCAAAAGGGTGTGGCACAAACTCTTTCCACAATCCCGAAATCAGTTTCCTTCAAACATCCTTATCCAGACAAAAAACTTTAGATTCATCTACATTCATCTAAACCAGGGATGAGCAATCCGCGACCCTTCAAAGATTTAACACGACACAATTTCAGAAAGGGTTGGAATTAACTGCACTATAATTTAGAATATATTCACTTTAATTTAGATCATATTCACTTTGATAAAAACAATTTGCACTCATAACAAATATATTGCACGAAAATAAAATAAATCCACTATAATTAAATATATTCAACTTTTAAAAAAATATTTTTACTTTAAACAAAACATAAAGCACAAAAAAAATTGTATCACTTGTATTAATTACTTTCCACTATAAAACGGATACTTTCCACTATAAAAACGGACACTTGCCACGTTACGCCAGTCGATAACTATTATTTGCGCCGATGAGATATGCGCCTATATTGAATAATAATATAACTAAACAAACTAAACCTAACCTAACCTACCCTAAGCCAATAGTGGCGCAGATAATAAGGTTTCGTAGCGTTTATAGTGGAATGTATCAAATTTATAGTGCAAATTATTCAAATTAAAGTTTAAATTGTACAAAATGCAAAGTATCTAATTTATAGTGGAACGTATCCGAACTAACCAAGTGCGTTCTATTTTAATTCAAGTGCATTTATATATTTTCTAAAATAATACTAAATACAACATACATACATACACAATCATGCCATTTACTCAAAAGGGTGTGGCACAAACTCTTAACATAGTATTTGCATAGTATTTAATTTTGAATTGTTTTTTATTTATTTTCCAAAACTGAAAGAATAATTATTTATCATTTTGACGAATAGATTCTTAGTTTCATTTTATTTTTTAATCTGTATCACCTTTTCAGACTCTTCGTATGAGTTTGCTAGCACTGAGTCCTATAACAGTTGGTAATGTAGTAAATCTAATGACAAACGATGCTACACGTTTCGATTTGGTAATGATGTTTCTCCACTACTTATGGTTATGCCCAATTCAGTTTGTGTTCTTCATCTATATCATGTACCATTTTGTCAATTTCTCCGCATTTATTGGAGCGTGTGTTATACTAATATTTATTCCAATTCAATGTTAATTTGCTAGCAGTAATTTGATAAAGAGTTTTGTTCTAATTAAAGATATATTTATTTTAGTAATTTTGGCGCATTATAATAAACGTCTACGTTGGAAAACAGCGTATAAAACGGACGAACGTGTTCGACTAATGAATGAAATTATTGCTGGTGTTCAAGTGATTAAAATGTATGCTTGGGAATATGCATTTTGCAGACTTATTAATAAATCAAGAAGGTAATCTTCAAGCTTTCATGACTAATATCCATTGAATTTATAATATTTTTAGACTAATATATTCCATGATCAATCTAAGACGTTTTACCATACATTGTAGATGGCATTCTCAATGCTTGGTGATTATATTATTCAGTCACCAAGAACCAATGATGCCATTTATGATGTATGGTGAAACGTCTGCGACGAGAATAGATCGATCATGGCATATATCAGTCTAAAAAATTTATAAATTCAAATAAAAAAAGTATTACTCTATTATAATTATTTTGTTTAATATATGTTCACTCCAGAGTAAAAGAGAGATTTTTAATGATATTGTTTATATGGAGTATAATTATTCTTGTTACCTTTACATGTACCTGATATAAGATTGAGATCCAGATTTATGATAGTTTAAAACTTTACTATAAAATCTGTACTTCGAATCAGAATATTGATATTTTTTGTTGAACTAAAAAGTATTTGAAAATGCAATTTCACTGTAATTTTGTAATTGGGTTTTTTTTGTATACTTATAGTAATAATAATAAAAGTATTATTATTATTATTATTTCAGAAAACGTTTGTCTAGTTTATACGATAATCATTTTCCGTATTCATAATCCCTTGTAAAAGCACCTTTAAATTATATTTTTGTTTTTCATATTATAATATATAATTAGTATTTTTTCTATTTCCAAATCTACACAAAGCTACACATAGCTCTTGAAAATAGTAATAAATAATTTGAAATATACATAAAATAGTGCTTTTATCTGAATGTTCTAAAAAAAATTATGAATATACAAACTAACATTTTTATCTTTCATTATCGTATATTCAATATTATTATCGCTAGGTAACTTTTACTTTGGAAGTTAATAAATTTATTCTAGAGATTTAAATTTTTTCTAGTAGTTGATTTTAAAATTATTTATATAGTAAACTTTGAGTACTTTTGAGTCGCTTACTATAAAAATCAAAAATATGTTTAAAACCTGAATTTAGTTGTTTCAAATATAACATTCAATTTTCTTTTTCTTTTTTAAGTAAAACTACTAAAAACTTGAATACTTTTAAGATGAAATAAAAATAATTTTAGGCAAGAAATGCGACTACTGGTACAAACATCTTATATAAGAGGAATTGTAATGTCAATGATAATGTTTACATCTCGACTTGCTACATTTATTACACTGATTGCATTCACCGTTCTATTCAATAATAAAATCGATTCAGAAACTGTATTTATTATTCTCGGCTATTGGATCATAATGAGATCATCTATGACTTTATTTTTTCCTCAAGGTGTAACACAAGTAAGAACTCCGTTATCTTATATCCTATAATTTTAAATATTTAATTTTAATAATTGGAGTAAATTTTGCTTTAAATTTCTATTATTTTTTTTATTAATTTTAATATTTAGGGTGTAACAGAATAACTATTCCTAATTTTCAGAAATGATAGAGTGCACTTAGAGAAACATTTTTTATTCATAAACTAGTGTCCGGAAATTTCTCGGTGCCAAGATACACTAGATATCGTTAAAAACAATCTTAATCAAAACATCAAAGAGTAGTTAAGTTAAGGAACATTTTATTAGAAATAATAGCGCATTAAACTTTATAAAAATTGTTCGAAGTTACGACCACCATTTTCGATACACAAGTTGTAACGATGTACAATCGACTGCCGAAAAAAAAAATTATTAATAAAAAATGTTTCTTTATGTGCCCTTTATCATTTCTGAAAATTAGGAATAGTTATTCTGTTACACTCTGTATATCATCTCTTTAGTTAATCATTTGTTAAGGATCTTTAGTATAATTTTTATTAAAAATGAATGATGAGTAGTTGAAGTGGTATAATTGAGAGTGTTTTGCGTGAGCGAAAGTTTCCAAGTATTAAGAATAGAAGAGCATGTATGAGAGAAACTATAAATGTGGATGAAGCTAAAGTTGCTTGTCTGGATAGGGATGTTTGGAAGAGACTGATTTCAAGATAATGGAAAGAGTTTGTGCCACACCCTTTTAAGTAAATGACGTGATTGTGTATGTATATAAAAATGTGATTTTCTCCAACATGTGCTAAACAAATGTGATATATTTTTAACAAATTAACTAATAAGAAAATTTTGTGACCATGTGACCAATAAAAATAAAATATTTGCCGAAGTTAGTTTGTCTTCAAATCTGATTATGTTAAATTATTAAGTTTGCAGAAACTTTAATAACTATCAAACGCACACAAGACTACATGTTAAATGAGGAAGCAATCGTTGGCAATCCAGCCATTTTAGATCCATCGTTAAAAACTGAAGAAGACGATGCCGAAATCCAACTTGATGATGAATCTGAACTATCTGCAAGTGAAATGCAAAATCCAAGTTTTACACCAAGTATTCGTCTGATCGAAGTGTATGCACGCTGGCAAAAAAGATATGTTGTACGAAATGTAGAATTCAGTGTAAATACTGGCGAATTAGTTGGATTAATTGGGCAAATTGGGGCTGGAAAAAGTTCCTTATTGCATGTTCTTCTAAGTGAATTACCCGTTGTCACGGGTTATGTTTCTGTAAAAGGTGTTGTCTCCTATGCGTCTCAAGAACCATGGCTTTTTCAAGGTATTCATTTAATTAATACATTGTATAGTTTATGGGTCATTCCATGTCAAATCACCTAATTTTGGGGTCAAAAAAACTTTTTTTTTTTGTTGTTTGACCTTCAACTGCACTCATCTTAAATAACAAAAAGTCGACTTTATTGTAATGACACTGCACACCTAAATTTTCACCCTGCTATTTTTGCATGTAACTTTTTACCAGTGAAAGCCCTAAGTTTCAGCTACCTTTTGGCAAATTTTCAGCCAAATCGAAAGATATGTATTTTGGGAATTGAGGAAAACGCAAAACACTGAATTTTGGCGTTTTCCAGCCTGAAATCTGATTGGGGACATAAGAATATCTGTTTTAATGACTTTTTTAACTTTTTTTAAGTCTCCTCTAATGAAAAAAAAATTTTCAATTGATATTTTACGTCAAAATATACACATTTACGTCAAAAAGTGTCAAAACGCTATAAAATCGTTAAAATTGCTATTTTTAGATTATAAGCGAATACACTTCAGAAAACGACTCTTTGGGCCAGACCACCTTATTTTTATGTCACAAGGAAGGTATGCACCAAGTTTCAGCCAAATCGGAGACCCAAAAGTTTTTGACCGAGTGATTTGGCATGGAATGACCCTTATCTATTTCTTATAAACTCATTATATTGTATTATGATAATTTGATAATTTGATAAATGACCCTTTTCAAATCTTTTTTTTTTGTTAACTTTTGTATATTCTAAAATAAAAAAATCTTTTGACATTCTGCAGGATCTGTACGTCAAAACATCCTATTCGGTCACGCCTACAATAAGGACCGTTATAGAAAAGTCTGCAAAGTCTGTGCACTTCTAAACGATTTCAAGCTGTTACCATACGGTGACCAAACTGTAGTGGGTGAACGTGGGATATCTTTAAGTGGTGGTCAACGTGCAAGAATCAATCTAGCTCGTTGTATCTATAAGCAAGCCGATATCTATCTGCTCGACGATCCATTATCGGCTGTCGATGCACATGTTGGCGCGCAAATTTTCGAACAGTGCATTACGAAATTTCTAACTGGAAAAATTCGTATATTAGTCACGCATCAATTGCAGTTTTTAAATAATGTTGATCAGTTGCTGATTATGGATAAGGGTAAAATACTGGCGTATGGTAGTTATTTGGATTTAGTTTCGTCTGGACTTGATTTTGGTCAGTATTTGCATGTAACGAAAATTGGCGATATAATAAAAAGTAAGGAACCAGAAGTTGATGAAAAAGAGAAAGATGCAGGTTTTGTTGATGTCATCCACGTAAGTTATTGTTAGTTTTTTAACACGTTTTTATTAATTTATCTTCTTGTCTATCTGTTTATCTGTACGGTAATTTTGCAATCGATTTTAAACTAACTCCGATGAGCTAAAGATTTGAAACTTTAAACACAACTTACATCAGTATCGTGTTACCCATGGATTACTTGTTAATAATAATAATAATTGTATTTTGGCAAATTAATAATAATAATAATAATTAAAAAGTAAGTCTCTTGTATGACAAATATTTTTAACATTTTTCACGATACTGATGTACTATTCGGACTTAGTCATATTTAAAATCAACAACTTGATATAATATCAAGTTTTTGATCTTATCTTAAGTGATTACTGGATTTTTCTTTGACTATTAGGGGTTTTGATAGAAGCAAAATTTTTTATAAAGAATAAATTTTTCTCCTAAAACTCATATTAAAATTTTTTTCCCTATAGGAAACCTCATCACTTTACACACTGTATAATCACAGCCATAGTTTCATTTTAAAATTTAATATTACTACACCAAATATAAATTTCAAAAACACTACCCTTTTATCAGTTTTCGTATACTCTAAAAAATCTATTTAATTTAAAAAAAAATTACACGATCTGTACGTAAAAATATTTTATTCTGCTATCTGTACAATAATAGATTTTATCACATCTTTAAAAAATTTATTTTTATTAGTCTACAATTCAAAAACATGTTTACATTTTGAGTTAAAACTAAAAACTTCGGATCCAAAGTACAAATTGTTATAGACTTACACACTTTTTTCCTCAATGCTATAAATAAAATATCTTCTCAACTTTGGTATATAATTACTGCTAAAATAACACTAAAATAATTAAATTTGATATATTTTCAGCATCGTGAAAGTTTAACAGAAACTCGTGCCGTGGGTACAGTACAATGTGAATTTTATAAAAAATATATTAGATCTGGTGGTAATTGTTGCCATATAACATTCTTAGTTTTCCTGTTTGTTATCGCGCAAATCTTCGCTAGTGCCAGTGATTATTTTATCGGGCAATGGTATGTTACTAAATATTTTCTCAATTATTTAAAAACTAATTAATCTAATATTGTATTGAATTTAGGGTAAAAATTGAAGAGCTTAAATCGAATAGTGGAAATGCTGGTTTTGGTATTGTAACAGATATAGATGCTAAAGAATGCATTGTTATTTATTCTATTATCACCGAATTGCTGATAATAAGCAGTATTGCACGCTCATTTTATTTCTTCTATATTTGTTTACGAGCCTCCATTAAGTAAGTGATTTTTTTTGTTGCTTAAATCTATAGATATAAATATTTTTTTATGGATGCTAATTTTATGTATCTATTAATAATTTAAATATTACCTATGAAATTTTATATTTTTACCTATAGAAAAATCAATCATTTACCTATTAATAATTAAAAAATGATCTATAGTAAAAAAAAAACCTAAACCTGACCTACCCTAACCTAACCTATCCTAAATAGCCAATTACGTAAAAATACTCCAATTGCGTATACATACCGTATGTATAAATAGCTACTTTCTTAATTTTATAGATCAAATTTTATAGATCGATAATTATATCAGTAGGTATTTGAATATTTCCATAGGTCGATAATTATTTTTATAGGTCGATAAATATGTCTATAGATCAATAATTAATTCTATAGGTCAAAAATTAAGACCATAGATTAATTATTTAATACATAGGTAAACTATTATTTTTATAGGTACTATTCGGTAGATCATATGTTTTTTCATAGATCAAAGATTTTTATTCTTTTTTTTATAAACAGTAGAAATATTTGATACCAGCAGATGTTTTACTCGAGATACATCAAAAATAATATAAAAATTACACTAAGAGAAAATGTGTTACCAAAAAGACGCTAAATTAAATTAAAGCCAACATTTTTTGACACTATTTTAAAATGTAATTTATACACAAAATCGGTGTAATTAAAATAAAAAGGTTTTAGTATATCGAAACGTCGAATTTTAATATAAAATAAAACAGAACTGCAACCAAAGCTTGTTTATTTTAATATAATGAGATCTGAAACATTTTTTTTCTGTTAGTATACAAATTATCTAATATTTCACTATGTATAATTTCATTTACTTAATTACAATAAAATCCATATTTCAGACTACATGACGACATGTTTGAAAGTATTGTTTTCGGACATATGAAATTTTTCAATACGAATCCATCGGGACGAATTTTGAATCGATTCTCAAAAGATATGGGTGCCGTAGATGAAGACTTACCCTATGCAATGATTGATTTCTTTCAAATGTTACTGAGTTTGGTCGGTGTTGTCATTATATTAACACTTACCAATTATTTCTTACTTATTCCCATTATCATTATTGTCATTCTAATTTATTTCCTACGACAATTTTATTTGAAGACCAGTAGAAGTTTGAAACGGATTGAAGGCGTAGGTAAATAAATATGTGTTAATATTAATTATAATGTTATTAAATTTCCTATCAGCTCAGAAAATCTGAAGATGACTGAAAAGTCGTAACGCTTCATTGCTAAAAACAATAACGAACTTGATAGGGAATTTAATAACATTATAATTAATCATAACGCAGATTCAGGACTTAAGAACAAAAGTTTATCTTTTGACATTAATATTAATGTGTTAATATGTTAATATATTATAAGTAAACACTTTTAAAATAATTATTTAATTCTATAGTTCGCAGCTACGTATTTGCGCATTTAAACGCGTCAATTCAAGGATTATCAACAATTCGATCTCATGGTGCTGAAGAAATACTAACATACGAATTTGATAAACATCAAGATTTGCACAGTAGCGCTTGGTATTTGTTTATTGCAACAGCAAGAGCTTTTAGTGTTTGGACAGATCTACTCTGTATTATGTTTATGATTATTTCAGCATATGGATTTTTATTATTGTTTCATGGTATAATATTCATATTACTTACTCTACTAATAAACTATTATGATAAAGAACTTTATAGATAGACCATTAGGAAATTGTATTTAGAGATAATGCACGTTACGCTACGCCTATAATTTGCTAATGATGCAAAATAATAATTAATCTAAATTAAGTTAGGTTCCGTAATGATAAAAAAATTAATTGTTTTATAAATTACTCACGTTACAACTGATCCAATAGCAGTTTATAGGGGTATATACTTTTCTTAACCTAAAAAGATCGACTAATTTTATGAATTTTTTTCTTAAGTTTGATGCTTTTTTAAAATTTGTATAGTATTCAATCTGAACATAATGGCTGGTGATGTGGGCTTATGCATAACCCAGTGCATGACCCTAACTGGCTTAATACCATGGGGTATGCGACAATCTGCCGAAATGGAAAATCATATGACATCCGTTGAACGTATTATTGAATATACGAAAATCGAGCATGAACCACCTTTAATATCGGTTATTATTTCACTCTATCTAAATCATTTTACTCATTTTACAAACTATATTTTTCACAAAATATTTTCCAGTCACTTGGCAAACGACCGCCTTTACATTGGCCACAAAAAGGCGAAATCACATTTCAAGATTTGGAAGTACGATATAGTTTACAAGAAGCACCCGTTCTGCACAATATCAATATTAGAATCGAACCGGAAGAAAAAGTAATTAAATCAGAATATCACAAATCATCTTTGAAAATAAATTATGAAATTTGATTATTTCCAGATTGGCATTGTTGGTCGTACTGGTGCAGGTAAATCATCAATGATTGCATCGTTATTCCGTTTAGGATATCAGTCTGGTTCGATTGTTATCGATGGTGTGAATATATTTGAAATCGGCCTACATGACCTACGTAGAAAAATTGCTATTATTCCACAGGCAGGTGACAAATTTATCAAATATTAAAAAATTGTGGTACAACTCTGTATACATCTCGTAAGACTTGTAACATTACGAAATATTTTAACTTCTTCTAATAAACAGAATTCTTAAAATCATCCTATGTAGTTTTTCCCCGACGTCATAAATAACCCTATATAGATAATAATCCTATTCACTAAGTGTGATTCTGTTCATCCCTATTTAACGGTACTTATTTTATATTTTACTAGGAACCTATTATATTTACTGGAACATTACGATTCAATTTGGATCCGTTCCATGAATATGCAGATGAAACATTACTAGCTGCATTAAGCATTGTTGATTTGGAAAGAGGAAAACGAAGTATTATTAATTCGGCAAATACAACTAGAAATAAATTCTATAATTATTGGAATGAATTTTGTAGATATTTTGTATCAGTCATTGTCAGAAGGTGGGGCAAGTATAAGTTCCGGACAGAAGCAATTATTATGTCTAGCTCGTGCGATTGTTCGAAATAATAAAATTCTAATAATGGATGAAGCTACAGCAAATATAGATCCAATTACAGATCGATTAATACAAAATACAATTCGAAAAGCTTTTAAACATAGTACGGTTTTGACAATTGCACATCGGCTGCACACTGTTATGGATTCCGATAGAGTAATCATATTTTATTTAATCTCTTAGTATTAAGAACCATTAACTGGTATAGCGTAATCGAAATCTTGTTCGGGATCGAACAGAAAAATACAACGACTAGTTCGATGAATGACGATGCGGTCTATCTATTTTGATTACGATTAAGATTTCGAATAAATTATTAATGAACTAAATTGTTATTCGTAATTTCGTATAGAAAAATCAGTCAGGTGTGAATAAGATTTGGAAATAACAACAAAAAGTTTTATTGTTTAATAATAAATTTAATAAATGTGCTTAGATTATAGTAATGCATGCTGGCACAGTAATCGAATTTGATCATCCTTATATTTTACTTCAAAATTCGGAGAGTTACTTTTCGAAAATGGTGGAAAAAACTGGTAGCGGAGAATATTTGAAAGAAATTGCTCAAGATGTAAGTTAATTTACTCTTTTTTGAAACTTTATAAGGAATGCTATTAATTAATATAATTTTTTTTATATCAGTTAAAACTTTAAAGAATTCTTTTTTTATTACTATTCTAGAATTATAAAAATCGAAAAACTTCAGAAGATAGTCAAGAAGAGGAAATATAAAAATGAAACAAATTTCATTCATATTATATTTATTTAAATTTCGTTTTTTTTGTATTATATAAATTGCAGTTGTAAAAAAATCAGCCAATATATTTTTTCCTTTTTTTTAAAAACATTTTAAAACTCTATATTAAAATTGTTCTTTTAAATGCATTAATTAAAACCCAATTCTATAAAATTCTGTAAATATTACAAATAAAAAAAAGTGTATAATGTATATTTTCTTCTTGAATTAAAAGAAAACAACGTAAAAAATTAATATTATACATAATACAATTATTAAAATCGACATATTTTGGACATAAAAATGAATTTAATAAAATTGAAATCTGAGGAGCCACCTCCTTTAATTTAATTCTTTAATTTTTGCAAGAAGCGCATCACATGTTTGCTTTGCATCACCTAGCAGCATTGACGTGTTTTGTTTGTAAAAGATTGGATTATCAACCGCTGCATAACCAACGCCCAATGTTCTCTTCATCACAATTACCTAAAATACAAACAAAAATACAACTTTACTTTAAAGACAATAAAGTTTGATTTGATTTGATAATGTACCATAATTTCTATATAATAAATATAAATGTATAAAATGTCTCATTGTGTGTATTTTATTTAAACATAAAGACAAAACAATCTCTATTAAGAAATATTGATAAAGTTCGGCACAAAAGTAATATTTCCTTTATATAAAGTCAATATTTATTTTTCGAAAAGACAAAAAAAAATTATATTACCTGTTCGGCTTTCCATACTTCGAGTACGGGCATACCAGCAATAGGCGAATTTGGATCGTCCTGAGCTGCACTATTTACGGTATCATTTGCGCCAATCACCAATACCAGATCGGTATCTTTGAAATCTTCATTGATTTCTTCCATTTCAAGTACATCATCGTATGGTACACCAGCTTCAGCTAATAGTACGTTCAACTGACCAGGCATTCGACCTGCGTAGAAAATCAGAGACAAAAAGGAATCTATTATATTCGGAAAATATATCTTTATAAATACAAGATTATATAATTTTCAATTAGTTTTATATTTGAGTCCAAGCTGCATTAAAAGAATGTAAATTATCACCGAGTTTTTAAATGTTTTCACCCTAAATCAATACCTTAAAAGTATTAAAAATATAACATTAAAAAAAAATGTACGTTTTCACATAAAATACTAACTAAAGTTAATTTTAAGCCGACAAAAAAGTATCGTTTTTAAATTTTACTGACATAATTATTATTGCTACCAATAACACGTTTTTTATTGACTTAAAGTTGTCTTTCATTATGAAATCAGTCATTAGAAATAAAATACTTTTTAATATCAATTTTTCTTTAAATAATTTCTAATGTAGTTCTGTATCAATGGAAATATATCTATATTCTTCAGTCCAAAATGCAATTACAAACAGTATCGCATTGTATATACTGTAAATTAGAATTTTATTACAAAATTTATTCACAGTACTGATTATATCAAAAACGAAAATCAAGTTCCTAAGCTAAATTTAGCGTACAATTATTTTTAAATTTTTATTTCATTTTACATTTATAAATGTTGACTATATTATCATTAATAACTTTAGCAAATTTTGTTTATAATTTACCTGAATAAATTATACTGCTGTCAGCTACATAAATATTAAACGATTTTCGAAATATTTTATAAAAAAATATTATAAAATTTACGAATAATTTTACAATCAAACAACAATATTAAATTGATTTACTACATTACATAACTCACCCAATTCCTGTACCTGCGCATTACAAAACAATAACCTCATCATTACACATTAAATAACACTTAGAAAAAGACAATTCGTACTTACCAGCCACGGGATGTATAGCGAAACGTACTTTCTTGCCCTGTTGCTTCAATAGAGTGACCATTTCAGCAATGGGATATTGTGCTTTCGCAACGCATAAACCATAACCGGGTGTAATAATGATTGTTTTCGCGTTTTTAATCAATTCGGCAACATTATCTATATTCACTTCGGTGTGTGTTCCGGTTATTTCCATTGGTTTGCCGCCGCCAGATGAGTCTGAAGTTTGTCCGAAACCACCGCTGATTACGTTTATTAGGGAACGATTCATTGCCTGGAATATTTAATTAGAGATTTTCAAAATTCACATTCAGACACAATCACACCATGTGACACCAAACTCTTTTCGCATTCAAGCAGAAATTAGCTTCCGTCAAACATTTCTATCACTCTCACTCAAGATGTCCGAAAATTTAAACTAGATCTCATTTCTACACCAGTCATTTTTCCTGTATAATATTGAAAATAATTTACCTTGCACATAATATAAGATAGAATAGCACCAGATGATCCAATAAGGGCACCAACGATTGTCATTAAATTATTATCCAACATAAAACCTTCGGCACAAAGCGCCCATCCGGAATAACTGTTCAATACAGTTATCACAACTGGCATATCAGCACCTAAAAATACAATGTCAGTGTCAGTGTGATATTGTTATATATTAAAAAATGATAAAATTTGATATATTTTCCGAGGTTATTGTTGACTTAGAAGCACTAGATTTATTATTGATAAGATTTACCTCCAATTGCAGCCGTAAGCGTGACACCTAAAGCAGTAGACAGCGCTGTTGTGGCACCCAAACAGCTTAAACCACCGCTCATAGTTGGTATCGTATAAAAAGCAAGCAATGAGGCAACATTTCCTGCCATCATGCCCGCGTTGAGTTTATGGCGATGGGGCAGTAATAATGGGGCTGATTTTAGTACACCTTGAAGTTTTCCATAGGCTACCAGAGAACCACTGTATGAATATAAATCATTCGTATAATTAAGACAATACTATTTATTTATTTTGGAATGTTCATCTCAGTACTTTGCAAATTTTTAAACAAACACAATTTACAACTAAAAATAGATGGGGTTTGATGTAAAACAAAACTATTACCTAAATGTAATTGCGCCAATAAATGTGCCTAAGAACAGAGAGGTTTTAACAACTCCTGAAGCAGGATCAGTAGCGAATGTTGGAAAATCGTGAATGAATGTTGCGATACAAGTTAATACTGCCGCCAAACCAACCAAACTATAAAGAAAATAATGATTTTAAAACATATATATTAGGTTGGCTCTTATTTTGGCAAAGTCGGAAATTTGTTGCCCTCACCCGCCAAAATTACTCCAAATAAATTAAAAAAAAATGTCCATACACTTTGCAGACCTATCAGATGATATTAACCCGCGCCTTTTCAGACATTTTATACAATATAACTTTTATTGTATTCACTATGATTATTTGAATTTGAAAAAATGATGTCTGACTCAGAAAAAAAGCTAAAATGATTAATATTTCAGCATTTTTCTAAGTCAGAAATCATATTTTTCAAATTCACACCACTCCGTTAACAATCATCGGAATGGCATGAATTTTGGACTACTAAAAAGCATATTTCATTAGCTTTTTGGTGATTATTTTGAAATATTTTTAAAGTGAATACAATAAAAGTTATATACCAAAATGTCTGAAAAGGCGATTTCCTCATTTAAACTAAAAGCAAATTTTGAGCCTTTAACAGGCACGGGTTAATATCATCTGACAGGTCTGCAAAGTGTATGGACATTTTTTTTTATTTATTTGGAGTAATTTTGGCGGTGAGGGTAACAAATTTCCGACTTTGTCAAAATAAGGGCCACCCTAATATATATATATATATATATATATATATATATATATATATATATATAAATATAGCAGATTAAAAATAAAAATACCTGTGAAATCCAGCAACAAGTTGTGGCAAATCGGTGATTTGTATTCTTTGTGCGATGGCTGTACCAATAGCACCACCAAGTGCCGTACAAACCACCATCTGTGTTAAAACTTGTGAAGTTGGCGCTAAGGCACCTAATGTAGCCGCAATACCACCAGTTACACCAATCTACAAAATATATTTACTCATTCACCATCGTAGATACGATATACATCCCGATTCTGTAACGAAGTCGTTAGTCCTAACAAACATTAACCAATAATATTAGTAGACACTAAATAAAAAAATAAAAATAATAGATTAATATATAGATAATAGATTAATATATAATTAATTAAGAAGTCCATATCTATAAATGCCTCAAAACGCTTTGCGCTAAACACGGCCAGATAGTTAGACGAGGTAGAAAAAAAATTATACGGATAATCCTAGGATCAAAATATGAAGAGTGGAAATGGAAAATGAAAACCTGAGAAGCAACAAGAAGATTTACACAAAAACAGAAAAAATAACAGACACAATGAGAAAAGAAGAGTGACTTTCTAAGATAACATTAAAATAATGAATGAAGGAAGACTGACGAAGAGAATATTTACTACTCAAGACCCAGATGACATAGATCAAAGGTCAGAAAAGACATGGAAAAAATGGAAATGGATAAAGAAAAATTCAGAGAGAAGATCAGAGAATTCAAGAGTTTTCAAGAAAAGACGGAAGAAAGAAGGAAAAAAACATGGAGAAAGAATGAAAGAGGTCAAAAAAGGGAGAAAAACAATCATGACAAGTTATTTCACGTGGTCCATAGTCGGCCAAAATCGAAGAAAAAAGAAGATAGTACATTTTGTTTCTATTGGTTATAGTTGTTAGCACACTTCGTTACAGAATTCGGACGATTATTCACAAATAAATTTCTACCATTCCCAAACTGTTTCCTAATCTAGCCGTTGTCTGCGACGCTAGTCCAGCTAAAGCGCCAACACAACATAACGAAGACGCTAAATAGGCAGCCTGATGAACTTCAGGATATCCTAGTGCTGCTGTCAAGCCATAGGCACCAAGGAAAGCCGCGGCTGGGATACCATATAAATTATTGTGTTCTGGCGGGTCTCCTGGTCTACACAAAAATTATTTACTGCCTATATATAGTTAATATATTATAGTAAAAATAAAACAACACTAATAAACTTTGTAGTTAATTTTTCAATAATTATTTCATTAATTCACAAGAATTTAGTATTAAAACTAAAAGTGTGTCAAGTGTTTGAATTGGTCAAATTCTTGTGTTTGTACGTAAAACTAAAGCGACAGTCTAAATAAGTCTTACAAAACAAAAAAGTAATACTAATCCATTAATTTTGTAAAATAATAAATATTATTGGAAATTTATGCTCTTATATTTGATAATGTAATTGTATTTTTATTCGTAACAGAATATTCTTACCTTTTAAACATGTCTAACATTCGTTTCGTGACTAAAAAGCCACCGAAAATATTTATAAAAGATACGAAAGCAGCTCCAGCAGCTAATGCCTAAAAATTACAATCATTTATTTTCAACACTTTCAACAACTGCTATAAGAAATACTAAAAAAACTTTTGGAATTATTCAAACTTACTTCGACGGTATTGGACGGCGTATAACCACCATTCATAAGAAGCAAACCACCTACAGCTGTAATACCGGAAATGGCATTTGTAACCGACATTAATGGCGAATGTAAAGCCGGTGTTACACCCCATACGGTGTGATAACCAACAATTCCCGATAAACTGAGGGTCGTTAACATTCCAGTAAATGCTGAATCAGGAGCCAACACTCCCAGACCCATTAATGTACCAAGACCTAAAGACAATTCAATTATAATTCGTATATGATTTATTTTTTTCCAGTGTAATTATCTTAACATTAGAATTAAGGTCCAATTTCATAATTAACACTGTTACTAAAGTCGACTTTGGTCTAATCAAAAACAATAATATATTTATTGACAAAGAGAATTTTTGACTACTTTGATAGGAATGATAGAACACAGATGACCTGTTTACGAGTGTCAAGACGGATCTGAGGGAAATGAACATTGAACACATGTAAAAGAAAAAGATGAAGGCCTTTGAAGGCTTCCAAAATAAGAGAAGAAAAAAAGGGTGTGTGCAGTGGACAAAAGAGAGAAGGAAGTAACAGAGAGAAAGAATGAAAAGATATTGGAGGAAAAGAAGGAAGAAAGAAAGAAGTCATGACTAAGTTGTTTCACGTAGTCCATAGTCGGCAGAAATCGAGAATATATTTATTAATTTAAGAAGTTGACAAAAATGAATCGTTTTATTGCCAGCAATAATAATTATGCCAATATAATTTAAAATCGATATTTTTTATTGACTTTACTTATCAGGGATTGATTTGAAAGTTAACCAATTCGTTAACGAGATGGTGCGAAGCTAGTTGACAATCTAATTGCCTAGTTAACTGATTGATTAAGTTAACAATGCATCGTGCAATCGGGTCTTAGTGTTTATTATGAAATCGACTGTAAAAATAACAAAAATTAACTTACCTCCAGTGGTAGTCAAAGCACTCTGAAGAGTCTGTTTATATTTATCTATAGGTGTAGGTTGTTTAGCAGCAGCCTTAGGCTTTGGAGGTGCTGGTGGAGGTGTTGGAGGTCCGACAGGTTTTGGAGGTGGCCACATTAATTCACCGTCTTTCAATATTATACTTCCTCTAACGACTTCATCTTCCAGATTTATATGGAAGTGATCCTTTTGACCTACAAATACAATATGTATGGTAGCGAAGGTTGGATTTAAAATTCGTCAGTCAGCCGATTTCTTGTTTGTGCCATATCACGAAAACCATACTTTAAAGTTTCTGAACTGAATTGTTTATAGTAAAATTATGGAAACAAATAGAAGACAGTTGTTGAAAAAGTCAAGGGCTTTGAAGGTCTGTAGCGCTAAATTATTATTAAGAATATGTAACAAATTAGAATTTATATTTCTGAAATTATTAAAATTATAATAGCCACGATTGTTTCATCAAAAATGGCGTATGGAACATATAAGAAATCGACTGACGAATTGTAAAAGCATAAATGACAAATGACTGCTATAGAAATGAAATTTTTGTGTAAAGTATGTCGTATTACCGGAAAGAAAAAAAATCGATAAAAATATTGTTGCAAAAGTTGATAAAAGGAATAAAAACATGCAAAATTGGAAAATCTGTATTGCAAAAGTGGCAAGCAATTGACAGTGTTTTGTTTCTAAACGGCAAAAATAAGAATATGTATAAGAGAAATCATATAATTGTAAAAAAGATCAAATAATAAGAAATCTTGATGGAGAATAATTTCTAATTGAATAAATAAAGTTTATGATTTTTCTATATTAAATATCTTTTTACCTATAGATAATAAAAACTTGGAGATATTATTAGCGTACAATGTGGAACTTTGAGTAGGTAGTCTACTGGATAAATCCGTAAGCCCAATATGAACTACATCCTTGTAACTGTAGATTTCACCTGGTTTTGTCGTTTCAATATTACCACCGGCTTCAGCGGCTAAATCTACAATTACACTACCAGGTTTCATTCCTTCGATATGTTCCTAAAAAATTATACTTTGTTATAAGTTTCGTTTATATAATGTTTAAAAGACAAACTTTTGATTTATTCTTTTTATTGGACGTTTCCAGTCGTAAATTGAATCACCAGCAGAATGTTTTTTTGTAGAATTACATTTGAAAATACATACACGAAATATTCCTATCTAGACAAAGAACTTTTTTTCAACAATACTATTACATATTTTTACAAAAGTTAATATTTAAGATCAAGTTAATCTATCAATGTAATTCTACAAAGAACAAAAAAAGTCTGTTGAAAATGATTCCATTAGCGAATTAAATCGTACAATAAAAAGAATAAATTAAACACAGAATCTACACATAAGGAAAGTAAATTTTGTTAAAGTACAGTGGAACCTCGGTTAGCGAGCACCTCGCAAAACGAGGAATCCCCGAATGGAACTTTCCGTGCCAATGCTACATCAGCCTGTGTTTAGAACAAAATGTAGCAATAACAAATGTCTCTAGACAGCTTTCTAGTAAAAAGGAATTAGCTATGTTACTAATTATTTCGATTTTTTTGTTTTCTGCAAATCGAATTCTCATTCCAGCTTGGTTCATTCCGTAATAGAAGAAAAGATGAACATGAATCACGCTCCTTAACAATTTATATGTAATTTTCTTTGAATAAACGTTACATATAACGTTTTTTTGAGTATTGTTTTTTTAAATTTTATTTTTCTGACATGGAACGCATTACATTACATTAATTTATATGGTAAAAATTGTTTCGCGTTACGAGTAAGACTCCAGAACGAAATATGCTCGTTATGCGAGGTTCTAGTGTATTTATAATTTTTTTTCATAGAATAAATTACCCTTAAAATGAGTAATGGCGCCTTCTTTCCAGGTATAAGCGCCGTTGTAATAATAACATCAACCTCTCTACATTGTTTAGCGAATAATGCATGTTCAGCATCAATAAATTCCTTGGACATTTCTTTACTGTAACCGCCAGCGGTACCACCTTCTTCCTGTCGAAACAATTACTCGCATTTTATTTCTATTGGATGTTTATAAAAAAAAAAAGTTTTGCGAACAAAATACCGTAATATTAATCGTGAGGAATTCAGCTCCAAGAGATTCAACTTGTTCTTTAACGGCAGATCGTGTATCGAACGCTCGAACAATTGCGCCCATACTTTTCGCTTGAGCAATTGCGGCCAAACCAGCTACACCACCACCAACCACTAAAATTTTCGCTGGTGGCACTTTGCCTGCTGCTGTTATTTGTCCTGTAAACAAACCATTTATATTTCGGTGTAATTTTTCATATCTATTATGACAAGTTTAATACGTTAATAAGTTACGAGAATTAATAAAGAGCCTGTGCAAATATATAGCCATGTTATAAATATAATAAATACAAAAATAAATACATACAACATACAAACATACAACTTTAGCGATATTTTTTGACTAATTATTTCCCGTTAAAAAATTGACTCGCGCTAAATTCAAGGTCTAGGTAATGGAATGTAACAACTCTTAAATTTCATTTTCTTTCAATTATTTTATGAAAAATGAATGAATTCGGATTATTTTTTTTCTAAATATGTTTATGAAAAATTTCGGAATCGCGTTATATTCGGACAAATACGGTATATAATTTTCATTCATAAAATCCCAAACAGATTTGTATCTCTCCGACGAACTGATAAGTAAATAAATAAACAGCAGTAAATTAGCATATATTACATAAAATTTACAATATTTATTATGGCTTCTTACAAAAAATTACTACACGTGAATAACATGAACATTATTCATGGCTGATATAATATTAAATATGATAAAAGTTAAAGTAAATAAAATAAATAATTATATCAAATTTACATTAAAACAAAAGCTACATTTCTTTGCAAGTATTTTTTTTAAATATTATCCTAATGAATATTATTTTTTTTTTCTAAGTTACAAGGTTATGGTTTTTGATAACATTTAGTAATGATATTTATAATCATTAATTAATTACAATTACAGTACAGAACGTGATTTTTATTACATTAAACATATATTAGCATTCATTTAAAATATAATTAATGTTATCTGATAAGATTTTTATGATAATACTAATAATCTAATTAGATGAAATAAATGATAATTATTAAACAATGGTAAATACTTTAAAATCATTTTCGTTTATAAGTTACAAATTAAATTATGATTATGCAAAATCATCATTGTTTTTAATAATTTCAAAACGCTCATAATTTATATTTGGTCATAAAAAATTACCAATATTTAGAGTGTGGCACAAATTCTTTCCATTATCCCGAAATCAGTTTCCTCCAAACATCCCTATATCCAAGACAAGCAACTTTAGCTTCATCCACATTCATAATTCCTCTCATACATGCTCTTCTATTCTTACTACTTGGAAACTTTCGCTCACGCAAGCCACTCTCTCAATCATTCCAGTGCAACTACTCATCGGACGTCCACACAAACGTATACCTTCAAACATCATTCATATAAATATAATACATAACATATTTTCATGTGTATTTTACACTTAAAATTTTGAAACGTAAACTCTTCTAAAAAAGAAAAATTAATTCAGCCATATTTGTTAAAAATTATTAAATCTTTAAACACGAAATTTACAAATGAATAAATTCATTAACTTTTTCTTCTTAAAACCTTCATAAAATTTACATATTTAATTTTGTTTGTACATTCATTATACAATTTGAGATCTTTATAAAACAGAGAGACGTGAGTTTATAGTTTACCTGAAAAAAATCTCGGAAAATGATTGGCAGCTTCAACAACAGCTCTGTAACCGGAGACATTTGCCATGGAGCTAAGCGCATCAAAAACTTGTGCCCTCGAAATACGCGGTATACAATCCATTGCTAGAAAAATCACAAATCAAAACAAACAACAAATTAATCGATAAAACTAAAAAAAATCTTAATTCAATTATAAACAACAAAATGCCCGCACTTTTGTTTATTGATTTAGAATGTGAGATGGCAGAGTGCAGAAGACGAAGAAGAAGAAGAAGAGAGAGAACCATTTTATGATGTCCTTTTTTGAATCGAACACTGCAAAACCGATTTAGATTGGTAGGCAACACAGGCCTTAAGATTGCAACAAACAATTTTCGGTTGTTTGTTGTTTAGGAATTGTTACCTAAACGTACTTACCGAATGCGTTGATTTGTTTTTTTCCTAGCGTATCGATGAGTGTTTTATTTTGTGCTGGATATAGGAATGATATAAGTGTACTTTTGTCTTTAAAATTTTTTATCTCATCCTCTAATGGTTGACGAACTTTTAATATAATATCTACAAAGAAATGTTGAAATTATTTAACAATCGGTTCCACAATAAACAGTTTAACTAAAAATTCTACTGATATAATTATTATTGCTTTCAATAAAATTACGCTTTTAATTGATTATTGCCAAGAAATCAATGTTTTTTTTTTCTGTTGGCTTAATGTCAACTTTAGTTAAAATATAAGATTAGAAAATTATAGTTTTACTTATTTAAAATATTATTTTTTCGACTCGCCAGTGATCTTTGACAAGTGCTTAAGTGTTTATGAACTTCGGATCACAGGTAAGATTTTTTGTTAATTTTATTTAGCTACTGAAGATGGAAGCTTAGCTTCCGAAATACCATTCGTATTTAACTTTATTTTAATTTAAGTGTGGTTTTGAGATTTTTTATAATATTATTTTTATTTTAGTTAAAATGTTTATTTATAAAAACTTTTCGTTAAATAAAACGAATCATTAAATAACAAATTCTACAATACATACGATGTTTTGACAGATTTTATAAAGTTTACATACTAAAAACTTAAATAATTCCATATTATTTGTAATAACAATTCGTTTTATTTAACGAATACAGAGACTATAATATATTTATATTTTGAGTTGAGTGTAAGTGTGCAAGATTTTTTCGGTGTTCTAATGATAAATACCTAAAAAAAAATTATATTTATTGCCCGTTTTACACGGTAATACTTTATTACCTAATAATATATTATTGTCAGGTAAGTTAGGTTTAAAAAATGATAATTATTTGAAATTGTTATAAAGTTAATCGCAATTTTTAATAGAATAAAATTTTATTCACTTACCTGAATTAAATGCACTTTCCATATTAACAATATTAGCACCTAAATTTTTATAATCTTCATTTCTAAATTTTGCTTCTATTCCAGCATTATTTTCTACATTTACAGTAAAACCTTTTTTAATTAATGTAGCTGCTACGACTGGCGTAAGGGCAACTCTAAAACATATTTAAAAGTTTTTTTATTAACCTTACAATAAGTTTAAAAGATTTCTTTAGTTTGTATTCAGAAGCTATTTTAGTTGAAAGCGCTATTTGAAATATATTTTAATTTATTTATTATTATTCTCAAGAACCCTATTTTGTTGTGTACAGATTTAGAAATAAATCGTTTTCTTTGAAAGTGGTGTAAGTCAATTTTATATTATATGGAGATATTTAAGGGTTTGTATTTGAATGGTAACTTCGTAAATTAATATTGAAAAAAAATGATAAAAATTTTGAAAGATTTTTTGGGAACTGTTTATAGATAAAAAGCTCATAGCAGATTGCATTCATTGTTATCATTAACTAACTTTTTGTCAAAAATGGAACTTACACCACTTTCAAAGAAAACGACTCAAATTATAAATATAACAAAAAATATCAATTATAAAATATAATAATTACATTTTAAGTATTATTTATACACATTAATATCCTTAATTAATTAAATATTGAAAAACACTGAAATATAAATATTATAAATAAACAAAGCTAAAACTAAAATTTACAATTTTTAAAATAAAAATTTCTACAACCAATTTTATGCTGAAATTCTGAATACAGAATATTTTGTCTTTTTCTACTAAATGGAATTTTTCTATTGATAGAAAAATACAAAGTATTACAACGGTGTATAAACAGTTGCCTGCAAACAGGTTGTTAAATATTAAATGGTTCAAAGAGGTCAAATACTCAAAAGTGACATCTGTAGCAAACATTTTTTTTAATGATTCAAACACAAACTTACGTCTTAAGTACAGATTGTTATAATACTGATCTTTTAAATTGTATCTCAATGGAAAAACCAACAAAAAAATACCTTTTCTCATTGGACCATCGTTCTTTCGGTACGCCAATAGTTAATTGTTTATAAGGTACGCCCTGTACGGGCATAGATTCGGACGATTTTTTTGACGTCGATTTTGCATCCGTCTGTTTTTGTAATAATCGCCTGGATACATGCGTCGAAAGCCATCTTGTATTATTATTCGTTAATTTACCGAACTTAAAATTCAAACCATTTAGACAGTGTTCGATTTTTTGGGGGGCCGAACACAGCTGTAACACCCCACGTGCCATTTTTATTTATTTATTTTATAGATAAATATCACCAAATCATCTTGCTTACGAATGATGTATTAGATGAACACCTAGAAAATATCAATTGTTTCATAAAAATAGCATCTGTTAAAAATTACAGTAAAAGTAAAGTATTAAAGAATATTCGTATACTGACAGTAATATTGACAGTAATATTGACAGTAATATTAATAATATAAATTTATGTAAATATACAAAAAAAAGCGACAAATGTACCTTTATTGTATCGATATATTTCAAATTAAGTCAAATTAATCAGAGTAAATTTTTCTGAATGACAGTTTACATTTCGGTGAAAAATTTGGTAACTAAAGAAACAATTTCAATTAATAATTCTTTTTGACAAATTGAAATTTGACATGTTTGTCTGTAACTTTCAAAAATAAATAACAAATCTACAAGACCAAACTAGAAAAATGTTTAGGGCTTGAAAATGTTGAACATTTATAGCAACTTTATATTTTCCGCAGTTTTTTTTTATAATTTAGTATTTGTTTTTGAGCTAATGCTATTTATAAAAATATTTTTAAATTGTTCATCTTTTCATTACTGTGTTTCAAAATTTGATGATAAATTCTTATAACAAACGAATTTATTTCAGAATAAACTAAGATTTTTGGAAACATATTAACATAGTTTTAAAATTATCAGTATATTTATTTGTTTGCATAATATGAATCCCATGTTTTTTATCATTGTATTATTTATTTATAGCTTGACTGCAAGATATGAACGCGGAAAGTTTATCAACAATACTTTTCATTTGGTAACAAATCTCATTTCAAAGTCAAATATATTTACTATTTCCTTTAATCTGTCTTTAACACAAAAAATCCAAAAATGACGCGTGTCGTGTTGTGTATTGCTTTTAATATTGTTTACAAAAATAATTTATAGTTTAAATAATAATAAAAATACTTCAAAATTATCTAAAAATGTCGAATTTTGACTTATAAGTTTACTCGAATTATTTTTCAGAAAAGAAACACCATAAAAATATTGATTATTAATCAAAAAAATTTTAAAGCAATTTGTAGAAAAAACTAAACAATATTTTATTTCTATTAAAAATAATTTTTTATTCTTTAATAAAAATAGTGTTGACATAAAAATTGGAAAGTGCTTAACTTTGAAACAGAAATATGCAATTATAAAAATATTAAAAATGACACTGATTATAATAAATTTGTATCTAATCTAATAACATTTGATATATTAGCTGATACTATAAACTCGGTTTTCTAATACCGATTTTAAAACAATGTAACTGTCATAAGACAAGAACTAAATCACGCAAAAATTGAGCTTCTAGGGTTATCCCCTAAATTTAATAAACAAACATATAAAAACAATTAACATACAGAAAAGAAAATTTATAAACATTAAATTATAGTTTCAGATTATTCTATTTTTTTGTACAATTTGATAAAATATTTCTAAACAAGTTTATTAGATATATTTAAGTACATAAAAAATTCCATAAAAAAAATGAAAAAGAATACACTTATATTGTGTGGCTTCCTGTGCACTAATTTTTTATCTTTTAGTATAGCACTAAAATTGAAATATCTATAAAAACTCGTTTAATATAATATGTTGTTATTACACGAAATATTAAACAGCATTTTTGCCAAAATATACAGCTACTAATATAGCGAAAACAAATAACATGTACACGTTTACAGTGGTACAAATCTGCATCTGTATCGTTTTATAAATATGAATTCATCTTCTATTGTTTTGTGTTTTAAAAAAAATCACTGTTTTCAGCGCGAAGTAAATCACTATTATCGCTGTTAAAATATTAGGGCTCACCGGTTTTTGTATTTACATTTATTTCAATAACTACAAGATAAAAGAAACGTACCTTTTTAAAGAGCGTCGTTCCTGATTTGAACGATAAACAATTCGGAAAAAAAACTGATTGATTGAATATTTGATTGTTTAGTAACCGGTAAATCACACAAAATACACGCGGATACACCAAACAGCGCTAAGCAGCAACCGTCTGCGACTGAAGTCGACTGTAGTGGAGTGAATTTGTAATGCGGGCTAGGTGGATTGGCTGTGGCTGTTTTGCTATATTAGGTCTGTTCGAAGTTCCAGGTTACTGATCAGGCATCCCAATGAATTTGAAAATATGTTCTCGTACCCCCTTTAAAATAATTTAGTTTTCGACTAAACTGGATTTGTAAAAAGACAGTTTAACTGGACCTTTATCTAACTCGACCCCGAAAAAAACACATTTTTAATTATTTTTTTCTCGAGCTGTGTTACAGGTATTAATGTCGGGTTTTATTGATATGCGTACATAAATTTCCCATTTTTTCGTTGAAAAATTCGAAGGCAATGATGAATTATTGGGGCCCAGATCAGTGCCGTGTTCGCCGTGTACTACTTTACACGCGGTAGCGTAAAAGTTCTCCAAGTTATCTGAAATGAAATTCAAGTTGAAAACTTTAAACATTATGAAATTGTCTAGGAGTTCTGCCAGTCCTAGGTTATTCGGCCGATAATTTACAAAATCGCGGACATTTTTGCAAAAGTAGCCCTTTTTTTGTCGATTTTTTTCTGTCGGAGAGCCTTAGAAAATATTTATTATTAACAGATATGTTTCATAGTGGTAGAAATTCTAGAAAATTTAATAAGCTTCAAATTGTGCAATAAAAAAAATTGATGTCGAGAAGTTTTGACTATAGAAAAACGCATTATTATGCAACTTACGGTCAATCAAAAAAAAATTAATTTTTTGACTAAACCGACGACTAAAAATACTGACAAAACTGATGATAAAGTCAACGTATGTGTACTAACTTCCAAAAATGTAAATGTTTGTAATGTCTATTGAAATATTTATATAAGAATTAAGATTATAGCGCTTAGGCAACACCGGGTACTTATCACAAACTAATAATCGAACAGATCTAATATGTAAAAACGTAGCGCCTACTACACTACACACGGACAAAACGCGTATGAAAGTTGTTTTGTCTCTCTCAAACACACATACATACAATTCGCTAGCAAGTAAGCGATGCGTCGTCTGTTATAATCTTTTTATAACTCTAGTAACGTTCTCCGATTGTAAACGGCTCTCGCATATACGATTGTTTATTGTCTAAAAATAAATTATAATTTTTTTTTTGGTTAATGATTGTCACCCAAAAATTATTACACTCCACTCCGCAGACCGGCCGGCATCTCCGTTTTTGTTGCAGCAAGTATATATTGATCCGAATGGTAACTGCAACAGGGTGCAAATATGTTTGCATTCCGCTAAAAATCGTTTTGAAATGAATCCCTTCGACGACTTTGGATTGGAATTGTCGGTCCCTTGTAGGGATGCACAAATGAATGGAACAATTTATTCTAACATCCAGTTTCCTAGATCATAAAAATAGATAGTGTTCCACTTGTTTGCTGGTTTATACATAAACTATTATACGTGTCTGCCGCTACCTGTCCCGACTAACAAATATTTAGATTTCGTATTTTGCACGTTACATTTTGGAAACTAGTTTTCTGCCTTTTTACGTTTTGTGGTCAAATGTTTTAATTAAATAAATTGTCAATTTAACAAATGATCAGTTGAATTGACAATTTGATTACGTAGTTAATCATTAAATGTAGTAACATTTATACAACTGGCCCCCCGTGTATTTTGTGATGTTCCACGAAGAATTGAGATTGAAACTCTAAATACTTAATACGTGACATATTAATCTAAAATAATTTTAGAATAATATTTTAGTATAATCTGAGACTGGACACACAAACACCGGTTACTCACAGTTAAATACTATAAAAAATACATAATAGTGTATTTTCTAATCGTGATTAATTGGTGTATTTTCAAACCTTATTTGTAAATTGGCAGTAACGAAGTATTAATGAATTCATGAAACGCTTTCTTTATGTTTTACAGTTCTAATTATATTATACTATACTTTGGTAATTACTGTTTTCCTTTTACTGACTACCTCTTGAGTAGGCGCAACAAGCCCTTTGTAGATTAAGTTTAAGGTTTAAATTCGTGTTCGTTTTAGGAACAGCTCGGAACAGTAACAAGCACCTAAAAGGAAAGCCTCTAATAATAACTGCGATTATAACTAATAACTTAAGAAAATTTTTAGGTTAAATTAATCCATTTAACAAAATAAGATTATTTTTAGTATAACTAATCGCATAATAAGAAAATATCTATCATTACCTGGCATTCTCTTTTATAATAATAACAAAAATACAATCAAATTTGTTACAGACAAATATATTATATTAGTATAAATATTCACTTGTGTTAGAGAACTTGTATGGAGACTCGGGACGTAAGCAAAAAAAATTGCGGGAAAAATAAGACTCTTGAAACTGCACCTACAACTAATTACAGAATGTAAAAAGATAGAAAAAGTTGTCCTTACAAAATATTATTCAATTTCATAAATAAGTACAACAAATTTGAAAGCCATATTATAATGTATTATGACGTCAAATTGTAAAAAAAAGGCTGCTTATTCGCGAATTTAGTTTATTATTTTTATAATTTTTTTATCGTGATTGTAAATTTAGGTTAAGAATTTAATTAAAATTAATTTATTTTAAACATAAAATACAGTGCCATAAATTAATAAATAGTTGACATATCAAATATTTGCATTGTGATAAAATAAATCTATTCTACTAGTAGATAAACATTCGAATTATGCAAAATTAAAAAATATTTATTCTAGGACTTATTTTTACATAGATTTATAACCCATTCTACCACACGTACTTTTGTTAGATATTTAAATTTCTAATTTGCAACTTTAATAAATGTTATTAAATACAATAATATGTTTTACAAATAAATGTTCATGTAGATATTGCTATTGAATAAAAATTAACAAATAATCTCGTGTTCTTATTTATTTATTATTTATTTCCATGTATGTTTATAATTTACAGCAATAAAACAAAATTACAACTCGATTGTGGATGTCGTGTAAACATACTAAAAAAACCACTCGGCAATCACCGGCTATTTCCGATCTTGCATAACAATCTGCATTTCAGTCGGCATCTGTGCGTTGTTTGTGTTGGTCGTTCATTCCAACTGTGTTTTTGGGGGTTAAACAAATTAATTTCTATAATGGCTGGTACTTTAACGAAACTCTTCAAATCTGCTAATCATATTTCCACGTCGACAAACATCTGTCTACCCATACAGCAATCAAAAAAATGTAAGTTTCTTTCATCGTTTATTTGAATTTTATAGAAACACCCGCCGAATTTAACTGTCACATGCATGAAGGTAATTTGACACTTCATACATTGTATCAAGTTTATATATGATCTTAAAATGTAATTAGGTCAATGTTCAAGTTATTTTTAAAGTATAACCCTTTTTATAATTAGTTTGGTTGAAAAAAGTACATGTCATTTAATTTAACCATAACCTTGTTTATGGATTGCTAGGTGTAATTATTATAATATAGCTGATAATGTTAATAATTTTGATTAATGCACGTTAATGTATTATAATAATTAACATATTTATGTAATTTTTGCACTTGAAATGGCAAATATTTTATTTATAATTAGATATAGTACAAAGTTCTGACATTGAAATAGATCTGTCAAATTTTAATACACACGCGCCGGTTTCGATAAATGTTTTTTTTTATCATACGTACATTCTTGAGATAAAATAATTTTTATTTGGTGTAATATATAGGCCAAGGTATTATTGCAAATAGCCAGAATATAAAATAAAAGTTTCCTATATAGATATAAAAAATAAATTTATCTATTTTTACTGATAATATATTTTTTTTTAAAATATTATATTTTATAAATTCTGTGATAAGTTTTGAAACAAAAAAAATATATGATTAGGAAATGTAACATTTTTAATAAATGATATTGTTTGGGCCATCACAGGGCTGTTATTTATACTTATAATTAATCCGCCCTTATATTGGTAGATACTAGAAACTAGATAGTAAATGTATGAAATTAAAACCGATCTCTGAGTTTTACAAAAATTTAAGAACCAATTATTCCAAAAACATCGATATAATTAAAAATTTCCGAAAAAGTCCATTTTATTAGATCGTTTTTTAACTTAGTTTTAAGTAAGAATTATATTTAATTTTATATGTCATTTTTATAATATTCATCTTTATTTTTCTGTTATGTCATTTCCATAAAAAATATAAAAACATAACGTATTTGGACAATTTTGGGATATAATATCCTGCAACTTTTTTCGTGCCGAATTTTTTATCCAGTCCAACCCTGTATGAGACAAACTATATACATAAGAGTAAAAGTTGTACAGTTTAATAAAAAAATAAAAAAAATGTAAAATGTATCTTTGTACTTTCACAATAATTACATACAATATTAAATACTTGCAATATGTTTTATGCACCAATAATATTTTTGTTTTATTATTTTGTTTGGTATAAATAAATTAAATGGTACATGATTTTGCATGAATTATGCCTCATTACTTTCTCTTAAAATGTAAATTAATATTTATAAATTTTGTTCAGTTTTAAGAAAAAAAAATTGAATTTTTATAGTTTTAAAAATGTTTGTATAAAAAATAAATATGATTTTGAATGATATGTAATATACGTGCATACAATAATAATTATGTCATCTGATAACAATTCTGATAATCACAGTTAACCTTCAAATTTATCTTATTTTTTTAAAAAATTTGATTAAATATTAGATTCAAAATTAGAGCCATATGTTTCTGTTACAAGATAATACAACAGTAAAGTTTGATAATTATTTATTCTAAAAATGTATGAATGTGAATGAGTTATATTGTTACATGTATTTATTTAAAAATAGTTATTCTATATATTCATCAATAACAAAAACAACATGATTAATTTTTATTTCTGTAATTTTATCGTAAAAGGGCAAAAGTTTATCAAGTATAGACGTATTCAGCCTAAAAAACAAATATATTTTTCTACTACGATTAAATAATACAGCTTTGGATTTAAGTTCTGTATTAATATTTACTGATAATCGATGTTTCGACGAACTCAATGTCCGTCTTCATCAGGAAAACTGATACAAATGACATTTACAGTAAATAAACAGAACATAGAAACAAGTTACTAGGTAACAAAATAAGTAGATCATTAAAATTTTTATAAATTTTTAATTAATGGAAGCCAAATTTTATTTTTTGTTTTTAAATAATTTTTTCTTCCACCATTTTATCAAATGTAAATAATATTTTTATTTTTGATATATTTTTTAATATCTAATATTATAAAATTCAAATAAACTAATTAAATTTGGTTAATAAGTAATTTTAAGTAAACTTCAAAAGTACTTTGTACAAAAATCACTTTTAAAAGTGAGGGCTATTGGTTTTTTTTTTTTCCTGAAGAACTGTTTTTTCATATCCACTGATTACTTCAGTGAAGATGTACATTTCCTGGTAATAGTTCACATTCACTGTGTAATCCATTTTCACTATAACATACATATTACCAAAGAGAATATAATATATTTTCTTTGATATTACACACATATAATATTTTATTACTTACAAGAACTATAATCATAAATCATTTCTCTATAATTAGATAACTAAATACTTCTAAATCGGCTTAAATAAACAAAACAAATGACTGATTTAAAATTCGTCAGAACCGAAAAGAATCTACCTGTATTTTGTTCGGCCCCAAATACAAAACTTGGATGCAGACAAAACAATATATTATCGGTTTTGGGATCGTTGAACTGACGTAAGCCTAACAGAAAAATTTTGTATGCAGAACAATAGATACAGAGGAAAAAAAAAAGGTATTATACCACTCATACCTCGAACTGCTGAATCAGCCAGTTTGCTATTATAAATATCCAGAGAGTACTTTCAACTTCTAATGGAATAAATTTTCATTTCACCCACACATATTGAGAGCTGAACGAGAATTATGCGGGCGATAGTTTGAATTTTTTTTATTTAGAAAGTATAAAGTTGTATACAGTGTGTAAAGTGATGAGGTTTCCTATAGGGAAAAAAATTTAATATTAGTTTTAGGAGAAAAACTTATTCTTTATAAAAAAATTTGCTTCTATCAAACCCCCTAATAGTCAAAGGAAAATCCAGTAATCACTTAAGATCAGATCGAAAACTTGATATTATGTCGAGTTGTTGATTTTAAATATGACTAAGTCCGAATGTTGTAAAGTTAGCATTATTTATTTATTACTTTGCGTAGATTCAGAAAACTCAGGAAAAAAAGCATAAAAACAAAAATTTAAATAAACATTAAAAGTATAATTCTGCCATCAATAAGTAAACAATATTAATAAATAAAAATAATGGCCCGTATTCTCACCTCAAGATATGCAAAAATTTATCAAAAATAAAAACATTTTTCATATTTGATAAGAGGTGGAAGTAAAAATTTATTTTACAGCAAAAAAATAAAAGCAATATTCCATAAATAAAAGAGATAAGAATACGGACCTATATGTATTTTCCGAGAAAATTAGTTATTGTATTGCTGATACAGGAAGTAATTTATATGATTACAAAACTAACATCTGTATTTGACATTTTGATATATTTACAAATATTTGTTCATGGTTTATTTGTATTAAGAACTAATACAAAAGTAATATCATTTTACATTAAAATACCTTTTGTTTTTTCTTCATCTAATTAAAATAGTTTATTTTCACAAAAATACAATGTTAATGATATTTTAATTACATGCAAATTCTTCAAGTAGAAGTTGTCAAACATGAAATGGATTACTTAAAATTTCATTTACATCTAAAATATTTTCTGTTAGTTCTTTAGTAAATGTTGTCTAAAGGCCACTTTACACGATAATAATTTGTTAATAACTTATGAATAATTATTTGGAATTGATTAATTTTTACTTAATATTTCGGATAGATTTGTGAGTTTGTTGGTTTTAAATTCTTTATTGACTAGGATTTTTCAAAATATATTTATACTTATAAAATTTTGTTTTATTAACTATACAAAATAAAATATTAATAGTATATTATTGAACAAGCATGTAATGACAGTTATTACTCATGGATTAGGCTAAAGTTTTTAGGTCCATGCCAATAATAAACAAAAAAATATAGATTTCTTTCTGTATAAGCTGGTTAAAATACTTTTAAAAGTATTTAAATATTAAATACTTTGAATAAAACTTTAAACACAAATACTATTTGAAAAGTATTTAAATACTTTTAAATACTAAATACTTTTTATAAATACTAAATACAAATATAATAAAACGGCTTTAGGTTTAAGTTCTGTGTTAATATTTATTAATAATCAACGTTTCGACGAACTCAACATTCGTTTACAGTAAATAAACAAAACATAGAAACAAGTTACTAGGTAATAAATAACTAACTAGATTATAAATTTACAAATTATTAATTAAAGGAAGTCAAATTCTATTTAAATTAGTGCTTTCACAGTGACTGATGTTATACATCAATACATCATGAAAATACCCTCTAACGCATGTTAATAAATTATTAACAAACTTAAAATTGTCTTTACAAAAAAAAACAATAAAAACATAACATTATAATTAATTGTCTTTAGTCTTTACACATAATTATTTGTATCTATTATAAGTAAACAAATATTAATAACAATGATTTATTTTTGGAAAAATCTAAGAACTTGTTTTAAATTTTTCCAGTCGTAAAATATTATCGTTTCAAGTTTATGTAATTGGAAAATAATTTTTATGGATCTTGTTTAAAAGTAATAAATAAAATTTTTCTGAATAACGTTTTACCTATTTTTATACACTTTGAAATTTGCACTAACATGTGAATATTTCTAAACTGATGCGATATCTGAAATGTTTATAAAATTTTTATTTATATGTTTATATGTTTGATGTATTTTTGTATCAACCATAAATTTAAAATAAGACCATTGGTACTTGAAATTTACGTGTTATTTTTGCCATTTATAAACGCGGATCTAATTTAAAACAATTGAAATAATTAGGAAAACGTCGTTTTTTTTTTTATAAGTTTGTTAAACATTGTGAAAAGAATGTATATTATTTTTTTCTTCAAGCGCGAACATCTTGAGCAAATGTCTAATGAACGTTTGGTTAAAAAGATTTATTTTAATGATTTTGAAGGTATACGTTTTGCGTGAACGATCGATGAGTAGTTGGAGTGATATGATTGAGTGACTGGCTTGCGTGAGCGAAAGTTTCCAAGTAGTAAGAATAGAAGAGGAATTATGAATATGGATGAAGCTGAAGTTGCTTGTCTGGATAGGGATGTTTGGAGGAATTTGATTTCAAGATAATGGAAAGAGTTTGTGCCATACCCTTTTGGGTATATGGCGTGATTGCGTATGTATGTACCATATTACCTATGTAGAAAGTGGTCATTATGTTACTAATATATAATAATGACATTATTATACAGTAGTTAATTACAATACTGGTGGCAGAACCAACTTGTTTCTATGTTCTGTATATTTACTATAAATGTCATTTGTATCTTTTTTCCTAATGAAGACGAACGTTGATTATTAATAAATATTAATACAGAACTATAACCTATAGCTGCTTTATTTTATATTTTTTATTATTTCGCAGATAAGTATATGTTTTTTTATTATACAATTTTTTAAATAGTATTTTATCTTTGATAATTTATAATTGCAATTAATAGTATTATACGATTAGAATATTTTTAATTTATTAGACTAGAATGTGTTTTCGTATTTGTTTTAATTTAATTTTATCTGCTTGTTTTTGCAAAAATAGAATTATATTTTTTTCTTATATTTATTTTGTCCGTAGTTGACGTCTGTAACTGAACATAATGAGATATAAATGTAGTCCGTAAACATTAAGATAAAAATATTTTTATATGAATATAACTGAATATCTGGTACAGTAGTAAATAATTTATATGTTAAAATTAAACTACTTTTGGTTCAAGTTCTGTATTGAAATTTATTTATAATAAACGTTTTAACGAAACTGATACAAAATGACTTTTACTGTAAATAACAGAATATGGAAACGAGTTACTAAGTAACAAATAATTATTTATTATTAATAATTATTTATTTATTATTTTTTACCTAGTAACTTATTTCTAACTTTGTAACTTGTTTATGGTAATGTCATTTGTATCAGTTTTTCTTGATAAAGATAAGCGTCGAGTTTCGTCGAAACGTTGATTATAAATCAATTTCAATACAGAACTTGAACCTAAAGCAGATTTATTTTATATTATGAGTTCTGAAAGATTTTTTACCATGTTAATTTGTATGTTCTGTCACGAATAACATTTATTTAGAAAATTTAAAAAGTATAGTAGAAATTAATTAAAAAAATTTAAAATTCAATTAAAAAATTTCTTAAAATCAAATAAAATCTTGAGTAAGATCACTGAATCATTTGTATATTCTTTCACGAATAACTTTATTTAGAAAATTTAAGATGGTTCGGACATATTGAGCGAATGTCTAATGAACGTTTGGTTAAACAGATTTATTTGAATGATTTTGATGGTATACGTTTGCGTGGACGTCCGATAAGTAGTTGGAGTGGTATGATTGAGAGTGTTTTTCTTGAGCGAAAGTTTCCAAGTAGTAGGGATAAAAGAGCATGTATGAGTGGAATTATGAATGTGAATGAAGCGAAAGTTGCTTGTTTGGATAGGAATGTTTGGAGGCGACTGATTTCGGGATGATGAAAAGAGTTTGTGCCACACCTTGTTGGGTACATGTCGTGATTGTGTATGTATGTATGTACAATCTAGTGTACAAAATTTGAGGAAGTGGGGTTACTCTCTCGGTAAAATCAAAAATAATAATGAAATTCACATTTATTGAATGATATTTATGAAAATGATAAGCATATAAAAGCTACAAACAGTATTAAAAAAAAACTTTTTTTGCGGTAAAATACGTCGTATCTGTTGAAAAATCTTTCCACGTGAATATTTGGCTGTTGGGTCGTTGTCTGACAGATTTTGCGGGCTTGATTTATAAGTTTGAAGGCACACGGGTTGGGTGTGAGATAGTGCTATCCAAGGTCAAGTTAACTTAACTTATGCTGGCTTTACAAGACACGTTTTTTTATACAAAATTATATATAGAAAATATACAATATTCAAACGTTTTATACGATATAGATTTATATATATCTAATCTGAAAATTGCATATTCAATAATAATATTTACTGCTTCAACTAAATAAGAAATTTGATAAAAAAAGCTAGAAAGCTATTGAAAAATGCTATAGAAAAGTCAGCCTTAATATATAATACAACTTTATATTTTCTTAATAATAATCTGTACAGATTTCTATATAGAATCAAATATTTGATTGTGTAATACAGAAAATTTTGTTTGTACAGAAAACTATACATATTTTGTATAGAAAAATGTATCGTGTAAAGCCAACATTAATATATTATACTTTCTTATTAATATTCTGTACAGATTATTATATAGAATCGAATATTGGATCGTGTAATACAGAAAATTTTATTTGAAACTTATAAATTTTGTGTATGGAAAAATGCATCGCGTAAAGCCAGCATTAGACCCGACTCAAAATCTGGTTATTAGATCCTTAACAATATGACATTATATCTATAACTGAAAAACTAGAAACGTATTTATTCGTTTTATGTCGATTTCGACTGGTTTATTTTTACAAAATACTTACTGCAAAGATTCGAAACTATATTTATATTAACGGGAAAGGGTATATCTTTTTTTTCACTACCTAACTTCAAGGACAACATTTTATCGGCAATATTTAATTATTTTTTTTTACTGTTATCCTAAGCTGTTTATTGTACAAAATTCGATTAAAATTTATGAGTAGATTAAAAATAGTTTAGTTAGAAAATTTATCAATTTGGGTTAATTCATAAATAAATGTAATATAAGCTTATATACAGTGTAGTTCTAAAAAGAGGTACATAATTAAGGATGAGGCTATTTATACATACGGTATGTATACCCAATTGGTTATTTATACATACTAAAAAAAACAACCTAAACCAACCTACTAACCTAACCTACCCTAAATAGCTAATTACGTAAAAATACTGTATGTATAAATAGCCAATTGCGTATACATACCGTATGTATAAATAGCCACTTTCCATAATTAAAGCTAAAAAAATATAAGGTGATTTTTTGTAAAAATGGTTATCCTTAGTACTAACTCCTTTTAATACACATTATTGAATTAATTATGAAATTGGTTAAATTTTAAAGTAAATCTATAAAAACATATTTAAATGATATAAATAATAATTCAAATTACTAATTACATTATTTTTATTTGTAATCATTTAATATTATTTTAAGGATTTATAGTAATAAATATATGTATAGGTACATAGTAAAAAATAATTTCAGAACTCATTAAATTAAAATAAAACTGCTTCAGGTTAAAGTTCTGTATTAATATTTATTTAAAATCGACGTCATTTATATATTTTTATTTATATTATTTATCCTGATGAAGACGGACGTTGAGTTTCGTCGAAACGTCGATTTTAAATAAATATTAATACAGAACTTTAACCTCAAGCAGTTTTATTTTAAATATTTACATATATATATTTTCATATACGTTAATATAATTTTTTTATAAAATTAAATTTGATAAACTTTATTAGTATTTTATCAATAAATTGTCTATATAAACAATACAATTTTATAAAGTACTGTATAAATAAAATTTGTCAAATAATTATTTAGTTTACGAATTTATACGATATTTTATCAGAAAATGCAATTGCGATAAATTAATAAATTATATTTACTGTATTACGAACTAATAAATATCTGTAATTTATTACATGTCTTACGCCTGAGTTGCTGGCAACCATTTTTACATGTTTGTACTGCGTGTAGTTGTCTTGTAATTTTTATTAATTTTATTATTTGTTGAAATAAAAAGCTCTAGGTGAAGTTTATTGTTTTTATTAAATTGTCAGAACATAATAGGTCAATACGTGATGGACTTCGATTTCAAAACAAATCTTATTTATAGCTGAACATCTATTACATTGCACAAATAGTTTTATTTGTACGATTTCATTAAGATATAAAAAAAATTTGAAAATCACATATAGATAGTTTATTTGTTACGTGCTGATACATTATGTATATGTATATAAGTAGATTGTTTTAACTTTAAATACATGTAAGGATACAGTTTAGTTGTTTGTGGGTTCGATGTCCCAACTTTACGAAAATGCCAATTATAAACAAGGCAAGCCGGTTTTTTTTTACATTTGAAGCCCAACTTATGTTACTTTAGTTAGCTTTATGTCGTTTCGCCAATATCCGGTTTTCAGATTCACTACATCATACACACCAACCACAAAATTTCTTATTTATTACTCTTTTTTTTGTTTTGGAATCGTATTTTTTACAAAACTGGTTTCAAAGATTTCTTTATTAATTATATATTCATTTGATTTTAATATTATTGATATTATTTAATTCATTATAACTATTATATACAGTATGTTTTGTAAAAGTTATAAAAAATTGATTACTGTAATAATTTATTTAGAAAAAATAATCTTTTCAATCTAAATTATTTTTCAGACATTAAATGTTTGGATTGGTCAAATTTTTGTGCTTGTACTGAAAGAAATATTACTTTAAAATAAAACGGCTTTTGGTTTAAGTTCAGTATTAATATTAATTAAAAATCTCAACGTACGTTTTCATCAGGAAAACTGATACAAATGATATTTACAGTAAATAACAGAAATTAGAAACAAGTTACTAGGTAACAAATAATAAAAAATAAATAATAAAACGTTGGTTGTAAAGTAATATATTTTTGATAAATAATAAAAAATAAAATGTAAATGTAAAAATGAAAAATAAATTATAAAAACGTTTATTTTAAAGTAATATTTGGTAATATTTTTTTCAGTTTGCGCGTAAATCTAAAATGAAAGTCTGAATGAGACTTTAAAATTTTATTGCCCTATTTACATAATTTTTTTTTATAATTAATTGCCAAGAAGCAACATATTCAAAAATTAGAAAATGGACTTGGAAAGGATTAATTTTATTATTTCAATATTGCAATTTATGATTGCATGTATGGTTTATATGTATAATTTATGTAAACAACTATAAAAAATTGTTTTTTATTATACAATGGAAAATAATATAATTGTGCATTGATATACTCAATTATTAGAATTTTCCGTGATTATGCTTTATTATAGGTATTATTTAATCTTTAGTTTTTTCTATTTTCTTGACGCTAATATCGTAAATGCGTAGGTATTAAAGAACTTTGTACTATACTAAACTAATATCGGTTGCGTCTTGAGTGATTCGGAAATCACTATAATGATAATAATATTTATATATGTTAACACAGTAGAAAGTGTTTAATTTTTAAAATAATAAATTTTTTTCCATAAGTTATAGATCTCTGATGACTAATTTATTTGTTACAGGGTTATCATCAAAATCACGTGTGGTTGTCGCCAAACCCGTTGTAGAAATGGACGGTGATGAAATGACTAGAATAATTTGGCAATTCATCAAAGAGAAACTCATTTTTCCATATGTTAAAATTGAATGTTTATATTATGATTTAGGATTGCCCCACAGGTAACATTGCTATTTGTTTTAATTCATTTTTAACACTTTTTATTAACTCGTTTTCTTGTTGCTTGTTTGTTTGTTTGTTTGTCTGTTTTTAAACTAACTTCCTGCTGAGTTAGAGACTTGAAACTTTAAACATAGCTCAGAACTGGATGATAATGCAATATTAATTAATTTATTAATAATATTAGGAATATTAATTTTTATCTTGTGCCAAATTCACGGAATTCCGTACATTCGAGTATAGCAAATATTTTATTTTTTTTTCAAAATACAGAAACTACAGACAACAACTACAGAAAATACAGAACACACACACACACACACACACACAAGACTAAAAAGCAGAAAATAATTATTGAAATATATCAGTATTTGAGTAGCAAAATTTTAATTACAGAGACCAGACGAATGACCAAGTAACGATAGATTCAGCACATGCAATTTTGAAACATAATGTTGGTATCAAATGTGCAACAATTACACCAGACGAAGCCAGAGTAAAAGGTAAATACAATTTTATAAATTTTTTATTTTTATTTAGGCCTGTTTACATAAGAAACATTTTAACTAAAATCGAGAAAAAAGCCATGGTTTCGTAATTAGGAGTTTATACCCGAAGATTGAAGAGGAATAATTAATATCTTTTACGCTCTTCAACATTGATAAAAAAAAATTGGACCTGATGAAAACGAAACGTCATTAATATATAAATAATTAACAGAATTTTATCTTAAAACTGTTTTTATATTAATAGCAATGAGTTCTGAAAAATATTTACTATGTTATTTTGTTGTGTTTTATAGAATTTAAACTAAAGAAAATGTGGCTATCGCCGAATGGTACAATCCGTAATATACTGGGCGGTACCGTATTTAGGGAACCAATTCTCTGTAAAAACATTCCAAAACTTGTACCTGGATGGACGAATCCAATTATTATCGGTCGTCATGCGCATGGTGATCAATACAAAGCTACTGATTTTGTTGTATCCAAACCGGGCAAGGTATTTTACATTATCATATTAATTATAATAAAAATAAATTTTAACTAAATTGGTTTTAACTAATATCGGTTTTAAGACAACGTAACTGTCATAAGAGCTGAACTAAAGAAATGAAATAAAAATAATATTATAAAAAATCCCAAAACCACACTTAAATTAAAATCAAGCTAAATACGTATTTCGGAAGCTAAGCTTCCATCTTCAGTAGCTAAATAAAATCTACAAAAATCTTACCTGTCATCCAACACTTAAGCACTTTGGATCACAGGTAAGATTTTTGTAGATTTTATTTAGCTACTGAAGATGGAAGCTTAGCTTCCGAAATACGTATTTAGCTTGATTTTAATTTAAGTGTGGTTTTGGGATTTTTTATAATATTATTTTTATTTAAATTTCGCCACAGTAGATCATTTTCTAATCTTTTATAAAGAAATGAACTTAAACAACACCCAAAAACCGAGCTTATAATGTCAGCTAATTAATTAATTCAAAATAATATATGCAATATTTAAGTATAATTGTAAGTTTATAATTATAAATAAAAAGAAGAAGTGTATTGTCTAAAACAATTACTGAAAAATATGATTGGAGAAAAAATCAAATGGGACAATCATTTCGATACGGAGGGTGTATTTTAAAATAAACAGATATAAATATTTTTTTATTTAGATTTCTGGAAAAATAAAGATTGTACATATTATTCGATTTATTAGCATTTTTATGACAATAAAAATTGATTTTTATAGTTTGAAGTTTATAGATTGCAAAAATGTTATGCTTGTAAATTGTTTTGAAGGTGGAAATGGTGTATACATCAGCCGATGGCGAAAAACGTTATAAAGTATTCGAATTTAAAGGCGCTGGAGTTGTAATGGGTATGTACAATACGGACGAAAGTATTCGATCATTCGCGCATTCATCTTTCCAAGTGGCCTTACAAAAAAAATGGCCGCTTTATCTATCCACTAAAAACACGATACTGAAACAGTATGATGGTCGTTTCAAAGATATCTTCCAAGAAATTTATGAGAAGTAAGTTTAATAGCAAAGTGAAATTAATTACAAATCATCTATCTTGCTTGTGATCCCTAGATTATTATAGGTTTGTTTCGTATCAATTATGGAGCTGATTTGCAACTATACGAAGCATGCATAGTATGGTAAATTACAAGATAATTTCACATTGCGCATTCTTCGGATTCAATAGCAAAATCGAAATCGAAAAATGACTACAAATGTCAGTGAATTGCAAATTCAAACAAATGAATTTGACCTAGTTTAGTCGAAAGCTTTTGAAGTGTTAGGATGTAAACGAGAAGTTTTGATTAACATCAAGCAAAATGTTATTGTATGTTTTTCTAATGTTTTATAATTTATCATATTTGTATTGTATTTTTCTGTTCGATTTTGCTATGGAATTCAGCAACAAATCTATATTTATTGAGTATTATTGTCGATTAAAATAGACATAATAATTGATGATGTAGATTAAATCCAATGCTCGTTAGCAATAGATAATACTTGATTGTGTCTAATTGCCTCCAAAACATTGGAAGATTAATTGATCTCTATTAAATTTAATTATTTTTACAAATTATAATTAAATTAGTCAAATATCATACACATTTTTTATATTTATATATAGTTTATATACTTAGACGTAATTTACATTGCATAATATGATACATAATAAAAATAATACAAAAATATACAACATCTAAAGTATAAAGAGTTGCTCTAATAATTTTGAGCAGTCAACTTTATACTGTAATATTTTAGATAAATAAATTACTGAGTGACCACTCCCTGCGAAACTGCAAAGATTCGAATTAAAATCGATCCAACCGAACATTTCTTTCTGGATATGATCCAATCACATTTAAAATTTAAATATAATTTGCAGAGAATATAAATCGCAATTTGAAGCAGCGAAAATCTGGTACGAGCACCGTTTGATCGATGATATGGTAGCGCAGGCGCTCAAATCATCCGGTAAATTTATCTGGTCGTGCAAGAACTATGATGGCGATGTACAATCGGATATCGTTGCTCAAGGCTATGGATCACTTGGAATGATGACATCCGTACTCATGTGTCCCGATGGTAAAACAATTGAATCGGAAGCTGCTCATGGCACAGTCACCAGACATTATAGGTTAGGAAATTCGGTTTCATTTTTATTTTTAACCATTTAACTACGGACATACAGTTCATGTTGCATACAAAAACTAGTATCTTATCTCCATTTTGATTATATGGTTTGCGAATTCATTAACTGTCAATATATCCTCCAAGATCCCTCACCCCTCAAACTTCAGCCTTCTGAACCCATAAGTCCCTAGACACGGAAACTACATTTCCCTACAATTTTAAATTGATGTTCGTTCGTAAATCCACCATTTCCCAAAATCTTCTAACTCTAAAATTAATGTTAATGTCTGAAATTTTGCCTAAAAAAATTCTTCGTTAAACAGCAATTAATCAAATAACTAGTTGTTTTAATTAGTTTTTTTTTGTTTTCTGTAATATTGTTAATTTGGAAATAATATTCTAAATCTGTAGCGAAATACTATAATAGAAAATATTTTAGTAAATTATCTTTATACTAGCAAACCTATTTGAATATAATTATAATAAAGTTACCTAATAAAAGAGTTTAGTAGTATTCTTTAAATACTAAATTGTGTCAAATACTGTATCATTCCTAAACCATTAATTTAATTATAAATAATAACAAAATTATCTACAACTTATTTACAATAACGAATGTTATTGTTTTTCAATGTTTCATTAATTTGTAATTACAGAATGCATCAAAAAGGCCAACAAACATCGACCAACCCAATCGCCTCGATATACGCCTGGACTCGTGGCTTAGAACATCGTGCCAAATTGGATGGTAACGAAGATTTGAAGAAGTTTGCATTGAGTTTGGAGAAAGCGTGTGTGGATTGTGTTGAATCCGGTAAAATGACAAAGGATCTAGCAATTTGTATTCACGGTATGGCTAATACTAAAGAAGGCATGTACTTAAATACAGAAGATTTCTTAAACGCCATCTCCGATCAACTACAGCAGAATCTAAACAAATAAATTTTTACGATTTTTAGGTACTAAAAAAAAAATATTGCGATAAAAAAATCATATACATTATACGTATTTTTAATTGTCTTAGGTAATTTTTCTTTTCTAAACTAATTTAAAGAATTATTGTCGGAATTCTGCAGCGAAATGTATTTTTATAACTGAATTTTTTTCTTCCAATAAATTGCATAAAAAAATTATGTCACAATGCGATATATAAAAGATGAGTATCAACGAAAATATTTTATAAATATTTGTATTACGTATATTTAAATAAAATATTGAAATAATTTTCATGCTTCATTGTTTTGATTATATGAAATTATCTCACATTTTACATTACTATCCCCAAATATATTAATAATATTAATAAAATATTTTAAGTGTAATTCATTTATTGCAAAATACATTCTTTATGTAAATAATATTACAGAACTAAACAAATTTTACCTATTTATGAAAAATTCCTGACAGCTAATTTACTGAAGTTCTGTAAATTTATTTTTATTTTCTATTTCATTTAACAACAATACATCCTAGTTCTAATGGATTTTAATTTCATAGATAACTATAGATAAAAAATTACACATGTAGTTTGTTTTAGGTCATTAGTTTAATGAAACCAATACATGCCTCCATTATTTTAATGTGATATAAATTACTTTTGGAAGTGAGCTTATACACATTAGCAAATAATGATTTTTTTCTATCGATTTACATTACTTCTATGTTTATATTTCATTAATGAGCAAGGTCCATGTCAAGAGTTCATATTACTTTTGATAAACTTTATTGAATATTATAAATTCATTACAAATTTGTCAGCGTTCAAATCTAGTCGCAATTCCAAAATGAGTCGTTTAGTTTGTATCAAAGATTTCGAAGATTATGCCGCGAAAGTTTTGCCGAAAAATGCATTGGATTATTATAAAAGTGGTGCAGGAGAAGAATTTACTTTATCCTTAAATAAAACTGCGTTCAAAAAGTACTACTTCTCAAATTTGAAGTTAAATAATTACTAATAAATTTGATTGCTAGGTTTCGAATTAGACCTAGAATGTTGACAGATGTTTCTAAAAGAGATATGTCACTCACTGTTTTTGGATCGCAGATTTCAATGCCTATTGGTATTTCTCCAACAGCTATGCAACGGATGGCGCATCCTGAAGGAGAATGTGCTAATGTCAAAGGTAGGAAAATTGTAAACAAATTATTCATTTATTTTAAAACTGAAATATGAGTTTTTGATACTTGTATTTCAGCTGTTGAAGTTAGTAATACTGTATTTATTTTAAGTACAATTGCAACAAGTAGTATTGAAGAAGTTGCTGAAGCAGCACCAAATTGTATTAAATGGTTTCAGTTATACATTTATAAAGATAGGTATGGTTAAATAGTTTTTATAATATTATTCTCTGATTCTTTGGTTTTCCAAAACAAATTTATCAAGAATACATTGAATCGGCTCATTAAACTTTAACGGAAATAATTTACGAAGGTATTTCTTTTTGTATAGAGAAGTAACAAAAAGTTTAGTGCGACGTGCTGAAAAATGCAATTTCAAAGCAATAGTACTGACGGTAGACACTCCGATGTTTGGATTAAGACTGGCAGATATTCGCAATCAATTTTCTCTTCCGCCTCATTTAAGGTAAAAAAAAATTATCGATTACGACCCGGTTTCATAAACACTGATTGCATTTACTTCACCAGTAAATAACTTTAAACAAATGCTATTTTAACAGTTTGCTACCAAATTATTATCATTAATAATAACTATTTTTAGAATGAGTAGATTAAATTTATTCTTTTTTTTAATATAAAAATTTATAGTGTAAATATTTACTGAAATTAATCTAAAATATAAATTACAGAATGGCAAATTTTGCTGATGAGAAAGCAACGAAAATAAACAAGCAAACCGATGGATCTAGTTTAAATAATTACGTTAAAAATTTGTTCGATACATCGTTAAAATGGGAAGATATTCGCTGGTTACAAAGTATAACTAATCTACCAATTGTGCTTAAAGGAATTTTAACAGCAGAAGATGCTGTAATTGGTGCTGATTTAGGCGTAGCTGGCATTCTTGTTTCAAATCATGGTGCAAGACAAATTGATGGAGTACCTGCCTCTGTAAGAAAAATCTATTGAAGCAAAATTACATATTGTTAAAATTGAAATTATTACAGATTGAAGCCCTACCGGAAATTGTTAAGGCAGTGGGAAACCGATGTGAAATATTTTTAGATGGTGGAATTACAGATGGAACTGATGTATTTAAAGCAATTGCTCTTGGAGCAAAAATGGTAAAAGTTTCATAACTAAAGTTGATTTTAAACAAAAAAAGCATTATTTACAAAAGAATTTAAAATCAATATTTTTTTATTAGTTTAAAGTCGATATTAATTAAAATGTTTCTCATGAAAACTGGCCTTATAATATAATTATTTAATAGGTATTTATGGGAAGACCTGCTTTATGGGGATTAGCTCATAGTGGACAGCAAGGAGTTGAGAAAATATTAGAAATTATTCGAACTGAATTTGATTATGCTCTTGCTTTAACAGGTAAAATACAAATAAATTGATTGTTAATGATTTTTTAATGACGGAATCTTTTAGGTTGTAGATCTTTATCCGATATTAAACCAGAAATGGTTGTCCATGAATCTTCTTATTCAAAAATATAGACCTATCATTAATACTTATATAAAATGTAAATAGATGTTATTATTTATTTGTTTATAAATATATGTTGTATTTCAATAAATATAATCTTGTGTTAGCATATTGTTTTTATTTTATAATAAGTAATAGATTTTACATTTCTGAAATAATGCAAATATATTGATGATTATTATTTATTATTATAGCATATATTAAAAAGGTCACGTAATATAATCAAATTTTTGGATGATTAGTTTATTTAAGATAAAGTTTATCATAGAATAAAAATCGCTTATGTAACCGAGGTTTTATTTTATCTTACACATGAACAAAATAACAATATTTTTAAATTTCAATTATATTTGCAACTAATGCCTACGTCAAAAGATCATATTGCGTGTGATAAACTATATCGAATCTCATCATAAATAATATATTAAGTACGGATGAGTCTCATAATTTGTTGCAAATTTAGCACTGTTCAAAATTAGTCGAAAATTTTCCGAAATGAATAATTTAGTTTGTTTCCAAGATTTTGAAAATTTTGCCACTAAAATTTTACCTAAAAATGCGTTAGATTATTATAAAAGTGGTGCTGGAGCAGAATACACTTTATTCCTAAATAGGAGTGAGTTTAAAAAGTAGGCAATAATAATGATTGAATTCAAAGAGAATTTATTATTAATAAAAACTGATTGTTAGATATCGAATTAAACCGAGAATGTTGAGAGATGTTTCAGTAAGAGATTTGTCACTTACTGTTTTTGGATCGAAGATTTCAATGCCTATTGGTATTGCTCCAACAGCTATGCAACGGATGGCGCATCCTGAAGGAGAATGTGCTAACGTCAAAGGTAGGAAATCTATCCAAAAAAAATATTTCATAAGACTAGGAATATAATTGATAATATTATTTATAATTTATTTTAGCTGCAGAAGCCTATGGCACTATTTTTATTTTAAGTACATTGTCAACAAGCAGTATTGAAGAAGTTGCTGAAGCAGCTCCAAATTGTGTGAAGTGGTTTCAATTATACTTATTCAAAGACAGGTAAAAGATTTAAACCACTATTTAAAAATAATGTAATACGAGACTAATTTTTCTAAAATAGAGAAGTATCAAAAAAATTGATTCAACGAGCTGAAAAATCTAATTTCAAAGTACTAGTATTAACAGTGGATGCACCAGTATTTGGTTTAAGACGAGCCGATATTCGAAACCAGTTCTCACTTCCTTCACATTTAAGGTAAAAAAATTTTATCGAAACATCGAATAAAAATTAATGTAAAAACAATTTTAGTTTATCAAATTTTTCTGGCGAAAAAGCCACAAAAATGAGCCATATTTCTGAAGGATCTAGTTTAAATAATTTAACAAATTTGATTGATGGCGCATTGAAATGGGAAGATATTCGTTGGTTAAGAAGCGTAACGGATTTGCCAATTATATTAAAAGGAATTCTCACAGCTGAAGATGCTATAATTGGTGCTGATTTAGGTGCAGCTGGAATTCTTGTTTCAAATCATGGCGGAAGACAAATTGATGGAGCACCAGCTTCTGTAAGAAATTAATTAAATATAAAAAATAATGTATTACCTACATGTAAAATTGTTCCAGATTGAAGCTTTACCGGAAATAGTTAAAGCAGTTGGAAATCGATGTGAAATATTTTTTGATGGAGGAGTAATGGACGGAACTGATGCATTTAAAGCAATTGCTCTCGGTGCAAAAATGGTAAAACCTTATTTTTTAAAATATAAAAATAATCGCTAGTACTGCTCGGTTTCAAAATTGGTTTTAATTAATATCAGTTTTAAGACAATAAACTGTCATAAGAGCAGGACTAAATAAATGAATTAAAACATTCAAAAACCAAACTTGTAATATCTGCCAATATGATTATTGTTTAGGTATTTTTGGGAAAACCACCTTTGTGGGGTTTAGCCCATAGTGGACAAAAAGGAGTTGAAAAAATATTAGAAATAATTCGAATTGAATTTGATTATGCTCTTGCTTTAACAGGTGATAAATTAATATATTGATTTTATTAATAGTTACTGATGAACTTTAATAGGTTGTAGATCTTTATCAGATGTTAAACCAGAGTTGGTTACCCACGAATCATCTTATTCGAATGGATCTAGGTGTATAAAATGTAATAATAATAATAATAATAATAATAATGTTTATTAAGAGAGATCATGTATATACATAATGATATAATACCGTATTGCTTAATTATTGTTTCACTTATAACTAATGATACATATATAATCAAAATATGATCTAAAATACATAGATATTCTGTACAATACAAATTTTTACTATTTTTATTAAGACATAAAATATATAAGAAATAAAGAGTAAATAATATTCGTACATAAAAAACATTTATGTTAAATTTAAATATCACTTATAACTAATGATACAAATATAATCAAAACTGTGATTCAATGTGTATATTAATAAATAAAATCATATATTACAAAAAGTGTGTTTATGTATAATTTACCTTAAATTTATAAAAATGTAATTGTAAATTATGTTAAGTTGAATTTTAATCTAGAAATTTTGTAATTTGAAATATGCGCAAGTTGATAGCAAACGGAAACGGAAGTGCATTTTCATAAAAGAGTGCGTTTGTTTTAATGTTGTTGGTGACGATTAAACGCGATTTTTTTTCTGTTAGTATTTAAAAAAAATATAATCGCAAAAAAAAAGAATTAATAAACAATTATTGAAGTTTGAGTGTAAATATTGTTGTAAAATAATTTTAATAGAAATATAAATTTGTAAAACTTGAAACAGTGACTAATATCATTATAAAGAACGCAGTCTAGAACAATAAGAAGATAAGTACAGCTGACAGTGATTGTATGCAGCCGTGCTCGTGCAGGTTGCTTCATTTGCTTTCAACAAACTTAAAAATGGCGAAACAAATCCAGAACTAATGTGCAAAATATACGAGTTATTTGTTATTTGTTTCAATTTTAATTGAAGGAACGTGAACGTAATGTCGTCCCTTCATTTCGTAGTGCATCCATTGCCTGGAACAGAAGATCAACTAAATGATAGGTAAAACATTATACGTTTATCCATACATTCTATTCAGTTTCCTCCATTTATATATTGCTTATTACATTTAATATGGTGAACTAGCCATAGAGTCCACCCATATAATGCAACGTAATAACACAAATTTGCATGTTTCTTTCATAACATTTTCCTGGGTGTGTAATATTATAACGTTAATTTTTTTTCTTGGTTACATTTTTATAACTGAAAAATGGAAACGTTATTATTATTTTGATTTTTGCTGATTTGTCGTATTGATATTATCGTTTCTTACGACAGTCAACTCCATTTTTCGTCATTTTGCGTTTCTTATTTTTTTGTTTCTGTTTACTTTATCAGGCATATTTGAATTGTCACTACATATTTTTACGAAAATAATATAATATCGTTTCTGGATTTTTTTTTAAATTTTAATAACACTAGAATATCATTAATCATTTTAGGTAATTTATATATTTAATTAAGTAATTAGTAATTTAAAAGTTGTTAATGCTTTTGCTTTAAATTAAGTAGATGTAAGGGTTTGGGTAATTAATAATGTGTTTATTAATAATTTTAGGTTGAAAGAAGTATCAGAGAAATTAAATCGACTGGGTGTGACATCACCCTCAGCTTTAGCATCGTTGAAAACTGGCATCAAACGTGTCGCCCTTGGGCCCTCCCACATTGCCCTTTTGCTCGATGATGGACGAGTTTGTCGACTATCTTTCAGTATCATTCTCGACAGATTGGATTTGAGTAAAAATGATCCGGCAAAAAAGTGAGTATTATTAATCAATTTACATTATCTATATACATAACATAACCTATATTGCGTCTTTATCCAAACATGTTTTTCGGTAACTTTCCATTACAAACTAAATTTATCATACTTCTTTGGGGGGAAAATAAGAAAAATATTTATAATATTTTAGTTAAAAATATTAAAAAAAAAAGTATGTAACAAATAAATTACATAACCTTGTGCAATATGTGTATTAAAAAGTTAATTTTATTAGCATTTGTAGCATTCTAAATTAAATAGTTCACTAAATTTTTATAATTATTTTACCGATTGAGAACAAGATTTGATTAGATTACTACATAACTGACCGTCTCAAAAACTATTAATTAATTCATAATTCTGACACATTTTTCATTGCTAGACAGAAGTAGAGTACGGTGGTAGAGTGCGTACTATTCCATTACTAGCAAAATGTAGACATTTTGGGATTGTGAAAGTCGAGTACTAAAGATAGTAGCGGGTACTTGTCTTTTTTCTGCCATAGCATGTGTCCATTTATTTTTTTTTAATTTATAAACGGAAATTATTGGAATTGTCAAATAATTGCCATCGTTAATTTGTTTACAGCCGATTTTATAATAAACATTAAGTCGGCATAAAAACATCAGCCCGTATTCTCACCTTACTTTTTCATGAAAAAGTGCTTTTATCATTAATCAAATAATTAATCAAATATAAATAATTTTTCTATTTTTGATAATTTTTATTATATTTGGTATTATAAAATTTAACTAAACTATTATAATGTGCTTAATAAATAATTTTAAGTAAACGTTAAAAGCAAAAATCACTTTTATAAATACGGACCATCGTTTTGAAATTCTATCGGCATAATTATTATTTTTGTTAATAAAACGATGCTTCTTTGACAATTTTTCAAACTGTTAATAGTAAAATGATTTGTTATTGTTAATAAAAGAACGTTTTTTTGTTCAGCTTAAAATCAACTTTAGTTAAAGTGTTTATTATAATACTGACTGTTAGTTCTGGTTTTTTTTTTTATAAATGTTACTAAACACATGCGATAAAAGTGGTTGTTTTTTTAACTATAAAATGTGTGTGTGTGCGATACGACCAAGATCTTGGTTGTTGCGTAGTGCTGGTAGTGGCGGTGGCGGAGGCGGCGGCGGTGGTGCTGGAGGCAGCGGGGGTGGCAGTGGAGGCGGCAGTGGCAGCAATTCCGGTGGCAATAAGCAAGCTGGGAGCGGCAGACAGCTGACACGAACTCGTGCCAGAATTATGCGATCGAATACGGCGATACGTGGTAGCTCCAACTCTGGTGAGTGTGATTTGGAATATCCAGAAATAAATACTTTTTTTTTCTTCTTGTGCTTTTGAATTTATATTCTTTCATTTACAGTAAAACCTTTACCGATTTAGAAAATCGTCGAAATTTTAAATTTTTACGCGTTACATCAAAACTGGGATTTATTTTGTTTTTTGTATTATAGTATAATTTTCAAAATATTAATTTTCTTGAATAATTAAACCACACTTTAATTTGTATTTTTATTTTAAGATTAAAAAAGAATTGTTAATATTTTATCTGGAGCAGATACGATTAAAAGGCACATTAGAAGTGAAAATTAATAATGATTTTTCTCAAAAATGTTTAAGCATTAGCGCTTATTGGGTATAACGTTCTTAACTGATCATGTATACTTTTTTAATTTTTTTTAACAAAAACCTGATGGTTTAATCAGTTGATAAAATAATGTTACAATTCTGGACACATTTAATATTTTATCTTTTTTCCAATAAATGGAATTCTATTTTTGATAGTAAACGAGAGATTATTTTGTTACGCTCAATATTCAATTATATGAGCAGAATTGTAGTATAAGTCTACAATTAATTAATAATTTAATAAATAATAGTTAATTAAGGGCTTGTTATATAAAACACACAAAATTGCAGTAGTAATCATATTGCTAACAAACAGTTTATGTAACAATTGGTTGGCTCTTGCATTTTTTTTTTATATTAAATCAGAATTGAGATTAAATAAATAAATTAAATATTAATATTTTATTTATATTCTGCAATTATTTTAGAGTAAATATACAAATTACAGAAAATAAAATAGATCTCATTTTGTTTGTAAATTAATATGATTAATTTCGATTCGTTTTAGGATTGTGTATATTGTATTTGATATTTGATTTTATAATTTGGAATTAATGCTGCGAATTTGTTTATTAATAGCCATTTAATAATGAATATATTATGTGCTATTTGAACAGGTTCCATATACACAATATCTAGATTTCACTGTATTTTCGTATGTCTGTGGTGGGTTTAGTAAAAAAAAGATATGTTGGTAAGATAGAATTGTCTTGCGACTGTTTTTAATACATTTTAGATTAAGGCTTTTATTTATATCTCTTTCATTATATTACATATATTTTGAAAGTGACCTAAGTCCATTTTTTTTTACTTGAGGATATATTATAACCTCAAATAATAAACTTTTCTACTGTCATCAGAAAAAAAATTGAAAAATGGACTTAGGACACTTTCAAAATAAACGGCTCATTTTTTAAATTATTTTTAATACAAATAGCATTTTTTGTTTTATCGACATCTGATGAAATCTGTCTTCATTTCGACACAGACATTTTACGACATTTATTTTTTTTATAATAATAAGTTAATATGAAAGAGATATATAAGATGGCCGCGTAAGTAAATTAAATTATTAGTTAGTAGTTAAATGAGTAGTTTAGGCATGGGTTAAGGGGTTTGTATATGTATGTATGTCCCCCCTTTCAATGTAGTGTATTGACTAATGTGTGCTCAGGGAGTCGGGGTGCTCCTGTAATTATAGGTACCAGCGGTTCGAGTAGCGGACGACCGCTTGTCTCCGTACCAGCACCCTATGTACCCGAAGAACTTGTCTCACAGGCCCAAGTCGTGCTACAAGGCAAGAGTCGAAATCTTATCATACGCGAATTACAAGTAAGTTAGTTTTTATAGATTTGTATTGCTGATAAAAGCTGTGTGTTTTCTTTTACCGAAAAACTCAGCTCAGATCAGCAAATATCAGTAACCTTGAAATAATAGCTGTTTCATTTATCGTCTCGTAACTGAGTTCGAAGTGAGTGAATTGCTTCCCCCCTTAACGATACTGAGTTGCATATTTAACTAGTGCTTCGCTGAGATTCAAGTGAGCGCACATTTTCCTAGTTTAAGATTTGATAACGTGTTTGATACTGGTTGACATTTCTATTTGAGTATTTTATTTTGAAATTAAACAATAGATATATCCGGGGCGAGTTGCAATAAATATTATCAACGCAAACAATCCAAATACATCTAATATTTTAGGTTATATCATATTATGTGGAACTTACGATTTTAAACGTCACTTTCAAATCAACTGTTTTATTTATCAATACAACTCACTCAGCAAAACTCAGCTCAGCTCATTTACAAGATTTACTGATCTGAGTGGAATGAAAAAAAAAAACACAGCTATTAATTACATACTTACTAGCATTTACTCCTTTCAATATCTCTGTCACAATGTGACCATCTTTAGACAAGAAACTTTCCAAATGTACTATTAACAGATACATTACACTAAATCATCAAATCAACCTTCTCAAAAACTAATACTTTGCACTTATTCAATACAAGATTTATTTTAGTGAAATATTTATCATGAAAACGAGTTTGAGTAACTTTTTTTTTGTATTAGCGTACAAATTTAGACGTGAATCTGGCTGTAAACAATCTGCTCTCTCGTGATGATGAAGAAGGCGAAGAAGGTGATGATGCAGCCGATTCTTACGTACCCGAAGATCTGATATCACTTTTAGATGGCGGCTTTCACACGGATCATTCGGTCATCATCGATGCAGACGCTATGTTCTCCGAAGATATGTTCGGTTATTCGGGAATAAGAAAGTAAGCAAGTTTTACCGAATTTTTCTTTTTCTATCTCTCTTGAAATTGGAATTGTACGTTTTTTAGATACACTATTCACGCATTTTATGATTTTCCTAAAGCACAATTCTTGTTAGATATTAGTTTTGTCAGATATAAATTTGATGTATAGATTTCAAACTTCGAAAGAAAAAATACCAGGAAATTATTTTTTCTATAAATAAAAATAAAATTGTATTCAAAAATTTATAAAAATTAAATAAGTTTATTATAAATTATATTTATTTCATTACTTTGTTTTGATTATATAGAATATTAAAATTTATATAAATAATTTTAAAAATGTATTTGAAATTTTGATTGTTGTTTTATCGTTGGTATAAGTTGTGTACTTTATTAAATTTTGTTAATTACGACCATAACTTATCAAAATTTGTAATCAGAGCTTTGGAGCTGGGAAAATATTGGCTGCTCTACTGTTCCATTCTTATCAAAATGTGGCATTGGAAAGATCCATTTATTATAATTTTTTTTTTCACAAAAATGTTTTCGTAAATTCGTTTTTTACAATTTAAATCGGAACGCAGTTAAAAATTTACACTGCTCCAAAGCCCTTTTTATATCTGGTAATACTAATAAATTTAGCGTGAAACATTTAAAAACGAGGCATTTTTAAAATCACTTTTTTTCCGCACAAATTTCTAATGGTCCAAATAGTTAAAACCGCTTGTCAGAGGGGGTGTGTGTGTGTGAGTGGTGATTGCGATTATTTTAATTGCAACCTTTTAATTTGACATATTTAATTTCGTTTATTATATTTTAAATAACTTTTTTGTTTTTTTCCGAATTTCCAAAAAATTCGGACGTGTGTGTGTGTGCGTGTTGCTTTATGTGTTGAATGGCTTTACTAACATATCGGTCGGCCATGTTTGACGTGGCTCAAACAAGCTTGTTGCACAGTCGTGGCGGCAGCAACAGGGGCCGTTTAACCGAGAGAGACGTTTCCGGTCAAAATTCATCATCGGACCGTGATCGTGATAGTTTCTCCCGATGGCGTGATCGACAGTATCTTGGACCACGAAGATGGTTGGAGTCGGCTTTGCGTGATACATTTGATAAGGATTCAGGTCAGTTTGATTTTATTTTTTTTAGGCATAGAATTATATATAAATTATATATAAATAAAAGTAATTCATAATTTTTAATATAATTGAATTTGTTAAAAAATTCAAAGATTCAAAGAAAATGGGTTGTATTAACAATAATACTACTAGAATATTCCAAATTTCTAAAATATTTTTGGCTTTATCTTGTAAAATAAATTGTTAAACTTAACATGATAAAATAAAAATTCCAATACACATACATACATGCATACACACAATCACACCACGTACTCATGAGAGTGTGACACAAACTCTTTTCATTATCTAGAAATTAGTTTCCGACAAACATTTCTAACGAAACAAGCAAGTTTTTCTTTATTCCACATTCATGATGCCTATCCACATTTATAATTCCTTTCATACATGCTCTTCCATTCCAACTACTTGGAAACTTTTGCTCACGGAAACCATTCTCTCAATCATTCCACTTTCAACCTGCTCATCAAATTTGTTTATATTAATTTTATCATTGTTAGAAAAGAAAAGTTATTATTAGTAAAACACCATTTTTGTTCCTAGTTCAAATTATTATATTTTAATTTAAGTTTCGTATAAAATTATAAATGTATGGGCAACAAAACGTACGTGTGTTCTTGCTTTCCGATCTTATAGAAAACAAAAAAAAGGAGTTATCAGCTAGTCCAATATGGACATCGGAAGAATTAGAATACTGGCCCGATTGTGCCGGACGTTTTACAAACATTGTCGCACTTCATAGTGAATTAATCGCTCTATCTGTAACTGGCCAATTACATCAATGGCGCTGGTCCGATCATGAACCCTACAGACATCCAGATGTAAGTTTGTTTTTTTTTTGTTTTCTCCAATTTCAAAAATATTACAACATTTTTTCGTAATTTAAAATTTCAATAACTATTTAACACGTATTTAACACGGACTAAAAAATATAAAAAAAATTCTTCTAGCCCCTCATAACTGATTTATAACCCCACTTTTTTTCTCTGTGGGGCTATAAAATTTGTATGAGGCTAAGAGAAAATATTTTATACTTTCTAATTCGTGGTAAAAACGTGGTAAATTAATTATTTTTTCATTTCGATTAAATTTAGAATCCACATGTACATCATCCGAAAACGGTAACACTCGGTTTAACCGGCGAGAAGATTCTTCACGTATCGGCTAGTTCAACACGATGTTCGGTTGCAACCGAAACCGGAAAAGTAGCAACATTCCTCGATGAATTACTGACACCAGCTGCTAGTAAATTGGAACATCCAGCACAATCCTATACCGAATTTGCAACCGATAAAATTATATCGTTACACACCTGTCCCCTGTTTACCGTTGCTAAACTGGAAAGTGGTGCTCTCTATTGGTGGTAAGTGGGCAGATTGTTTATTTTTGTAAACAAAATCTTTCCGAAATCATTAGATAAAATGGCTTTAGGTTTAAATTTGTTTCGACAGGAAAAATATAGAAATTTTTCTTGTACATGTTATTTTTGTATCAGTTTTCCTGATGAAGACATACATACATTGAGTACGTCGAATCTTTGATTATTAATAAATATTAATACAGAACTTAAACCGAAAACCGTTTTGTTTTTAATATGAGTTCAGAAAGATTTTTTACTATGAGATTACAATTAAAATTAAAACAAAACACTATAATAACAATAATAATATTTATTTAAGCCAGTTAATTTAAGCCACTAATTTCGTGATAAATAGGGAAGTGCGAATGAGACTTAAAACTGTGTTTTTTTTTTTTTTTTTTGTTTAGTGATGTAAATTATGAGGATTGAACTAGAAAAATATACAAAAATAATAGAAATTAATTAATAATTAGCTTATAATATTATTAATATTAATATTTCTCGATAATCGACGTTTCGACGAACTCAATGTACGTCTTTATCAGGAAAACTGATACAAATGATATTTACAGTAAATAAACAGAACATAGAAACAAGTTATTAGGTAACACAATAAGTTACTAGATCATAATTTTTTTATTAATTTTTAATAATTAATGGAATTATAAACCATTCAGATAAATTTACTATTGCTCAACAATGCTAAATTCAGCTACAAATATGGTTAATTAAATTCAAAATATAATAAATAATCGTTATCTAGGGGTGTATTACCATTCGCTCAACGCAAACGTCTTTGGGAGCGTTACCGTGCCAAAAGTCGTAAACAGCGACCAACGAATGCACAAACAGAAATCGTATGTGGTTCACAAGTTTGTATGAAGAACAGTCCGATGTATCAGCCGGGCGCAATTGGGTTTACGGTTGCAGCCGGTGTACCGAAAGTTGGTCAATTGCAAAATGCCGCATGGACATTATCCGATACGTGTACATTTAAATTGATGCGAACTGATCTGGTACCTGGTACACAAAGCACAGAGGGCAGAAGAGATTCTCTGCCAGGAACTAGCGGTTTGAGTATGTATTATTATTTTCTCAATTATTATTTTGTGTTATAGTAAAAATAGCCATTCTAATTACGTTATGAATTTTATTTTCTCAATTTAGTATTTTGTGTTATAGTAAAAATATAGTTATTCTAATTACGTTATGAATTTCTAATTCAGTTTGCAATAACAAAAATTATTTTCCATTTTTTTTTAATTATATAATAGCTGGATTGTGCACGCTTTTATATTTTACGAATAATAATTGATAACGTAACTTCATTGAATGGCTATTTTTACAACATAAGTAATTTTATTTACAAAATTTTTGTAAAAGCTCGAAAACAGTAAATCCCAGAATGTACGCGCTAAACTTAGAATTTACCAATTTCATGTGGTAAAATTACGAAAAAATGTATCATCTATATAATTTTGGACTTCTGCCACGCCTCTAACTAATTAACCTAACCTGACCACTTTGGCTTGGTAAAAGCTCAAAATTAAATAACTGACACTATTTTTCGTACATTTACTACATCTAATTGGTAAATCCTAGGTTTAACGCGTTTATCTTAGGACTCACCAATTTTCGTACTTTTACAGTGACATAACTATTAATATAAATAGATTACAATGACATTTTTAAAATGGATGTAAAATTCTGTTTTAAGTTTTAAAATTATTTTTGAGTATAAAAGTTTTGAAAAATAATGATTTTTTTTTTAACACGTAAATGGCATTATTCGGATTCTTAGCACTCATTGTTTTAGCATACAAATATATTTAATGTAAAGTATGTCTCAGCTTTATTCGGGAAATATTTTTGCAATTCATTCATAGTACAGTGCTTGATTTTTTATCATGTTCGTGTTTTTTTTTTCAATATTCAGAAACAAATTTTAATTATGATAGAATTTAGTTAATTTTTTTTGTGTGTTTCATACAAACACTTATTAACAGATTTTTGTAAATTTATAATTTATTAAAATTAATATTAAGTTTTAATAAACCATCCAAAAAGATTGTCTACAATCCGATTCAAAATTATGTTCTAATGAAAAGAAATTGGATTTAAATAGTTGTGAAAGCTTATATTTTATTATTTTCTTGTAAGGTTTGTTCCAACGTATCATTAAATCATTTTAGGATTAGTTGACAACTGTTTGGAACATGCGAGATAAGAATTAACCATTTTTTTTTTATAAACCGTAAATGTTCTGGTCAGTTACAAATCAAATCAGTTTTATAGTTTGTAGGAACAAGCCTTCGTAATGCTGCATTTTATTTATATTTATTTTATTTTTTTGTCATTTTTTAAAACTGATTTCAATAAAAGAAAATTAACAAGCATCCATGTTTTTTTATAATATCTATAACATTGTTGTAATTGAAATAAACCGAATGTGTAAGATAAATACAGAGAATGTATCTGAAAATTCATTCAAACAAAGAAATTTTGTTTGTTTATTTGATTGTTTTATTCGGCAATGAACATATTTTCTGATTAAAAAAATAATATAAAAAAACCCAAAACTACACGTAAATTAAAATAAAGCTAAATACGTATTTCGGAAGCTAAGCTTCCATCTTCAGTAGCTAAATAAATTCTTCAAAAATCTTACCTGTGATCCAAAGTGCTTAAGTGTTGGATCACAGGTAAGATGTTTGTAGATTTTATTTAGCTACTGAAGATGGAAGCTTAGCTTCCGAAATACGTAATATAGCTTTATTTTAATTTAACGTGTGGTTTTGGGATTTCTTATAATATTATTTTTATTTAAATTTCGCCACAGTAGATCATTTTCTAATTTTTTATATTTTCTGATACATGCTCTATATTTATCTTGTATATACGGTATATTTTTCAATTACGATTACAAAAAAAAAATGCTATTAGAAAATCCGGCTACTGGTTAATTTATTATCATAATGGAAGCGATATTGACAATCATTTTGGATCATCCTGTACATTGGAAACATATTGTATATGAAATATGTATTTATATAAAAAAAAAATTAGGTGGACCAACAACGACAACAAGTTTAAGCACCAGTAAAGGCAGTAGTAGTTCTTCACACAAAGAAACTGCGGATCGTTTAGATATGCCTCCGCCACCATCGCCTGCTTCAAGTACATGCAGTGATACGGGAAGCATATCAGCTAGTCATAGTAAGCTGTGTTTCAATTCCTAAATTTTTAATCATCTGTGCCCACATCTCATAACGTTTGTTCCAACATCGAAGTTGTTTCTCGGGTATCAGTTGCAGAGATCGATTCATTATCCAACGCATGCGCGCACAAACTACTTGTTGGAACAAACCTTAGATAGATTCATTTTTATTTATTTGAATCTGTTAATATAGTACCAAAAAAAAAATTAGGAGGATTTTGTAAGCCTCCGCTAAAGTTAGATTAGCGGCTAAACGAAAGTTTTAATAGAAATATGGCTCATCTATTAGATAAGAAGATTTACGTCATCAAATTAAAATCACTGACATATTTACTACGTTTATATTGTTTAAACATTTAACAAAAACAGCGCAAATTCGATAAATATATATATATATATTAAAAGAAATAATATCGAATATTCAGTTTGGTAACATTGAATAGATTTTAGAAAAATATTAAATAGTTGTTTTTTTTTTAGTATCATGAATGTTGATGAAGTAAAAATTATTATATATTTAGTGGAGAATATTTTCGATAGTGTGAAAAGAGTATGTGCTGCACTTGTTTGGGTACATGACATGATTTTGTTATGTATAATTACAGGGTGTATAACGGGCGTGAAAAACGCCGGGAATTATACGGGAATTTTGTTACGCGGGAATTATGCTAGGAATTATAATTTGATGATTGCGATAATTCATGTTCTATGCTGTGATAAATAAATATAATATATGCAATAAATAACTTCGATTTAACACTTCTTTAACTTCCTTTATCGTTAAACTTGTATATTTACATACGGGAATTTTTTTAAATATATATGGAAAAAAAGCGGAAATTATACGAGAAATTTATTTCAACTTTCCGTTATACACCCTGAATTAGCCAAATTTTAAAATTAAAATTGTGCTTGTTATGTTTTTCCTCCCAACAATGACGTGAATCTTCTGGTATAATGGATGAGCCATTTTTAACTAAAGTGTGCTTAATAATTAATTCCTTAAAGATGATATTTTAAAAGTTTTCCGATATTATTATAGAACGTCAAAAGCGTATGGCCCCAATCGGTTCCGATTCCGTATCAACCGAATCTAGCCACCGTCGTGACGAAGAAGAATGGGCTCTACGCGATGTAATCTTTGTCGAAGACGTTCGTAGTATACCTGCAGGTCGTGTACTAAAAGTAGACGGTGCATATGCAGCTGTTCGTTTCCCGACAACATCAAATCCCAACGCAGCGGCAAACAATATCGCTAAATCCGATCAGGAACAAGACACAATGTCCCTGCTGCAAGATTGTCGACTGCTGCGCAAAGACGAACTGCAAGTGATCAAATCATCGTCGAATTCTCGTGTGCCCGATTGTTTTCAGCGTACGCCACGACGTATTAACATTCCAGAAGGTACCGGACAGATTCTGACGGTGGCTGTTGACGGTCAGGGTATTCATGCGATTGTCCGAACGGGTACCAAGTTGAGTTATGTCGTTTATAATATTAGTAGTGGACGGGCCGAACAGGATAATCCATTTCCGAGTGATACGGTTTCGTTTATGGGACTGCATCCGCAACATATTTCGCTTACAAGCGCTGGAGAGGTAAGAATTCTTTTCACTTTATTGATTTTTAATTTTCTTTTTTTTTTTGATTAGATAAAGTGATTCTTGAGCATTGCTCCAGTGCTATGTAAGCTTAATTCTTTTACGAAACAAATACTAAAAGATATTTTGTTTGTTTTTTGAAGTAAATAATAGAATTTTACATATTTTTACAGAATTGTCTAACAAATTTTATTGTAAATATATTATAAGAAAATATATAATCTAATTATTGAATTTAATTATATAATACCAATGCTCGTTAGCAATAGACAATATTTGATTGTGTCTAATTGCCTCCAAAACATTGGAAGATTAATTGATCTCTATTAAATTTAATTATTTTTTTACAAATTATAATTAAATTAGTCAAGTATCATACAAAATATTATCTAACTTATTTTGCTGTGCAAAAAAAAATTATTGCTGACGAAGAATTAATAAAAATAGAAAAGTAACAACTTTTATTTTCTGTTTTGAAATTCCAGAGTTCAGAAAGTATTTTAATATTACGTGATGGCAATAGTACAATTTATCCGTTGGCAAAAGATTGTGCCGATGCTGTACGCGATCCACAATGGTTGGATTTGCCGCCAGTGAAATGTGTAACAGCTGGTACACTAGCATTGAACATCACCTCACAGAATATGAAAAATCAAGTTGCGCTTGTTATTCTCGCATTGGAACAACAATTATTAATGCCCCGATTATTACGATGCGATTTAGATGGTGTACGACAAGTGCTCATGCAACTCGAAAACGAAGCCAGTAAGTCAGGTTTTATTATTACAATCTTTTTTTTTTTCTTTTCTTCATTCTTTTAATAAATAATTTGTAATTGACGGAATTCAGTCTTTTCTATGTTTTTATTTTCTTGTAAGCGAACGTTTCAGCAATCACTATTGTCTTCTTGAGGCCTAGCAGAATATATTTAGTTGAGTTTACATTATTTAATCAGTAAATTTAAAAATACAAATTATCATTGTTATGTAAAAAGCATGTTGGCTAAAATACTGAATTCCATCAATTAGTAATTATTTAATAAACTTTTAATAATTAATAATATTCGAATTGATTCACGAAATAGTTATCATCATTTATTAAAATTATTTTGATTTGTTTTCATATATATATATATATATATTTAAGTTTGCTGTTTTAGAGAACCAATGCTCGTTAGCGATAGACAATTTTTATTCTGTCTGATTGCCTCCAAAACATTGGAATAGTAATTGGATAAAAATCATTTTAATTATATTTACAAATTATAGTTAAAGTTGATTTTGTTCAAACAGTTTTTCTCGCTCTTTAATGTTATAAGAATTATTATTTTATCGTTTGTTATTTAAGGTTTATAATTTCCAACTCTATATAAAATGTGGAATAGTTACCTATAGAATAAATGTAATTATTTTGTAAAAAAAAATCTTTCGAAACTGATTATATTAAAATAGAATAGCTTTCGATTATAATTCTGTATTAATATTTAAGATAGATAGATTATAGTTTAGTCATAACACAGATTTTGAATCTAAGATCTGAATCATATTAATATTGAAACTATTTTAATTTGTAATTAATTGTGATTGTTGTAGAATCAAATCCGGGAGTAATTCAACAAATCCTAGCTGAACGCTGCGATGGAAATCGTAATATTTTCCATGCTTGTGTTCATATGTGTACACCGACTTCGAATAAAGAAGGCGACAATGGTAAGTAGAAACCTAATTTATTTATTTATTATTAATAATAATAACAATAATAACAAATTATATTTATATTTAAAATATATATTATCAAATGACTTATAATAATACACCAATGCTCGTTAGCAATAGGCAATATTTGATTGTGTCTAATTGCCTCTAAAACATTGGAAGATTAATAGATACTTATTAATTTTAATTATTTTTACAAATTATAATTAAATTAGTCAAGTATCATACACACGTTTCTTCATATATTTTTCAAGAATGTTTTAACAATTTAAAATATCAAGATTAAATTATTTTTGATTTAGATAAATTATATTCACTCCATTACTAATGTCTATGTAATATACTAGAAAATATTGTGTAATACTAGAGCCCCCCTTTTATTCTAGTATAGTTTTTGAAAGGGTTTTATAAAGGGTTAGTCGTAATTTTATTTCACTCAGAAACAACTCAATCATCATCTAACACAAATGCAGGCCTGGAATGCATCAATGTGATCACAAACGCTTTGGGTCCCCGTTCCGTATCGCTTCGTGAGATGATGCGTCGTGCAACGGCTGCAGCAAGTCGTGCCGGCTTGGAGCGTGATTTAGTTGGCAGGGATACCAGCGCTGGCGGTGGTGGGGGCGGGGCTGGTGGTGGTTCTGTTGCTGCACCAGAACAACAAGTAGTAGCCCCGCTACACGAGGAACCGATTCCCACACTCAGTTGGCCACCGGAAACTTTTGATCCGACCTCGGGCGATGAAGATAGTTTGATGGGATTGGGTGGAACACCTGGATCAGCTGCTTGTAAAGGTGGTGGTGGTGGTGCGTTGGGTGCGATGCCACAGACGGCGGGACCGCTTGTTATTGATCCGATTGAAAGGAGGAATAATGCATTGCAAGCGTTGAATACGATGTGTGATGCTCTTGTACTGGCGCCCTATTTGAAGGAACTACTCAGCGCCAAGTAAGTTCTATTTAAAATTCAAAATAATTTGTTTTAGTTTAATTGATTACCACGAAATTAGTGTAGAATTGATTGTAGTGAACCAAACTACTTATGTACTAACATAATGTTCAGTTTCTTGATTTTATTGTAATTAATTTAGTATATTTATTTAGTTTAATGAATTATATAATTATAAATAGTAAAAAATCTTTCAGAACTTATTATATAAATAGAAAACGGCTTTAGGATATAGTTTTATATTAATTTTTATTTTTATAATACAGATCTATATCTTAAAGCCGTTTTATTTTTGTATATTCCGATCCCCAATGCTCGTTAGCAATAGACAACATAAATTGTGTCTAATTTGCCTCCAAAACATTGGAAAATTGAAATTAATATATTTTGTAATGGTTTAGTTAATTTATAAACTAGTAACTAAACTCGCATGTGTATTATACAATATTGTAACTGATAAAAATCAACATTTGATTAAATAGAAGCCAAGAAAATATACTTCTAAATAAATAATAATAATAATAATATAATAATCATGTAGGTATTTGTGAGATAAATTAAATGTTCTAGTTAGAATTACTTTAGACATTTGAAACTATATGTGAATTTATAAAACTGGAAATTGGTGAGATTTATTTTTATATATGTCTGTTCTTTAATAAATATTTAAATTTCAGTATTATTTTTTGTACTAAAGCAGTGTTATTTCAATTGAGATTATATAATTTCCAGAGATGCTCACGGTCAAACAGCATTCATGCTGGCGGTAGCAAGTCGCAGTTATCCGGCTGCATTAGCCATCTTAGATTGCATTCAACGTCTTAGCACCGATCCTACAGTTCGTATGGAAATGATTTTCCCACCTGGTTCGAATCCCGATCATTCACCCCTACACGTTCTATGCTGCAATGATACGTGCAGTTTTACCTGGACGGGGGCTGAACATATCAATCAGGATATATTCGAATGTCGTACGTGTGGTCTGACTGGTTCGCTTTGCTGTTGTACGGAATGCGCACGCGTTTGTCATAAGGGGCATGATTGTAAGCTGAAGAGAACATCGCCAACGGCTTACTGTGATTGCTGGGAGAAATGCAAGTGTAAAGCGCTGGTTATGGGTAATCAAGCGGTGCGATATGAGTTATTGACCCGGTTAGCCAGAGATACCGATCTGGTTACGATGGCTAATTCACGGTTTGTACATTTTTTTTCTGAGTATTTTATTATTTATTTTATAAAAGATATACTTACAATGTTTCTAAGCAAATTAAATTTCCTAAAAAAAAAATATACGAACTAATTTAACAAAATTATAATAAGCGGAACCAGTTTATCAAACCAATCAAAGATGATGATACAGTTAGTGTAACTTTATTTGTAAAAGTATCCATAATACATCCGTGGAAATTTATATAATAATTAGGAATGCAGTAAATGTGTTAAAAATCTTTATTATTCAATTTATAATTGAATTATTTATTGAGTTTCAATAGAAAGAGAAGCACTGTAAATCTATAAGCAGTAATTAATTTAAATATTTGTTTTCTTTTTATTTTTAGAGGTGAAAATATTCTACTATTCTTGGTTCAAACAGTCGGTAGACAAAATCTAGAACAGAGACAATATAGAGCTGCCCGACCAAGAACCACGTCAGCAAGTTCACGAAAAACACCATCGTCTGACAGTAAGTTTTCGCAAAATAAAAATTCGTCACTAATATTCATTTTTAATATAAAAGATTAATAACACAGTAAAAGTTCAGTTTTTTTTCTATTTATGCAAATATTTCTTGATATATTTATATAATTATGTTGGATAATAAAAATCTAATTATTTTTTAATTTACCTATTAATATATCGATATATTATTCAGCAATCTCTTCATATTGGTGCAAAAACTAAAATCATGGCAAAAAAACCCCGGCAAGGTCAATGCATTTTTCTTCATTTAAAAATTAACTAAAGTTCATCAAAATAAATTAATAGCGATTTAAACAAAAACCAAACTACTTTAACTTAAAAAAGAAATCTTTTCAGTTGAATCGGAAATGCCCGAACACGATCTGGAACCACCACGTTTTAGTCGACGTGCCTTGGAATGTCTTCTCGGTAATTGGCAAGCCGTTCGTAGTATGGTAATGTCGGGTGTCCGTGAAGGTCCCCTACCACCACCAGCATCATCATCATCATCATCATCAACAACAACAACAACAACAACGACAAATCATGTTCAAGGCGAAGAAGCCTATCTGAGCAGTCAATCGGGCACAACACTGCTCGATAAATTCACGCATTGTCTGCTAGTTAAATGCTATCTGGAAGCATTGGAAGTATTACTGGAGACACTTGTTCGCGAATTGAAAGATGAGAGAACACCGGGTCGTGCTTCAGCAGCTCAATTGGTTGCTAGACGTTTTGTTCGTTCGGTTGCGAGAGTTTTTGTTATTTTCAGTGTTGAGATGGCACCTAATACGGCCAAGAGACGAATGACGTAAGTTGTCATATTATTTTTTATTTGATTTGATTTTTTTAATACTTATTTTATTAAATTAGATGTATCATAGAAAATTTGAAAAATTATAATTACATTCAAATTAAAATAAAACGGCATACACTGTAAATAATAGAACATATAAACAAGTTACTAGGTAACAAATAAGTAACTGGATTATAAAATTTATTAATTAATGGAAGCCAAATTTTATTTAAATCAGTGTTTTCACAGTGATTATCTTTTTCTTTATTATGTAAATTTCTATTGCTTCTCTTATTAATCTGCTGTTAATTAACAGCAATTAAAAATTTATAAAATTATTTAGAACATAGTAAAAAAATTTTCAGAATTTATTTTATTAAAATAAAATGGCTTCAGATTGTAGTTTTGTATTAATATTTATTAATAATCGACAAACTCAACATACATCTTCATAAGAAAAAATAACATTTACAGAATAAACAGAACGTAGAAATAAGTAACTAGATTATAAAATTTATAAATTTTTAATTAAAGGAAGCCTAATTTTATTAGTGACTTGTTTCTATGTTCTCTTTATTTACTGTAAATGTCATTTGTATCAGTTTTTTATTTTTCTGATGAAGACGTACATTGGGTAGGTTGATTATAAATAAATATTTTAATATAATTTATTATTGTTATTAATCTATACCTCATTCCGAAGTCTTAGTAAAATATATTTTCTATATAATATTAGAGTTCGATTAAAAACCTAAACCACCAAATGAATATTATTCTAGTTTCCACAGTCAGACGCAACCGTTGAGTAAATGTCGTCGTGTATTCCGTTCAATGATTCGTCTAGCTGTTGAAGAACTATGTGAAACGGCCGATTCTCTAATTGCGCCAGTTCGTCTTGGTGTCGCCCGGCCAACAGCACCCTTTACACTTGCCTCATCCGCCACCGATATTATTAACGGTTCCGAGGAACTCTTCTTGGTCGAACCGTTAGCACCGCAAGGCGCTAGAGGTTCCGTTACGAATACGAATTCAATCCGAAACGATACAAGACCCCTTTCATCGGTTGTTCGAGGCGCTGTCCGCGATTTGAATGACGCAATTGACGTTGAAAGTAAGTTGAATATTAGTTAAAAATTTCAACATTTAAATATTAGCTGTGGTTTTTTTTTACACATTCTACTCAGATCAGTAAATCTTTTAAATGAGCTGAGTTTTGCTGAGTTGAGTTGTATTAATAAATAAAACAGTTTATTTGAAAGTGACGTTTAAAATCGTAAATTCCACATAATGATATAACCTAAAATATTAGATGTATTTGGATTGTTTGCGTTGATAATATTTATTGCAACTCGCCCCCGATATATCTATTATTTGATTTCAAAATAAAATATTCAAATACAAATGTCAACCAGTATCAAACACATTATCAAATCTTAAACTAGGAAAATTTGAATTGCACTTGAATCTCAACTAAGCACTAGCTAAATAAGCAACTCAGTTCAAGCTCAGTTACGAGACGATAAATAAAACAGCTATTATTTCAAGGTTACTGATATATTTGCTGATCTGAGCTGAGTTTTTCGGTAAAAAAAAAACACAGTTATCACTTCAAATTTATATTGAAGAAGATTAAATAACCCCGTTTTTTCTCTCATAATTCATCATGTGTGTATTTGTAATTAATCAATTTCTGTTTAGTATCAAAACCAAAATTTATTTCTGTGTGTGTATGATATTTGATAAATTCTCAGGTATGGCTTTAGATAATGACGACGATGATAATAATTCGGACACGCCAACCGAACGCGATATGCCAATGGGTGCGGTGCGACAAGCATCATTGAACGAAGGCGCCGATGGTACCGAGTCGGCGGGCGAAGCCCTAGCACATGAAGCGGCCGGTGGACAAGGTGAAGATAGTGATCCCGAATTGGATCTATTGGCTGAAACCGAATCGGATAGCGATGATAATCATAGTAATCAGGATGCGGCTTCCGCGCAAAGAAGTGTTCAAACGGGAGCTACTGCCGGATCGGATACAGGTTAGATTTATTTTTTTTTTTTTTCCCCGGTAGATTTGATTTGCAATTCCTCATTGGCTTATTGGTTTTTGTTTATGATTTATTTAGAAGAATATATGATATATTTTTGATTTAACGTGATTGTATTTTTTTTAATTGTTATTAGGATTTAAGCTTTGATTCCGAAAGTTTTTTCAGTTAAATATTAGTAAATAGCAGAATCAACACAATCTTGAAGGCACGTCATTTATTGGTATGATTACATGAGCTTTCAAATCATGTTATTTTTCGTACCTAACCAAGTCTCAAACGTAATAGAAATAACGCCCAATGTAAACAAAATGTATTATGAGATTTTGCAAAACAATGGCAAAATAAATATATTGTATTCAATAATATATGATATATCTTTACATATTTAACTCGAACTTGATTCAAATAAGATATTTGAATATATTTTAGTAATTTTAGCTTATTTGCTTGTAGAATAGAAAGAATTTATTTTTGTTTATTAGAAACTTCACTTATGACGTGGCTTCAAGGTTTTTTTTACCAATTCAACTCGTAACACATATTTTATTTGTTTATAGTTAAAATCAGTTATAATTTTAAATTTAAAATTACACTGAATAACATAAAATTAAATTAAATTTTCTATGATAGTATTGAATGAGGAAATAAATTTTATAGAATAACAGAACATGCAGGATAATAGTATGTGTGTGTTTTTGGAATGATTTTCAGAGCCATTGTTGACAATGAGGCTTTCAAAATCATTTTTGTGTAAATGTTTATTTTATTTTTTTTACCCTGCAACCTGCATAAAAACCGTACTACATCATATAAGAATTATTATTTAATCAGTTAACATAAAAATCAATTATATTTGTAGAATTTACAATAATGCATTCGTTCTTATATGAATTGGAACGGACATTGTTATACGAATGATTTGTGTGTGTGTGCGTGTAAAAATGTGTGTGTGGGGAATGGTGTGATGTTAGTGGGCGCGTACGTCTGTAATTGTATCAGGCATTGCATCGTTGCTGATGTTCCCGGAAGACGAAAGCGGCGAATCCAGCCAACAGGAGGAGGAGGAATCTGAGGCAGGCGAAACAGACGAACAAGATCCCGAAGATTATGCGCTTACTGATGAACAACTCGAAAGACGAAGGTAAAATTCTTTCTCTTATTTTTTTTAATTTTTATTTATTTGAGTGGCAAATTTTAAATTTGGTCACGTTATAATCACATTATAATCTTGTTAAAAATAGCATATGCTTGTGAAAAACTTTGTGGAAAATATAATAATCTTGTGCAAAATATTATAACCTTGTGGAAAAATATTAAAACTTTTTCAAAAATATTATAATCTTATAATGTTAATGTTATAATTTTGTGAAAAATATCATAATCTTGTTAAAAATATTATAAACTTGTTAAAAATATCATAACCTTGTGAAAAATATGAAAACTTTGTCAAAAATATTATAATCTTGTGAAAAATATCAAGCTTGTGAAAAACTTTGTGGAAAATATTATAACCTTGTGAAAATTATTAAAACTTTGTCAAAAATATTATAATCTTGTTAAAAATATCATATAAGCTTGTAAAAAACTTTTTGGAAAATATTATAATCTTGTGAAAAATATTATAACCTCGTGAAAAATATTAAAACTTTGTCAAAAATATTAATGAAGATCCACTGTACATTCTTGGACATTTAAATTTAACCGTTTTTTTTTTCATTTTGTTTTTTTAATAAATCTAGTGCAACCGGCCATGGACACCGAAGCAATTTAGCACCACAGAATATGCAATGGGCGATTCGTTCACGCGATGCTGCAAGAGGTGCTGGTGTACGTTTAGCCGGTGGCTCTAATCTCGTCTTCATCGATCCGAGTTCGTTGCGCCGATCAACACCAGCCACCACAACGGTTGCTGCTAGTGTTGAGCCCGTTACCATGGCAACGACAGCTAGCTGTCTCGGACGGGCATTCGGTAAGAATCCATTATCATTTCCTCCGTCACCTAAATGCAAAACTAATTTAATTTCCGACATATTTAGGTCCGGTTGCATAAAGCATTGTATCAAGTTTATTCTGTCGTTTAATCGGATAATTAATTAGGCGGTTCGAACCTGGTTAACTGACAATGCTCTGTGCAACCTGGAGCAAAACTTTGAACTTATAAATCCAGAGTGGCCAAAACCGGGAAAAGTCAGGGATTTTTGTTGGTCCTGGAAAAGTCAGGGAATTTCATTTGTAGTCAGGGAAAAGATTTGTTTGGCGAAGTTACAAAATTATAAACACAAATTTTTAGCAAATGCTGTGCAAATTTGTAATTGTATTATTATAAAATCGGCAAAAATTAATGAATTTCACTTTTAGTACATTCAAATTAATCTTATCTCAATTTTTTCACACCTAGACTTAGAAATCATTATAATTAGTTAAGTTTGAGGTTGTAACTCATCTTTATCTAATTTTAAACCGATTTTAATCAATATTTTGTGATTCACAGTACTTGGGAAATTTATATTTGTTTAAATATAAAAGTCAGGGAAAAATTAAAAAAAGTTCGGGAAAACCGGGAAAAGTCAGGGAAATTGTTTTTCACAAAGTTTTAACCACCCTGTAAATCTCAAAACATTAATTATTGACTGGTAATGATTGTGTTTTAGGCATTGTAATCAGACAAATAGCTGATCTACTAACAATGATACATGATTGTCAAGCAACACCGCCGACTCATCCCAGTTTAGAAGTTACATTCCAGGAATCGATGAATTTACAATTGTATTTAGAATTTCATTTGAAGCCGACATGGGATTGGTTACTGACTGTTATGGATGCAACCGAAGCACAACTTCGATTCGGTGCTTCGTTAACACAGAACGCTGATCCCACACATCCGGGACACCCTCTGCATTCGGCTGCTAGTAATACATTAGGATCAGGAGGTAAGTCTTTTATTTTTTATTGTTTTTTTAGAAAAACTATCGATTTTCATCGAAGGTAAATAGAGAAAAAAAAACACATTTTTTTTTTGCTTTTTTTTTGGCCAAATTATAAATACAAAAAAAATTCAGAAAAATATATATTATTCTACATAGGATATTATATCTCAGGTATTTTTTCGGTACATTAATTATCGTTTTTGTAGAAAATAGAGCCAGTTAAAAAATATACTATTTTTTATTTTATATAAATATCAATTAATAATATTAAATTAATTATTGAATATTATTAATTCAACATTTATTATGTAATTTTCCGAACAGTCAGTTACAATAAATAAGTTGTATTAAACGAATAAATTCAATATTAACTTCAACATGTTTTGTATTTGAGCTACCTGTCTGAACATAGCAATTAGAACCGTGTGAATTAACGTTAAGCAATATTAATTAGTTCACTTACGTTTTATAATATTAAATATAAAAAATATATCAGAAATAGAAATACTATTCATATTTGATAAGATGTAGAAATAAAAATCTATTTTAAAGTGAAAAATAAAAGCACTTTTTCATAAATAAATGTTTCTAAATTAAATAGTAAATCCTTTTATACAAATCTTTTAAAATAGTTTTACTGTTTAAAATTATTTCTATTATTTGTGGCAATTTCTAGGATCAGGTGCTAGGGGCCATCGTGCTGTTTCATCCAGCGGCGCCAATACCTCTAGTGGAACTAGAATCGTTGGCTTCACCACCAGCGGTGTAGATGGTTCTCGTTCGCGTCCCGAACGAGATGGCGTTGATGGTCATGCAGCTCGCCGTGAATTCCTCTCGTACGCTTTATCATTGATGCGCGCCCACAACTCAGAACATTTGGACTCACTACCCATTATGGATGTGAGCGCATTGAAACACATTGCTTACGTATTCGATGCGCTCATCTACTACATGAAATCCGGTACAGATCCACCAGATGTTGACGTACTACGCGATGGTCTACCCCCAGCTGCATGGAACGATCAGGATGAAAATGAAAACGAGGAAGCAGAAGACGATATAACGGTTGCGATGGAAACGGAATCGTTAGACGAACAAGAATCGTCCGGTTTGGTTGTGATGACGAATAGTTTGAATAGTTCATCGGTGGCATTGCCCGTGGGTAATTCCGGTACGGGCAAGGGTAGGAAACATTCGTTTTTCCAACGATCGGAATCGACTCTTTGTCTTGGCGCACCACCGCCTGATCCATTTGAGCTGCCCATGTCCGAAGCGTTACCGCTTGCGGATCAACCACATCTGCTGCAACCGAATGCTCGTCGAGAAGATTTGTTTGGCATTCCGAAACAGCCGATTACGTTGCCAAATTCCGGATCCGGATCGTATAATCCATTGGAAATGCTACCAACCCGATTAGGTTTGTGTGTGCTTTGTTATTTATTTTTCGATTTTATTTCATTTTGAAAACTGGTCAGTGTTATTGTCGTCTATAATGCATCAAATTATTTATCAAATTTTTAAACTAAAGGTTTGTTTTCTTATTCTTATTATTTTATTTGAAACTTGACAGTGCTTGAAAGTGTTTTCAAGTTACTTGACTTTAAGGGGCCATTTGCATAAAATGTATTTTGCAATTTTATTTATTTTTTAAGATTAGTAAAAAATCATATGCAGATAATTGGCTAAAAATATATCCTCAGAATATAAATTTTAAAAGTATTCAAGGATAAATTTATTCCACCATTAGATAATAAATTAATAGAAATTGTTATTTTATCATGTATTTAGCAATGATTTATGCTGGCGTGACCCTCGAAATCAAATAACTTGATAATTGAGAATGAACTTTGAATATTAAAATTTTATTAAATTTGGAGTTTTTTTGAATTTGTAGTTTAATTAATTTTTTCTTCAAATTGTGATATTAGTTTTTAAAAATATTTTAATTCATAAGGATTTTATAATATTGATTAAAGGTTAAAATATCGGTTAACCAGTGTAATTAATAGGTTTTTTTACCGATAATTACTATTTTTATGTGGAAAAATATATGTTTTATAAACATATACACACATTTACTTCATTACCTTATAACTCGTTTCACTCAAGCAGAAACTTTCCATCAAACATGCAACTTTCGTTTTAACCACATTAATGATACTTCGCATACATGCTCTTTTATTCTTATCACTTGGAAATCAAAAAAATAAATAACATAATCGTAAAGAAGTTCAATATGAAATAGACGAAACATTGACTTTTATAATGAAAATTTGAATGACACCAAACAAAATATCTAAATGATTTTTCATTATTATTAGAAAACAGTCAACATCTTTCTAATACAAATAATACGGCATTAGGTTTATCAGTTCGTACGGCCGATACAGCAATGACCAATCCAACAGGACCCACACAAACAACACTAAATATAATGGGACCGAATACCCTAGCACCAATACCACAGCCCGAATCCGAAGATAGTAATTCTAAATCAAGTAGCCGACCAATGATGGGTTACGAACCACAACCGGGCACTAGTAAACAGAGAGATTATCAATCGTTTGAGAGTTTCTTATCGTCGGTGAAAAATCATTCGACACATGAAGATAGTAATGGCGGTGGTGGTAGCGAGGAACGACCACAGGATTTATCGTGCAATAATAAAGATGGTGGCAGTGCTAGTGGGGATACATCGTTACGTATGGAAGTTGATAGTGATCATGAATATAATTCGGATACGGATAGCGCATCGAATTCACGAGGTGGAAAAGTATCACAATCACCCCTACCACCTATATCGACTGTTATACCGCCTGGATTATTAGCATCAGCTGGTTTAGGTAAAAATTATTCTATTACAAATTCTTATGCACGCACCATACATGCACAATTATTAGTAATTATAATTATATTATAATTATAATTATATTAGAAATTTTCGCTTTGTTCTTGAATTTTTCTTTAAAAATTGTAACAGCGGCTTATAAGGAACTTCGCGGAAATAATGAACATCAAGTTACATGGTTTAACTTCATTTATTTCACAATATATTTTTCTTTTTATTATAAGTACGTTCCAGCTTCATAATGAAGTCATCTTCAGCTTTTAATGTTTAGAAGTCATGAAATCAATTTATTTGACAATTAACAACATTTTAATTAAAAATATTATTATAAAAAATCCCAAAACCACATTTACATTAAAATAAAGCTAAATACGTATTTCCGAAGCTAAGCTTCCATCTTCAGTAGCTAAATAAAATTTGCAGTGATCTTTGACAAGTGCTCAAGTGTTTATGTACTTCGGATCACAGGTAAGATTTTTGTAGATTTTATTTAGCTACTGAAGATGGAAGCTTAGCTTCCGAAATACGTATTTAGCTTTATTTTAATTTAAGTGTGGTTTTGGGATTTTTTATAATATTATTTTTATTTAAATTTCGCCACAGTATATCATTTTCTAATCTTTTAACATTTTAATTATACAGACAAATTAAAAAACATATAAAAACGACAAAACATTTAGTATTTTAATAACATTGTTACTGTTTGTCAATTATTAAATACATTTCTTCACTTGGTGAGAACACGTGTATGTTTTATTAAGTAGCGTGGACATTTTGATTTAATAAATGGTGTATTTAATCCATATTAGATCAAACTCTACAAAGCACCCGACCGCAAATAATTGTATCGCCACGTAAAATAGCTGCGGCAGTTGAAGCAGCAGCTGCATGCTTGTTAAACAACAAGCACAATATTCAACAATCTACATCTACTGTGGCAAGCAATAATCTTATGCTGCCCGCTCTAAATCTACTACCAACAACATCGTCATCTTGTCCTGGTTCATCAACGATCGATAAATCGCAATCCGAATCTCATTCAATGCAGCAATCGAGCGGAACAAATACAACAAATACGCCACAGACATTATCATCATCGTGTAGTTCTACGTCAAGGGGACCCGGCAAGAGTGTGATCGTTCGAGCTGTAAGTGATTCTTTTTCTTACTTCATCTTCTTCATACACAAATGTTTTATATTTACTTGTATTTCGAGATATTGTTATCTACTCAAAACATTTTAATTTTTATTTTATACCCTTATAGTATTTTGTTTTTGTTTAAATCGCCATTAATTTATCACGAATTAATTTGTTCATCAAAATAAATTATTAGCGATTTAAGCAAAAAAAAAAAAAAATATTATTTTAATTTTTATTAAATAAGTTTTAATTTCAATTAATTTGTAAAAAATTGTTTTATTTTTACTGTCCTACAGACTAGTATTCCTACTCAATATATTTCTATTTTGAAATCAGTGCACGTGTTTGAAAGGAAGTTATTGATTTGTGAACATTCTTAGATAATAAATGTTTGATTTTTGAATAACTTCCGATATTAAATTTGTCTGTTTGATAATCGTAGTTTGATGACGTTTATAAACTAGGAACAGATGCGAGATAAACAATATATTTTTGAAACTGTGTAGCACAATCTAAATCTTGTGCGTAATTAAAATCAAATGTAAGAATGGACGATACATTAGAAATGCAAACAATGACTTCGTTTTTTTTTTTTTTTGTGTTAATTGAAACTTTTCGTCTGCAGACTTAGGTTAAATTAATTGATTTGCATTTCTAGTTTATTGCCTGCCACTTGTAACTCTACTGTTTTGATGTCTATTGCATTTGTTCGAATACGAACAAGATTTTGGTTTTGTAATCCAGGCATTGGTTTCCAACTGTGCGAAGCACAGTTGTAAACTGATTTGATATTATTTATTTTGATCTTATATTTGTAATACATTAATTCTTTTAACTAATCATTTTCATTGCTCTGATTTTTTTTAAAAAAACTTAATTTTCGAATTTATTTTTGTGAATTAAAAACAAAACAAGTTGAAAATTTTCTAATTAAGCAAAGTAGTAATGATTAAAAGTTTAAAGTTTATGGAGTTAATAATAATTTGTATATTTGTTTTTTTATTATTAATTATTATTATTTAATACACATAATGGTGGTTATAGCTACGCAAAATAGCTTTAAGCCAAACAACAAATAATATTTGATAAATTTATCGATGTGATTTAGCCGATACAAAGACTATACAAACATCCCTACCCAAGCGGGATTCGAATCCAGACCCGCACGGCTGACACCTTAAACCACTCGGCCATGCAGGTCGGATATTATTTTTTTAATTATTCATTTTTAATCTTTAATATCGTACCTAATATTTTTATTAATCAATATTGTCAATAAATATTTTCAACTGTTTCTCTTGATGGTAAAACGGTATATTAATAATTTTATTATTATTATAGTTTGCAGAAATTTAATATCTTGAAGAAAGTAGTATGTTTTGGCACGATTTATATTTCAAAATACATTTTTGAAATATATTGTTTTGCAAAACTTAGATTATTGATAATAATATTTTATTTGAAACTATTAAATATTGCATAGTTGGTTTCGTAAAAAGAAATTAAGTTAACACATTCACTGCCCGCAACGCGCCTGGCGCGTTCACATGTACGACGGATTGGTGCCCACACCGCGCTAAGCGCGTTGTTGTTCCATTTGAATTCTATTGAGTGGCGCCTGAGGCATTGCACGTTTTTGGAGCGGGCAGTGAATGTGTTAACTACATTTAAAAATCGGACTAAAACTAGATAATTATTGAAATTTCTTGCCTCTAGGGTACAAGTTCTCAACGAGTAGACGCTCCCGATGTCCTGATGGTGCCCACCGTTGACAATCAACAATCGGAAACTTTGGAGAATCAAGAGATTTCGGCGAATGTAACCATAGAAACAACGCCTCATCCAAATGTACAGCAGGAAGTTGCTGTAACACGTCCTCAACCTACCATCGGTCAATCGGTGTCACATGATTTATTACTCGGTCGCTGGCGGCTAGCATTAGATCTATTTGGTAGAGTATTTATGGAGGATGTCGGTTTAGAACCGGGTTCTATTGTTTCCGAACTGGGCGGTTTTCCCGTTAAAGAAGCGAAATTCAGAAGGGACATGGAAAAACTGAGGAATAATCAGCAAAGGGATCTCACTTTATCGAAGGTAATTTATTTAAAGTTTGTTATAATAATATCCAAACTATTTTCTTTTAACAAATTTAATTATTTATATAAGTATTTTATTTAGGATAAAAATATTTGACCTATGAATATAGTACCTATGAAAATAATAGTTTATCTATGTATTAAATAATTAATCTGTTGTTAGGTTAGGTTAGTTTAGGTTATAGGTAAAAATATAAAATTTCATAGGTAATATTTGAATTATTCATAGATTATAAAATTAGCATCTTTTTATTTACATTTGTTTAATAAAAATGTATGAAGAAAATATCAACATTATGTAATATAAAATTTTAAAATAAAACTTATTTAATAAGTCGTAATTTTTTCTAGATGGAACGAGACCGAACGCAGCTTCTATTGCAAACATTTAAAGAATTTAATACACAATACAATAATTACAGTCGACGTGCTTCATCTATGCAACCACCGATGGCTGTAAATAGAGTTAAAGTTACGTTTAAGGATGAACCAGGTGAAGGATCAGGTGTTGCACGTAGTTTCTATACGGCTGTTGCAGAGGTAAGTGATGTAATTTAATCGAATTTCTATATTTGAAAGTATAAAGGGAGTTTTGATACGCGAATAATTTTCTATAGATTTAATATATTCGTCACTATAACCTCCCGATAGTAATTTTATTATCGTTTTGATTAGACAGCAGATCAGCAAGCTTATGTCTGCGGCCAGATACGGAACGTACATTTATTATTTTTATCTATTTAACACTAGAGCTACCGACTACGTCAATTTGACGTATTTAGAAATTCAATTTGTTGTTATTTCGTTAAAATGCTACCGAAAAACTTTTCGTTTGGTGACTTTTCAACATTTTTTATGTACTTCAAGATGATATACTCTTTTTTTGAATTGAATAATTATTTTTGCAATCATTTAATTGTCTACCTAGAACTACCGATACGTCAATTTGACGTAATTTCTTAGTTAAATGTTTTTACACATAATAATAATAGTTTCTATATATTATATTATTTGTAATAGAAATTTTAATATATATGCTTATCAATATAAATTTTGATTGAAAATATTCCTATAGCTTGAGTTGTTTCATTACAAAAATGTTCTTAACCAATATATGATATAAGACATTATAAAAATAAATGTTATTTCTGATTATTTAATAAAATTTGTTATTACATTTATTTAAATAAATATACTAATTAATCATTAATTACTTGTATATAATCGTTATTATGAAAATATTACACAAAAGTGTATTGTATAACTAAAGCTAAAGTCCTATAGAATAAATTCGTATCAGTCACATGGTTTAATTAGTATAGAAAATCTAAGACTCGAAAGACATTTTGATTTTTTTTTTGCAGGCATTACTTGTCAATGAAAAACTCCCCAACTTAGAATCAGCCCAAGTCGGCAATAGTAAATATACACATTATAGTGTCCTTCAACGGCTACGCCGCGAACGTGAATTCTCTCGGCGTACAGTTATGACCGCTCGGCCCTCAGCACGTAGCCGTGAATATCGTCGTGCACTAAGCTACGACGCACGTCCCTACTATCCAACCACATCAACATCATCATCCAACACCGGTAGCGGCACTAGCAATAATGGCGCAGCACCACAAAGTCCACTATCCGGTGGTGGTATGTCAGTGCCGCCGCCTGTCCAATCGAATTCATCAGCGCCCAATCCCAACGAACACTTGTCCCAGCATCAACAACAATTGGGCGAACGATTGTATCCGAAAGTCTACGCTCTGCATCCGACCTTTGCCGGTAAAATAACCGGTATGCTATTGGAACTTTCCGCCGCGCAGCTGCTGCTTTTATTGGCATCGGAAGAATCGCTTCGCGCTAAGGTGGAAGAAGCGGTTGAATTGATTTTAGCACACGGACACGGACAGGAATTGAATTCGGATTCGTTGCTAGGTAAGTTTCAGATTGTTTTTACACAATTCATTACAAACTCTTTTTATTCAAGCAGAAATTAGGTTAGATTAGGTTACACAGAACTAGGCAAATTATTTTCTCATGCAGACTGTGCCACTTTTTAGTTTTATCCACAAGCACAAGAATTCAAACACGACACACTTTCAGTTTGTTTCTACAACAAATGTTTGGATTGCTCAGATTCTTGTGCTTGAATATTTTGTGATTCAAATTACTTAGGTATTTACATTTGTTTAATAATAAAAGTCAGGGAAAAATGAAAACAAATTCTGGAAAACCTGAAAAATCAAGGGAAACTGTTTTTTTTTTTAACTAGTAATTAAATTGCAAAGTAATTAATTACTAGCCATCTCCGTATCCCACATACATAGTTTTCTTAGTTTATTTTTAATTGTAATGTGGACTTGTGGTATCTTATTCCAGATCTGGATGTATTCTCTTTATCCGATCGTGTAGCGGGTAGTAGTTCAAGTCGTCGTTCATCGGGTCGGGGTAATAGTAATTCTACGGAAGCACCCACGCCTGATGATGCGACAACTGATGATATCGAAGATAATGCGCCGTTGTTTTATTGCGCGGGAAAACGTGGCTTCTATTCGCCGAGACAAGGCAAAGCCTCGTTTGAACGATTGAATGCATTCCGAAATGTTGGAAGGTAATCAAATATGTTTCTTTAAAATCTTTCAGAACTCATTCGTTTATTTATTATTACCTAGTAACTTAATTTTAATTTGAAAGTATTATTTTTTGAAAAAATATTTTGCAAAATATTTCTAATAATTAATTTAGATATTTTTTTAATATAAACAAATAAATTGTTTAGCATTAATTGAAATGAAATATTTTAAATAATTATATAATAATATTATTATTTCGCTATTACTTTACATAAATATGAATTATTATTTTTTGCATTTTTATGGTAGTATTCTATATTATTTTATAAACTCTATAGAATAATATCTATAGAATTCCAAATGTTAAAAAAAGACGAAAGATTCTACAGTGCTGTAAACATTTAATAATTTTATTTTAATCATTTTATATCATAAAATTGGTTCGTGTTAGTTTACTGTATATTTATTTTAATTAATTAATAACTAATTATTGCTTTTTGTGTGTGTGTGTCCTGTGTGTGTTGTAGACTTATAGGATTGTGTCTACTACAGAACGAATTATGTCCAATTTTCCTTCAACGACATGTTCTAAAATCTATATTAGGTCGACCAATTCGATTCCACGATTTAGCTTTCTTTGATCCAGTAGTTTATGAATCGTTACGGCAACTAGTTGTTGATGCAGAAACGAAAGATTCGAATAGTTTGTTCTCCGCTTTGGATCTAACATTTAGGTAAGTATTTGTGAAAAAAAATTTATTTTTAATAATGTGTGTGTTCGTGTTCTGTATTTTGTATTTTTTTTGTTTTAGTATTGATCTAAGTTCAGAGGAAGGCGGTGGTACATTAGAATTAATGCCAGGTGGTCGAGAAATAGAAGTAACAGCCTCGAATGTTTACGATTATGTTAGGAAATATGCCAAATATAGAATGATTAAGGCACAAGAAAAAGCGATTGATGTAAGTTTTATTTCCAATCAATTATTCACTGAAATTATTTTTGCAAATGATAATAATTTCAATTCATTAAACTTGTAATTGAATCTATATTGAAAATTTGCCAAACGATTCGATTTTTGAACTTGTTCCAGAATATTCGTGTCGGTGTATTTGACGTATTACCGGAGGGCTCACTTGATGGTCTTACAGCTGAAGATCTTCGATTATTGTTAAACGGTGTCGGAGACATTAACGTACAGGTACTGATCTCGTATACATCGTTTAACGATGAATCGGGCGAAACCAGCGAACGATTAGTGAAATTCAAGCGATGGCTGTGGTCGATTGTCGAGAAAATGACGCATATTGAACGACAAGATTTGGTATGTAGTTTATCTATGATCATCTAACAAAATTACGGTTTAACAATTTTCAAAATTTATTTATTTTTTTTTTTTTTTTTTTTTTAAGTGGTAGAACTAAAATATTCTGTAGCCTTACAGATTTGTTCAGATTTCTAACAATAACTTATGCAATGTAAAGAGTAATAGAGTTTTTTTACGAAAAGAAAGTTTGGCAATTTCATAAGTTGTATTTATAATTAGAATTAATTTACACAGACAAAAAACAAATTATACAAAATGAACGTTTCTAACGCTAAGACAATTTGAATTGTTTTCAATGCACTCGTTTAATGAATGTATTTTATATAATGCCAGAATGAAATAATTATACGCTACGGGCAAATAATAACAATCTAGGAATTTTAACAATCTTAGAAATTTTATATATAATAAACAAAACTATTTCTATAAGATTAGAAAATGATCTACTGTGGCGAAATTTAAATAAAAATAAGATTATAAAAAATCCCAAAACCACATTTAAATTAAAATCAAGCTAAATACGTGTATTTCGGAAGCTAAGCTTCTATCTTCAGTAGCTAAATAAAATTTACAAAAAAAATCGTACCTGTGATCTGAAGTACATAAACACTTAAGCACTTGTCAAAGATCACTATAAATTTTATTTAGCTACTGAAGATGGAAAGCTTAGCTTCCGAAATACGTATTTAGCTTTATTTTAATTTAAGTGTGGTTTTGGGATTTTTTATAATATCATTTTTATTTAAAACTGTTTCTAATTGAAAAACAAAAATTGATTGGAATTTGAACTAGGTGTACTTCTGGACGGGTTCACCAGCTCTTCCAGCCAGTGAAGACGGTTTCCAACCGATGCCATCGGTGACAATACGTCCAGCAGATGACGCCCATTTACCCACCGCAAACACATGCATATCTCGTCTCTATATCCCTCTCTACAGCAGTCGAGCGGTGTTACGGCACAAGTTACTTCTCGCCATCAAGACAAAGAATTTTGGATTTGTTTAAAAAAAAAAGATATTCTTATTCTCATTGTGTAATAAACATACACACACAAACACACAGGTATTATCAATTATAATATAACCACATTGAGATATATAATAAATTAATTGTATTTATATTTGCTTTGTTATAATTATTATTATATTTGTTTGTTGTATTTGTGATTTTTTTCTAGAATAAAGAACACAAATTTGTTTTTTTATTATTAATTAATTTAATATTTATTGCAATTTGGAAAGTATTTTGTTGTCGGTGACACTGTAGTGTAATGCTTGAATGTTTCGGTCTGGTCATCTAAATTAAATCTAAAATAAATAAAAAAATCTAACCGTGTTTCTTTTATGATAATTCGTTTTAATTAATTCAAAATATAAGTCGTATTTTTCGCCACCCGTAAATCGAATTCTAATGGCTCGTATTCATAACTTCTTTTAGATAAAAGTGAGCATATTTTAAATTATTTATTTGAAAAGGTAATAGAACTGTTGAAAGCATTATTTATATTTTAAAATGTTAAATATAATAAAAAGTTTATAATTTATAAAAATAGTAAGAGCAAAAATTAATTAATTATCACTGCTTTTAAAAGTGGTATAAAATGGGACAATGAATACGGACCACTGAATTTAATTATTAAATTATTACTAATTGTAAAGCTTCATTCCGATTGCCGTTTTAGTTTTACGCTGCAATATAAAAATTGGACAAACTTTTAGTTTTAACAACAAGTGTTTTGGATTGGTCAAATTCTTGAGCTTGGGCGCAAAACTAAAATGACAGACTGAATGAGACTTTTAAGCTAAATTTAGATGGAAATGGATGAAATTTTTCGTCATTGCCGGAAAAACCGGCCAAAGTTAAAATTTCTACTGAACAGAATAAAAACCGTTCTTTCTTAAACCGTCTAAACTTAGTTTAACAAACACAAACATTATTTTAGCTTATCCAATAATTATACAGAATTAATCACTGATTGTATTCATTAAACTTGATTAAATATTACGAATCATTAAAATAATTTTTGATAGGATTTTGTAAAATAATTACATTATATAAATTCCAGAATTTGTTATTTAATGACAAGTTTTATGAATACGAAATTTAGATTAAATTACATGATTTTTAATGATTTTGTTTTTTGCTTACAGATTTTTACATTGTGAATAGTGAAAATGAAAAAACTTGACAATTGGAAAGAAATTATTTAGATTCATAGTTCGTTTGTGTTTTTCCTCCCAAATATAATTTAAAAATTAAACTGTTGAAAAAATTACAGCTATTCCTATATATATAAATAAAATGTACTTTTTTCTTCACTATGGGTTTATAACTTTAGTTTTATTTAAATATGTTTAGATTAAAAATAATAATGACACGTGAAAAAATTGTATTTCGTTTTATTTGTTGTTGTTTATTTTTTGATTTAAATCATTTAATGATTACAATTAAGCAGATATAATTAGCTTAATAAAATACAATGCGAAAGAGAGGGGTTATTTCATTCATGTCACTGTGCACAAGAATCATTGCAAATGATAAATTTTAAATTTCCTCCCTCAATTCATTTTCAAATCTTGGCAAATCAGTGATTTAATCTTTTTGATAAGAAAGAGGCAACAAAAATAAAAGATTATTTTATCTCTCTGAGAGAAATTGAAATGTGATATGGAAGTATTAAAATTCCAACTTTAATTACGATGTCTGGTGCAACAGGACATGCGTATTTCAATCCTGCACATACACACGAATAATTATAAATATATATATATATATAAATCACACAAATACACTTAAAAAAATAAACAAACGTTTTATTAAATTATTGGCTTAGGTTTAAATAAATGGAAGAAAAATATCGTTAGTTAGTTTTTGTATACATGTTATAAGTACTTTTCTAATTGTTTCGTTTTAGCTTATAAGGCTTGTAATTATAGAAAAAGTATGTGTTATTACTTTAATAAGAAATTAAAATTATATAAAAATTGTAGTATAACAGAAAAAATACACACGAATAGCAATTAATACATTTTTTTTTATTCATATCTAATACGCCCCCTAACTTATTCCAACTTTGCATATAACCAACATTTATTTGTTTATATATTAAAAAAAAAAATTTTTATTAATATAAAATTGATTCTGTCAAATATTTGTCAATAAAGAAAATAGCTAATTCACGTTATTAACTTTTATTTTTACAATTTGAATAAACCGTTGGCGGTTTTGCTAAACGAACATTGCCTTCGGCTCTACCCGAAGAAGCACGAAGCTAGCGCGGTAACGATATGCCAGTATGTCTTAGATCAGTCTAGTACTAAATTACTCGGTCACTCGTCGACTAAATTAGTGGCTTCGTGTAAACCGGGCATTTATTTGCTAGTATTGAAAGCTACAAAAAAATTATAATGTCTGGGTATGTATTGAAATTTTATATAAACAACATCTAAATGAAAACTGCGTATATAAAATCAAGGAAATTCTGTTACATTCCATATTCTCAAATATTTTCTCTTGCTGAGATGGAATAATTTTAGCTATTGTTTTTTTTCTAATTTATTTATAAAAGAGATTACTAATAACAATAAAACACTTTTTGGTGTAAAAATGTTTATTCAATATAACACTATTACTACTATAATTTTTATTGTTAAATTCTCGAATATTTTAATTAACTGTACAATATGTAAATGAATGATATTTAAATCTGTATATTGGCAGTATAAAATATATTTATTATTATTATTATTATTATTATTATAATACAGCTATTGTTTTATTTTAATTTCAGGTATAATTTAAAGACGTTATATACTCAAAATGAACGCGATTCTATCGTTAATTATATAATCGCACATAGTGCCTATTCTTCGTTAAAAGGAAATACATTTTGGAAGGAAATGGAAGAAGCAAAAGTATGAAAAAAAAACTAATTTTATTTTCTAGATAAGGAATATAAAAATTATGAAAATGTTATTATTTCAGATTTGTACACGAACATGGCAGAGCATGAAAAGTCATTTTAAGACTACTATTGCTCCTAATCTAAAATTTTATAAAATTCCACAAGTTGAAAAAGATAAAATTCTGGCAGCGTGAGTATATTTCATATATTACAATACTAGTAGATTTTCTGAGCTTATTTTATCTTTAGATTTACAAAACACGTTTATTTGTTAATGTATTAAATCATTAAAGTTTCATTAGTAATTTTTTTTTATAGGTATTATACTAAACTTGAAAATAAAGAAACTAAAATTCCTGTAGAAACAGGTGAAGTATCTAGTACCACAAACGTACAGGAAAAAAGAAAACAAACTCAGATTAGCATCAACGAATATCTAGTACCAAAGACAAGAATTGTAAAAGAATTTTCTAATGCCAACATAAAAAAATTTCGAACAACGGAACATAATAAATGTCTCGGATTTGATCCATCGGATATTGAAAAAAGTAAAAGTATAGTTAGTAAAATACATGAAACTGTAGAATATTTACGCAGTGAAATTTAATTCGAATCAATTAAATTTTTCATCTGATATTAAAACCGAACCAATTTTAGTGATCTAAAAGATCCTTCAAACTTCTATGGTATAGAAGCTAGACCAAGTCTCATAACTTAGAATAGATTTTTCTTTTTTTTTATATATATATATAAAATTTTAATTTGTGATTTTTAAAATGTGATGTTTACTTTTTTATTTTTTTAAATATATATTTTCTTTCTTTATATATTCTTGTATTATTTACTACTTATTATTGTGAAATATAAACTTGTTTTTGATAATGAGTTTATCATCATTATAATATTATTTATATTTATACATCAAAGATACCGCTGAAAATCGAATCATCATCATCAGTATCCAATGGAGATGAATGTTTTTCCGTATTTGTTTGCTTCAATAACTTTTGACTCTCGTCGAAATACTGATTCGGATGATTGATCATTATTTGTTTGGAATTTGAATATTTATGATACAATAGATTATTTTCCTGATGCAAATGAAATAAAACCGGGATTATTATTAGTCGAGTCAAATACCACTGATCAATTATCGATTAAATCTATATCACTTGAATTGGAAGAGTCACAACAAAATACCGAGTTACCACTTTCAATTAAAGTTGAAAAGCAGGATGATACAGAATTAGAAATAAGACAAAACGAATCAGTTTCTGATTCTGCATTATCGTCATTTGATTCAAATCGTTCGATTAAATATGAGTTAGTTGAATTGGAAGAACTACAAGGAAACAAGTAGCTATTTCTAAAAGTTGAAAAACAAGATGAAGAATTAGAAACGGAACAAAATGGATTATTTTATGATTCAATGAATGATGCTACATTATATATAAGTGACAATCAATGAGAAATAAATATATTAATAATTAATTGTTTTTTAATACTCTCAGGACATGAAATCGGTTAATCAACATTTTTGTAAAAATCCTTAAAAATGTGTAACCTTTAACCCAAAAAATAAGGGCGATTTCTTTGGAAATAAAGCCGTTATTTTAAATTTTTTTAATACGATACCATTGAATATATAATCTTAGTTATTCAATGACGATACTGTTAACCAAAATATTTTTTCGAATGCGCATGTTTAAATTTCGCGGCACAAAAATTCCAAAATAAATTTTAATCAAAAGCAAATAAAAAATTCCCTAGATTTTGTTAGACGTCAACGTTTGACAGTTTTGTGATTCAATTTTGTTATTTATTATATATTAAGTTATCAAGTAAGTAATTTCTACTTTTACGGAAAATGTTAAAGACTGAAATAAATTTAAAATATGTAAAATTTCGTTACTTCATCAATTTGTATTATATGCTAACCTAAATACGTAGACAAAAAAAAGTGTCTTGATAATTAGTTTGGTTGTTATTACTACTTTGACTGTAAGGAAAAAGTAGTATAGCGTTTGGTACGGTGTCTGTAACATTTTCAAAAAAAAAAAAAAATTGTACAGAAATCCTTCATATAGCCTCTAGATGACGAATCTGAACTTAGTTTATGTGGGTGTATGGATGTGCGTCGTCAGCTCGCTCGCTCGCTCGCTCGCTCGCTCGCTCACTCGCTCGGTCGTCAGACAAAATTTTGTGATCGCAACTCCTCCTAGACGGTTCAACCGATTCAAATGAAATTTTCAGGATAAATTTGCCTAGTGCCCAAGATGGTCATGTGGTTTTGGTTTTTTCCAGTGATGCCAACTTTCCGAGAAAAAAATTACTAAAGTTTTTAAAAATTCATTGTGGCTACATTATTTATCCGATTTTGATCAAATTTTCAGAAAAGATTTCCCTAATGCTCCCATTAATTACATAATTTTATTAATATTCAGTGTTGCCAACTTTCCGAGAAAAAAATTACTAAAGTTTTAAAATTTTTATTATGGCCATGTTATTAAACCGATTTTACTCAAATTTTCACAAAAGATTCTCCTAGTATTCATATAATTTACGTAATTTTAACAAAATACAGTGTTGCCAACTTTCCGAGAAAAAAATTAGTAAAATTTTTAAAATTTATTATGATTATTTTATTTAACCTATTTTAATCAAATTTTCATAAAAGTTTCTTTTAGTGCCTAAATATATTATGCAATTTTAACAAAATACAGTGTTGCCAACTTATCGAGAAAAAAATCACAAAATTTTTTAAAAATTCATTGTGGCTACATTATTTATTCGATTTTGATCAAATTTTCAGAAAAGTATCTCCTAATGCCCACATAAATTATAATATTATTAAAATACAGTGTTGCCAACTTTCCGAGAAATGTCAAAGTAGTCTATATATGGGTTTATCCATATACTTCTAATCTTGTTATTAATATTTTTGCATATAATTAATGTAAATAATAATGCAGTACATATAAATATTAAGTATTTATTATTAAATAGTCGTTATATTGTAATAAGAGCACGTGTACATGTCAAATCATGTAACGTAAAATATTATTTACATTTTGTTGTTTTAAAATTAAATACGTTATATAATTTAATAAAGTTTTTGACTATTATGACTATTAATACATTACAAATTTAATTATACAAAAAAATGCATTTTTTATTTTGTAACTCATATCGCAGATATTTTTTGTTTGTTTATTGATATTTTTTTAACAGGTAACTATGACTGCACCGGCTCCAATTGAACCAGAACTAAAACTTAAAAGATTCCTTTATCTTTGTTTTGAAAATTCGAAATATACAGGAAATAAAAAGAATAATTTTAAGTTTTGTCAGTTAAGCGAGGTTCAATGCGTTTTCGAATTAATCGAAGCGAACAAGGAAACTATTATTCTAGATCTGATCGAAACTGTAAACAATGATCCGCTGTGAGCAAATCGTGCAACACTATTATATGTTTTGGCTGTATGCGTACGAAATATGAAATGTGAGAAACAAAGAGCCTACAGTAGGTACCGTTTTAAAAGTTTGTAATTCGACTAAAGAATTATTCTTATTCATTCGATTCGCGCATTCTTTAAATAAAAATTTCTCACACGGTTTGCGAAGAATAATATACGTAATTACCAGATCCGTTGGATATAGTTAAATGTATGACACATTGTAACAGTTATTTTGGTTGGACACATAGAGATGTTATCAAACAAATTCATTTGAAACCCGCAAATTTAGGTAGCACGCTTTTTATTTTTTATAAATTAATAGTAAAATGGTATAACGTGGCATATTTATTACTCCTATATTTTAGCACAAGATGTAATTTTTACATATTTCATGTATAATCTCGAAAAAGGGAAACAGAAAATTGACGAAAAATCCGAATATGCTGATATAATTTTCGATATTATTTCGCAATTAGAAAAACTCGATTCACTGAAACACTGCCAAGATGAACAAGCTGCTCTAACTATAATAATAGATGCAAATTACAATGTTCAACAATTTCCTGCTGTTTTACTTAAATCACAAGTGGTAAGTTCACTTACATAATTTTATAAATTCAATTTTTTTTAAAATAAAATGTTTTAGAATATAATTGTATAAAGGTTTTTAATCTGTTGTGGTCCACAATCGATTAACAGAAATACAGAATTTTCTTTGGTTTAATTAAAGTAATTTATTTGTTGTTTTTCGTTGAGAACAAAAAAACTGAATAAATAAATTGTCTATTTTGACCTGTGATGGCCTGTAATACATAAAAATTAAAGATTGTTCCAAATGAAGTTGAAAATTTCTGCAATAGATTATTTCAAATTTAATTCAACTATTCAATACAATAATCTTCATGCTTTCACGGCCGATATCCATTGAATTTATATAATTTTCTAGGCTGGTGGTCAATCTATTCTCGTCGCAGACGTCTGCAACGAGGATAGATTGCTCACGGCATACCAATTCAGAAAATTCGATAAATTTAATTCAAGAATCAAGTTAAAAATAATAATATAAAAAATCCCAAAACCACACTTAAATTAGAATAAAGCTAAATACGTATTTTGGAAGCTAAGCTTCCATCTTCAGTAGCTAAACAAAATCTACAAAAATCTTACCTGTGATCCAAAGTACATAAACACTTAAGCACTTGTTGAAGATCACTGTGATCTTCAACAAGTGATCTTCAAGTGATCTTCAGTGATCTTCAACAAGTGCTTAAGTGTTTATGTACTTTGGATCACAGGTAAGATTTTTGTAGATTTTATTTAGCTACTGAAGATGGAAGCTTAGCTTCCGAAATACGTATTTAGCTTTATTTTAATTTAAGTGTGGTTTTGGGATTTTTTATATTATTATTTTTATTTAAATTTCGGCATAGTAGATCATTTTCTAATCTTTTTTTAAGAATCAAGTTGTTTTTTAACTGTTAAATATTTGACTGAAACTGTTTAAAAAACTAAAAATGTATTATCTATTGTAGTCTTAACAACTTGGGCCACGATATTTTCGTTTCAAATTTGTTCCAGATTTGGGAAGCGCTTATTCCAACTTAGAAATTCCAGATTTATTAGATGAATTGAGCCGATTGAATAAAATGGGATTCTTGAAAAACAGTACTCCAACGTTGAACAAAGTTGTTGAGTTAATGGCTGATGCTAAAAAATGTCAAACGAGTAAAATTCAACCTGCCGAAGTTTTCATTCATTTGAAAACATTCGAAAGGGGAAGTAAGTAATACAGGGTGGCCAAAACCGGGAAAAGTCAGGGAATTTCATTTGTAGTCAGGGAAAAAATTTGTTTGGCGAAGTTACATGTGAAAATTGTGCAAACCGATGTTTGTATTTTTTACTCCTCATTATAATTAATTAAGTTTGAGGTTGTAACTCATCTTTATCTAATTTTAAACCGATTTTAATCAATATTTTGTGATTCACAGTACTTGGGAATTTATATTTGTTTAAATATAAAAGTCAGGGAAAAATGAAAAAAGTTCTGGAAAACCGGGAAAAGTCAGGGAAATTGGTTTTCACAAAGTTTTAGTCACCCTGGTAATAGTATATTATGGTACCAGGAGTAGAAAGCCGTTATTTTGACTTAGTCTATCGGACTGATTAAACCATACCCGATTAATATATAATAATTTAAAATTAATTTTTAGACCCTTGGATCCACAAAAGCGGGCCTATTTTATCGGATTGGAGAATCGTACCGAAGGAACGAATGATAAAGAAACGAAGCCACCGGCTGTACCGTACCTCCTGTTGCCCATGTTAATCCACCGAAAAATAATGCGATGATAAGCGCGTTTTATAAACTGCTTCAGCATTCGTATAAAAATTTCCATCAAACTGGTCGTCGAATAATGATCGCAATGGATCGTTTGTGTTTTGTAAACAAAACGGTCACTTGCATCGAAGCCGCTATATTAATTGCATTATCGTTCGTTAAAGTTGAAAAAGATGTTATACTATTGTTGCTTTTAACGATGCTACCGTCACCGTTGTGCCCATCATAGAATAAGTAATATATATATACAGAGAGAAAGGTAATTATTTCTTTTTCTTCTATTTTGGTCAACTATGGATCACGTGATATAACTTCTCATGAGTATCCGGACAATTCACCGAAAACAATTCACCGAAAACAATTCATCGAAAACAAATTCACCGAAGTACCAATTCACCGAAAAACAATTCATCGAAAAACAATTTATCGAATAACCAATTGAAATAGAATTAAATTAATATTAGAAAGTGGTTAGGTTAGTAGGTTGGTTTAGGTTTTTTTTTTCAGTATGTATAAATAGCCAATTGCGTATATATACCGTATATATAAATAGTCTCATAAATGGAAGAAAGATATCGTTAATTAGTTTTTGTATACATGTTATAAGTACTTTTCTAATTGTTTCGTTTTAGCTTATAAGGCTTGTAATTATAGAAAAAGTATGTGTTATTACTTTAATAAGAAATTCAAATTATATAAAAATTGTAGTATAACAGAAAAAATACACACGAATAGCAATTAATACATTTTTTTTTTATTCATATCTAATACGCCCTTAACCTAACCTATTCCAACTTTGCATATCTGCATATGACCAACATTTATTTGTTTATATTATATTGTTAAAAAAATAATATTTTTATTAATATAAAATTGATTAAATAATAATTAATAAATAAGTTAATAAATGATTAAAAAATATTTTTTTTCATTAGCGCGAAATCCGATTTCTTTTCGGGTGCTTCCGTAGTGGTTCGGCATTTTTGCCGATCAGTCGTTGTCAGATGCTGTGAAATGGCAGACGTGTTGTTGGGTGTGTAGTTTTGTGTACGCGCAATAAACTTATTTGTGACAAAACAAGTGCATCTATAACCGTGAAAATACTATGAATGTGAGTATTACGATCTTATTAAACTATTTGCATTCGTATTTCATTGTTAAATATCGAATTTATCTCGTAAAACACAGATCAATGACCACTCGGCTAAGATGGGTGGTGCATTTTGTTGCTGTTTGGAAATGGTTACTGTGTTATTCTTCTCTTTCTATTACACGACGATCTCGACATTTACTCGTAGCCGGTTTGTCTTTGATAAGTTGCGTTGTTGATATGGTGTGGGTTTGCCTTTTGACATAAATTATAATTTTCCTTACTGAAAATGTAAGCTACACTTTTTCATTTACAATCATTACGAATGTAATTTGTTAGAGAAAATTAGCATCAATGTTCAACGAAACATTGGAATCATTAAAGCATATAATTGTGTTTTCATATCGTGTTTTTCAGTTAGTCACTTATATAAATAAATATATGTATTCCGGAAATTATTATATTCTAGAGTTTGAAACAAAATTTTTATATTTTATATTAATTAGAATAGATTTAAGGCCTGTTTCTGTTGCTAGCTAATAAATATTTGTTATTCTTTTCATGCGTAAAACAATAGCTAGTTTTCAATGTGATTATTTTATGTTTCACTTTTGTTTCACAAGAAAATCAAATATTAAACATACAATATCGTTTTTATATTCTAACCATATATTATAGTTATAAAACTTGCCAGTCAATTCAATTGTTTTGATATGATAGTTTCTGTTTTGAAAAACACAGTAACCTAAATTGCTGACTCACCTTTATAGTTTTATTTATAATAAAATAAAAATAATTTTACGGTATAATTTGTTATAATTTATAATAATTTATCGTAAATATATTATTGAATATTGTTTTATCTGAAAAGTATTATTTTAAGTTTTGCCAACTTAATTAACCTAATTAAAATGACATAATATGTTATTATTTGAAATGCAGCAATATTTTTGTAATTATGTTCTATCTAGTATTGTTTGTATTCGTTGAGTTAAGTAGAAAATAATTTTTTAATAAAAAAAAGGGTGTGTCTTTTTGCGTAATAATAAATAATACCATTTTTTTACGATCTTATATTATGTTTATTGCTTTTTATAGTTGATATTTTATATGTTCGGAAAACAAATATGAACTGTTTGCATAAATACTGGATAACATAAATTTTAATATACGGAAAATTGTGTTTTTATATCAAACATAAAATTATATTTTTTTATTAAATTTGTTATAGTTCAAGATAATATACGAGTTTAATCCAGAAATATTTCGGGTTACTTCTCGAAAATTTAGTTTTAAAGAATATTTTTGCATATTTTTTATTATTAATTCTATTGCGATCTATTTTCGATTGTTTTTTGTGATATAACTATAGAGTATGTAAGAAAAGACAGTATCTTTTCAAATATAAACGTAACTAGAAATGATTTAAAATATATAAATTTTTTAAATAATATTTTAAAATTTGTTTCTGATTAATTTATTAATTGTTTTAATATTTTATTATTTTAGCCATAATATTAATTAATTTTAATCAGTATTAAGATATTTTAAATTATTTTGTCGACGCTATGCAGCGTTACGTAAAGTTTTCTTTATTGAATGTTTAGTTAACTATAACTGTACATATTAATAAATTAAAGTAATCATTAAATAAGATCTTAATAGATTTGTCACCAAGTGAAATAGTTGTTTTTGAAAAGTGTATCAGAAAATAAACATACAAAATAAATATATATAATATGTTAGAGTAGTTAGATGAAAAATAATAAAAACAAATTAAAAATAAGTTAAATTATTTTCGACCTATTAAACCAAGATTAGTGAACTTTAAAATAACAGTGACTAATGTACGAAATTGTAGATAATTAAAAAAAAAATGATTAATGACAGAAAAATGATTTTAGTATGTTTAATTACAAAACTAATATTGTTTTTTTTTGAGTAACTGAAATAAGTCTTAAAAATATATTAACGAGCCGGTATTATCAACGACACTTAAATTTAAATGTGACTTAAATTAATCGACCAACTAATTTTTAATCAATAATCATTTGTATAATATTGAATACTGAATTGGTCGACACTTTTAAACTACATTTAAAATTTAAGTGTGGTTACTAATACCGACCGTAAGGGTTTGTGAGTTAAGCCATTTAATATATAATACGAATTGAAGTTAGACATGAAAAAGATTTTATTCACAAGAATCTACATAAAAGTTTGACTTTAATGGGGGATTATTCTATACACATCTGCAAGGTCTGTAGCGTTATAAGATATTCTGTTTTTATTTAGTAAAAGAAGAATTCTATTGACTAGAATAAGATAATAGTTATATTATGTTACGAGGAGTATAAAGTGATGATTATTTTGTTGAGCCCAGATATTTGGCAAAGTCGATTTTTTCTTCAAGCGTTTTAAACGAAGTTAGACTAAAAATAAATAAAAATACATACCAATTACTTACCAATTATTTATATTTATAACGTGATTTGTGAGAATTACCATTTTCAATAATTGTCAATTAACTTAACTTGCATTAATAATTTTTAATATATTCGTCGCAGATGTCAAATTAAATACATTTTTGACCGTGTTTTTTTTTGTCAAATACACAGTTTCTGGCCATCTTGACACATTTTCAATAAACAAAATTAAAATTTAAGCGAAAATAAACAGTGCAATAGTAACTAACTGCTATATAATAATATCATTATTGTATTGGTAACATAATGACCTTCTTCTACATAGGCAATATGGTAAAGTAATATTAATATTATGATAAGCTTGAAGAAAAATGACTCTGTAAAGTCAGGTTTTATAAATATGTTCTAAATAGATCTAAAATTAAAAATAAAATTTATGAATCAATAAAATGATGCAGTTTTTATCGATTTTAGTTAGTGTCTATTATAAAATTAGCTGTAATAAAAAGAAATTTAAAATTGTTATACTAAATCATGATTTGTCTTTCTCAATAACAATAACGAAAAAGAAATTAATTAATATTTCAAAAAATTAATCCAGTTTGATTTATAGCCGTATATATTATCGCTATCATCAATTAAGTCACGAACTCAAAACTGGGCTGATTAAAAAACTCTATTATAAAAAAACTTTCGAGCTCCAATCTCGGTACAAAAAAGTAAACAAAACCAGAGCTACCCTATTTCTATTTGGTAAACAGTTGCAAGAGAGAGGCCCCAAGGAGTAAACACATGATTTAACTCTCGACTTTCGAATGGGGCGTTCCAGAAATAACGTTGCCTTCCAGTGAGTATGTGTGTGTCTTTTGTCTTTTGGTCCTTCGAACCGCACCACCGTTCTATATCTGGTTGCGACAGTTGCTTCGTCTTCCCACTTGACATTTTATGCATCCCTGGCATCGGATGAGATCAAACGCATGCAAAATACCCCACAACACACGGCTCAGGATCGTTTGAGATCCGTTCAGATTTTGACCTTTTGTTTTTGAGGTTTGAGATGCTTTGGTGGTTTTACCGGGAGTGTCATTGCGATATAGAGAATGGTGTAATGTGAGTTTGGTGTGCTAATGAGAGATGTTCCGTTTAAAATAAAGCAGTAATTTTATTTTTACCTGAAAAGTACACACACACGAGTGTGTGCTTCTGCTTTGTTTTAATGTTCATGGTAAAAGTATATATAGTATTGTAAAATTTATTTATATTATTAAAGTTAACGTTGCTTGTCTTAACATCTTAAGTTTCATTCAAACTGTCGTTTTTGTTTTACACAATTTGACCAATCCAAACATTTGACACATTGAATTTATAGAATTGTCTAGACTGATATGCCGTGATTGATCTATTCTCGTCGCAGATGTTTCGCCATACATCGTAGATGTTATCTTCAGTGCTTGGTTCATTGGTTCATTCAGTCTTCAAGCACTGAGGATTCCATTTACGATGTATGGCGAAACGTCTGGAACGAGGATAGATCGACCACTGTGTACCAGTCTAGCAAATTCTATAAATACCGGCTGTGAAAACCTAAAGATTTACCACTTGACACATTTTTAGTTTTTACATCAAGTGTTTGGATTGTACAATTGTACAATTGTACTTAAAAGAAAATGTAATAATATAAATTTTATTACCGCAAAAATCTACGTATTCAGTTACCTTTTACAACTGTATTTTTCCTGCTTTTATTATAATGTGTGGGTTCCAAAACGATCGGGTATATCTACACAATTCGAACCTTGAAATCACCAATAGTCTTTTAAGGTAATTCCAGTCGGCTTCTGATAGTTTTTTGTTACAATTGTTTTTTTTTCTCTCTCTCTGTGGCTTTTATTTTAATCAAAATGACATTGGTGTTTTACCTTAATTTGATTTTTTTGACTTGTTTTTAAATAGAGTTACGATGAATTTTGCAATGCGTCATTTACATTACTAAAAAAAAGTTTTTGATGAAATAATTAATTTCAAAATAAAACGGCTTTAGTAGTTATAGTTCGGTATTAATATTTATTAATAATCAACGTTTCGATGAACTCAATGTACTTTCATTAGGAAAACTGATACAAATGACATTTACAGTAAATACACAAAACATGGAAATAAGTTACTAGGTAACAAAATTTATAAATTTTTAATTAATGAAAGCCAAATTTTATTTCAATCATTGCTTTTACAGTGTTTGATGTTAAATATCTTTTATTTTTTATGTTCTTTAATCTAGTCAATACTTCTAAACCATCTAAATAAATAAATCTGCAATTGCTCAACATGCGTTAGAATATTTTCATGATTAGAAGATACTGTAATAATTGCAAGATCAATCAATATTAATATCGCTACAGATAGTAACTGATTTAAATAAAATTTGGCTTCCATTAATTACAAATTTATAAAAATTAAATTATGTTCTAGTTACATATTTGTTACCTACGAGTAGTAACTTGTTCCTGTGTTCTGTTATTTATTGTAAATGTTATTTGTATCAGTTTTCCTGATGAAGATGTACACGTTGAGTACAACAATTAATTATTAATAAATATAAATACAGAACTATAACCTTAAGCAGTTTTATTTTAACATAATGAGTTCTGAAATTTTTTTACTATATTAATTAATTTTAAATTTGAATTTGAGTTATATAATTATTAAAAAAAAATTTAGAATAAATTTCTTAACTCACATCAATATTAAAATGAAATAAAAATATGTATTTTGAATGCTAACTTTATTAATATGCAACCTAACCTATTAGTTATAAAACTGACTGTTAGTTTTTCCAAAGTGAAATGCAAATTGCAGTTTTATCTCAAGTTTAAATCACATTTTCTCTGATGAAATAAGAAATTAATTTGAAACAGCGATATTTAAATGGATATCTATAAATATGCAAATGTTTTATTAGTTTAGAATTTAGATCGTTATCTGCTGAAATTATTATTTTATTGCAAGATTTGTATAGAATTTCGTACGTATGAAGCCTTATTTACACTATTTTTTCGATTTTAGTTTTGTGTTTTATGCGTAGAGCTAAAACAGCGTATTGTTTTTAACAAATAACAACATATTTACAAACAGTAAATATAAATAAAAAATAATCTTTTAACTGTATTGTCATTGTATTTTATAAATTTATGATTTTCAATTTCATAATAATGCACAAATATGGCTGGCCATGAAATTTGAACGTCATTTGTTTTTTATTTATTAGCGTCACATACAAACGCATGTACACATTGTTGCATAAATATAAAAAGATCTATCTTTCTTTTTGACGATAGCACTTGTTCAGGAGTAAATCTACTCATATCATTTACGCACTGTGGTGTTTGTTTATAATATTATTGCACATTTGAGTGAACTGGTATGAGTGTTTATGTGCACAGGACTGGATTTACATTGAAAAAGGCACTAAGTTTTGGAATAGATGTAAAAAAAATATAGAAATTTTAAAATATGTAATTCGTAAAACAGACAAATAGAAATAGAAATAGAAATTCATAAGTTGTTCAAATTATTCACATGAATATTGGAAAGTAATATATTTTTTTATAGTAGAAATATCATTTTATAGCTAAAATTACATATTATTGCTATCAGATAGTAAATATAAACTAAACAAAAAAAAATATTTTTCTGATTTTGAGAGTAAAAATTCAAATTATTATTTTATTTTTTGCAAGATGTGTCATTGAAAAAATAGTTTTTTCTTTGAATTTTGCAATGCATTTTTAAAAATTCAATGTTCTATGGCAATATAATCATTTTTATTTTAATGTTATAATTTTTTTTCACATTTTTTCAGTGAGACTAGTAACTGATTTAAATTAAATTTGGCTTATATTAATTAAAAATTTATAATATTTATGTTCTAGTTACTTATTTACCTAGTAACTTATTTCTATGTTCTGTTATTTACTGTAAGTGAAATTTGTATCATTTTTCCTGATAAAGATGTACGTTCAGTTTGTCGAAACGTCCGATTATTAATAAATATTAATACAGAACTACAACCTAAAGCCGTTTTGTTTTAATATAATGAGTTCTGAATTTTTTTACTGTTACAAAATGTGAACTTAAAACATTTTATTAAGAAGATTTTATTTAGAGGGCTTGTATTCGAATCCGGTCCTGCATATATATATATATATATATATATATATATATATATATATATATATATATATATATATATATATGCATAAGTATATAATTTTCGCACCTGCACTACATATAATAAACGCAACGTAGTTCGTAACTTGTTTGTTTGACCTTGGTGACGTCATCGGCTATTTTATAGTTAATAATTTATTAGATATACACACACACACACACACGGCAATTGATAGCGTGTCAAATTATTTGATCACTATCTTTTTCATTTTGACATGTGATAAGGTGTCATGATGTGAATTTACAGCTTTCACGATATGTGATATTCAAAATATCGGTGATATTTTCAATAATTTATATTTTTTATTGACCCCCCCACCCCCTTGATGACTATAATCAAATTGCAATCATAATACATTTAGTACTCGAAACTTATTAGTGAATTTGAAACTAATATTACTGTTTTCAAATTGCAAAATAATCATTTTCAAACCGCTTAATTAATTTAGGCCCGGTTTCATAAACGATAAATAAATGTATTTCACAAGTAAATTAAATTTTTCACAGGTAAAACAGGTAAAAAAATCTTTCAGAACTGATTATATTAAAATAATACGGTTTTAGGTTGTAGTTCTGTATTAATATTTATTAATAATCGAGATGTATGTTGAGTACGTCGAAACGGTGATTATTAATAAATATTAATACAGAAAAACAACGTAATGCCGTTTTATTTTGAAGCAGTGTAATATTTATTTTTAGAAATTTAAAATCATATATACAATGTCCATACTAGTAAAACTAAAAATCTACTTGAATTTTTTTATGTTTTTAACAAACTATCTTAAAAGCAAAAAGACGTAAAACACAGTGAAAACAATGTTCCACTAGTGAACAAAAGATAAATTTCCCAAATTATCACAAGCATTATTTTCTACATAAACAAATTATCTGCATTATTTGTGTAAAAAAATTCAATTAACTTAATGCTATATAAAAACGCAATGCGGTTATTTGTACGAGCAAAAAATCAATAAAAACATATAGACATTAACAAAAAAAATTTCCAAAACCAAAAAGGAAAATGACTCAGTCATTTTTTGCTTATATCATATTTTTAAAAAATTAATATTTTGAAAGAAAAATATTATAATGTTAAAGAAGATAAAAAAAATATACATTTTTTTTTATTTACAATTTTTTGATATTGTACAATTTGGTGTACAAATTAATTTAAATAATTCAAATTATGGTAAAATCAATTTATATATTTTCTTAAAATCATGTTAAAATTTTTACAGTCTTAGAAATTTTGTATAAAATTATCGAAAAATCATTAATCTTAACAATCATAATAAAATAAAATAATTTTTCTTAAACCACAAACAATAATATTAAAAAAATATATAGGTATTTTGAAAGCTAACCTTTATCATCAGTAGCAAAAGTTAAAGTCCTAATCAGTGATCGATGGTCAAAGTGAAGTGAAGTGATCTTTGATCACTGGGTACGTTGAGTATTTGTGTAATTTTATGTCACTGATTAGGACTTTGGCGTTATCTTTTGATGAAAGCTTAGCTTTCAAAATACGTATATAACTTTTTCTAAATTATTGTTTATGGTGCAAGTGAAATTATTTTATTTTATTAACTTTTCGCCGCAGTAAGATTATATTTTAATTTATTATTAATAATTATACTTAAATTTGGTGAAAGTAGTTTTCCCTCAATTATAGTTTAAAATTTAACAAAATATTTGGAAATATTTCATCTTTTAGAACTGTTTTTTAGGCAATTAAGCAAAATTGGTTTATGTTCTATCAAAGTGTATTTATTATTAAAATAAGGATGATGCTATTTATACATACGGTATGTATACACAATTGGTTATTTATACATACTGAAAAGAAAAGAAAAAAATTTAAACCAATCTACTAACCTAACCTACCCTAAATAGCCATTTTTTTTTTTTCAGTATGTATAAATAGTCAAATGCGTATACATACCGTATGTATATAGCCACTTTCTTAAAATAAAACCAATTTAGGATTAAGTTTTTTATATATTTCATTTAAAAATCGACGTTTTTGTATACTCTACGTATAGTATACCAAATTTTTATTTTATTTTGTGTATTCGGATTGAGGGCCTTTACTTGTGGTACACTATAAGTTTGAAAACCTCTGGCTTTGGGACGAGAAAAAAGACAAAAATAAAAACAAAAGAAAGTACAAATCAACCACAAAAAATTCGGGTAGAGCCAGCGAACAGAAAACATTGCTGGTTTACCGGTAGCAACGTAGAAGTTTTGTATCCTAGAATCCTATATTAGTTGACCTATTCGTATATACGAGTTTTCCAATACCTCCTAGCCAAGAAGAACTACAGTGTGCTTGAAAACTTACCACAGCTCTACAGTATTTTATTTACAGACTGAGAGAATAAGTTTTCAAATTTATTTAGGGGTTGCATTGATAAAATCTATTTCAAGTTTTTCCCGTTTAGGGATAAAGAAATATTGAACATGCGGTAATATTGTTTTTAATCTGTTTGTTTACAAGAAAATTTCTGAGCTAAATGTAGCAGTATTTAGATAATTTGATGTAAGTACGATTGAGTGTTTTGCGTGAGAGAAATTTTCCAAGTGCGTGAGAGATATCATGAATGTGGATGAAGCTAGAATTGCTTGTCTGTATTGTTTCACACCATGTAAGTAATATAAAGTCTAATTTACATTAGTAGAGTTAGTAGTAGAGTTCACTAGCATACTTTTTTCCAAATCACTACTAATTTTGGTATAGTAACTGTTTACACCAAGCTATTTAAAAAAATTCTATAAGAATTTTTGATTACACATGCATTCTACAGTGTTAATGGATTTATAAATTGTATTATTTATCGGTTTAGGAACATAATCCGTTCCAAGACTACACTGTTCAAAAAAAAATACCCTTAATAGTCCGTTCCTTAAAAAGGGTAAATATGATTACCCTAAATAGGTAAATTCAAAAGAGTACTTTATTATCCCAGAAAAGGGTAAAAAGGCAGTTATTTACCCTTATTTTTCGTATTTTTTGCCCTTCCATCAAGGTAAAAAGTCAAATATTTTAAAATACGCAAAAGTAGGGCAATTTTTTGCACTAATAAGGCTACAAATTCAATAACCCTTGAAAATTTTTACTCTTTTACTCTACTATTTTGAACAGTGTATGTTCGTAAACCGATCATCCTCATAATATAGCCAGATTTTCTAATATTTAAAAAAAAAATTTTAATAAGGGGTTCAGAAAAGTTCGTTATCCGGACATATGTTTGTTGTCCGAAGACAAAAATCTTTCGTAAAAGTGTTCGTTGTACGAATTGTTCGCAGTCCGAACTGTTCGTTAACCGATCACCTACTGTATATGCCTTTGTATAACGACTTAAGTTTATGTACTTTTTTCGTATTAAACACAAATTTACTTTACAATTTGTAAAAGCCTAAGTATAAAACTCTCACCAATCAATAAATTTCTTTTCAATTCAAATTCAATTAATAATAAATACAACGTTAAAACCATTAGTTCTATTTTACCATTTCGACAAAAAACAATCAAGTATTCAAACATTGTATTGATACCCAAACCTACCCCTTTCAATTCGGAAATTAATAAAATGTTTGTAAAATTCATGATTCAACTCTTAATTGGTTGTGCTCGATATTATGGCATTTTGTCTGCAAACTCTCTAGTTTGATCACAAAATGAAAAAAAAAAAATACTTCAATTATATTTAATGACTATGTTTTTGGGCTCGAGGTCATTCGATTAGCTATGTTTTTTTTTGTGATGGTTTCAATATCTTTTTGCATTCGATTTTTGCTCATTTTAGCCGCTTCTATAGTGACTATAATTATAAAATACTTTTGGTTTACTATAACAACTCGAGGTGTTTTTTTTTTTTTGAATTATTAATTTATATTGTAATACGGTGTAAATGGAGATTAAAAATCTTGAAAGATTTAAGATATGATTTTTTAAATTGTAATGTATTAATTATTTTAAAATAAATGAGTTGATGTTTTAGAATGTAATCTATTGAAAGATATAGTAAGTACAATTATTAATAGTATTTATTTCTATTGCACGAATATTTTTTCGATTACCTTGTTTCTTTTCTTCGTAGATTTGTTAAAAAATGACGACCGTTTAAAGTGGGCTTTGAATTTGAATACATACGAATAATAATCAATATTTAACACTAAATTATTACAATATTTTAACGTTTTATTTTTTTGTGTTGACATCTCAAATATTTTGAAAAATAATTCATACATACATACATACACAATCACGCCATGTACCCATATGGGTGTGGCACAAACTCTTTTCATCATTCCGAAATCAGTCGCTTCCAAACATTCCTATCCAAACAAGCAACTTTCGCTTCATCCACATTCATAATTCCTCTCACACATGCTTTTTTATTCCTACTACTTGGAAATTTTCGCTCACGCAAGCCACTCTCTCAATCATACACCACTCCAACTACTCATCGGACGTCCACGCAAACGTATACCATCAAAATCATTCAAATAAATCTTTTTAACCAGACGTTCATTAGACATTCGCTCAACATGTCCGAACCATCTTAACTGACTAACACTAACTTTTGCTACAACATTTTTTTCAATTTCACACTCCTTATATGTATTTACAAATATCTTAGATTTTTAAAAAAAATATATATATGTTAATTTTTCTTCAGCATTTTCAAGCTGTTTTATTTTCTATATTATTTTTTTATCGAGCCATAAAAAGATGATAATTCTCTCCCTTTAGAATTTAATTAAAAAAAAAAGGTTTTTTAATAATTTTCCCTTCGGGTAGTGTTTTAATTTTACACTTTAATGAACTCTGGTTTATTTTATGTAAATTATTATTCTAAATTAATTATCAATTAAAGTTTATTGGTAATTTTTATAATGAAGATTTTTTTCCTATTTTTTGTTTTTAAAATATTATTTAAAATTATTAATAAATATTAATACAAAACAAACCCAAAGCCGATTTATTTTAAATATATATACCTATATTTCATATTGCCAATTTGATATTTTTGCTAAAATATTTTTAGCGTCTTGTTAACAAAATATAGCCCTTTCTAAAACATAAATAATAAATATTTATTTTGAATATTCTGACAAGTTGTACGAAAATATATAAATATATTAAGTAAAAAATAAAATAAATTGACCTACATTGTAAAATATAATGAATAACTTATCGTTGATAATATCCAGGTAAACGCTATACTAATAAGTTAAGTCTCTTTAGAATAATATTGCGGGAAATCGATATCTGCAATATTAGAAATTAAACGATATTGCTTAAGTTTTAATGATCTCATTTATTTTAGTTTCCTTTCCTCTGCACGGCTCATTACGGTTTTACAATATGATCGCTGGAACTTATTAATTTATAAATTCGATTTCGTGTTTTTTACTGACAGTCATAACACATATGATAAGAGAGGTATTGTAACCATACTAAATTTGACATATCAACATTTTTACAGATAAGCAGATAAAAAAAAAACTTTTTAACAAAATATGAACATATGTGTCAACATCTTATTTTCTGACAAAAGTTTTAGGCAGTAACTTGACCTACAAATTTGAAGGACTTTTGAATATATAGAGTGATTCATTTGTAAGGAGTGTATCAAGTTTCCCTAGTTTTACCTTCTCTATTAAATTACGTATTAAACTGTGAAAACTGCATGTTTATAAGTATCTTCTTCCAAAAATTACAAACAAAAAAAAAAAAATAAAAGATTAGAAAATGATCTACTGTGGCCAAATTTAAATAAAAATAATATTATAAAAAATCCCAAAACCACACTTAAATTAAAATAAAGCTAAATACGTATTTCGGAAGCTAAGCTTCCATCTTCAGTAGTTAAATAAAATCTAGAAAAATCTTACCTGTGATCCAAAGTACATAAACACTTAAGCACTTGTCGAAGATCACTGTTGATCACTGAAGATCTTCAAGAAGTGCTTAAGTGTTTATGTACTTTGGATCACAGGTAAGAATTTTGTAGATCTTATTTGCTACTGAAGATGGAATCTTAGTTTCCGAAATACGTATTTAGCTTTATTTTAATTTAAGTGTGGTTTTGGGATTTTTTATAATATTATTTTTATTCAAAAAAAATAGAAAAAATCCTGAACCTGTTCAAAATACATGGTTACCGGGTTCACATTTAGGTTTTGGTTCACTGACCTTAAAATATAATAGTTAGATTCCGGTTCAAGAAATATAAGGGTTTTTTTTCAGGGTTCATTTGCAGGTCACTGGTATAAAATACAGTTGGCTTTCCATTTCATTAATGAGACAAAATGGGGAACAAAAGAATGTAACAAAAATTCAGGAAGGAAGTTCCGACTGTACAACTAGTGAATGCTGCGCAACTGTTAAAACAAAACACAGTCTGACAAAAAAATATAATTACGACGTTATAAAAAGTCAGGGGTAAACAAAATATGAACTAGGGTGTATTTGTAATGTTAGCAAGGTATATACAGATACACATAGCTCCATATATATATTTTTTTACTATAATTGTTGGTAGATATTTTATGTGTACTCATCTGTGTTATAAAATTCCCATACAAACATATAGGTACGGTTTTAGGTATATGCAGGAAATATTGTACATATATTTACGTAATACATATGATATATTATGTATTAAAAAAGGGATGGTAGGGTTTAAATTTGGGAAGGGTTTTTTTTTTGGAATTTTTAGAAATAATATGATGAACTGTGCTGAATATTTAGAAACAAAATATAAAATTTAGAATAATTATATAAAAAGACTAAAATTTGAAAGTGGCTATTTATATATACGGTATGTATACGCAATTGGCTATTTATACATACAGAAAAAATATTAAAAAAACTTAAACCAACCTACTAACTAACTTAACTTACCCTAAATAGCCAATTTTTTTTTCAGTATGTATAAATATCCAATTGCGTATACATACCGTATGTATAAATAGCCACTTTCAAATTTTAAAGTCTTTTTTATATAATTATTCTAAATTTTAAATTTTGTTTCTAAATATTCAGCACAGTTCATCATATTATTTCTAAAAATTCCAAAAAAAAAATATTTTAGTCATTTTATTTCAATATAATGAATTCTGAAAGTTTTTTTTTACTATGTAATGTATTATTTAACAGAAGTGGAAAAATGTGTTTTATCGATTTGTCCACTTTTCAAACATATTTGTTTACATTATCGCAACATTACTTTAACATACAACATTACGAAATTCACACAGACAATTCATCGAACCATTTACTGACATAGATGTATTATCAAGCGTGCTAAACGAAAGAAAAAAAAAGAAAAGAAATTCTTTGAAAAAAATATATGGCAAGCCAAAAGTGTCGGGCGAAAAAAGAAAAAAAAACCGTGTAAGGAAAAAAAATGAAAGGTTGGCGTTAGTTTAGTTCACACATTGATTTTTCGTGTGATTTGTGCTTTTAGGTTAGGTGCAATTTGCGGAGTTGTTTTTCACTGGGTTATCACATGTGGCCCTGGTGGCCTTCTGCTATTTTCTCGCTTACGGTTCAATAAACTGGCTCTTATCGGACATTACCGATTCTAACGAAAATATAGGTGAAGATTTCTTTTAAAGAATTTTTCATCTTTATTCTATTATTGCATAAAGCATCTATGTGTATGTTTTCGGTACACTTGTAAGCATTTTTTTATGTAATTTTACTATAAATGTAACAAAAATGTCTTATATTGTGTAATTTTTTATATATAAAAATCAAAGTACGTCTGTCTGTCTGTTTGTTCTTTATTACTACATCATTCATCCGATCGCAATGAAACTTCGGGAAGTTGTTGGGTACACATAGTTCTCGCCATGAAAATCGGCCTTTTCGTCATAATTATTCTACATAATCATGTATACGCTATACAAATTTTCTGAACTAAGCTAAGACCTACATCATACACAGTCACGCCATGTACCCAAAAGGGTGTGGCACAAACTCTTTTCATCATCCCGAAGTCAGTCGCTTCTAAACATTTCTATCCAAACAAGAAACTTTTGCTTCATCCACATTCATAATTCTTCTCTCATACACATGCTCTTTTATTCCTACTATTTGGAAACTTTCGCACAAGCAAAGCTACTCTCGCAATCATACCACTTCAACTACTCATCAGACGTCCACGCAAACGTATACAAATTAATATGTAATATCAGTAATGACAATGAGAAAAAAAAGATAATCACTACGTATGTCTAACAAAATCATACACTTATGTATTAAAGTTTCATTTGATAATAATAAAAATAGCATTACAGTGTTTGAAAACTTATACTGTAGGTATATTGTACAATAATCTGGAAATAGATACATCAGTATGTGTTTATACAATAGTTATTCGTTTATTGAACTGTGGATTAAATATAATTTTTGTTGCAATTTGCTTGTGAACATCACAAATATATTTTTGATACTTTTCGTTTCTAGAATATTTTCCACCTCAAAGAGATATTTTCGTTTCCCAAGAAAGTAATTTTCTACGGCGGCGACGTGTGATGCGATATTGTCAGCATTTTTTCTCTAAAAATTGCGAAACGTTGCAAAATTTTCAAACAAAAAGATTTTGATATCAAAAATGGCTTATTTTTCCAACAAATTTTACATAAGCTGTTTTTGTCGTGTAAATTAATTATTAAGACACTCATATTACTAAAGTAAAGGGCTTTAGATTCTAGTTTTGTATTAATATTTAATAATTGACGTATACGTACATCTTTATCAGGAAAAATAATACAAATGACATTTATAGTAAATGAACAGAACATAGAAACAAGTTAATAGGTTACAAAATAAGTAACTAGATTATAAAAATTTATAAATTTTTAATTAATGGAAGCCAAATTTTATTTATATCAGTTACTAATCGTAATGATTGATGTTATCTTTTTTTTTATGAATTTCTATTGCTAGATATTCTAACGCATCTTGAGCAATAGTAGATGATTTATCTGGATGATTTAGACTTATTGATTTCTTACTTACGTTGAAAAGTCGATTATTAATAAATATTAATACAGAACTACAATCTAAAGTCGTTTTATTTTATCAGGGTTAATGTTTTGTATATTATTTACGCATACGTACTTATCGGACGTCCACTTGCAAACGTATACCTTCAAAATCATTCAGATAAATTCTTTGAACTAAACGAATAGTGGCTATTGAAAACTTATATTGTGAAATGTACATCTATAAAGTGTTGTAGTAGAAATGGAAGATGATAAATAATTTGTTTTCATTGCACGTATACATTTACGAACAGGAAATAATAAAGGAATACCACCTACAAATGGATATTAAATGCTGAAGTTATGTTGTATAATTTTACACTAAATTTGGTATCGTCAAATTTATTTGAAATATATGTATGATAAATAATGAGAGTTGAGCTTTAATTAATTTAAAATAAATTATATACAAATATATTATAAACTAATTTATTTTGAAGAATTAAATTAAATCTTTTGAAAAATAAGCCAGTGCATTTTTGAAAATTGTTAATTTATATAAAAACAGCTTAATTCACATAGAAACACGTTTAATTTATATGAAAAATGTGTAATTTACATGGAAAAGTTTAATTTTTAATTTAATTCACTTATACAGTAAAAAATATTTATCATTATCCGGTGTCCATTTACCGAAAGAGCTCTAAATTATATATATAATAATAATAATAATAATTAAAAAATTTAATAAATTTGGAAAATGTATTGGTCTCGCCGGGATTCGAACCAGGGACTTTTTCCTACTTTCGTGGCATACGTTCTAACCGCTAGACTATTCAGCTAAACGATTCATTGTAGAATAATAGCACATACTTACTGTGTTACGCATAATAATTTATGAATACATTTGAAATAGTATATTGTACAACGAGCACAGAATAGTACTTACATGTATGAAAATTTGCAGCACGAGTCTCGGTGAGTGCTGCAATTTATGGACTATGAGTATACAACAGTATGAAATTCTAGCAACAACGCTGACTCACCAGATATTTCAAATGCGATTTTTTGGTATAACATAATTTTTAAGCCACTAATTATAAAAAAACAGAAACACCAAATGGTGCCCTATGATCCTCAAAGGATCTTACAGGAATAATAATAATAATAATAATTATAAAAATTATTATTTAAATTTTTGACAATCTAGTTTTTGTAATTAATGAACATTTTAACATAAAATATACGTAAAAAAAAATATGACAATATTTTATATTTTGTTATTGTTACATTTTTGCTATTACTATGACTACGCATATACAATTCGTATGTAGAAAATAACTTAAGGGGAATAAGGTAGGAGTTAACTTGTCAATAACTTTTTTATGTTTATGTCAGGTGGGATATATTTCCGTTTGGGTTTTTTTTTATAACGATATTTTTTCATATAAGCTATAAAAATAAATATTTTGTATATGTACGAAAAACAAAAAAGAAAAAAATACAAGTACATATATATTAAATATATATATATATATATATATATATATATATATATATATATATATATATATATATATAGTATGTATATTAAAGTGGTCCAATTAATTAATTTTTTTTCGCATCCCCTAAAAAAACTTCATTAAAAAAGAAACTTTTTGAGCCAAGTTTCGTCAAAAAATATTAATATTAACCCGTGCCATACTCACGTTGAAATTTAAATGGAGTTTAACATAGGTTTGAACAGTTTCATAATATGACGCGTTTTAACTTCCTCGATCAAAAAAAATATTTTTTTACGCACACCCCTAATAAAAATTCATTAAAAAAGAATTTTTTGAGCAAAATTTCGTCAAAAAAATATTGATATTAACCCAAATCTTTTTGGATTGTTTTTTATCGTTTACATATATGTCAAGTATATGAGTCGTATAGATGCAAAACTCACTATTTGGTAAATTTTATTTTCAAAAATATTTGCAAAAAAACTGTTATAGCTGGGTGTAATTGTATTTTGATGATAAAATTTTGTTACTAGATGGCATTACTTATTTAATAAGTGTCATCTAGTAACAAGATTTTATCATCAAAATACAATAACAACCAGCTATAACAGTTTTTTTGCAAATATCTTTGAAAATAAAATTTACCAAATAGTGAGTTTTGCATCTATACGACTCATATGACATTTGTATTATTTTCCTGATAAATATTAATACAAATCTGCAATCTATAGCCATTTTATTTTAATATAATGTGTTTCGAAAGATTTTTTACTATGTTAATTTTTATGTTACCAACCACGTTTTTATGCTACATCATTTGTAAACTTTTCTAATTTATAAATTCTGCAGTAGCACCCAAGATACACTATAACATCCAAGTTAGGACATCATAAATCTTCCTCAACACTGTATTCAACAATATTTTTCATTTAACCTCATGCAAATTTTGTTCCAAAATAAAACTCACTAGAACAAAAAGCTGGCAGCATGTACAGCTATGCAGACATTGCTGTATGTGTGTGTGTGTACAAACCCAGGGTAGTAACGTGTAATTTTTCTTTTCATAAATAAGTAAAATTCCTGCTGTATTTCGAACGGTACGTGCCTGGCCACCGCGAATACAAATCTCGTGACATTCACATATTCTCTGCCATATTGTATGTGGACACAGTGGCGGCGGTATAGGGGTAACGACTCTTACCCTCAAACTGTTTGAGGGTAGGAAATGTCTGTCGTTTTTCGCTTCGACAGAGAAAGAGAAAAAAAAGAAGAAATCTTATTGTTTTACTACTTTGCTCGCCGGAAGCTGGGAACTTTTCTGGTTATTTCTTTTGTTTTATTCTTTTTATATATATATATGAGAGAGAGAGAGAGAGAGAGGAAGATAGGTAGAGAACGGAGTAGAGGAAATGTAGAGAAATATCAGACTGTCTACTTTTATATTTTCTCGGAAGATATGAGTTACCGGAAGAAATGTTCCATTAAGTTGAATTCCAGTGCTCGCATATAATATATATATATATATATATATATATATATATATATATATATATATATATACCGGGTGTTCGTTCGTTAAGTTCGTATGGGCGTTTAACATGCAATTTCGATAATTTGCGATATAGTTTTTTCGCGAGTTAAATTCCGAGAAATACTTAGAATACTTTTCGATAGAGCATAAAAAGTTCTATAATTTGGTTTTAGTTTTAATTTGCTAACTTGTGCAGTTTGGGCGCTAGAATTTTTTTTTTGATTTTTTGGTTTTTATTTTTTTCTCAAAAACTATGAGGTGTAGGAAAATAAGCACGGTATGGAAAAATGCGGAACATTGAGTACTATAATTGAGTGAAGAGACCATTATTCTAGGTTGCATCGTTTAGTAGGAAAAAAACAGAATTTTTGAAAATTTCTCAAGGGGTACCCTTGGAATTTTTTTCAAAATAAGACTTTTTTTCAAAATTTGCTTAAAAATATCTGAAAAAATTCAGTAAAATAGAGAAAAAAATTAGCTACATAATAGCTAAGTAACTTTTTTTTTCTAACTCATTTTGGTTTGGCAGGATAAATTATTAAAAAAATTTAAAAAACATTTTAGAATTTTCAATAATTTTTCCTGCCAAACCAGAATTTATTTATTATGTAGCTAATTTTTTTTCTCTATTTTACTGAATGTTTTCAGATTTTTTTGAGCAAATTTTTAAAAAAGTTTTATTTTGAAAAAATTCCAAGGGTACCCCCTTTGAGAAATTTTCAAAAATTCAGTTTCTAATTTTTTTCTACTAAACGATGCATCCTAGAATAATATAGTTTCTTCACTCCGTTATAGTACTACTAGTACTACTAGTGTTGGTTACGATATTGAATAATATTAATGGCTCATTGGTTATGCATACGTAGTTGTAATAGTCAATTTGACAGTTGTCAGCCATTTTAATTCGGTTAGGAATTGTCGATATGGGACTCATGCATCTGCTATGTGTGGACAAATTATCTGGGTGTCAATATACGTTTTCTCGCTTACGTTACGCTATGTTACGTATTTTTATTTGAAAATAATCAATACTCATATATATTTATTTACAACTGTGACGGGATTTTTAAACATTTACTTCTAACTGTTACCCTATTTCATATGTGGGGGAGGAAAACATTATTTACATATTTATTTTCGTTGTTCTGGTCGTATTTTATCATTATTCATATTTGCAAGCTGCTTTGAAATTAATAATTTTGTGTTTGGAAATAATTATTGATCAGTATCAGAATTAAGGGCGATATTCCAGTACATTGGAGTGAAAAACACGATTTTTTTGTTTTTTGCATAAAATTAATGCCCCAAGTGTTTTTCCAAAGTCGTAAAAATGTAAGCGCGTGTACGGCCGTGAAATACGAATTTAAAAACTTTAAAACTTGTTTTCTCGCAAGAAAAAAGATAACATCAATCAGTATGAAGGATTTAAATAAAATTTGGCTTCTTTTCATTAAAAATTTATAAATTTTATAATCTAGTACTTATTTTATTAGCTAGTAACTTGTTCCTTTGCTCTGTTATTTACTGTAAATGTCATTTGTATCAGTTTTCCTGATGAAGATGTACGGTAAGTTTGGCGAAACGTCGATTATCAATAAATATTAATATAGAACTACAACATAAAGGCGTTTTATTTTAATATATTGAGATCTGAAAGATTTTTACTATATTATTGCGTATTTGTTTAACATTTGAATAAATTTCATTGTAGTTTGATTACTGTCAAACTGAAATAAGTTTGTTTTAAAAAAAATTATATATATATATATATATATATATATATATATATATATATATATATATATGAATATTTAAGTTTATTATTACACAAAACTTTTGGCACAATTTGTTTCAATAATTATTTTCTAGTAATTTAATTGCCACAATTTTTTTATCAAAAAAAATAAATAGAATAAAATAAATAATTTATTTAAATTAACTAATTACCCTTATTTGTGCCATTTTAATACTCATTAAGCCTTAGCAATAAAACATAAAAAAACTTTTTTTTTGTTATATATGTATAAGCTCTACCAGGATTTTTTCTGGAGTAAAAAAAAACATTTTCCGTTAAGCTGTTAGTGATAAATATCCATAGTAAAGATCCCCAGTGACTGGCAGATTTAACCCCAGTTTACAGTTTTCGACTAGGGAAATACCAGGGAGAGATAAAAAAAATAATATTGGAAGATGGAAGAAAGAAAGAATTAGCTGAAATGTGGATGTTGATTGAAATTTTTCCATATATGTATATGTAATTGCTGTAAAACACGCTTATTTCAGTTTGACAGTAATCAAACTACAATAAAATTCATGTTAATATTAAACAGATACGTAATAACATTACAAAAGTCTTTCAGAACTCATTATATTAAAATAAAAACGCCGTTTCGATAAACTCAACGTACATCGTTTTCGAATTCACAAAAATTTTGAAGTTATAGCAAAAAACGTGTACGCTTGCACGTTTGTCAAATAGGGATTTAAAAACTTTAAAACTCATACCTTTTCGTCACTCGGGCAATTTTCAAAATATTTGAACAGTTGACATTTGTGACGCCAGAAACTTTAATTGCCTACAAACTGTCGACCTTCAATTTTCAATTTATTTATATATTAAAATTTTGTATTAAGTTTTTTATAAGGAAATTTTTGAATGTATGTAATATTCGAAATTGAAACAAAATTCTTTCATATTCAGAAAGGAGGTAACGTCTCATGAGAATTCCACATCTATTTAAAATATCTTTCTGTTTTAAAAATTTATTTATTTTTTCCTTCCACTTCACATTTTATGTCAAGTAAAGCTTTTTTTTTTCCTCCTTCCGGAAAAAAAGTCACCATGTAGAATAATATATATATATTATACATTGTTCAAAATAAGGAAAAACAGAAAAAGGAAAATACTGATAGAGGGTAGTCAAGAAAATTTTCTATTCTCGATAAATCGAAGAGGTAGTTCATCAATAAGGCAAGAAGGTTTGAGCAAACCTACTTAAATATTTTACGAACGTTACAAGAACATCTGCACCTCTCTACGAAGGGTATCCATGCGCTCTGAATTATAGATTCTGGAAAAATGTGATAAGCGCTGCTCAAATCTTTCTTCTACCGTTCTGGCATTGATTAAACAATCAAATATTTTATGTAATTCAAAGATTTTTGATTAAAAAAAGCTTTAGGATTCTTTAATGGTGTTCCTTTGGTAATATATTATTGGATGGGTTTATGACGAACTTATTAATAAGATACAATCTTAATTATTTAAAAAATATATTGGACGTTTCGACTTTTAAATTTGATACAAGTCATCATCAAGTTTGGAGGATTTTTTAATACATTATAAAATTATCAGTTTGCTATGTTAAACATTCTTAGAAATAAATAGAATCCAAATTTAAAAATATTATGTTGATGACAAAAATAACACAAAAGTATCTAAATATATTTTTAAAATATATTTGCATATACCTATTTTTATATAAGATAATATTTGAATAGTTTAAAATCAAAATTTAATGTTGTAATAAATTTTTTTATCAATAATTAAATAGGAAAATAGTCAACTGGTATAATTTTTATAAATAATAAATAATAGACGGAATTCAGTCAGTTATATATTTTTATTATCATCTATGCTAACGTTTCGGCAATCACTATTGTCTTCTTCAGGGCTAACAGAATATATTTAGTTGATGTTACGTGTGTTACATACATAGTTACATTTAATGTAACTCATTCCTCAAATTTTATATCATAAATTTTAAATTTATATATTAAATCTTTTTGATCAGAAATTTCTTACTTTGCTCTTGATCTTATCTGGTTTTAAATCACAATTTTCAAATTCAAGACAATTTCTTAATTTTTGGTAAAATATTGATTGCTATTTAAATAAATATATGTTATTACGAACTCAAATTATTATTTATCGCGCAAAGTATTTAATTATAATAGTAAATATTTAAATTACTAATTTACATTAATTTCAAATGTGTATAATAATTATGCAAATAGATATGTTAATAAATTTTATTCTAAATTTAAATTCGAAAAAAAAAATACAACCAGCTTTAATATTTCTAATATCTAACGGTACCGACATATGATACGTAAAAATTTATAATAATATTTCAAACAGTAGATAATTTCTAATGAGTCATTGTACTCTGTATTGTTTATATTGTAACTGAATGTTAGACAATAAAACAAAAGAATAATTATTATTAATGTAGGAAAAAAAATTGGAAGAATTATGGTAGTCTAATGAACCACAGAGCTTAAGGAACAACATAAATAATTTTAATCTACGACCGCCTTTAAAAGTTTACACTTTACATACTATCAAAGAGAATATAATATATACTGGTGATACTGTAAAAATCAGATCAGATTTGTTATTATTATATTATTAATTGTTTATTAACATTTATCTTGTTGAAGACATGTCGTAGGACTATAAATAATAATTCTATATTATTCTTAAGTGCAGATAATTTAATAATAAAAATTATAAAATAAAACGGCTTTAGGTTTAAATTTTGTATTAATATTGCTAATCGACGTTTCGACGAACTTAACGTTTATCTTCATCAGGAAAACTGATACAATAGACATGTATAGTAAATAAAAAAAAATTGAAACAATTTACTAGGTAACAAATAAGAAAGTTGATCATAAATTTTTTATAGATTTTTAATTAATGGAAGCCAAATTTTATTTAAGTCAGTGCCTTAACACTGATTGGTGTTATCTTTTTCTTTATAAATTTCTATTGCTTCTCTTATCAGTCTGCAATCTAATCATCTTAGGTTTGAAGCTAAACTCCTAAGGGTATTTTATTCACAACATAAATTTGAAATAATCAAAATAATTAAAAATATAAATATGATTATTATTATTCTTACTACTTGGAAATTTTTGCTCATGCAAAACACTCTCAATTATATTATTCCAACTACTCATCGGACGTCTATGTGCAAACGTATACCTTCAAGTTCATTCGTATAAATTCTTTTAATTAAACGTTTATCAGATATTCGCTGAAGATGACCGAACCAAATAAATCATATCGTTTTTACTTCCAGTCAATTAGCAGAAATATTAAACTGAGACAAACTCCCTCAAAATTGCAATTATTAAATCCAAAATCCGGCTTATTAACCCTTCACAACAAAACATTGACATCAACATTATCTCAACTTTGAACTCGGCTACTCACAGTCCAGACTTATCATCTAATTATCTCCAGTAATTCCCCCCATCGAAATTTGCTAACCTCGGCAAACATTATTCATTCTTTACTAGGTCAGGAGACAACCGCGCCCTATTGGGGTTCATAGCCTTCCCGAGCAAGAGAGAGACAGAGAGAGACACCACCCATCATATAGCACAGAGGGAGTAATGGCCCCATTTCCGAATCGTTGCGCCCGAATAATTTTTTAACTTCATTATACATGGTTTTGCTTTACGTAGCGCTTTACAATGCGTCGGTCTCACGGACTATTGTTCAGTTATAATGACGAGAATTTGTATATATATATATATATATATCAGCATGGCAGAGAATAAAAGTCACTTACTGTTTATTACGCTTGACATGCAGTTATTATTATAATTTTTTTGTTTGGTTTGTTTGCTTGAAAATATTGATATTATTCTACAAATGTGAAATTTTGTTATCTAATCTGATATGAATGCTACAATATTTGCTTATATTATGTTGTAATATTTGCTGTTTCTACTTTAAATTAAGGATTAGGCTATTTATACATACGGTATGTATACGCAATTGGCTATTTATACATACTAAAAAAATAAAAAAAACTAAACCAACCTACTAACCTAACCTACCCTAAATAGCCAATTACGTAAAAATACTGTATGTATAAATAGCCAATTGCGTATACATACCGTATGTATAAATAGCCACTTTCTTAAATTAAATATAATTAATAACAATTAGTTAATTAATAGTAATTTTACAACGAGCACAGAACAAAAAGAATTTGCTATTTTTATTTTATTTATTAGCATAATATGAAATTATTCAATCTTATGTTGACTAGTTTTATGTTATTCATTATGTTGTTAGTAATTAGTAACAGTATGCCTCCCTAATGGTGAAACTGCACACAACACTTTGTCATAGCAATTTGTTACTTCACATAAATCAACAAGACTATACAATGAAAAAAATATGTACTACAATATGTATATTGTAATAGCGATTTTTGGGTAATATTTCATAATATATCACATATACAAACCAATGACAAATTTCAGTATAATCGTAGAAAAAACTTTTTGTGTTCATTAAATTATAATTTTACGGTCAGTATTTACAATTTTATTTATTCTTAAAATAAGTAAAAATTCATCTGTGATTGGCTAAAAATGTATCTTCAGATACATTGTACTATTTCACAACATGCGTTAGGAAATCGTTTTTTTTTTTTTGTAAAATTTGAAGATATTGTAATAATTACAAGACCAATCAATATTAACAGTAGATTGATAAGAGAAGCAATAGAAATTTATCAGTGTGACTAGTAACTGATTTAAATAAAATTTAGTTTCTTTTAATTAAAAATTTATAAATTTCATTATCTAGTTACTTATTTATTACCTAGTAACTTGTTTTCTTGTTCTGTTTTTTACTATAAATCATTTCTATTTTTTTTCTTGATGAAGACGGACGTTTAGTTTGTCGAAACATCGATTTATTAATAAATTATTACAGAACTAGAATCTAAAGCTGTTTTATTCTAATATAAGGAGTTTTGAAAGATTTTTTTTAGTATATTAATGTTTGTTTTTAGTCTACTTTCAGACATTGATAAGACTTACAAATTTGAAATATTTATATTAGAAAAACAAATTTTCAGAGAAAAATAAACCTTGAAATGTAAAATGCAAACATTTGCCTTTCCGAATGAAATAAAGAGACTGTTAAAGTTAAAACTACTTAAAAGTGAATTAAAACCAAACAATTTTTTTCCCCTTCTTGTCATCTGTAAAGAATTCTGTAGTCGGATATAATTTATCTGGACGCTTTTCCCAACTCTTCAACTGTTAACATTTTCTTTTGAAAATAATTCATTCAAACAATGAAACAATTTTTCTTCCATATTTTATTTGGACAGAATACGAGGCATTTTGGTGAATGATGTTTTCAATATTCAAACGCCGCGATAAATTTATTCTTTTTTTCTTCGCCAAAAGAAGAGAAATCTCGTTATATTTAGAGTTTGATAAGTTTATCTCTAGATTGTCTTTGTTTGTTACAATGAAACTTGCAATATTTATACAAAGATGACAATTTCAATCTTATTCAATTTGATCTGCGCATTGAAAAAGTTTTACTAAGTATTTTCGAAATTTATTGTTCAAATTTTGTTTTTTTAGAAATAATTTTAGTACAAATATACATATGTACCTATAAGGATGTAGTACTATTGTATATTATGTAAACAATTCTTGCAATAATGACCATATTATACAGCACTTAGTTACTATTACGTGTTAGAGTTAAGTTAATTGACAATTGCATTGTTTATTTTCGCTTGAATTTGAATTTGATTATTGAAAATGTGTGAAGAAGTGCAAGAAATATTGTATATTCGACCAAAGAAAAATTAATTTTCACAAATCACGTAACAAATATAAATAATATACAACTTTTAGTAACTGGTTAAGGTAACTTGGCATGTATTTTTATTTATTTTTGGTTTAGTTTCGTTTAGAACTCTTGAAGAAAATATTGCTTGTATAATCATCGCTTTCTATTCCTTGTAATAAAATATACTATTAGTTAATCTAACACTGAATTATCATACACCTTTACCTGTATACATTTTAATATATACAATATTCATCTATGTGTAAATTTCAATTTTAACTAGATAGCAACGAAACAATAGACAATCCCATTACATTATAATTTGAGTAGCTGATATAATCATGGCACCGTCTCAATTTTACTCCCCCCCCCCTTAATCCAACCCTGGCCAAACTTGTTCTCCAATTCATAGTGATATACAAGCACTGCCCAACATTTTGCCGAAAATAACTATTAGGAATTGTACCGTAATTAGGGGATTCTCTGTCGTTCAACTCTGAGAGATACTTAACACCATAGACAACGATTGGAATAGATAAAGAGACAGCGCAAAGCCATTAGTGGTAATAGATTCAGTTTTTGTATTAAATTGAAGAACCTTAGTCAATAAGGGCTGAAAATGACAAATACATTATTGCCCCTATATGCATAAATATTTTCGTTAAAAAAAACGGTTGCAAATACTTAAATTCCAAAATATGCAGAAAGATTTCTTACGGAATTCAAGAATATAATTTTTCAGCATTGCCAACTTTCCGAGAAAAATTTACTAAAATTTTGAAAAATTTTAATGGCTACATTATTTATCTGATTTTAATCAAATTTTCATAAAGAATTTTCTTAGCGATCACATAAATTATATAATTTATTTATAAAATAAAACAAAATATGATTATATTTTAATAAAATATTTCTTTTTTTAAATGCTTGCTTTTTTTAAAAAATGTAAACAAATCTTTTCAATGGTATATTTTGCTAGGAATGGAGTTGTGGAGTAGACCAGTAGACAATATTTTTACAGCTTCGACTTCGCTCCAGCTTTGAGCAAAATTATCCTGCTCGGAACAAAATTATCCTGCTCCGACCAAAATTATCCTGCTAGGAACAAAATTATCCTGTTCCGAGCAAAATTGTCCTGCTAGGAACAAAATTATCCTGCTAGGAACAAAATTATTCTGCTAGGAACAAAATTATCCTGCTCCGAGCTCCAGCTCCACAGTCTTGTTTTTAATTAGTTTTATAGTTTTTGGATTTTTGTTTAACACAACTGCTCGTATATACAGTTATAATTACAACTCATCTAATCAAATTTATAGCACAAATTTCTAGCATTCAAAAGACACATATTCTGTCTTCATTATAATCTGTCTGCGGTCTTACACGCACACACATATACGAAACAAATCGATGCGTGAGTGTGAGTACCACGCGAGATAACGCTCAACCACGCCCCGCGTTAAATCACTCCCTTGCACCCCCGTCACAACCCTTTTCTCCATCAAATTCACCACTCGCTAACAACATTTTCGGGGCACAATTCTTGCGCGCACGCGAGAGAAACACACAAGTAGAGCGTCGTTTAACAGTGTCGATTTTCTCTAACAGATGCCTCTACTGTGGTACATACAGGATGTAGCTCTCTTATGAGCTAACGCTAACACATAGTAAGGGTGGTTGTTGCTCTTATTAGCTCGGGGTGAGATGATAATGTATATACCGCTCCTGCCCACGCTTATATGGATAATATATGACGATAGGGGATGATACAAATATATATATATATATAGAGTACAGAGGTGTTAATGTCTATGTTGTTTTAGTGACTTTAAACTGGAGTTAATTGTTATTCTCGGATAGGAATAAAGGGTTAAAAATAGTCGTTTTTGTAATTTAATTTTATTGTAATTTGTTATTTTATCTATAATTAAAAGAAATGTAAACCAGTTTTATATTGGATAAAAATATTTGACCTATGAAAAAAATTATATGATCTACCGAATAGTACCTATGAAAATAATAGTTTACCTATGTATTAAATAATTAATCTATGGTCTTAATTTTTCACTTATAGAATTCATTATTGATCTATAGAAATATTTATCGAACTATGCAAATAATTATCGACCTATGGAAATAATCAAATACCTACTAATATAATTTTCGATCTATAAAATTAAGAAAGTGGCTATTTATACATACGATATGTATATGCAAGTGGCTATTTATATATACAGTATTTTTACGTAATTGGCTATTTAGGGTAAGTTAGGTTAGTAGGTTGGTTTAGGTTTTTTTTATTACTATAGATAATTTTTTAATTATTAATAGGTAAATGATTGATTTTTCTATAGGTAAAAATATAAAATTTCATAGGTAATATTAGCATCCTTTTATATTATATAGACTTACCCCCCCATATTCTGAAACATTTTCGTTAAAAATAACCGTGCGTTAAAATGAAAATGTAGCTCCGACTCCGCTTCTGCTCCGAGCAAAATCATCCAGCTTTAGTTCCACAATTCTGTTTTTAATTAATTTTGTGGTTTTGAAAGATTGTACAAATGTATTTCCCTTCGATAATTCAATACATCTTTTTCAAGAGAGATATTTTGAAATTAATTATGTATCCCTTATTGTAATTTCCATCATACCATGTACAATATGTATAGTAGTTTGTAGAGTTAAGCATATGTAATGTAAGGAAATGCAACATGAACAGAAATTTGTAAAATCAAGGACGCTACATACATTTTCTTATTGTTCCCCTACGCTCTTTACATTCGATGCAAATTCTCTATGAGACTGAGGAGAGAGATAGATACTTAGACACGTATACTCATCTATCGCTCATGTTAGCTTGCTCAGCAGAAATCTCTTCTCGGCTTGCTGAAGATCCTGTTACTCTTGGCCACTTTATAATTTTCAGTACTTTCTTTTGCGTGTGTTAAGATGATCATCAGGGGGCAATTTATCTATTCAGCAAAATTAAAAAGTTACTTGAAGAAAAACAATGTCGGGTTTATATTATTATTTTTTCGTGAGCGGATATTTTCATATTACGAGTATATATTTATTTAAAATCTAATTATTTAAATTAAAAAAATAATAAATTAATATACCACGTTTTTAAAATAGACTAAAAAGTGTAAAATAATTTCTCTTAGTCCCCTATACAGATTTATATCTCCTGACCCCTATACTGATTGTCCTAAAAATTTGTGATTGTGGATTTTTAATAGCTATGACAATACTTGTAAGAAAAATGTGGGGCGCAACGACAGCTACTCCCTACACTCTGTACTATTACAAGTATTGTCATAGTTATTAAAAATTCACAATCACAAATTTTCAGGACAATCTGTATGGGGGTAATAAATCTATATGGTGCTAGGAGAAATTATTTTATACTTTTTAGACCTTGTTAAAAATGTGGTACATTAAATTTTTTTTATTTAAATAATTATTTTTTGTACCTATAAGTATGAAAGTTATTCGGTAAAAAATCTTTGAAATTATTCTGAATATTATAAAGACAATTCTCACCTCATTTATAAAAGTGATTTTTGCCAAAAGTACTTTTGACATTCACTTAAAATCATTTATTAAGCATTTTAAAATAGTTTGTTTAAATTTTATAATATCAAATATAATAAAAATGATCAAAAATAAAAAAATTATTTATATTTGATGACAAACAGAAGCAAAAAGTTATTTTGAAATTAATGATAAAAACACTTTTTCACGAAAAAGTGAGGTGAGAATACGGGCAAATGAATCTTCATATATTTAATCAAATTTTAATGTAATCACTGGACAATTAAATGGCATTTCTTTTTATTCAACACATTATATAGCTGTTCAGAATAATATAGCATTAATCAGTATTTGGAAATTTTTTGTTTATGAATTTCGTACATTATGCAAACTGTAGATAAAGAATAATATAAAAAAATATGAAACGTATCAGTTACGAAGAAAATTAAATACGAAATTGTAATCTTAAAAATGACAAACGACTTGCGATAACATCATTGCGTTTCAGTATTTTTCTTATCAGTGTATTTGTACTTTATATTCAAATTTTTGTTCGGGAAATTTTTGGTTTAAATAATAACTTATTTCTGCTACAATTATTTCTATTTACAGCTCTATTCTGGAATGGTTTTTAAATATAATCAATGATTTAAATCAATTTTAAGAAATGCAAAATTAATTTATAAATTTATCAGTGCGACTAGTAACTAATTTAAATAAAATTTGGTTTTCTTTAATTAAAAATTATAAATTTTATGATAAAGTTACTTATTTTGCTACCTAGTAACTTATTTCCATGTTTTGTTTATTTACTATAAATATCATTTATATCTATTTTTCTGATGAAGACGCTCGTTCGGTTCATCGAAACGTCGATTATTAATAAGTATTAATACAGCACTAGAAACTAAAGCTGTATTTAATATAATTAATTCTAAAAGTTTTGTACTATTTTAATTAATTACTTTTTAAAATTAAATTAGGTGTTTTATAATTGTTTAATTAAAATATTTAGATATATCTAGCACAAAATAAATATTAATTCTGATCTGTTGTGTTAGAGAATATTTTGTTTTTACATTTAAAAATGAATTCTATGTATTTTCGTAAACGCTGTATCATGCTCAGTAAAATAAATTGTATAAAATGCATAAATAATTTTTAAAAATATTGAAAAAATATTGTTTTTTTTTTAAATAAAGAATTGTTTGCGCAATCAGTTAAAGAAAGTGAAAAAAAAATTTTTTTTTATTTTTGATGAAATAATTTTTTGTGACAACTTTAACATTTCAAAATACTGTACTTTATAGATTAAGGGCTGAATTTGCATATTTTCTTACATATAGGTTTTCTATTTAATTTATGCGTGACATAACATAAACCTTTCTATTTTTAATTATTTGTTTTTTGTTTTATTTCAAAAAGTTGCCCCAGGTTTTTCTATAAAACTAGCGATTTTTTTTTCTAAGTTAGGAAAAGGAGTGATTCAATTACGCCTTTAACAACTGTTAATTTTCAATCCTAAAGTGTTTCCATTTATCGTTGATAATTGCATTCTTTACAGCCTAATAAAATAAATCGTAGCACTTATTCCATTTCTGTTGCGAGCTGTGGTAAATTTACAATTCTATTTCCTAAAGACGTCGTTTACGAACCATATATGACCGCAATTTATTACACTAATTATACACGAACAATTATTTACGACTGCGTTTTTTACTGCATATTTGTTTTTCACTGCAGTTGACAACTGACTTGTCTTTTGTTATGCAAATTAGGGAAATTTTATTTAAGTTTGTAATTTATTTATCCAGCAAGTACTATATATTTAATTTATGTTAATTAGTCTAAAAAAATATAAACAATTATAATATGTAATTTATTAAAAATGTTTATGAATTTATAATTAATAAAAAATTCTATGTTTTAGATATTTTATAAATTATGTTAGAAAAACAGGATTTTAGGTTTAAGTTCTGTATTAATATTATTGATAATCGACGTTTCAACGAACTCAACGTCCATCTGTAATTATTACAAGATCAATCTATATTAACAGCAGATTGATAAGAGAAGCAAAAAAAATAAATGTCATTTGTGTCAGTTTTTCTGATGAAAACGGACGTTGAGTTCGTTGAAACGTCGATATTAATACAGAACTTAAACTTAAAACCATTTTATTTATGTAATGAATTCTGAAAGATTTTTTTATTATGTTATTATAAATGTTGTTCACTCAGTAAAATTTACTATTTTAAGGCGAAATATTGAAAGATTATATAAAAACAATGTCATAACATATTTATTTAAAATATATTACAATATTATAAAAAATAAAATATGTTATGACATTGTTTTTATATAATCTTTCAATATTTCGTCTTTAAATAGTAAATTTTACTGATTGCAACGAGAATACGGTACGTCATTTTTATCTTGTCGACAATAAGTACTTTACTAGACGTTATTTTTAATGAACAAAATTTACATAAAAGTCGTGTTAACAAACTAAATTACCTATTCTACTTTTATAAATTGCATCAACTTTTTTATTTCAACGAAAAAAAAAAGTTTGTTTTTTACAATAATTAACTGCTATACTTTTATAATTTTTCGAAACGTAAAAATATAAAACGGTAATAAATATAGGTACGCATATATTTTGAAAATTATAATATTAGAATCCAATTTTAAAGATTCCTATCAACACTTATCGAAGTTTTAATAAATCCATAGATTACTAAATATTAGTTCTGTCAATATTGAACTTGTAAAAATTTAACACAAAGTTATATTTGGCAAAATAGCGTTGAGCTAGAAAGATATACAGGGTGTAACAGAATAACTATTCCTAATTTTCGGAAATGATAGAGGGCACTTAGAGAAACATTCTTTTATTAATAAACTAGTGTCCGGAAATTTCTCGGTGCCAAGATACACTAGATATCGTTAAAAACAATCTTAATCAAAACATCAAAGAGTAGTTAAGTTAAGGAACATTTTATTAGAAATAATAGCGCATTAAACTTTATAAAAATTGTTCGAAGTTACGACCACCATTTTCTATACACAAGTTGTAACAATGTACAATCGACTGCCAAAAAAAAAAAAAAATTCCGGACACTAGTTTATTAATAAAAAATGTTTCTTTATGTGCCTTCTATCATTTCTGAAAATTAGGAATAGTTATTCTGTTACACCCTATATATATATCTTCGTCTCTAGTTTTATAACCAAACAAATGAAAAGCAATCTTTTTCTTATTATTTTTTTATTATTTATTTGGTACCAATAAAAATAGTGTTGTAATCCAACATATAGTATAAAATATTTTTACGATTTTTCCAGTGCTCTAAATCTATTATGAAACAAAATTGAAAAACGAGGCATATTCTAAAAATAATCCGTATCAATCATTTATGACACATATATCTTTTAATAATAAAATTTCATGTCAGTGCTACCAACCTATAAGTCAATATTTATATTATGAATAATAAATCAATATGCTTGTATATGCATTTTATGAAAATCTATTACAGATTATATTTCGTACATTTTTAATAAAAATGTTGCAAATGTTCAGTTTATAAATTTGAAATTCATTCTTTTAAGGCAATTGTGAAGTTTGAATTAATATACATACATACACAATCACGCCATGTACACAAGAGGGTGTGGCACAAACTCTTTCCACTATCTCGAAATCAGTTCCTTCAAACATCCCTATCCATATCCAGCCATATTCATAATACCCCTCTTACATGCTCTTCTATTCCTACTAATATTCCTATTTTTACTTACCTATTCCTATTTATATAAATATAAAAAATACAATACTTAATTAGTTCTTGGTTTAGGACGTGTTTCTCATTGTGTCTGAAACCGCTCGTACCTGTATTGGTCCGGGTTCGAATCCCGCTTGGGGCATGGATGTTTGTGTTGTCCTTGTTTCGTTGAAATACACTTTGAAAAGTGAAAAAAGTTTATATGATGACTAAAATCCATGAAGCTACGGTCATACAGGATTAATAAAAAAATAATAATTAGTTCTTCACGTAATTTCAGTTAATTGAAAAGAATTCAGAAATAGATGAAAAAGTATAATGTAATTCAAGCTTAACGCATATAAATCAGATATATATATATATATATATATATATATATATATATATATATATATATATATATATATATATCTGGCCTAAATAAACAAAAACTGAAGGTAATAACATGAGAAGACTGTAATGTTCAGCTGTCTCAGTTTCGTGTTATTGTTTTACTTTGTCGTGTAAAATCATTACAATCATGTTTTCTATCCAACTCAAAAAGGGAACATAAAGTTTTCATGATACATACCTGAAACTGTGGAACGCCAAAATATGATTAAATTTATATTAGAACAAAATTTCATTGTTCATTACGATAGGACAATATTTGTCTTGCGTGGGGGTTCTACACGAACGATAGCAAATTTTCTTCCAACGAGTATTTTATGTTTTCTGGGATATTTTCAAATATGTTTTATATATTATAATTCTACCAAATTTTGCTTTATTTTTTTAAATGTTTAATGAGGAAAAACCTGTCTAATAAGCGGATATTTTTTGAAGTTTAATATTAAGCTAAATATTTTACAAAGGAATATAATAAGATATTAGGCAGAATTGAGGGCATGATGTAAATTAAAGGAAATTGAAAAAAAAAATGAAACGAGAATCAATGTTTATAATTTAATCCGTTCGTTAAAATGAAAATTCTTGAATTCCGTAATAAATTTTGTTATGTATATTGCAAGGAAATTTCTTACGAGATCCAAGAATTTTCATTTAAACGAACCGTTATTTTAACGAAAATGTTAATGCATACGGGCATAAGACTTTAATACATAAGATGCAAACCTAATTCACGTGGAAAATATTTAATTTACCTACAGTTTCTGCATAAGAAATGACACTGAATTTGTGTGTATATTACAATTTACAATTATGCCAAAAAATATTAGTATTAAATTAATTTAGTGTTCTTTTGGCAACATCAGTAAGTGAATTTTTACAATTATTTTGTTTTACAATTATTTTTAGAATTGGGAATAAATTAATTTATGTTTGGAAAATTAGGTAAATCGTTAATTTTGATAGTTTTTTTTATAGTTTTATTTTAAACAGTTTTATTTATTATTGTAAGGATAAAAATATTTGACTTATGAAAAAAACATATGATCTACCGAATAGTACCTATGAAAATAATAGTTTACCTATCTATTAAATAATTAATCTATGGTTTTAATTTTTGACCTATAGAATTAATTATTGATCTATAGAAATATTTATCGATCTATGAAAATAATTTTCGACCTATGGAAATAATCAAATACCTACTGATATAATTATCGATCTATTGATCTATAAATTTTACGTAATTGGCTATTTAGGGTAGGTTAGGTTAGTAGGTTGGTTTAGGTTTAGGTTTTTTTTTTTACTATAGATCATTTTTGAATTATTAATAGGTAAATGATTGATTTTGCTATAGGTAAAAATATAAAATGTCATAGGTAATATTTGAATTATTAATAGATCATAAAATTAACATCCTTATTGTAATGTACTTTATAAATGATGTTAATTAATAATTGTTAATTAATAATATATATTTGTATTTAATTTGTAATGTTGAGTTAAGATTGTAAGGATTTGACTCGAGATTATTTTACTTGATTTTAAGGAAATCGTAAATAGAGTTTACCATGATTTTAAAGGATTTTCATTAATATATACACCAGATTGTGCTAGTGATTTTCCTCTAAATTTCACTTGTTCTTAAAATCTTTATGAGATTTATATTCGACTTTTTATACTAATAATATCTGTTATTAATAATTAATTATGTCTTAACCATAAATCAAAAACAAATTATCTAAATAATATAATTAATTTATTGTTTGTTTGTGTGTTTGTGTTGCAGGTTGCGTGAATCGCGTGCTGTAGAGGTACAGTTATTATTCGGAAAAACAGTGGCGTTCGTGAGTGCAGTGCTGGGGGACGGTGGCGGTGATAAGGATGCCAATGGAACGCGATCCGGCGACAGGCGGTTCGGTCGGGCAACTGTCGGCCGGGGGCGTTAGTTTGGGGGGCGGTGGTGGAGGCGGCGGAGGCGGTATGCACCATTCCCATTCGACCCCAGCTGGTGTGGACGGCGGCGGTGCACGTACACCGCCTGCCACCCCCAAGAAGGGCGGTAAAATGCTCGCTGTTCGAGTTCAAATGCTTGATGACACCGTTACCATGTTTCAAGTACAGGTTAGTTTTCGACTACTGCATTTTTTTACTAAATAGGCTCACTTGCGTACGTGTCAGATGCGTACAAACATTATTTAGTAGCACTTGCGTACAAATAAGGGTTGGCTCAAGTTCAGGTAGTGAAGGTAGTTAACCCGAGTGTCAGATCCGTACAGAGGTTTGGGAAATGTCGAGTTGTCATTTGTGTCAATAGTGGTATATCATCTGCGCCACTGTTGGCTTAGGTTAAGGTTTAAGGTTTAGTTATGTTATTATTCAATATAGGCGCTTATACATAACTAAACCTTAACCTAACCTACCCTAAGCCAACAGTGGCGCAGATATCCAAACATTTTCGAAAATATATTGTTCACAGATGAAAACACACTCTATAAAAATTATCTTAGGTAGAATTACTCAACTGTTGTAATTTAAAATAAAATTGTTTACAAAATAATATCAGTACTATTACAAACATTATAATACATATTATGTAATATGGATATTACCAACGGAATGGAAAAGTACATATGTATTTAATATCACAATTTTTTTAGTAAAGTCTTTTAATAAATTTACAGAACTTCAGTAAATTTTCTGTCAGGAATTTTCTATAAATATGAAAAATTTGTTTAGTTGCAATTAGTAAGCAATTTTACATACTTATTAGGTTATTTTTATTTACTTTATGGGATTATTATGAATTATGTAAAAAATACAGAATTTTAAGGTAGAAATAAAGATTGTTAATGATAAAACTGAAATTACAGAGTTTTTATAGTAAAATTTTACTACTGTTTTTTTTTTGTAATTTCGCTAAATTTAATAATGATAACTTCAGTTTGTATACTGTATATCCAATCTACGAATGTCATAATCTCTAAAAAGAGCACTTACTAAATTGACTAATAATAATTCAGTGCAGTGCATATTTGTCTAAAGTTTTTATCGGGTCATACCGACATAGACATGCCGACTCTTAAATTTACGTAACGAGAAAAATGTTTATCATCTAATCTAGTTTATAAATGGAATTTACAGTCCTTGTATTTCACAACCGTGTGGCAAAGATATAGTTTTCTTCTTTGTTTGGTATCATATTTTGCAGTGCAGCCAACTGAATATAAAAATATAATAAAAAGTAGATTACAAACAACAGTTTATTCTATATCGTGTACTGATATTGATTTAATTTTTTTTTTAATATCTTTTTCTTTTGATTGTATATATAAGTACATTATGATATTAAAATATTGACTATAAAATATTTATGAAGTTTACAATATCGGTTTAGAGTATTTAGTAAAGAATTTTATTTTATTTATTATACAAAGGCGTGTAAACATAGATTAGTTCTTTATTTAAATGCTGAAATCGCCATTAATAAACTAATTAAATTATTAGTTTTAAGACATTATAAGATTGAGATCCAGATTTGTGATATATTTGAATAAAAGAGCATGTATGAGTGTGGAATTATGAATGTGGATGAAGCTAAAGTTGCTTGTTTGGATAGGAGTTTGGAGGAGGCTGATTTCAGGATAATGGAAAGAGTTTGTGCCACACCTTTTTGGGTATATGGCATGATTGTGTATGAAAGAAACAAGTTAACTATTTTTTAGTTGTTTAAAACTGTGTAATAAAGTCTGTACTTCGAATTAGAATATTGATATTTTTTGTTATACAAAAAATAATTTGAAAAATCTTGCATTATAAATAAAATATTATTATTATTATAATTTGTTTTAAATTAAAGGCAAGGTCAATATATTTTTTAATAAATATTAATACAAAACTTTAACCTAACGCAGTTTTATTTTAATATAATGAGTTCTGAAAGATGTTTTACTATGTTAGTAATAGTATTAATTTATCAGTAATATAATGATTATTCGTTACTTATTTGAATGAATTATGGAACTCTGTTGTTTGTTAAATAATATATATGTACATACAAGTTCGAATTCAAACTAGAAATTGTTCGACAAAAATTACATAAAAAATGAAACTGAAAACATGTACGAGGGTAAAAAAAAACAGACAAATAGTTGAAATATGTTGTAGACATGTAGACGATGGCAACTTCAGCATATTTATAGGTACGGTAAAATAGGTCGCAAAAAAAATATAAGACAAGACGGTATATGGTAGGTTCTGTTTTGCAGTGACACAGCTGGAATTTTCTTCTTCGATTTCTTATTTTTCTTATACAGAACCAATTTTCACCGACAAACGTATTTTCACTGCGCGCACACGTTTTGCATATTGCTTTTATTTTTTCTATCGCTCTGATGTCATTATCTCTATAGCTAGACAATGCAAAAGCAAACAGACTTATTGTGTTTTTTTAATCTACATTTTTAAACTTTATTAACCCATTTCTGGCCAAACTAAAAGAACGTTTAAAAAAACTTATTTTTGTTGTGTATTCTAGTTTATAGAGTCCTAATGTAGAAAAATACGCGCTGGAAAAATTTTTACCTATTGTTCTAGTGAGAGAAACAAACTGTTGCGTTTTCGCATCAACGGCCGAATGTGGTATAAGAATTCAGACAAAAAATTAATATCAATTTGTAATTATAGTTGATGTTGTTGTGATATTGCCGTCACAATCTTCTTCATCTGTCGGGGTATTGTTTGATGGCATCACATACATACATACATACACAATCACGCCATGTACCCAAAAGGGTGTGGCACAAACTCTTTTCATCATCTCGAAATCAGTCGCCTCCAAACACTTTTATCCAAACAAGCAACTTTCGCTTCATTCACATTCATAATTCCTCTCATACATGCTCTTCTATTCCTACTACTTGGAAACTATCGCTCACGCAAAACACTCTCAATTCGTCGACTTGTGATTCCACTTCTTGCAAATTTCGTCCTTTTGAAGACCTGGACTTTTTTCCACTCGCAGATTTTCTTTTTCGTCCAGTCATTTCGAACAGTTCGAACCAAAAAGCCAATTTACACTGCCACCCAACGAGAAATCATCCAAAATGCGAAGCAAAAATGCGTTTGTTACATCAAATGTAAGCGCGCTAAACCGTGTTATGATTATACGGCGCAGCGCCAATACGCGCTTGCGATATAACGTTTCAAGCCGTTGTTGCGAAAACGCAACACCATGTTCAAAGTGTTGTAAATAAACAAAGAATAATAAGATATCCACAAATTTTGTATTAATTCAATTTATTGTAAACAACTAAATAAAACTCTAACAATAGGGAACTTAATTTATTGTTATTGTTTATTTTATTTCGTTTTCAATTCGACGAGTTTGATTTTCCAAAAATGACCGTATTGTCTAAATTTATAAAAAAATCTATATTCATATTAATTACATTAAAAAAATTGTTATGATATCTTCAAACCTCAAACTTTAAAATGTATATTTGATTTTTGTATTTACAATTGTTTTGATATGGAAAAAAAAAATCATGAAGTCTCCGTTGCGAAAACGCATCAACGGCCTAAAATGGGTTAATAAAAAAAAAATAATATGTTGTTCAACAAATATGTTTGTTGTGATTAGTCAAAAGTTATGATTTTATAAATCACAACTGTAAAAGTATATAAATTAATTAAATAATTCTGTAATTACATTTTGAAACTAAAAATATATATATATTTTTTAATTTATATACAAAATATAGATTTATGAATCTATATATCTATATAATTAATGACAAATAAAAATACATCATAATTAATTATACATTGCGGTATTTAATTGATAATTAATTGCAATAATTTTTTAAATTATAATTAATTGTTAAATCCTATATTAATCTATATCAATAACGTATGTAATTTATTTTATGACAATCACACTTGTATAGATTTTTATTAAATAAAAAATCAGTGCAATAAAAATGATAATTTGGAAAACCGGGTCGCGGACAATTCACCGAAAACAATTCATCGAAAACAAATTCACAGAAGTACCAATTCACCGAAAAACAATTCATCGAAAAACAATTTATCGAATAACCAAATGAAATAGAATTAAACAACCTAACCTAACCTAACCAACCTATCACCCCTCCATAAAGTGTTAAAGAAAAAATAAAAAAATAAATACGCTTCTTTTAAAGACATTTCTAATATTCATAATATTAAGGATGAGGCTATTTATACACGGTATGTATACGTAATTGACTATTTATACATACTGAAACAAAAAAAACATAAACCAAACTACTAATTTAACCTTTCCTAACCTAACCACTTTCTTATATTAATTTTAATTTAATTTAATTCTATTTCAGTTGGTTATTCGATAAATTGTTTTTCGATTAATTGTTTTTCGGTGAATTGGTACTTCGATGAATTTGTTTTCGATGAATTGTTTTCGGTGAATTTTCCGGATACCTAGAAAACCATGATTTTAAAAGATTTTACTAAGATTTTAAGGGATTTTAATTAATTTACACGCCCTCTCGGACAGTTTAAAATCTTAATTAAATTGATTAGGAGTTTGTCCAATTCAGTAACGAATTTTCTCCAATTCGTAACGTAACTATATATTCCAGCAGTAGCAATCCCAGTGCCTTGTACTCTATCTAGTTGTATGACGGTTTGACATGTTCCTAACCATGTCTGGTGGTTCTGTTTATCCGTTATATACATCCCACCCACACCTTTACTTGCTGCACAGGTAAGAGATGAAAGAGACAGAGAGAGAAAAACGAGTATTTTATATCGGAACGGAATTTCCGATGTGAATGATCTGATTCGAGGGGAAAAAGTAAACGTTTCACTGCGGTAAAGTGATATTCTCAAAACGTTAACTGTCACCAATGATACACTGTAAATTTTTTTTTATAATTTTACATTTGTAAATATAATTTTTTAGAAAAAATGTAATATTATGTAAATTGTCACAGTAAATAAGATAAATAAATAAAAATAACTTTGTTATATCACTAAAACGAAATATAACAAAGTTATTTTTATTTATTTATCTTATTTCCAAAATGTATCACAAAGTTACGGCTAATCAAGTTAAATATTTGTCACAGTAAAATTACATAATTTTTTTTATGATGAGACACAGAAAATGAATATTTCATATAATAATGTTCTTCTCGTCTTCTTATTATTATTATTTTTATGAATTGAAATATTAGGAAATTGATAATGAAAGAGTCAATATTACTTAATTAAATTTTAAACTTTATTCGCAGTTCTGTCAAAAGACTTTGCTAAAGTTATTATTTAATTAATATATATATTGCGATATTTAATCAAATATTTAACCAAATTTTGATTTAGCGAAAAAAACTGTTTATCCAGTATCGACGAAAGTTTTAATAAAAGTCGTTTATTTTTTGTTAATAAAAAAGTTAACAGTTGACAGAGATTAATTTTTTTTTCTTTTACATTTAAACAGCTTTAAACTAACGATTTAAATGTAAAAGCAAAACTTAATTTAATCACTAATGTTTTTTTTATAATAAATGTGTATCTGATTTTAATCTACTTAATTAACATACAAATTGAGCTTTAATTAATTTTAAATTGTGTAAAAGTCCGTTATGTGTTTGCAATAAAAATTCTTCACTTTTGCAAATTGTTATTTTACATATTTAATAACTGTATTTTGTTAACTGCACGCGGCTGTTGGATTTTAATCTCTTACCGAAATTTTGCATAGCGAAACTGCACGTCTGTTATTTCCAAAGAGAGATTAAGGGATTCAGATTTCTACCTAAAACTTAAAATCGATATTAGTTAAAATCAATTTTAAAATCGAGCCCGTAATACGAGCCATTGTTTTATAATTAAATACATTTAACAGTTTGTACGAAAATATATTAGAAACGGTGCAATTTGATAATAACTGTTTTGAAAGTGCAGCCATATTTCTTGTTGTTTTTTTTTTCTTCTTTTTTTTTTGAGAACAGCGGAAGCAGGCGTGCTAGCAGAACTATTTATAACTGCGTTACTCTCAAGCGTCTTATACCTTACATGCGTCTCATCTTCCGATATTTTTTATTCGTTGCTAAGAACATGTGTATGTTGTATTTACAAATTACATACTGTACAATAGTTAAATTTTTATACAGCTTTGTGAATACTGAACACGTAAATAGAAGACCATTGATTTTATAAAAACTTTTAAAATTTATTTTTGTGAAAATTACATTTAACATTTGCTTAAAATTATATAAACAATGGATAAAAATATTTGACCTATGAAAAAAATATATGATCTACCGAATAGTACCTATGAAATTAATAGTTTACATAAATGTATTAAATAATTAATCTATGGTTTTAATTTTTGACCTATAGAATTCATTATTGATCTATAGAAATATTTATCGATCTATGAAAATAATTATCGACCTGTGGAAATAATCAAATACCTACTGATATAATTATCGATCTATAAAATTAAGAAAGTGGCTATTTATACATACAGTATTTTTACGTAATTGGCTATTTAGGGTAGGTTAGGTTAATAGATTTGTATTAGGTTTTTTTTTACTATAGATCATTTTTTAATTATTAATGATTGATTTTTCTATAGGTAAAAATATAAAATTTCATAGGTAATATTTGAATTATTAATATATCATAAAATTAGCATCCATAAACAATTATGATAATAATAATAATAATAATAATATGTTAAGTTGCTGATTGTTCCTCGTATAATAATTATGTCTTCATTTACATATGAAATATTATTTTTTAAATAATTTAATATAAATATCTTTTGTACTATAGACCAATATTTATATATATATATATATATATATATATATATATATATATATATATATATATTTAATTATACAAATTTTTCATATTCATAGAAATAGACAGTAATTATTTCTATACTGAATTTTCCTTATTTTAAACAATATAAGCACATATATGTAAATATGTAGGGCTACCAAACGTATACATTCATAGATAAGTGTTAAGTATATTTAGTCCAAATTTTTTTATAGTACCGTTTATAACTTTTGATAATGAAATAAGTTTGTCGTATATACATACAACGTTCTCGTGATAAGAATTCTAATTACAACATGTATGTAAATTATTACAATACATCGTTTTGGTGACGTGTAAATAATACGTAGTCATATATATGTACTCGTATAATATGTAAATATGTCGCCATAATTGTATATTTGTCGTTCTATAACTATTTGAAAAACATATTTACATTTTTATTTTTATTCATTGTAGAAATAAAAAATTTATTGCGTAATTTTATTTTTGTGTAATAATAGCGGCGATGTAAATAAAGATATTTTTGTACATGAATCGTTAAAAATGCATTAGTATATTTTATATAACGGATTTTTTTTTTACTGAAATTAGCGCAAAACCTGTAATTTAAAGTATTATATGAATTATAAAATTATTTAACTATTATTAAAGTTAAATTTAAAATTGCTATCAGATATTCAAATATGACCGTATTTCCACTTCTTTTGTTTATGAAAAAGTTCTTTTAAGTATTATGAAAGTGGATGAAGCAAAAGTTGCTATTTAGTCTGGATAGGGATGTTTGGATGAAACTGATTTCGCGATAGTGGAAAGAGTTTCTGCCACCCTTTTGGGTACATGGCGTGATTGTGTATGTATGTATGTAAAAGTTAATAATAAATATTTAAAGTTGAAATATTAAATGAAAAAATAATAATGTGCAAGTTACTTAGTAACTTAATTAATAAATTAAGTAACTCAGTAAGTAATCTCAACATTAGAATATTATTATGTCAATTATTATAAATTATTATTATTATAAATACTTAGTGCATTATTGTATAGATGGCGTTGGTGATATTTATTGCTTCTCAGCTACAGTTTTTTAATTTACTTGACATAAAAACTAGCCAGATGATATTACACCTGCATCAATGTTTTCGGACATTGATATCAAATCATCATACTGACTAGTTCCTAGAGAGCGAAACAAGTGTGTCTATGGGTTAACTGGTATAGTTTAACAAGCCGATTTAATGATTGAGTAACTGGTGAATTTTGTGGGAAAAATCTCAACATTAGAATATAATTACTAAATAATTTTAACCAGCCATTGACTCTGATTCTGTAACAAAGTTGCTAAGTTTTAGCAACGTTGCTAACAACTCTAACCAATAGAAACAAATATAACAGTTGTCATTTTGATTTTTTATTTAGTGTCAGCTAATATGATTGGCTAATGTTCTTAGCAACGTTGTTAAAATTTAGCAACTTTCTTAGAGAATCAGGCCGATTGACTCTGATTCTCTAACAAAGTTGCTAAGTTTTAGCAACGTTGCTAACAACTCTAACCAATAGAAACAAATATAACAGTTGCCATTTTGATTTTTTATTTAGTGTCAGCTAATATGATTGGCTAATGTTCTTAGCAACGTTGTTAAAACTTAGTGATTAGTGTATTATAATAAGACCAAGATTATCTTATTTATAAACGATCAACCAATTACTCAAGACAGTTTTCTAATTCTCTCCAGATCTCCATCATAACAAAAGTCAATACAATAGAAAATAATTCCGAGCAACAACAAAACTTGTTCTTCATTCCCATTCTCGTGTTGTTCATATACATTTTCCAAAACAAACAACTCTTAAACTAAAATCGTCTACTAAACACAACAAATAACTCTGTGTTCCCCTTTTAGCATCACAGTCCGGCAATGCCAAAATGAATTTGTAACAGTTTATGTACGGCGAGGAGAAAGACAATGTAGTTTCCATCTGAATGCATGACAGCACACCAATGAAGCTTTTGCAGAACTCCTCGAGGGGGGACGCTCTGGAGACGCTCTTAAGCGCGGTGTTTGTGGCCAGGGAGGTGGCATATGAAATTCCCCCCTTGTTACAAATCTTGCACTTAAGACGGTCACTGGCTGCAGACGGAAGTATGGTTAAGGAAGTTGAAGGAAGACATGATGAAGAATTTTGGAAAAGATGAATGGAGAAATTGAAATATTTGGCATTTGCAACAAAAAAATAGCGAAATTACAAAAAAATAGTCTAAAATTTTACTATATAAATCTGTATTTCTACCTCAAAATTCTCTGTGATTTTTAGATAATTCATAATAATCACATAAAGTAAGTAAAAATGATCTAATAAGTATCACATACTTAATGTAGAATTAGATATTGTTGGTATAACTTCTTAAATTATGTAAAATTACAGCCTGCATATTAATATCTGTAATAATTGTAGAATACATCCTTTATTGTAAATTTTTAAATGTATGTAATTGTACCAACAATTATATTACAGAACTAAACACATTTTTCCTATTTATGAAAAATTTCTGATAGCAAATTTACTGAAGTTCTGTAAATTTACTAAAAGAGACTAATAAAAAACTGTAATATTATATGCATGTGTACTTTTACTCTTTCGTTGGTAATATATCATATTACTTAATGTTTGTAATGGTTTTGATATTATGTATTTTTAAACAATTACATAAAATTACAGCAGTTGAGTAATTATAACTCATGGTTTGTAGGTAAACTTACATATTTTTTTTAGAGTGTACATTGCGTTAACTCTTTCAGGACGGAATGATTTTTTTTTTTCTTAATTATAATAAAAAATAGTTCCAGCTATAGTTTACCAGATTGCTACGCGAAATAATGGGGTCATTACTTCTTTTTTTTTATTTCTTTAATTAAAAATATACATTAAAATAACTACATAAATATATATGTTTCAAAGCGAAATTATTTTTAATAAATAAGAAAATAAATTTTGAAGTTGAATGTCAAATTTGAATTTGCTCGTCGTGACATATTAGTGTAAAAACAAAGCAGTATTGCTTATATCTGTTATGTTAATATTAAAATCACGTGTTTCATTTCAAAATTTATGTCCGTCTGTACAACCCGTAATTGCGTAATTATAATATATAATTAAAAATCGATATAAAACAATATTTCACAACCATAATGTTTGCTTTTAATTTAAATTTCAAAATGTAAACATAACATGCAGCCCACTGAACTTCACACTTTTATCCTAATTAATATTTTCAATTACTTTCGTTGCTGAAAATCAACATTAGCATCTAATTTAACTGAATACAAATGCCCATGAAGCGTCTTGTAAAATGCCGAAAAATTACTTACTTAAAATTCTCACGCTGAAAACATTAGAAGAACTGAACAGACTATTAAAAGCTAAAAAAACATTAACAGTCAAGTGCGAAAAGTGACTTGATAAAATTTCATTTGGCAATTTCTAAACTAAAGCAAAATTTCTTGTACCAATGGCGTAGACACTTGAAGGACTCATTATGCAAGGAAAAGATGCCCGCTACACTCTGGCTTGTTGGACAAAGAAGTAACTGAAAATTTAGTTTTTGTTTTAGCTTTGCTTAATTTTCATCTTTGAAGTGCTCATCTAAATGGATTGAATATTTAATTGGATATTTTGCAGCAACTTGTGTATCGTCTTTTTGACTATTATTATTATTTAAATTTTTTAACTTCGTTTTAATATGACTTTTAATTAATAAACGAATACATTTTAGATGAAGTTTTTATTAAATTTTTTGGAAAAATTGGGTCGCATAGATTATTTGCTTTAGGTTAAAGTTTCTGTATTAATATTTATTTATAATCGACGTTTCGACGAATTTAACGTTCTTCTGAAGACGGACGTTGAGTTCGTTATCACTGTGCAAACAATTATAAAAAAAGCCTGCTGCTAAATTAGGTTTAAGGGTATTTAAAGTATCCAGTGGTTAAAAAATAATTAATTATTAACCATCCAAAATAAGTAATTTGTTTTAAATTTATTATGTTATTTAGAAAAGGCTGTGTAATACTCCATTTAGCAAACTTTAAATCAAACTGTGATTTTCCAGTTAAATTCCAGTATCCGTACAAAATGGCATTTCTTCCGTATCCTGTTAATCTCAACCCTGTAACAGGTTTTTAGCAAGGGATGGTTAGATAGTTAGAATTTTCTCGATTTTAAGGGAAAATAATTAAGAGTCCGTTTTCCAACGATACCCTTTACGAAATAGGACATAGAACAGTAAAATTAAATGTTTTCCTTTTCAGCTAACAGATACGAATGGGCACGTGTCAGTGGCGTCGATACTAGGGTGGAAAACAATGAATTACCCCCAATTTTTCGCTGTTTCTGTTCGTATTTCTGCACGCATATCTTAATTGCTTGTTGAAATTAATTACTTAACTGTCACACAAAGGAACAATTGGAATATATATATATATATATATATATATATATATATATATATATATATATATATATGTATAATAGAGGTTAAATAATTTTTGTGACAGTTTTATAAATTCTTATTTTACACAGTATTGTTTATATGTAATGTATACATACAGAATTACGCCAAATATCAATAGAGATGTAGCACAAACTCTTTTTATTTAAGCAAAAATTAGTTTCCGAAAAACATTCCTATCTAGACAAATGACTATCGCTTCATCCACATTTATGATATCGCTCATACCTTATATCACTTGGAAACAAATCGCTCATGCAAAATACTTTTAATCATACCTATTGTTTACATACACAAAATATTTAGATTAATTTTCTAATAAATAATATTAAGTTATAGACGGAATTCAGTCAGTTAAATATTTTTATTATCTTCTATCTTTTCTAGCCAAGTGATTTATATATTGCGTTACATAATATTAACACATGTAACATCAACTATTTATATTATATATTATGTTAGCCCTGAAGAATGCAATAGTGATTGCCGAAACGTTGGCATAGAAGAGAATAAAAATATTTAACTGATTGAATTTCGTCTATTATTATTTATTAAATTTTTACCAATCGGCTGTTTTTCAATTTACTTCTCTAATGTTTTTGTTTTTTTTTTAACTTAAAAAATATTTTTCATAGAAAAATCATAGACCCGTATTTTCATCTTATTTATAAAAGTGATTTTTACCAAAAATACTTTTTATGTTTACTTAAACTTATTTATTAAGAACTTTATAATAGTTTATTTAAATTTTATAATATCAAATATAATAAAGTGATCGAAAATAGAAAAACTATTTATATTTGATGAAAAAAACAGAAGCAAAAAGTTATTTTGAAATTAATGATAAAAGCACTTTTTCACGAAAAAATTAGGTGAGAATACAGCCTAGACTTGGAAAAATTCGCTCACATAAAATACCCTCTCAATCATATCTCCTCTTTTAATAAATGTCAAGTGAAAATATAATATTTATATTTGATAGAAGAAAAAGCAAAAATCACAATTTGCAAAATATACATTACTTTTAACTAAAAGTGACTATATATATATATTTATCTGTGAAATATGAAATTTATTGAATGCAATAAATATTTAATCTTGTAAAGAAATTACAAATAAAAATCCATTTGACAATTTTACAATATTTTTATGTTTACTTTATTATTGCATGTATAAAATGAAAGTTACCAGATTTCTTTTAATTAGAAATGTGACATGAATTTAAATTTTTTGGGAATTTTTTTGTGTGTATGCGAGAGTTTGAAGGAACATTTATGAATAATATTATTATGATTTCAAATTAAATTTCGAATGAATCTAAAACATCTCTAACAAATTTTAATTAAATTTGAAATATTTCAAAAGTTTATGACATTACGTTGATCGATTTTCAATTGCTGCTCTGAATGTTTATATATTGAAAAATATTTTATATTTGGTAGAATTATAAAACTTGTTTCTGATAAATTATTGGACCAATTCTATAAAACGTTGTTAACTTAATCAATGAATTAACTGAGCAAATTGATTGTCAAATGTTTCGAAGATAATATGCACTTAATTTTCCGAAAGGACATTTTTATGGCTAGAATTATAGGTAACAAATAAGTGACTAGATCATAAAATTTTATAGATTTTTTTTTAATTAATAGACGCCAAATTTTATTTAACTTTTGCCAACTTTCCTAGAAAAAAAATGTTATAGCTACATTATTTATCCGTGACCAAATTTTTCTAAAATATTTTCCGAGAAAAAATTACTAATTAAAAAAAATCTGCTATGATTTTAACAAAATATTCTTTTATACAAAAATTATATAATTTTATTGTTGTACAGCGTTGCCATCTGATGATGGGTTTACCCATATGCTTTTAATCTTGTTTTCTTTGTAATTAATATAATATTATTAAATTTAGATTTGTGTCACTGATTTTATTTTATGTTTTAGCGCAGTGCTAGTGGTTCTGAATCCACATTACTTATCTACTAAGTTGTGGAAAAGCCACACAAATGCGCGAATGCCAAAAATTGACATTATTAATATCTTTTATTAAATTTGTATTGTATATATTCAGAATTAATTACATTAGAACTAAAACATAAAACTAATTTCGAGATAGTGATGAGATGTAATGTATGATATTATACTAATGTTTAATATTTAGTTTATTAATATTTACGAGTGTTAACAATATTAGTTAGTCTTTTTTTTTTTCAACAAGATAAATTTACATAGATAATCTGCTCTGTGTTATATTATTCGATTTTGGTTGAAATTACGGGAAAATTTTAGCAAACATTTTTATCCTTTTTGCGACGCAACTTTTGTTTGGGAGGGATTTTAAGACACGACATTGTTCAACAAACGTTTTTTAATCTGTGCAAATGTGATTTTCACCACCACTAACACAACTTGAGATTAGCCAAAACGGAAATGCGGCAAAAACTTTCGCTACTTTTTTTCTTAAATCTTGTGTTTTTGTATTCGTTTTTTTCTTTTTTTGAATTTCAGCAATATGAAAATTGGGTCTTAATTTCTTGCTAATGTATATGTATTTAGTAATTATAAAGTGAAATGTGGATTTAGTGGAATATGTTAAATTTTTCTAATGGACAATGTTTATTTTGATGTTTACGTTAATGTAAATATATAATTTCTCCGTAAAAACATCAGATGTTAATTTGTTTGATGTAGTTTTTGTAAAATTAATAGCTATGTTTAGGTTATTTGGAAGTCACTATAAAGTTGTAAACTTTTAGTTTGGTTGAAGATTTTTTCTGCGAACTTAAACCGTATTCAGACTGCTAAATTTTTAGTTTCACCATTTAATTAACATAGCGAAAAAACTTGACCATTCATATTGCATGTTTCTCTTGATTTGTATTTAGAAAAATATTTAATTTTCTCACAAAAAATTTCTTCTGTACATAAACTAACTAAATATCTCACTCATAAAATATGTGCAAAATACTTTTTGTTAAATTTACTATCATCGCACGGTACCTGCTTAAAATTTTACCGCAAAACAAACGGGTAATCACCGCTACTACAATTCAACCCCAACTATTTCCCGATTACACCTGTCACGTATTCATTTATTACTCATTTACCCGAGATTATCCGCTGTGTTGTTATCCTACATTGGGCAGGTATCCCTAACTAAAACTTATCGGAGCTAGAGGGAGGTTAACTGAAAGTTTCTTTGTGATCCCACAAAGGAATTGGTTCAATATACAGTGCTGCGGTTGGTTTTTCATTTGCTTACCTTTGTATATGTGATCCGGGGTGGTTTGTTTCCGGGTATTTCCGGAGGAGTTGAATTTTTAATGACACGCAATGCAGCTTATGAGGATTTTGTGCGTAAGTCTCTCTCTCTCGGTTTGATTTACATTATGCAGGATTTTTGAATTAATTATGTATACGATACTTGGAATTTACGTTATTTTTTGGTATGTGTTTTCCTGTTTTTACTGGGAAATTATAAAAAATATGTACATTTTATTTTTTTTTTATATATGCAGTAAGTGTTTAGTCGAGCGTACTATTTCACGAAATGCGAGGCTATAACAATTTTCACAAATATGGTTTATATATACTTTTTTTTCTTCAAGCGTATCATAAATATTAATATTACGTTATCATATTGCTTATATAGAAAGAGGTCTTTATGTTACTCGTACAATAATGATATTATTATACAGCAGTTAGTCATCTCTATATATATATATATATATATATATATATATATAAATATATATATATATATATATATCCATACATAACTACATGTCAAATTTAGTGAATAAACCATTATTCTAGGATGCATGGTTTAGTAGAAAAAAAACTGAATTTTTGAAAATCTCTCAATATTTTTTCAAAATATGATTTTTTTTCAAAATTTGCTGAAAAAAATCTGAAAAATTCAATATAATAGAGAAAAAAATTAACTACATAATAGCTAAGTAACTTTTTTCTCAAACTCATTCCTGGTTTGGCAGGAAATATTACTGAAAATTCAAAAATGTTTTTTAGAATTTTCAATAATTTTTTCTGCCAAACCAGATTGAGTTTGAGAAAAAAGTTACTTAGCTATTATGTAGCTAATTTGTTCTCTATTTTACTGAATTTTTTCAGATTTTTTTCAGCAAATTTTGAAAAAAGTCTTATTTTGAAAAAATCGTAAGGGGGTTACCCTTGAGAGATTTTCAAAAATTCAATTTTTAATTTTTTTACTAAACGATACATCGTAGAATAATGGTTTCTTTACTCAATTATTGTACTCATTATTCCGCATTTTTCCATATCATGCTTATTTTCTTAGACATCATAGTTTTTGAGAAAAAAAAATAAAAACCAAAAAATCAAAAAAAAAAAATCTAGCGCCCAAACGGCACATGCTAGCAAATTAAAACTAAAACCAAATTATAGAACTTTTCATTGTCTATCAAAAAGTATTTCTCCGAATTTAACTCGAGAAAGAAGTATATCGTAAATTATCAAAATAGCCATGTTAAACGCCCATACGAACTTAACGAACGAACACCCGGTATATATAATATGGTAAATTAATTATTTTACTTAAAATTACAAACATATTATTTTTACAAAAAATATATATAAACCATCGATTTTGCTGTAATAATATGTAATTTTTTACTATGTTTTTTATATAAAATGGCAACTTTTTTTACAGTGTAGTATAGAAAATTTAAGGAAGTTATTATGCTAAATACAAAATAAATAATATTTTCTTAATAACAACTAGTGATAAAAACACTTTCTGTTTTTTATAACTTTTTAATATCATAGATATTTTTGATATAACGTAACCTACATCAAACCAATGTAAAGTAGAAAATAAACAAGCAAACCGGGCGATTTGCGCTGTTCTTTGAAGTCCAGTTATAAAAGCAGCAAATTTCGGGTCGATGTACGGAAGGAAGTTTTCTGCCAACTTCCACTTCCGTTTGACGTCATCACCCGCGAGCAAACATAACAAAATAAAGTACGGATAAACGTAAAATCCTATTTTAGATCTCGCCCACAATTTTCTCAACAGAATACTAACACAATGGAATCAATTTTCAAATAATATACTAATTTGTGGATATGTGAATAGATTATGTTTTGTAAACTAATAATAAATCAATAAACCAAAATGGCCTTAGGTTGTAGTTTTTGTTACTGGATAACTAGATTATAAAATTTATAAATTTTTAAGTAAAGGAAGCCTAATTTTATTTCAATCAGTGCCTTTCACACTGATTAATATTATCCTTTCAATTATAAATTTCTATTGCTTCTCTTATCAATCTACTGTTATAGAAATTAAAATTGTGAATATTTATTGAAAATTATTAGTAAAGAGTTATAAGAACATAAGAATTAGTAATTTTATCAAAATATTATTGTATTTTCTACAATATATTTTAAGATACTTGAGATATAATATATAAGTATCTACAAATTTTATATCTATATTTAATGTTAAACGAGATAATTTTTTTTAAAGATACAAGATAAATTTCAAATGGTTACAAATTGTTTTGATTTTTATCACTAACAAATTTATAATATCATGATATTAATAGAATTATTTAATAATTTATCAATTTTTATTATACAATTTAGTCATTTAATAAGTTTTTTTTTTTATAAATTCTTTGGTTTTAAGGTCAAAGATGATTGACTAGAATTGCATATATTATATATATATATATATATATATATATATATATATATATATATATACATGTCATCTACGATGTATGGCAAAACGTCTACGATGAGGATATATCGACCACAGCATAACAGCCCAATTTTTTTTATAAATTCAATGGATATTGGCCGTGAAAGCCTGAAGATTACTATAATAATTTAAATAATTTTAAAAAATGATCAAATTATGAATAATACGAAACAAAAATAAGAACTTATATTTCTCGTTCGATTCAGATGCTTTAATCAAAAACTAAAAAGGAGCAACGGGTTTATGCTGCAGTAAGTTTTATTTTAGTTTTAAGTAACGCCATCAATTTTAAATTTTAACTCACTCCCTGAACGGTCGGACAAAAACAGTTACAAATCAAGATAAAAATCTCACTAAATCCTCTCTTTATAAGGTAGGTTTCAAAAAAAAAGAGCAAAGCAAAAAGTACTTTACGTTAAAACGACCGTTTTCCAAGTTGAGTCAGCCGCCTTCAACGTGAACAAATCATGAAAATAAATAGAGAGAGATAGGAAATAAATTCTCTTTTTAACGACGAACTGAGAGAGAAAATTGGGGAGAGAGTGAGAGATTATGAGCGACAGAATGATTAGAGTTATTGTCATCAATCATTTTGAGCCCACACACAGAATTTTGCTTCTCAATTGCAAACTGTATTACTTAAATGGTACCGGAGATATTTATTTATTTATTTCACTATTACAATATATTAGTAATCAAAAAATGTATTTTCGAATTTCTAAATTTAATTAAATAATAATTAATTTCCAATTCTATGATTACTTAAAAATTGTTAGGAATGTGCGGGCTCAGATTTGAATCCCGCTTGGGGCATGGATGTTTGTGATATCTTCGTATCGTTCGAATACATTTTGAAAAGTGGCATCCTAGCATCACTATGATCTGTTATTTACTGTAAATGTTATCAGTTTTCTTAATGAAGACGGACGTTGAGTTTGTCGAAACATCGATTATAAATCAATATAAATACAGAACTTTAACATAAAGCAGTTTTATTTTAATATTATTGATGTATTTTATATTCCCGTTATTCATTTTGATAATATTTTAACTTATTTATTGTCCTTATTTAAATAACTTATTATTGAATAAGTTATTCAAATAAGGACAATAAATAAGTGTTAAAATAGTTTTATTTTAATACGTAATTTTTTACTATGGTTTTTTATGTAAACTGGCATCTTTTTTTTTACAGTGTATGTATCTAAACTTGGCCCTCATGAAACCTTTCTTTTTTTTTAAAAGTAATTTCGTTAAAATTACCGATTTTTTGCGCAATTGCACATATAGGTCAGGCAAATTAGAAAATTGAGAAGGAAATGATTAGTTACGCGGGAAACGCAAACTTGGATATAAACATGAGAAACAATTCTTTTTTATGTTTGCTTGGTTTGTGTTTATCATTTGTTCCGCCTTCAAATTTTTGTTTTTTATTTGTTTCGTTATTAGCTGTTATTATGTCAAATTTAAGAGGTTGTTATAATAGCAATATTATAATTGTGTAGATAATGTAGTTGTGGAACGAATATAGTTATTATGATGTTGTATGAACAGAAAATAATGAAACAAGTGACTTTTTGAGCACTCAAAACTTCTATTTGATGGATCATCCACCCGTATGGCATTCAATGATTTCTTTTTATTCTCGTACATCAAAAATAAATTGCGAGGTCAATGTTTTTCGTCATCTGATGCGTTCAAAATGCATATTTTGGAAGTATCTCAATCGGAGTGGAAAAAGTGCTTTGAAAATTAGTTCAAACGCATGCAAAAGTGTATTAATCTTCATGGAGAATATTTTGAAAAACAATAAAGCCATTTTTCATGATAAATATTAGTTTTTTTCCAAATTTTTAATATAAAATAGCCGTCGGAAATGTCAAATTAAATTTACTTGATCGTGTAATCATTTTTGATGCTATACTACCAGTGATGTATATAGTAACTAACTGCTGTATAATAAATTACATTATTGTACTAGTTAGATAATAACCTTCTACATAGACAATATAGTAACTTAATATCATAGACAATATAGTAACGTAATATCAATATTTTAATACACTTGAAGAAAAATATATTTATATTATTTGTATTACAGTGTTTGTAATCTATTTCTGTTTGAAAGAAATGCAATATATATATATATATATATATATATATATATATATATATATATATATATATATATATAACTTTCCTTGTCTACTTTAATATGACTAATAATACGAAGGGCGAAACGAGCTATGTAATGTAATGAAATTTGAAAAGTTTGAACATACATATATTTTATCTGTGCATAAATTTCTATAGACTGGAAATTTATGTTCAACGGACAATATATTGCACACAGACTATAAATACGACGATACATATATTTTCTTCTTTTTTTATGTGTATATTATGGCCAAATCAAGATATATTACTGTTTTTTTTATATTTACATCAATATTTTTTCTTTTATTTTGTAAAATTAATATGACATATTTTATTGTAGTTATTTATCTTAAAAATCTTTAAAAACAAATAGAATTTTTGGAATATCTAGCAACGGATATATATACCGGGTGTTCGTTCGTCAAGTTCGTATGGTCGTTTAACATGTAATTTCGATAAATTGCGATATACTACTTTCTCGAGTTAAATTTGAAGAAATACTTAGAATACTTTTTGATAGACAATAAAAAGTTCTATAAGTTGGTTTTAGTTTTAATTTGCTAGCATGTTTCGTTTGGGCGCTAGAATTTTTTTTTGATTTTTTTGTTTTTATTTTTTTTCTCAAAAACTATGAGGGGTAGGAAAATAAGCTTGATATGGAAAAATGCAGAATAATGAGTACTATAATTTAGTAAATAAACCATTATTCTAGGATGCATAGTTTAACAGAAAAAAATAAAAACTGAATTTTTGAAAATCTTTCAAGGGGGTACCCTTGGGATTTTTTCAAAATAAGACTTTTTTCAAAATTTGCTCAAAAAAATCTGAAAAAATTTAGTAAAATAGAGAAAAAAATGAGCTACATAATAGCTAAGTAACTTTTTTCGATCATTTTCTGTAGTCAAACCAAATATCTAATGAAATAGTATTTTAATTTTTTCTGTGCATTTAATATCACTAATAGAAACATGATTTTTAAGTGGTCATTACTTTTTGATCGCGTCTGATGGACATAAACAAGATTGAAATCTTCATAACAATAACCCGAGCAAACAAATAAGTTTATGCGTTTCTCATAACTTAATGCAGGCCAATAAAATACGGTACTTGAAAACGATAAAATTTACTTTATCTCAAATACTTCAAAATCAAACTAATTCTAATTCGCTTAAATGACAAAACAAAATTGAGCTAATTATTTAAATCATCAATACAGAGAAATTTCAACAGTTGACAAACAAATTTTAATTTGCATTCTATTATAAATCAATATGTTTTTATCAAGCAACTAAAAAAAATGTAGTTTTCGTTGAAAGAATCATTAACACTACTTATTTTTTTATTATAACGTATGCATGCGTGACTAACTATAAATAAAATAGTAGGTGGTGACAACATTATGTTAACAAACATTAATTGACACTTAAAATAAATTTCTATTTGATGACAGATTGATGCAGAGGTTCGTTTGCTTAAATGATTCAAATGCATGATGTTTTCAAATAAAGACATTATTTGTTTTAACATATTTTAGTTAATTCATCAGCGAATTTTACAAGTATTTATAAGTTTATAGCTTATTGTAGCCTCACACGAAGTTTGTAACTATTTTTTCGGCTATTACAATTTGTTTGTAATATATTTCTGTGTGTGTATGCAAAAAATTGGGAATCTACAGATAAAATTTGTAGGAGTTATTGCAATTTTACTGTTATAACAGTAATTGCCATTATAAGAAAATGTTACTTTTTCCAGTGTTGCTGTTTTCACGTCAGTCTGTATATATTTTATTTAAAAATAAATGTTTTGATATACTCTACTCTGTTTTTTAAATCTAATTACTTAGTTACCTAGTAACTAGTTTCTATGTCTTGTTTTTTTATTATATGTCATTTGTATATTTTTTTCTGATGATAAGTATATGTAGATTATATCGAAACATCGATTTTTAAATAAAATATATCCAGAACTTAATTCTAAAGATTTTTATATTAATAATGATATGTTTTTTGTTTTGATTCAGTTTTTGTCTTTAATTTGATTATGCTTATATTTGAATATAGGTAACAAAACTCGTAAACAAATGAAATATATAAAAAAAAACTTTTTAAAAACCACGCTTATATTTAAATGCACTAAAAAGAGGAAAATAAATTTTTTTAAAAGCGTGGAGCGCTAAACCATCATTGCGAAATATTTTGTTTCCTGGCGCTGCACGCTTTTAAAAAAATTTATTTTCCTCTCTTTAGTGCATTTAAATATAAGCGTGGTTTTAAAAAAGTTTTTTATATATTTTATTTTCTGCTTTTTAGTCTTGTCATCTTATCATATCTTGTAATTGTTTTTTTTTTATAATATTTTGTTCTCTTCTGGAATAAAATTGCATGCAAAATATCAGTGAGATTAGATGATAGGAAGTGGTCTAAAAATTGGTTACAAGCTATAATAATACTCAAAAATATTGAGACTTTATATTTTTCTCAAAATTTAATATTGATACAACCCACACAAAACATAACAGATAAATACAACTTTTCACATTCCAAATTTACGAATCGAAAATAAAAATCAATGTATAAACACCTTCTTAGGCATTCCAACACGTTCCCATTCTAATTAAATATTCATAAGACGGTGTTTAAAAGTGTTATGTGAACGCTACGTCGTGTCGTCGGGCTAAAATTCTTGCGCAATGCATTTTATTAAAAAAAAAAACTGCACATAAATCTAATCATATCGAATGAAATCAAACTAGAGATAGATACAACGTAAAAAGTCTCTTAAAAGTATTTGAAAGAAATGATGAGTGGCACTCCACGCCACTGGTCTGCGCGCTAATATATTAACCAGTAAGTGGTCAGGAAACAGGACATTTGCGCACGGACCTTATAAGGTAGGATTAAGTGTGCAGATTGCAGAATTTCCAGTTATACGATTCCATTGCAATAATGTTTTACCCGTTTAGTTTAGTCGTTCTGTATAATATATGTGGTTGTTTATGGATGTACAGTCTTTAAAAAAGTGTTTGAGAGATACTTTTTGTATTTATTGGTGGAAAATGATGGATACGGAAAATGATAGATTAACAAATAGGAAATTAATTTTTCCATAATGTAAAGAGTTTATGTTACACTCTTATGGGTAAATAGCGTTATTGTGTATATAAGACTAGAAAAGCTTGTATGAAAGGTGTCATGAATGTGAATAAAGTTAGAGTTGCTTGTCTGAATAGGAATGTTTGTAGGAAACTAATTTCGGGATAGTGGAAAGAGTTTGTGCCACATCCTTTTGGATATATGGCGTGATATATATGTATGTAAAAAAAAGATGCCAACGTATAACTTATAAATAATTATATTTAATTTTATCCTAATTTCCTTTTAATTTCCTAAAAAAGTAATAATATTAAATAATTTTAATAAGGTTATTTTGTTGGACCAGTTACATTAACACTTTTTATTTTATTTTATAAATAATTAAAATATTAATTTATTTAACATAACAGAAATTTAAAATATTTTTATTATTATAATAGTCAGTTATTTAAAAAAAAATGCAATCAAATATTGTATGTCACTGTTCAAAATAATATAGGTAAAAGAGTAAAAATTTTCGAGGGTAATTGAATTTGTAGCCTTATTAGTGCAAAAAATTGCCCTGCTCTTGTGTATTTTAAAATATTTGACTTTTTATTTTAATGGAAGGACAAAAAATCCGAAAAATAAGGGTAAATAACTGCCTTTTTACCCTTTTCTGGGATAATAAAGTACTCTTTTGAATTTACCTATTTAGGGTAATCATATTTACCCTTTTTAGGGAACGGACTTATATAGGCACTAATAAGGGTATTTTTTTTCGAACAGTGAAAACGTTGGTATTCTGATACCATCTAGGGGTTTTAATATAACTGATATTCGATTATTAAAAAATTATTCAATTATGCCCATTCCTAATTACTACGTGACAATACTAATTTCTTATTTTTCTTTTGCAGGTAAGAGTCTATTCAATGTTACTATCAAAACTAGTTTACTTCTCAAATTGTAAGTATTACCACATCGCCTTTATTTGCCTTGTTATAAAATAAAAGACAATAATTTTAAGTTAATATTCGCGATAGAAACATTTAAATGTTACATTCTAAATACTTGAAATAGAGCAAGCAAAACTATTATGGAATTGTTACACCTACATATCAGACAATTTACTGTTACATGTTCAGAATTAGAAGTTGAATTATAACGAAATAAAAATAACCACAATTTATAGTAAGTTTAACAAAATATTTACGACTCTACGAGAAAATTTAAACATATTTCCTTATAGCGAAATAATTAATTGCTTTCATACACAAATCAGAAAACCATTTGCGCAGTCTTAGCAAAGAAATCTAACCTAAAACTCATTTATTATTGAAATAAATAAAATTACAGTAATTTAAATTTGAAGGAGATAAATTTTATCGCTTATTAACAGACTTATATGTAAATATGTATAAGTTAGATTCTTGTTCACATGCTCAGATATATTTCTATTTAATATAGTAAAAAAATCTTTCAGAACTTATTATATTGAAATAAAAAGGCTTTAGAGGAGGAAATAAACATTGAAGCACTGATTTAAATAAAATTTGGCTTTCTTTAATTAATAATTTATAACCAGAAACCTTCGCGGGAATGTACTTAACAACTTCCCAAAGTTTCATGGTGATCGGATGAATGGTGTAGTAATGTATAAATGACAAACAGACAGACAGACGTACATTTGTTTATATATATATATATATATATATATATATATATAGATAATATTTTAAGAAACAAATCGTTAAATAACTTAAATAAATATTAAGGGAAATTGTAAACTAAAAATAAAATACAATATTGTTCGGAAAATTTTTCTAACAGACTGTACAATTTATCTGTTTTCTTTTCGTTGGGCATTCTGGTACGAAATTCCACTTTATCTTTGTCCGTTTTCCAAATGAATACCTTTCCTTGTCTTGTCAATTGTAGAAATTGAATAGTTTTTCCCCATTTGAGACAAAATACTTTTTACCTCATTTTCTTTTGCGAATTTTAATTAACTCTCGCTAGTAAAAGACAAATATACTCGTAAGTAGTCACGTAATAAAACAATATTAGATTTATATTCTATTTGAAATTTTCTAATTATAAAAGCAGTTTATGATAAAAATCATCGCTTTAATTTTATTTTACAAAAGCTACACTGCAAATTAAAACAGACTAAACTGTTTCCGCTCTTTAACTAATTAAACATATTTTTTGTGATAAATAAATTATAAAAAAAAAATGATATTATGTTACTCTTAAAGAAAAAATTAATATTCTTAATGTAAAAAAAGAATTACACTTTACAAGTGTTCAAAAAAAAATATAATTAATTTAATTTAGTATCGTTTTGATAAAACTAGCAAGTGTATTTTTTGATATTTCCTCCTACTGTAATTTTTGCATTATTTGTAATGTATGTAAAACATATTTTAATAAGTGCAAACAAAAGCTAGTCATAATTTTTCAACTTTTCTACTTTAAAGTTTTTATCGAAAGCTTGAGAACACCCCTTCTCGACAGTCTTGCGTAAAATCGTTAAAGTTACTTAAAGTTTCTTCTGATCTATTTCTAACCGTATCGGAAACCAACTTTACGTTGAACGAATTTCGTGGTTGGTTAAGTCAATTGATCTAGCCTATTTTCACGTTTACACGAACGAAGATAAACGTAAAAGGTAATACGTACGAGTAACGCTAACGCTAACGCAAGATTCGAATCCTAATTCTTGCTGATGCCCGGCGTTGGAAGATTCTTAGTTGTTACGGATGAGAAAAAGTTATCTAGGTTAGGCGCTGTACCGTAAATTTGTTGTTACAGTTTTATTTTATAGTTACAACGAAAGATGTAACATTTATGTTACGTTACGTGCAGGTATTACATTGTTTATTCAAGGAAATATTACGTTGTGTGTGCTACGATACGTGTAAGATTTTGTTTATGCAGTTAGTGTTGTTTCTAAGATTAATGTTGGAAAATACAGTACTAAAGCCAGAACTAAGTGTAATATAGTATTTAATAATAATAATTATAATAATATTTATTAATTGCCGCGAAAGTCAATACATTTTCTTTATTTAAAAATTATAACTAATGATTAATTAGTTTATTGTAATAAATAAATGGCGATTAATGCATTTAAATATTACTTTAAATATTTATTTATATTAAATTATTTAAAGGATAAAAATATTTGATCTATGAAAAAAAAACATGTGATCTACCGAATAGTACTTATGAAAATAATAGTTTACCTATGTATTAAATAATTAATCTATGGTTTTAATTTTTGATTATAGAATAAATTATTGATCTATAGAAATATTTATCGACCTATGCAAATAATTATCGACTTATGGAAATAATCAAATACCTGCTGATATAATTATCGATCTCTAAAATTTGATCTATAAAATTAAGAAAGTTGCTATTTATACATACGGTATGTATAGTAATTGGCTATTTATACATACAGTATTTTTACGTAATTGGCTATTTAGGGTAGGTTAGGTTTAGGTTTTTGTTACTATAGATCATTTTTTAATTATTAATAGGTAAATGATTGATTTTTCTATAAGTAAAAGTATAAAATTTCATAGGTAATATTTGAATTATTAATAGATCATAAAATTAGCATCCAAATAAATACTGCTAATAGATAGTGCAATTCAGAATCAATAGCAATACCAATGCAAAACTAATTTCTAGATCAATTGTATGAAACTTAAACCATAGAAATAATGCCGAGATACAGTTTATCCAACAAAATACGGAAATATGTGGCGCCATATCAAGCCAAGTATACAATGTATTGTCGTCAAAAGAATTTCTATATAGCAAACGACAAACACGGAATATTATCACATATTCATGTCAAGGCCATTTTGTTCAAGAAACTTAAACCGTAACGATATTTCCGCTTTTTTTTTCGAGTCGGATATCATCAATGTAGTATCGTGGAGAAATGCAGATAAATCATTCTACAGTTATCATTGCTTCAAAGAAGAGAATTCGCTCTTTCACTCAACGCGCATTTGGCGAAAAATGATTTACTGTTATTTGAAATCGGAGATATTTGTCGATAATGTAGGAAACTAATAGGAGTATTATTTACCTTGAGTATAATTGACTTTTTTTTTTCGGAAATTTTGCCTTGAGATTCGAATTTTACTAGCAAATTTTATTTAAAAACAAAATAATGCACTGCAAAAAATTTATGTAATTTTTCATAAAAAAATTAATTATCAAAATAAAATTACAAAATGTTGTTATTTTTACTGTTGGAACCTATGTAAGATTACATAAAATTAAGATACATTTTTTACAGTGTATTTTAGTCGTACATATTTAGTAAAGATTGTTTCTTAATTATAATTATTAACTAAATTTACCGGGCGTTGTCATATTAGGTTTGTACGATTGATTCTTGTGTTTTACTGCAAAACGCCGTCAAAAATGATGCAGCGGTTTACCATTTATATAGCATATAAATACAAAATGAATAAAATAATTATTTAAATTAAAAAAAAAAATTAATATACCACATTTTGAAAACGCACTAATTTTTCCTAGCCCCAAACAGATTGTCTTGATAATTTGTGATTTTGAATTTTTAATAGCTATGACAATACTTGTAAGATTTAAAACGAAAAACATGGGGTCACATGCAATAGATAATAGTAAGGTGTGTAGGGAGTAGCTATCGTTAAAATCCTTTCAAAACATTGTAAAATCAATGAACGATTTTCTGAAAATTATGTAAAAATTCGAGTAAAATTTTTACAATTTTAAAAATTTCATATAAAATTTTTTTAAATTGACGTAAAATTACTATAATCTCAAGTACAATTTGGTGTACAAAAATTGAGGAACTGGTTTCACTCTCGTAATGATCTTTAGCGACTTTTTAGTATTTGTGTAATCTTAGATCGCTTGCTAGGATTTTTCCATTAATTTTCACGTCAATGCTTATCACATGTAAATGCTTATTTTACTATTATTAATTTGCTACTGATAATGGAAGCTTAGCTATATTTTAAATTAAGAAACTGGCTATTTATACATACGGTATGTATAGGCAATTGGCTATTTATACATACAGTATTTTTTACGTAATTGGCTGTTTAGGGTAGGTTAGGTTAGTAGGTTGGTTTAGGATTTTTTTTTAGTATGTATAAATAGCCAATTGCGTATACATACCGTATGTATAAATAGCCTCATCTTTAAATTAATGTTGTGGTTTTGGAGATTTTTAAAATTCTTTTTGTTGAAATATATTTTTATCAAAAACTTCCAAATTCCAATGTGATAATATTAAGCAGCGCATACTGTAATAGATTTCGGATAAAGTAATAAATCCATCAGATGAATTTAGACCTTATTTAGTTCAAAATCTTTCTATATATTTAAAAAAAAAAAAAAACTTGTTTATCGAAAATGAACTAATTTGCAACGCAAATAGCAGATTTCTTTTTAATCCACATGCGGATGAAATGTACAATGACAACTTGACAAAAACCTGTATCAATACATCAAGTTTGTATTTAACACACAATAGACTCTTGAATCAGGTATATATTATACAAGTAGCATTGGCGCAGCCAGGATTTTGTCTTGGGAGGGGGCAAGGATTTTATCTTAAAGAAGCAAAAAAAAAAGTAAATACTAACCAGATTTCCACTTTATCTTACATTAAAATAATGAATGTTGGCTCAATATTTTGGGGTAAATAATTGTAGCGTTAGAAGTGACTGCTGAATATATGACTACACGAATAAAAATTGTGCTAATTCTGCTAGTCTTGGTTGCGCCACTGACAAGTAGTAGAAGAATTATAGTGGCATCTACAGTTACATATCTCCCGCATTGTTTGCAAGTAAAGTTAGTTGAATGTATCGTATGTTTATTTATCTTCGATTTCTTATTGCATCGATTAAAAGTTAAGAGCCATCACAACCTCAGCAGGCCTGATTGACAAGTTTTTAACCTGGTGCTGCAAACATATCAGATGTTGCTTTTGGTATTGGTCATTCATTGCGTAAATGTGTATTGATAAATATTATCACTCTTGTATACTGGGTGTCTGTTTGGACATACAACGAATAAAAAATTTTAAGCTTGAGTTACATTATACTTTTTTCGTCTAGATTCATACTAGATTTCTAGTTTAATTTTCGTTAAAGTTTTGTTCAATTTTCATACTTTTTTCACAATCGGTCGTGTATTGTCGAGTTTCTTCGATTTTTTCCCGATGTATTGCCAGTACGCCAACTTAAAAATATAAAATACTTAATTTGACAGATACTGAAAAACACATTTAAACAAAAATGGATACATATAAGGTTGGTACAATTAATGTATCTAGTATGAAACTTGAATAGGAAAATAGAGCATGTTGTATATTTCTATACTAGGAAACTTGAAAGAAACTTGGATGCAAAATTCCGTTTAACATGTAGTTTCGATAATTTGCGATATACTTCTTTCGCGAGTAAAATTCGATAAAATATTTAGTATACTTTTCGATAGGGCATAAAAAGTTCTATAATTTGGTATTAGTTTTAATTTACTAGCATATGCCGTTTAGGCGCTAGAATTTTTTTAAAATTTTTTTATTTTTATTTTTTTCTTTAAAAACTATAAGAGTGGTATGGAAAAATGTGGAATAATGAGTACTATAATGGAGTGAAGAAACTATTATTCTAGGATGCATCGTTTAGCAGAAAAAAATAGAAACTGAATTTTTGATAATTACTTACCCTTGGGGTACCCTTGGGATTTTTTCAAAATTAGACTTTTTTCAAAATTTACTCAAAAAAATCTGAAAAAATTCAGTAAAATAGAGAAAAAAATTAGCTACATAATAAATAAGTAACTTTTTTCTCAGGAAAGGAAAAACAAATTAAAATGCAAAAAATATTAATTTTCAATAATTTTTCCTGCTAAACCAGAATATGATAGAGAAAAAAGTTACTTAGTTATTATGTAGCTCATTTTTTTTCAGATTTTTTCGAGCGAATTTTGAAAAAAGTTTTATTTTGAAAAAATCCCAAGAGTACCTTACCCCCTTGAGAAATTTTCAAAAATTTAGTTTCTAATATTTACCGTGATTTATGATTACCATAAAATATAGTTCGTAAACACTTAGAATTTATTATAATTTAAACAGACACCCTGTGTATACGCGTAAGATGTCTGTAAAATTCTACGAAGGTGAAATTATTCGAGTTGAACGATAATTAAATTGATAGGTTTTTGCTACTTTACACAGACACACATATACACAGAGCAGAGAATAATCTTCGTTCAAAGTTGTTAAAGTTTTTTTTGTGCTTGAATGGTTTTTATTTTGTTTAATTAATAAGCTGAGATATTTCAAAAGTTTTAACATACGGTATAACGATTCTATTGCCTTTTAATTGGCAATATTCACCGATAATTGTCTTTTTTTTTTCATTTCTTTTCATATGAGTGCAAGAATTTTAATGCGATCGTAAAACTTTTAATAATCTATATATATATATATATATTTGTTTGTTTGTTGTATTATGTACTTGCAATTATAGTTATGTCAGAAAACTATATTTATGCTTTGGTAATATTAATTTACTTTGGCTAATAACTAAAGGGAAACCACTTTCTTAAATTTTATACACCAGACTGTACAAATTTTAAGTATGATTTTTGAGATTGTAGTGACTTTATTGATGATTTTATGAAATTTATAAAAAAAATTCTAAGATTATAGAAATTTTACATGGTTTTAAGAACATCATTAATTGTGAAAGGATTTTACTAAGATTTTAACAAATTTTAAAAAATTTTATGATAAGGAAACTTTCTCAAATTTTGTACACCAGATTATACAGATATTAAATATGATTGTTAAGATTATAGTGATTTTACAGATTTTATACAAAATTTAAAAAATTGTACTTCGAAAAATATCAGAAATAATATTTTTTTGCTTATTTTTACTAAAGTAACAGGTTACTCTACACAACTGAAATTTTCGGAAAACGCATGTTAATACATACACGATATATATATATATATATATATATATATATATATATATATATATATATATATATATATATATATATTCTCGAATCTCTGTCTGAGAATATTATAATTTCAAATTAATTAGATATATATGTATATATGCGAATAATTACAAAGGTGGTAACAGATGTTAATAAATGTTACCGTACTTCAATTATTAATATTGAAATTATAGCAGCTTATATACGATATCTTGCTATGTCATATGCTTGTGTATTTCCTCTAGCTGTGTTAATTAATAAAAAAAAAATGTAAATACCGACAAAGGCTTTTTAGCATTGACAGTGTAAAATATCTATAATTAATCATATTTTTATTACGTAAATTGATTTTAATTTCTCATATTTGCATGATTAGTTAAAAATTGATAATAATGAAGTATGTTCACTAATTTTTATTATTAGCAATTTTGAATCTTATCACTTTGACTGCAAGGAAAAAGTGGTATAGCGTTTGGTGCGGTGTCTGTAACATTTTCAAAAAAAAAAAAATTGTATAGAAATCTTTCATATAGCCTGTAGATGACGAATCTGAACTTAGTTTATGTGGGTGTATGGATGTGCGTCTGTCAGCTCGCTCGGCCGTAAGTCAAAATTTTGTGGCCGCAACTCCTCCTAGATGGTTCAACCGATTTTAATGAAATTTTCAGGATAAATTTGTCTAGTGCCCAAGATGGTCCGAGAAAAAAATTACTAAAGTTTTTAAAAATTCATATTGGCTACGTTATTTATCCGATTTTGATCAAATTTTCAGTAAAGATTTTCCTAATGCTCCCATTAATTATATAATTTTATTAATATCCAGTGTTGTCAACTTTCCGAGAAAAAAATTAGTAAAATTTTTAAAAATTTATTATGACCATTTTATCTAACCGATTTTAATCAAATATTCATAAAAGTTTCTCCTAGTGCCTAAATAAATTATGCAATTTTAACAAAATACAGTGTTGCCAACTTATCGAGAAAAAAAATCACAAAATTTTTTAAAAATTCATTGTGGCTACATTATTTATTCGATTTTGATCAAATTTTCCGAAAAGTTTCTCCTAGTGCCCACATAAATTATAATATTATTAAAATACAGTGTGTAGCCAAGTTTCCGAGAAATATCAAAGTGGTCTATATATGGTGGTCTAATCTTGTTTAAAAAACTTATTTTGAAAATCAAGCACAGCACACGCTTATATATAAATCCTATCTCTAAATCCGATGACAAAAATCTCCGAAACGAATTCATTTTTAAGCACTTGTATAATAATAAAATCCGTGTGGTAAATTTATATGCGGTTGACCAAATATACCCCAGGTGCTTTTGGGACCAGCACTAGCGTGAATGATCTCTTTCTCTCTTCTGCTCTTCGCACTTGGGCGTGGTCCTGGCTTAGCGTGATCACGCGCACCCGTCACGCCACATGCTATCCATTCATTCATCAATATTAATAGAGCATGAATATTGGGGGTGGCCTGCGATCGGGGTGAGCATGAGAAGAGAGCAAAATCATAGATGATTTACAATGACTAGACTAGGTAAATATTAGAGCTAGTTGCATGGAATGTTGTTAATTTAATCATTGAGTTTATTGGGTAACTAGATTAACTGTATTTGAAGCGTCTCATTTATTGGCAAGTTAATGAGAGAGCCAGCTTATAAAGTGTTTAACAATTTTATATGCAACTGGACCTTATAGTCAAAGCTGGGAAGGCTACCTAATCCATGGTACTAATATAGATACATTCATATTTTTGGATTAGTTATTCTAGAGTTAACCTTTTGCTATTAATATTGATGGAGTAACTTATTCCGAATTTATTCTAGAGTTAGTAGTTAACTTCTGTTTATTATTACCAAGGAATAAATGTACTTTTTTCCAGAAGTAGCTTAAGCTACAGCTATAAGCTACTATAAAAGTAGCTGTCAAACCTGAAGCTACTTTGTAAGTTACTTTTTAATATACTTTTCAGCTATTATATTGTAGCTTTTTTTTAAGATATTTTAGCATCTTGGGAGAAACGCCTACTATTCAAAAAAATGCATTGCTAAAAATATGAAATATACAAGAAAATTGTTGACTTATTTAGCGTTACACAAAAAAAGAAATAAAAAAGTTACTTAGCTATTATGTAGCTAAATTTTTTCTCTATTTTATTGAATTTTTCAGATTTTTTTGAGCAAATTTTGAAAAAAGTATTATTTTGAAAAAATCCCAAGGGTACCCCCCTTGTCAAATTTTCAAAAATTTTGTTTTTAATTTTTTTCTACTAACGACGCATCGTAGAATAGAATAGAATTATCGTACTCATTATTCCGCATTTTTCCATATCATGCTTATTTTCCTAGACCTCATAATTTTTGAGAAAAAAAATAAAAACCAAAAAATCAAAAAAAAAATCTAGCGTCCAAACGGCACATGCTATCAAATTAAAACTAAAACCAAATTATAGAACTTTTCATTTTCTATCAAAAAGTATTCTAAGTATTTCGCCGATTTTAACTCGAGAAAGGAGTATATCGCAAATTATCGAATTTGCATGTGTATATATTCCCAGTCCTAATCATGATATTGAAAATCAATTGATACGACACTGTCTATATTACTAACTTTGTTCGTGGTACGTATTGGTAGAATGAGTGCGGTTTTGGCATATTATATATGTATATAACTATAAAGTGAACGTCACATGTAGGTATTGGAAGACAGACGTCTGTTAACCTTGACGCAAAGCTCCGTTGTATATATAATATATATGATGGGCTTTGACGAGCAGAAGCTTTTTCGAGAACGGATGAAAATTTGTTTGATCGAGCTGAAAATGAAAGTGAATTTGATTGGTTTTTGAGGTTAACAAATTGACAAATTATGACTTTATTTTTTGTTTTTAGATCAAAAGCTGCCAACGTATACATGATGTTATCATAGCTTTTGTTTGACATTTGATTTTTGTATAAATAAACAAAAAAAAATGCATAGATTTTCTAAGCTTTATTTTTTCCTAAATCATCTTAATATATACATATTTACAGTCAAACAAACATTGACATTTTTTTTCTCTATTTATTTACTTGGTTTGAGAGGAATTATGAATGTGGATGAAGCAAAAGTTGCTTGTTTGGGTAGGAATGTTTGGAGGCGACTGATTTCGGAATGATGAAAAGAGTTTGTGCCACACCCTTTTGGGTACATACATATACATACTATTCTACAATTGTTATTATATGTCACTTGAAGCAAAATGCTTTTTTATGTTAAGCCTCGGCATAATATAGTAACATAAATATAGTATTATTATTACTTCGGACGCTCAAAAGACTTCTTTAGATAATCCAACTGCAATTAGTATGCATTCTACTATGAAATAAAAAATACAACGTCATTTACTAAAATAAATATATGACATTGTATCGTTTATGATCTGTTTCTAGTTAAAAATTTATTCATATTTAAATTTACAAGTTTTTTTTTTAATACATATACGATTAGATAAAATTATTTTTTAATGTTTGGATGGCATTCGTAATGTAAATATAAATGCAAATTATGGTTTTAATAACCGTGTAGGACTCAGTTATAAAAAAGAATAATTGTGACATTTTTGGTGAAATCATATATAATTTTGTAATTGAATTTGTAGGCTTTTATGTGCTACTGTCATTTGAATTTTTGCTACATAGAAAAATTGTTTGACGTAGTTAGTTTTACAGCTAGATTTTTTAAATAAATGTTTATTTTTATATATAATAGTATAGTTTTGTAATATATTTACAGAAAATTATTTTTTTTGAAGTAGGATATTTTGATATACGAAAAACGTATAAAAAAATCCTATTTATTATTTAATAGTGCATAATAGTTATTTACTTAATTAGTTTGGTAAATTTTCAAAAAAAATTTGCTCAAGAATAATTTTTCTTAAACCACAAACAATAATATTAAAAAGAACTCTATATATGTATTTCTAGAGCTAAGCTTTTATCACGAACAGCAAAAGATAAAACTAAAGTTCTAATCAGTGATCTAAGGTTACACAGATACTCAACTTGTATCCGGTGGTCAAAGAACACTCACTATTCTTTGACCACTAGATACGTTGAATATCTGTGTAACCTTAGATCACTGATTACGACTTTAGTTTTAACTTTTGCTACTGATGATAAAAGATTAGGCCCATATTCTCACCTCACTTTTTCGTGAAATAGTGCTTTTATCATTAATTTCAAAATAATTTTTTGCTTCTGTTTGTGAACAATATGAATATATAATTTGAAGACGAAATCACTGTTTTATATTTTGTACATCAGATTGTACAAATTTTAGGTATGATTGTAGTGATTTTTCGTTGATTTTACGAATTTTATACGAAATTTTTAATGTTGTAACAATTATATTAGAGATTTTACATGATTTTTAAGAAAAAATTCAATTGATTTTAGGGATTTTAATTAATTTGTACCCCAGATTGTACAAGTGGTTTCCTTCTAAGTTTTTTCTAGTCAAAACTTATATTTATTCTAAACGTTACATCTTCATTTATTTCTAAAAAGATAGTAACGTAACAGTAATACCATAAAAAATGTCAAGTATTTGTGTTAATTGACATAACCCTACTTTTTTTTTATCCATCTATAGCACGAACATAACCTATAATTTCCTAACCAAAATCAGATAGTAAATAAGTAGTACATCAATTCAGATTGAGTACTAGGCTAAATACATCGTACAAATAAATAATGATTGACCCCCCAATATAGTTAGGCTTCATTCACATTGCGTGTATGTTAATCTAGTTAACGCATCGCAACTATTTACGCCAAACATTTACAATTATCGGTTCGTACTGTTTTCCGTTTCGGTTTGTCATGTTTGAAACCGGACCGCTCGCGAGCGCGCTGAAGAGCATTAATTCTAATGAGCCCGGCTCACGTAATAACATGGATTGTAATGCGTGCTCGTTGCCATGGTTACACAATTGCACAAAACTAAATTCGAGGGATATAACATTCGTTTGTTATATACGTGGTACACATGCCGGGGTTGGTAATGTGGATATAGCCTCTGCTGTGTTTATTGTTTTATATGTCAACTAAAGTTTATTTATAGTGATGTAATGTTTTTGGTTTTCTATTATTACATTTGTCGAAACAATGTTTAATTTAATTTGGAATTTCTAAAAAAGAGTTTTTGTATGATGATACAATTAATTATAATGTTTTTGGAGGGACTTAAGCGCATTTTTGGCCGGCGGATCAGTATTTTTATGAGCAAGTCACAAAATTGTGAAAAATGAAAACAAGTGTAACGTTTATAAAAATATTCAAATTCAAAAATTTACATGATTTTATCATTAATTAACTTATTTAGCTCGACAGCACCGAACTAATGCAAAAAAACTAAAACTCTCTACGATGTCTAGTTTAAAAGTTTTTCTATAGCCGAAAACAAAAATGCGCTAAAAATATTATAGTAAATAATCTTTTAGAACTCATTATATTAAAATAAAAAGCTTAAAGTTTAAATTATGTATGATTTTAATTAAAATTTGATGTTTTGATATATATTAGGGTGTCTGTAAAAAAAAATTTTTTAGTAAGGTTAAAATCGATAATTTTACATCGAAAAACATCAGAAATAATAAGTTTTGCTTGTTTTTACGAAAGTTACAGGTTCCTCTACACAACTGAAATTTTCGGAAAACTAGTGTTAATACATACACGATATAAACGATATATGTATTAACACGCGTTTTTCGAAAATTTTAGTTACTGTCGTAAAAATATGCAAAAAATATTATTTCTGATGTTTTTTCGATGTAAAATTATCGATTTTAACCTTACTGGAAAACATTTTTTTAACGGACACTCTAATATATATCATCATTAGAAAAGAATATACAAATGACATGAACAAGACATAGAAACAAGTTATTAGCTAACAAAATACATATACATGCAAAATACATTTTTTACATATATACTTAACTACATCTGAACCTTTAGTTTTTACAATAAAATTGTCAATCAAGAGACTTCTTTTATTAATCTGAACATACATTGCAATATAACAAAACAATAAGTTTGCTCGTATATGATATCATGCTTCCTCTATGAATTATAAATTACTGACCTAAACCTAACCTAAATTATTTGTACACGCTAAGTGCTTAGTTATAAATATTAATTAGTTGATAGTTAATTAATTTCAATCTGAAGGTCATCGAAATACCTGAATATAAATTTTAGTCTACTTTTGTTTTATAGTTCTTGAAGTTTGCAATCCGTATAGCAGTCATGCAATTCTGGTTGCTTTGTATAATTTTTGTGTTTAATAATGCAGTTTAGAAATTTATGTCATATTTTATCATATATTAAATTATATTTTTCAAATTCACACCATTCCGTTAATAATCATCGGAATGGCATGAATTTTGGACTACTAAAAAGCATATTTCATTAGCTTTTTGCTGATTATTTTGAAATATTTTTAAAGTAAATACAATAAAAGTTATATCCCAAAATGTCTAAAAAAGGCGATTTTTCCATTTAAGCTAAATGCAAATTTTGAGTCTTCAACAGGCACGGGTTAATATATCATCTGACAGGTCTGGGAAGTGTATGGACATTTGTTTTTTATTTATTTGGAATAATTTTGGCGGATGAGGGCAACAAATTTCCGATTTTGCCAAAATAAGAACCACCCTATATATATATATATATGTACTTTTCCATCCCGTTGGTAATATCATATTACATAATGTTTGTAATAGTTCTGATATTATAAATTTTTAAACAATTATGTATTAAATTATGTAAATTAAAAAATGTTGAGACAAATCTTTTCTTCATATATTTATTTCTCAAAAAGAATGTACATTTCGACCACCCTGTGGTCCTCTTCAGCTAAAACTGCTAAGATTTGTCTCAACATTTTTTAATTGATTTAAACTTCATGTACTCAACAATAAACAATAAATTATGTAAGTTAAGTAATTATACTTAGAAATATTGGACATCATAGTATCTCATAGTTTGTAGGTAAAATTATATAATTTTTTTTAGAATGTAAGTATATGAATAAATATTCATAGAAAATGTGTTTAAAAAAAGTTTAAATACCACTGTTTTTCAAATTTCTTCAGGGCAAAAACATTTTCCCGGGGGGGTCAACGATTTTTTATTAATTCCGTTATTAATTTCTACCGTAAGTGGTCAAAACTGACATTTATAACCATTAAATAACCATGGGGGGATGGGGTAACAAGTAAACGAAAATCAGTTTGGCAGGCGAGCGCCCTCTTTGATTTTAATTCGCGAGCGACAAGAATTCGGTCACGATTATATATATATATATATATATATATATATATATATATATATATATATATATATATATATAGTTCAGGCAGGAACGTTCTCCCTAGAAAAAGACAGAAGATGGATACTGAGAGAGACAGAGAAATAGAGATAGGGGTTGAATTACATGGGTGTCGACAGCAAATTTACATGTTTAGTCAATTTTTTAAAATTATATGTTTTTGCCGTCGTGGTTTTTAATATAGATTTTGCGAATAAGATAAAATATATTATTATTCAATTTTTGCTTAATATTTTAGATAAAGTTAAAGAGTTTTTTTTTAAATATATTTTATTCAGTCACCAAGCTCTGAGGATTCCATCTACGATGTATGACGAAACGTCTGTGACGAGGATAGTTCGACCAGTCCAGAAAATTCTGTAACATACTATATAAACATATTTAGTTATTTCGGAAAAATGAATGTAGTCATGATAATTACTTAGACTTAGATAATTTCTTACTACTGAATAAAATACATTAGAATAATAAAGCTTTGACGTTTTAAAATACTGCACATATATCATCAACTTGAAAAAAGGATGCTAATTTTATGATCTATTAATAATTCAAACATTACCTATAAAATTTTATATTTTTACCTATAGAAAAATCAATCATTTACCTATTTATAATTAAAAAATGATCTATAGTAAAAAAAACCTAAACCAACTTACTAACCTATACTCTACCCTAAATAGCCAAATACGTAAAAATACTGTATGTATAAATAGCCAATTGCGTATACATACCGTATGTATAAATAGCCACTTTCTTAATTTTATAAATCGATAATTATATCAGTAGGTATTTGATTATTTCCATAGGTCAAAAATTAAAATCATAGATTAATTATTTAATAGATAGGTAAACTATTATTTTCATAGGTACTATTCGGTAGATCATATGTTTTTTTCATAGGTCAAATATTTTTATCCCGGAAAAAATATACAAATTACATAAATAATAAACAAACAAAACATAGAAACAAATTATTAAGTATCTAAATGTTTGTGTAAAACAAAATTATATAAATTTACACATTACAATAGTGTCAAAAAAATGTTAATAACACGAACAAGTGTAACACTATTTTGCTGTGTCCCAAATGCGGCATAATATAACATTAAATATATATTTACTGTGTGTTATTTATTTCTGCTATTTATAACATCAAGTTAATTTAATGTTTATTGGTAACTTTTTTCCCAATTTTACAGAAAACAAAATTGAATCTTATCGTTTAATATTTAGTACCATCTTAGTACTAATTTGATTCTCTAGCTTTACCGCAAATAGAATTTATTAAAATATCGAGACAGGTAAAATAGATTAAATTCTGCTTGTAAAAAAAAGAACGAAATGAATTAAAAAAAAAAGAGAAAAATGTATGCGCCGCTAATGTTTGTGGAGAAGGCTTATCGATCTGGGCGCCGCCGCCGCGGCGCTTTTCAGCTCTCGACTGGAGCACAAGTGCAACGACATCCCCAGACATACAAACACCGTTTCCAGCACCGCTTTTCCAGCAGTCGACAACCTCTCAACTCGACGAACTCCTGGACAAACATTCAAGCCGCATTCTGTTTCTCTGTTAACTAATAGATCGGTTTCCGTGTTATGTTTTGTCATACTTTTACAAAAAATAGTTTTTGATATTCTTGAAAATATTCTTCAGTATATTTTCGAAATTTTTTTAATACAGAAAAATGAGTGTTTGGTTTTCAAATTGATATTATTCAAAATTAATTTTAAAAAATTAATTAGATAATTCGATTTGCAATAAAAAACGAGGGTAAATTTTAGCGTCATTCAATTGCCTGCTTCGAGACAAATATTATTCGTAACTATTTTTGCTCCGATGAATAGTTTTTGAAATATTTTGATGTCTCGAGATAAAAAAGCTCACCAAGTATAGAACTTTTTAATGTTTAAGTAATCTTAACTTACGCTATCGCTTGTACAATAATAATGTTTTGCAATCGTGTAGTACATATTTTATTTTTGTACAGTAAAAGTCTATTGGATTTGGTGTTAAAAAATAACACTATATATATATATATATATATATATATATATATATATATATATATATTATATATACTACTTTTATTGGTAGCTGTAGCAGTGCTGTTTTTCTTCTTGTAGTGTAATTTTTACATGATTTTTTGTGTGTCTCAGATAGTGTCAAATATTTTTTTGTCTACGCATAATAAATATTTCATTTTATCATTTATCTATCTATCTATCAATCTATCAATAAAAATAATAGAATTTTTGAAATCGGTTCATATAATATTTATTCTTTCTACAGAATTCTCTCTACACTGTCGTGTTTCTAAACGAACTATATTTTTTCTCTTCAGTTTTCATATTGTCTTTCGCACGTTGTTTGACACGAAACAAATGACAATCTTTTTGCCACTTTACTATTATATACTATAGATGCTCTATTGTTTTGTCTTTTACGCGACACGTTTGCGGTTTTTGTTTTTTGTGCTAGTAATTGACACGTTCACTTGATTCGCTTTTGTTCTTGACATTTTTTCTGCGTTTTTATTTTTTTTCGAATTACGTGATCGATTAATTGTTCAGTGATGTTGTTTTTTATGATACAGAATAATATTGAAAATGTGTCAAATTTTTCTGTTCTGTTTTATGATTTTTTTCAGGGAGGGGTGAGAGTTGATATTTTATCGATGCAAATATTTCACTGTGTTTGTCATTTATGATGGGTGAATTTTTGCGGTGATAAATTTAATCATTGTTTGATTAGTTTTCATTATAAATATTGGTTATTGGTTTAAGTTATATTAAATAATAATTACATTTATAATTCAAGTTTATTCACATCCTAAAAATTACTTTACTATCATTTATTATAATAATAAAAACTAACTAACGCCTGGTAAGATCGATTTTTGGATATTTTAGTTCTATGACAGTTGTATTATCTTAAAACCGGTATTAGATAAAATCGATTTTTAACTCTTTAACTCCGACGGTCGTCAATAAGCGACCAGAAATTTTAATTCATTTATATGTACGGCGATCGTCAATAAACAAGTACCATTAACATTTTAATTTGATACAATTATTATTATTTTTATTTGATTTAAGACTAGCAATGCTTTATTAAAACATATTTTAAAACATTTTTACTTATTTCTATATAAAAATGACTATTATGTGAAAATCGACATATTTCTAATTTTTTGTGTTTGGTATTGTAGTTGCTTAAAATTTTACTCGTAATTAAAGGGTTAAAATTGAGCTTATAGTAACAGCCCTTTAACTTAATCGACAAAAAGAAGCACCATTCTATTGACAGCAAGAGTACGATTAATAATTATACTACAAGAAATTTGAGTTAAAAAAAAGTTTAGTTTTATTTCAATGTGGCTCATTAAAAACAGTTGATAATCTAATTGCCTAGTTAATTCATTGATTAAGTTAACTTTATTTTATGCAAATAACTTTTAGAATTTTAAAAATTTTCACACATTTTTCAGGCAGTTTTTTTCTTGACTATATTATTTCCAAAATGATAACATTTATTTGGTCGAGTAGCCAAAAATATCCAGTATTTTATGTTCAATATCTCTTACATCAGTTACTTCCATTTATTTTCCTTATTTCTGTGTTTGTCTCTTTTTTCGTATATGTTTTACGAGGTTTTCTTCTCGGCGATTTCGACGTTTACCTTTCATTCCTAAAATATTACTCGAACATATCATTCTTTATCATTTATTTCTTTTATTCGAAGGTATTTTGTCCGAGTTTATGATACGGAGATAATACAGGTTAGGTTAGGTTGTATGAATAGAATGTGGTAATCCAGTATTAGTATAGATGCAAGCAATGATTGACTTAACAACTATTTTATGAGAATGAGTTTTTAATAAAAATAACTTATTAAAGAAAAGCTTTACGATTAAGTTCTGTAGATATTTTATTTAAAAATCAACGTTTCGATATACTTTGCGTATATTATCAACAGGAAAAATATACAAATGACATAAATATAATAAACAGACAAAACATAGAAACAAGTTACTTGATTTTCAAAATAACTTGTTTATGTTATTTGTATATGTTTTGTAATGATAATGATAAAATAACTAATTTTTAAAAAAGCTTAAAATTAAGTTTTGTATATATTTTATTTAGAAATCAACGTTTTGATATAATCTGCGTATATCATCATCAAGAAAAATATACAAATGACATAAACATGACATAGTTCCGTTCTACGTCATCAAAAAAAAAAAACTAAATCTATGACATCATCATTGAGTACGTTTATATGAACTCACAATAAATTTCTCTTTAAAATGTTATACAAGTTGCATAAAATATATAATTAAAATTGTTTATAATGCATATTAAATAAATGAAAAATAGGATTATTAGAAATTAGAAAAATTAATTATTAAAAAAGAGAAAAATCTATTAATTTGCAAACTTCAAGCAAAATTGACAAGACAAAAACAATAATAATATGAGTCCTGAAAAATTTTTTTACAATATTAAAATAATCTATATTTAAAAGAAAAGTCAGTCCAAATAAGCGAAATTCATGAATACGGCGCAAATTCCGTATATATTATTATCTTGATATACGAAGATAAATTTCTTGCAATTAAAAGAATTTATGATAGTTAGTTAACATTTAACAGCGTTCAATTAAGAGCAGCATACTTAGTTGATGCTGAGATATATTTCATATAAGAAACAGTATATGTGTGTGACGCATTGCAATTGTTTTTTTATTAGTTAATTGGGCAAAAGTCAGTGTGTATTGTTACAAAAGAAAAGGTTCTACTAGTTTTTCTTATAACCTAATTTCTTCTGACAATAAAATGATTAAATTCAGATAGAAAAACAGTTGTATTCAATTATAGTAATTGTATTTTATGCTGGCTTTACATGATACAATTTTCTGTACAAAATTATATATACGAAATTAATACGTTTTACACGATATAGAATAAAATGTACAGACGCATGTACAATACATACATACACAATCACGCCATGTACCCAAAAGGGTGTGGCACAAACTCTTTTCATCATTCCGAAATCAGTCGCCACCAAACATTCCTATCCAAACAAGCAACTTTCGCTTCATCCACATTCATAATTCCTCTCATACATGCTCTTTTATTCCTACTACATACTTGGAAACTTTCGCTCACGTAAAACACTCTCAATCATACCACTTAAACTACTCATCGGACGTCCACCTGCAAACGTATACCATCAAAATCTTTCAAATAAATCTTTTTAACCAAACGTTCATTAGACATTCGCTCAACATGTCCGAACCATCTTAACTGACTAACATCAACTTTTGCTACAACATTTTTTTTGTACAATGATATTTTATATTTTGACGTTTCTAATACATGCGCATTCAGTTTTGCGTCGAAAATGCATGAAAAATAGGATGTGTTAATTTATAAATATGTCACGATCAAACAGATTTCTACATAGAATCAAATATTGAATCGTGTAATACACATTTTTTTGTTTGTACAGAAAACTATACATTTTTTTGTACAAAAAATGCTTCACGGTAAAGCCAGCATTAGATATAATATGACACCGTATATATTTTTGAGTCTACAGCCTACTAAAGTCATACAAAAAGAATGTTTTGATAATTTGATATTTTCTCGAAAAACTGAAGCAATACAAAATATAATTTTAAAAAATTACTGAAAAATGTTCGTATAATACAAGTATTTTCAAACAAAATTGATAATTAGTTACATTATTAAGGAAATAATTTTGTTCTTAAAATAAAAATCTTATAACAATTTGGTATTAGATACATATGGAAATTGTTCTAAAATTGATATTATTATTAGTTATAAATTACTACTATAGACATATTAATTAAATAAACATGACCTAATTATCTACTTTACACGTAAATAAAAATTAATAATATTGATCATATTAATTAGGTCATAAAATCTTTATAATTATTATTTTGATATATTAATTACACACAATTTATCACGCTGTATAGTTAATTGTATAATTTAATTTGTTAATGAAATTGTATGTATATATATATATATATATATATATATATATATATATACATATATATATAACTAAAAACAAATACATCTAGGACCTTTATATTTGTTATGTACATACTTGATTAATGCAAACAAGGGGCTATAATTTTTTTAGAAAAAATATATAAATAAAATTACACACACGCAAGAAAAAACTTTAGATGATTTCTGTTTTATCATTTTTTATTTTTAATCTGTACATTGAATATTAAAATAATTTACAAAGTTTCAAATTTCGAGATATTTTCTTAGTTTTATGCAACCGTCTAATCATAAGTGTGTTGCTGGTTGCTTAATAATTTTAAAACAACTTTGCACAAAATATGAGTTTGTTTTTTTTCTTGTTGCAGGCAAAAGCAATGGGACGTGTTCTGTTCGAGCAAGTTTGCAAGCAGCTGCATTTATTAGAAGCAGATTATTTTGGTCTCGAATATCAAGATTTGGCTGGAACAAGAGTAAGTCCTAGTATTTGCAAATGTTGAAATAAATTTATCCTTGGGATAATTTTTAAATTAGCTAATGCAATATTGTCATTTATTTTGAGGATTACAATGGTATTTTTACTTTCTGTAAAAATAAATAAAATTGGAAATAATAACCTTTAGTTATTTTTTTATTAGTTTGAAGATTTTTTTGTTTAAAAATTTATCAGAAATATTAAAAAATATTACTAATTGATTGAATTTACAGGTGATTAGTTCTTGGATAGATTAATCTCCGTATGCGTAAACATTTTCGTTAAAATGAAGAAATTTTGGATTCCGTAAGAAATCTTTCTATACATATTGCAACGAAATATCTTACGAGATTCAAGAATTTTCATTTTAACGAACCGTTATTTTTAACGAAAATGTTTATTTATACCGGCATAAGAATATAATATAAAAAGACTTTTTATAAACGATTATTTAAAAATAAAAATCATTTAATTATTTAATGATGATTAACATTACATCAAATCTTGTATTTGTTTATAGTAATATTTTAAAGTTGAGATATTTCCCAAAAAGTTACTCAATCATTGAATCAATGACCGACCAGTTTTAACCATAGACACATGTTTCGCTCTTTAGGAGCTCGTCAGTATGGTGATTTGATCAGTATAAAATAATAATAATTTGTTTTGTTTTTTATTATTATTATATTATTATTAAGTTAGGTTACTCTAGGTAGATCTAGGGTAGGTTACTCTAGACTAATTTAGAGTTAGGTTAGACCAGGCTAACCTAACTTAACATAATATAGAATAACTTTACCTCTACACTAATCTAAAGTAACCTAACTTAGATCCTACCTAGACTCTCCTAACTTAATAATAATATAATAATAATAATAAAAAACAAAACAAATTATTATTATTATTATTCAATGATTAAGTAACTTGCGATATTTTTGAGAAAAATCTCAACTTTAGAATATTATTATATTTTTATTTTTATAAATTCTTTTGGTGTAAATGTTTAACTATTTTTTATTTTTGCATTAAACACCATTAATTTTATATTTATTTATCTAATTAAAATTGTCTAATGTTTAATTAGATAAATAAATATAAAATTAATGGTGTTTAATGCAAAAATAAAAAATAGTATTATTATATTGATTTCACAAATACAATTATGTTTTTTTTTTTTTTTTTTTTTAATATTATTGTTTGTTTGTAGTATTGGCTGGATCTACAGAAACCCGTCTCACGACAATTAGGCCTATCGCTAGTAGATCCTCTGCTGCATTTCTGCGTGAAATTCTACACGCCAGATCCGGCACAACTCGAGGAAGAGTTCACCAGGTACCTGTTCTGCCTACAAGTCAAAAGGGATTTAGCGCAAGGCTTCTTGCAATGCAATGATAATACAGCTGCTCTTATGGCCAGCTATATTGTACAAGGTACCTTCTATCATCTTTACTTGGAAAATATATACTCTAATGGCATAAAAATATCGTATTTTATTTAAAAATAGATATACCATATTTATATAAACATAGTTAGTTTTGGAAAAAATGATGAAATTACTTATTGTACATGAATTCTGCAATAAAATCGCATTATTCATTGTTTAGAGGGGTGTATTTAGCTACAATTTAATATATAACAACATAAGATTCAGGCATTTTTTCCATATGAAAACTCAATTTCAATCTTAAACGAATGAGAGTTACAAAATGTTTTTTAAAAAAAATAAGAGATAAAATATTAATATTAGTTTAATACTAATCAAATAAAGAAAATATGTCAACCATAATGTATAAGAAAAACACAACACAATGTTTTATTTACAAGAAAACAATCCTTGTAATTTATAGATATTACGTATCCATATTTACGGTTGATTTAATCAAAATACAAAGTTAACTATTATTTTTTTACTAAGAAAATATTTAGGGCTGATTACATAAAACATTGTTATAAATTTTGTAAATTAATGATATAATTAACTTGTCAATTGATTAATCAATAGGACAGATGACAATTTACTTGTCTAGTTAACTCATTGATTAAGTTAACAAAGTTTTATACAACTGGCTTTTAAAGTAAGTGTTGTAAAGATCTAAATAGGTACTTCAAAAAAATGAGCGATTCCAGACATAGATGTTTCTAAATTAAATAAAAATATTAATAATAATATAAATAAAACACTTGATCATAAAAGTTTTAAGTGATTTTATTAATATTATTATTAATAACATTTTTATTTTATTATTATTACTTCACAGTTAGCTAACAAATGAATTTCAAACTTACAGATGTTTCTATTTAAGATAATTAGTCTACTATTTCTCTGTTTTTTGCAGTTACAATATAAAAAATTATTTTAATTGATTGTTCTATTAATATCCAAGGTTAAATTGTTGTAATAAATTACCGATTTTAAATTTTAGGTCAAAAATTGAATTTACATAAAAACATTTCATAAAAACAAACTGTTACAGTTATTTTTCCGAAAGAAATACATTTGCATTGTAAATTTATGAATATATTAATAATATCCATATTATGCTAAATGTAAATTTTATTTTTCAATATATCTGAATTTTTATTGATACAATATTTATTATTATTGTTCCGTAGTTTTATGTAAAAATTATATATTTACAATCTAGAAAAGTAAATATTTGTTTAAAGCATTTTCAAATATTTATTCATTTACAATATGGCAAAATAATTCTAAAATATGTTTTGTGCATTTTTTTAAAATATTATAATGTTTACATTTAATTATTTTTTTGAGCATAAATATAATCTACAAAACATTAAAATAAAACAAATATCTTTTAGTTAAGTTCTGTAACAAGATTTATTGATGCCAATTATTAAATAAGTTATAGTATTAAAAAAAATTGTCGCTGAACAAATTCTGATCATATAATTTTACGATAATGTCTACAGTGGATAGATTTTTAAAAACCGTAGAAGATATAAAAAATATGGCAATATAAAATATGACAAGCAGTTTTTTTTAACTAATCATAATCAGAGTTGGATTAAAAAGGTTTAAATTTAGTGACAAAAATTTATATATAGCAACAAAATTTTATTCAAAACAACTTTTTCTAATAATAAAAAATAATGTCTGTCATGTGGCAACACTACGTTGGCCCAAGTCATATCATCATAGGTTACTAAAATCATATAATTATATATTACCATAATAAAGGTTATTTAATGTATTGGAACTTAATAAATTATATATACTTATAAAAAGTTGTTATCTATATAACCACAAACAACACATGGTTCCGAAACCCGGAACTTTTAGATCTTCAAGTAATGGATAACTTCTCTATCAATAAATATAAGTTCAGAAATATTATACAAACGTTTACAGTACAAAGGTTTGTTCAGAATCAGTATTTTTAAAATATTCTAAGACCTTACATCTACTTTAAGTACTTTTATGTGCTTTAAATACCACTAAAGTATTAAGTACTTATAAAAAACGGCTTTACTAGTATTAAATATTACATTTGAAAAGTACTTAAAGTAAAGTATTTTATACTTAGCGTACTTTTACTGTAAGTACTACCCAGCTCTGATCATAATAAAAGATGAATTTAATGTTGTAATAGTTAAAAGTTGAATATCTCTTATCAGAGAAAGTTTTTGAAAAGCTAAAAATATGTATTTGTCTGATATTTTGTAGCAGAATGTGGCGACTATGTAGTGGAAGATTATCCCGACCACACGTATTTGTCTTCGTATAAATTTGTACCGCATCAGGATCAGGAACTTGAACGACGAATCATGGAGAATCACAAAAAACACGCGTAAGTCTCTTAACCGCTAAACTTTCTTTCACTTTTCCAACATTATGCCAACTTTTCTATGCGAATTCATATCCACAACAAATGACACGGGATTTCATATAACCTAGAAATTGTTTGAACTTTTTTAAGTACAGATTTAATTGTGTTTACGTCGCTTGTCACAGAAATGTGTTTTTTTTATTTCGGAAAATAGAACAAACTAATTAATTACTACAAAAATTTACACAGAAAACTTTTATTATTAAAATAATTAATATTTATTAATTTGAAGTCAGGGCTTTGGAGTTCGTGCCGGAACTCGTGACATACGAAAATATTAGTTGCTTCACTACTTTAAGTATTTTATAGAAATATTATTTTATTATACACTGTAAAAAAAATCAGTGTAAATTTAAATTGATAATCATGATAATTTTACTATATTTTTTATTATAATTTTATAAATTATTAGTAAATTTACAAAACAATTATTAAACGAAAAATATAGTAAGATTACTATGATTATAATGTAAATTTACACCGATACTTTTACTGTGTATTTTAGAAGTTTCGTAATTTTTTCACAATAATTTTTTATTAAAAAAAAATTTTTTGCAATTTTTTTTAAAATATTTAAACTACTCCAAAGCCCTGCTTGAATCTATAATACTGTTTTTTTTTTGTATGGCAAAGAAATCGAAATAGAAATTTATTTTAATTTTTATAATTTTATCGAAAACTTGTATGATTGTGTTTATTTTATTTAAAAGAGAAAAAGATTATAACAAAAAAAAATACATTCTGATATTTTTAATATTCTCACAAAATTTTATACTAATAATATAAGAAATATACGTGCTATAGTTATTAAGATAGGAAACTGATTTTGAATATAGTGTATATTTTAGTGGTCAATCACCTGCCGAAGCAGATTTGAATCTGTTGGAAACGGCGCGTCGTTGCGAATTGTACGGAATGAAAATGCATCCAGCCAAGGATCACGAAGGTGTCGCGTTGAATTTGGCTGTGGCGCATATGGGTATCGTTGTCTTCCAGAATTTTACCAAAATCAATACATTCTCATGGGCCAAAATTAGGAAAATCTCCTTTAAACGAAAACGCTTCCTTATCAAACTGCATCCCGAAGGTTATGTAAGTATTTTCTTATTTTTTTATTCTCACTACTTAACGACCTGTTTCTAAGACATCAATCCATATTTATCATATTTCTGTATAAATTAAAAATATCTATTACAATAATAATTGCTCAATAGTTATACAATCAATTACAGGACGAGATATATTTTTAAAAATGATAAATCGGTTGCATTATACAAATATATTATTTTTAATAACTTAATTAGTGGATGTAAATTTTCATGAAAAATATCAAAATCATATAAACAATTGTTCAAATTTCTGCACATTATATTGATTGGTGCGTTATAGAAAAATATTTGTTTTCTAAGAATCACAATAAAACATTAGCATAGAATGATATGAAAGTTTTGGAACTGACAAATTAAGTTTTTCAACTAAGAATTTTCCACTATATTATGCAATAATTTTTACAATATAATTATACTAGTTTTAATTCGTCTCCGATCCAAAAATTCATAGCCAAATCTACTTAATAATATATCGTGATCAGCTCCCTGCTATGTATGTACTTTATCTGTTCAAAAATTAATATATTTCAGATATTTTCAAAGATATATACATTATTTGACAGCAATGTATTATTATTATTTGAGTTTTTTTTCCAAATCCGAGATGCATTTAAACATATTATAAAGTTCTGGCTTTAACATCAATAATATAAAAAAAAAATTCAAAAGATTAAAAACAAAAAAATAACGTGTTTGAAGAAAAACAAATTAATATGTTTTATATTTTTAATTACACATGGCGTATTATGTTATTATTATATTATATTACTATTGATTTAATTAATATGACCATTTAAATGATACTAAAAAAATATTGTAATAGAATACTTTTTTTTTGAAATTTTGGTTAATGTAATGTTGCCTTGCAGGGTTATTATAAAGATACAGTGGAATTTTTCTTTGAGGGACGAAACGAATGTAAGAACTTCTGGAAAAAATGTGTTGAAAATCATGGTTTCTTCCGTTGTTCGTCGGTCAAATACGTGCCACGACATAAAACACGAGTTTTATCGCGGGGCAGCTCATTTAGGTAAGTTTTCAAATAGCAAAAAATACTTTAAAATAAAAATTCAATCCAGTAGAAACTTATCAGTAGAATTTTTTCCAATACTAAAGCAAAAATACAATTTGAAATATACACCAAATAGTGCTTTAAATTTTTATACTGTAATTTTTCAAAATTTAAAATACGTTACCTAATATTGTATCGTAAAAAAAAAACGGATAAAAATATTTGATCTATGAAAAAAATATGTGATCTACCGAATAGTACCTATGAAAATAATAGTTTACCTATGTATTAAATAATTAATCTATGGTTTTAATTTTTGATCTATAGAATTAATTATTGATCTATAGAAATATTTATCGACTTATGAAAATAATTATCGACCTATGGAAATAATCAAATACCTACTGATATAATTATCGATCTATAAAATTAAGAAAGTGGCTATTTATACATACATACAGTATGTATACGCAATTGGCTATTTATACATACAGTATTTTTAAGTAATTGGCTATTTAGGGTAGGTTAGGTTATTAGGTTGGTTTAGATTTTTTTGTTACTATAGATCATTTTTTAATTATTAATAGGTAAATGATTGATTTTTCTATAGGTAAAAATATAAAATTTTATAAGTAATATTTGAATTATTAATAGATCATAAAATTAGCATCAAAAAAAAAAAATTAATTAAAAATGAAAGAATGATACAATTCCAATTAAGTTTATTGATTAAATTTAATTAGAAATATTAATTTATTTTTTAAAAATTTGTTCATGTATATTAAACTGAATTCTGTTTCAATTATTATTAAAAATATTCAAAGGTATAATTTTAATATATTTAAACATTTATTTAACGAGACATTTTTTTTCTAATTTACTATTATTTTTATGTTAACAGGTATAGCGGCAAAACACAAAAACAAATCGTAGAATTTGTTCGAGATAACTACGTCAAAAGGCAAACATTCCAAAGGTATATTAATCATTCTGTATATAAAAGTCAGTGGTTAAATACATGTGTTTTCATTTTTATTTTTAATAATTTTGTTTTTGCATAGATATTATTTTAATGTTTCTGTTTTTAGTTTCAGTTTTTTTGGTTTGATATTTTATTTTGCAGATAAGTCCTGTTTTGTTGTTAATTCCCTTAATTTAATGTTTGTTTTTGTGTTTGTTATGCGTAGAAATTCTAGCGGACAAAAGTTCTGCATAACATGATACTTAAAATTTTTGTTTTGGTTATGATTTTGTGTACGTGGCATGTAAAATGTGAAGCAAAAATAAAATGGATGCTCTGTGCCATCAAGGGAAGGAGGAAGGGCTTAGAGGATGCTAAACTCTCTCTCACACACAAAAATAGTTTATTTGTATTTTATTTCTATTAATTATCTCACACAAAATTGGCTCACGAAACATATTGAGAGTCTGGATTATATATTTTTTAGGAAACGTGATTATTTATTATTATTATTATTATTAAATGTTTTTCCTCTTTTCACATTATTATATATGATATTATTAATTGTTTATTATTATGTGCACCTTCAAATCGTTTTTATATTAACCTTCTACATGTGCCTGCATTGAAAATATGTAATAATTGTTAACGTAAAAATTTCGGATTGATTGTTTGATTGTCATTGTATCAGCAGGTGCGTGTTGTGTAGGAATTTTGTTTTTTTATTATTTTAAGTCTTTATCCATTCGACATTAGTGCCAATTTTATAAAAAAAAAATATTAACAGGTTTTTAAATAACAATTATTTAATTGATAGTAGATATTTTAGATTAAATTTAAAAGTTAGTAAATATGTAAATTGGATATATGAGTCGTATAGATGCAGAACTCACTATTTGGTAAATTTTATGTTCTAAGATATTTGCAAAAAACTGTTATAGCTGAGTGTAATTATATTTTGATGATAAAATCTTGTTACTAGATGGCACTTATTAAATAAGTAATGCCATCTAATAACAAGATTTTATCATCAAAATACAGTTACACCCAGCTATAACAGTTTTTTTGCAAATATCTTAGAACATAAAATTTACCAAATAGTGAGATTTGCATCTGTACGACTCATATCTAAATGAGAATTATCTCCTTTTTTTATAAATTTAAAATTGAATGAATTCAATAATTAATTACTGAAAATATATTAAAATCTACAAAGTATAAATCTATTTATTAAATTCTTTTCTTTCATTAAAACAAACATAAATTGTTATTTCCAGTTCGTGTTCAGTTGCGTAATAATAAAAAAAACATTTTACTATTTTTCTAGAATTCTACGCACTTTTTAAAAGAAATTTATACATTTGTAAAATCATGCAGAAAACATTTATTGTATTTTATGTAATTTTGTCTTAATTTTATAGTTCAGTAAGTTTATACAAAAAAAAAACTAGTTTTATTATATTTTTATAATATTTTTCAATAATTTGCCAATTATTAATTATTATTTAAAAGTTTGAATGTTTTCTAAAGTAGCAGTCACAATTTATTATAAATGTTGTTTCTTATTAATTTATGTTGAAATTCTGTACATTTTCTTATTAATCTATATAAATAGACAAGTACTAAGGAATTATTGGATTGATTTTAATCATATCTGTAAGATCTTTACTATTACAGAATACTTTGTCATTTTCTAGTAAATTGAATTGCTTATTTGATAGTATTCTATTTTGCAACTAGTCTTATAAATGTGTTCAGAATTGGCCTATACTTTGTCTGTTGTTATAGGTTTGGTACACTTAATAAAAGACGCACAGAATTCTGGTATAAATATTTTTGTTTTGTTAGTTTACTGGCAGTATTTCAATATGTTCGAATGGATAAAGTATATTATACTAATTTAGTTAAAATTATTAATAGTTAGGATTCGCGATGTATCACTGAATGTCGTCCGTGTTATTATTATTTATTTATTTATTTATTATGATACGCTAGTAGAGCAAGTGCGGTAGTGATGATTTGTGGATGGGGTATTTGGGGGAGGGGGTGGAGGGTTTTTGGCAGCGTCTCTCTGTCTGATTCCTCATTCTCTTGTTGTGCGCAGGTCGGCCTCGTTCCGGCACTCGTCTGCGCACTCTAGTGCAGCCAACGTGCATACAAGTCTTGTCGGCAACAGTATATCCGCTCACCCACTGTTGCCGCTCGCTGACTTCAGCCTCATTAACGGTAGGTTGCATTTTCTCTCTTTTCTTTTCTCTTTTTCATTCACCTTCTTTGCGCTATCTATCGATCGATTCTCTTCTTCATTTATTATTTTCACTTCAATAGTTTTAAGAAGTCATTCTCATTTTTACGTAGTATAATTTTTGAATTTTGATTTATGTTCATCCAGTATTTTTGTGCCTTTTGTAAAGTTATTTTTGATTTGTTTTTGCTTCTTTTGATTTATTTGTTTGATGACGAACAACAATGATTGATAAATTTTCATAATATTCATTGATAATTTAAGCAAATTTAGTCGCTGCAGAAATAATATCTGATACTACGAGTGACTAAAAATGTTTAAATTGTTAAAAGTAAAGGCACAATTTAAAATAAGAATGAGTAGCGATATAATAATAGTTGTATGAATGTGCTTGTTGTTATAGCGGGTCCAGTGGGTTCCAACCTATCAACGTCACTGGGTTCGATGGGTGTTCTCGGCCAGGCGCCGGTTTCTCCGACGACGAAGGCAGCTTATCACCCCCCCGACACAGCTATATCCTGGAGCAAGGGCCGATGCGGCACACCCGCGGCGGCGGCGGAGGCCACTATTCGCACCAGTACGCGCACGGCCATCTCGGCGGTGGTGCAGGACTCTCGGACGATGAGCTCGCCCTCACCTCCTCTGACGACGCAATCGGCTTCATCGGCGACTTCTGCAGCTACGAGCCCACTGCGTACCATCATCAGCACACCACAGCCGCAGCCGCCGCCACACAGCAACAGCCCGGTCGCCGTTCGCGCAGCAGTTCACAGAGCAGACACAGGTCAGCCGAGCACACACCACATCATCCACCTCCCACCTACACCACACACACTCACCCACACTCACACTCCAACGCAGCCGCCGCAGCTGCAGCTGCAGCAGCAGCTGCAACCATTGTACAGCAACAGCAGCAGTATAACACCGCGCAGCACCATCATCCACACCACTACTACCCGGACGCTTTGTAACGAGCACTTGCTCCAGAAATCCGAAGGCTCCCTCGACAAAGTCAAGCATCAGCATCATATTATAGCCAATACCACCAATACCTATCATCCGCCTGGCCAGACCCAGTCGCAGATCGAGCTGATCACTCAGCCTGCTGGCAACGATTCCCTCGACAACGATACGGACCAGCAATGCTCCAGCCCCGACGATTACAATACCTACCCCACACAGTATCCCACCTCGGCCGAGACGACGCTACCCAAACGCCGTATCTGGCAGCGCAGCGCCAGCTGCCGGGACCTGTACGATTTTTCGTTCGAGGAGACGGGCAAGGCGAAACGTCGTCCCAAACCGAGCAAAATCTCTGCTATCATCTGCGAGAAGAACAGCTATATTAATCTAGAGGAACGCAAACTCGAATCACCAATTACACGTTACGACGATGCCAATCGGGTGCTCTACACCACGAACAGCTCGCGTAACGTCAGCTTAGATATTCATCAGGATATTATCATTCCCGGGCAGAAGGTGTACTCGAGCAGTTATCCGGGCACTACGCATCTGAGTCAAGAATCTATGGAAGATCCAGGTAATTATGAGCTAGCTGAATCGCAGGATGATCTGTCGCATGACAGCTATGAGCTATTAGAACGATCGGATGACGACTATAGTACATCTGGCGATTATCGACATAGGAAAACTAAATCGATGAATACGAGAAGCTGTAGTCTTGATTCAGGTAATTATCTACCAACTGATTCCGATTCGGATTCAGAAAAACATCATAAATATAAAAGCAGTTCGGACGTGCACCAAGATATATTTCTATTGGACGATCCGAGAGATTTTCCTAGAGAGAAAATTCCTAGGAAATCCGATGGTAGTTTCTATAAACAACATTATAAGATGAGTTCTCGAACATCTAGTCTCGAATCGAAAAGCGATTATTACGACACCAGAACAATAACGAAAAGTCGAGAGAACTTGCGCAAAACTGGATGGGATCAAAGCTTTGGCTCTCGCACTTCTAGTCAGGAATCGAAGAGTGAGTATGATAACAGGAAAACTATTACTACAAGGAAAAATAAAAGCTTTGAAAGCTTAGGTATGAAATCAGAATATATAGATTCGCGAACATCAAGCTTAGATTCTAAGAGCGATTACTTTGACGCAACATCAAAAATAATCGACGAAACAAAATTCGCCAAATATCATCATGATTTCGATAGAAAAATTCAATTCGAACGCAATTATGGCATACAGAAATCTTCGAAGAATATGATGAACTACGATAGTTTCCCCAGTTTCAAAGAAACATCTCATGTACATTCTATCAGCCTACAAAATGTTGAAACTGAACAAAATCTTCGTTCAAATCGTACATTAACTAATTTAGAACAACAGAATACTGTGCCTCGTACACACAAACAAGCTAACTACGGTAGATCACCGAAAAGTAGTTATGAATCCGAACAATCAACTAGACGCAGTCAAACAACACATATTTGGCCCGAAAATATTGTCGGCGTGCCAACTGAAATAAAAGATTGGACGACCAAATCTCGTTCGCAACGATCGACCGAATCCGAAAGTAATATTTTCAGTTTCGATGAAGATCGAATACAATCGTTACAGGAGAGTGACATGGAACTAGGTATGTGTGTAGATCATTCGGCATACAGTATCGTATCGGCAATGAATCAAAATAACGTTATCGAAAATGATTTCAAATCGAAACAATCGAAAAATACTTACCGTGATGTATTTATGGAAATCGATCCTAAACGCCTTGAAATGGGACGAGGTCAAGATTTGCCTCTTCATCAGCCTATTGAACGCACCAAATCTGATCCAAATAGTATTGCTAACCGACAACGATTGGGCTCAAACTCGCGCCGTCATATGCTTATGCATCAGAAATCTATCGATTTAACGCCAGCGGAATCAAGCGACGAAGATTATCTATTTAAACAAATTCCTAGCGCTCCGCCATTGACTAAGTATCGCGGAACACATTTCGAACTACCTACAGCCGAATTCGGTCACTTTGACATACTGAAACGTGAAATTGAAGGACAGAAAACCAAATTTGAAGTTCCGAAAAGTCAGTTTGAAGTATTGGGTGCTAAAACACAATCCGATCTTGTTAATTTGCCACCGAAGAACGATTTTGATATACCTTATGTCTTACACAAACGTCATATGATGAATGGAACGGCTTCGAAAGTCGAAGAAATAATCAAATTTAAAGAACCGGAAAAAGAAAAGGTCGTAGTAGACACGCCAATTATAACGGCTGATAAAATTTGGAAACCACCAGCCGAACCTCCCGTTACAGATTCGTCAGATGAATGCAAATCAAGTTTAAAAACATTACCTTCGGATGCGGAACCAACCGGTTCATTCTTATTTACTCAAAATATTGATTTGTCTAAAATTGATCCAGTGACACTTGAAATTGACAAAAGCGAAGCACCTATTCAACATATGGCTAGTCCAAAACGAGATATTACTAAAATTGATCCAATCATGTTAGAAGCACTAAGTTCTAAGTTAAGTCAAATAGAAAGTGATTCGCCGACTAGTTCAAAAACAGAAAGTTTGAAACCGGAAATGAAAATGAAAATACCGAAACTACTTGAACCAGAACCAACAATTGAAGAAAGTAAACCTTTAGCTGAAGCTAAACAAAAGTTATTACTAGATAAAAATGATAAATCCAAACTACTTCCAACAAAAGAAAAAATTAAAACAGATTTGAAACCAAAACGAATAATAAAACCGCGTATGCAACCAAATAAAAAGGGCGGCAAAAATAAGACAAAAGTTCGAATTACCTCATTTAGCTCTGACGATGAATCGCTAGATTCAGATGATGTATTTGGTAGTGCTGAAGCCACACCGACACGATTAGAATTTTCACCGCCACAATCGCGAAAAGAAATGGAACCTATATTAAAATATGAATCAGAACGTCAGACTCATTTACAATATACAATGTCTTCTACTGAAATAGAAGGATCGCCACCCACAACGAGAAAAACTGAATACATACCTTATGATAGAAGCCTAGATCCGAATTATCAAACCGAATTACGTAGAATATCCGAACGATCAATATCTATTCCAAGTTCTGAGGACGACGCTAATTTTAAAAATGCAGATTTAAATCGGCCAGTTTTCGAAGAACCGGAAGATGATAAAACACTAACACTTTTAACGGAACCAATTGTAGAAGAATGTCCAACAATAACCGAAGACAGTAAAGAACGATTAACATCAGATACTATATCATTCTCGGAAGATCTGACTAGAATTGAAGTAAAACCTTTACCGCCTGTACCGGAACAAAAACTATCTCCAACAAAACCAGCAACACCCGAAAAAGAATCACCGGCAGTTGTTCGTAAAAAGGGTAACTCGCCTTTATTGTTTGCGCACGCAAGATTAAATCTTTCAGAAGGATCAGCGTATGCTGTGATTCAGAGACAAACTGCTACAACTTCTCCTACAACTGGCAGAAGAGCAAAGAGTTTGGATGCGCCAGTTATATCTGTTAATAAATTGCCACCATTAAATGCAATTTCTAGTAAAGATGATACGGTTGAGGAATCTTTAGAAGTTGAACCGAAAAAGATTGATACTGAAACACTTAACAAAGCTTCTCCAGTTCTAATAAAAGAAGAAATACAGACAGATCAAAAGGAAGTAGAAATAACTTTAGAACCGGCAATAGAATCTGGAAAGAATGAACCAGCAATTGAATCTGGAAAGAAAGAACCAGAAAATAAACTAGAAGAACGAAAAGAATTAGAGAAAAATAAATCGTTAGAAAAACAAGATACACAGAAAAAAGTGGTTCCACTTAAAGAACTTGAAAAACCGAAAATTAAGAAAGAGGAAAAATCAGAACGGAAAGAATTAAAAAGTAAAAAATCGGAAGAAAGAGATCAAATTGTACCTGATGTAACGCCAAGAACTAAAAGACCATTAACGCGAACTGGATCAGTACAGAAATTTTTACCAGCACAAAAATCACTTCCTGTTGAATCAACTTTAGCGAAAACTAAACCAGTTTCAAGTCAAAAATCATTACCAACACAAAGAACACAATCTAAGGATGTATTTAAATCTATCGGCAGTAAAGACAAACCGCCAAAATTACCGCCAAAAAAACCCGGCCCATCAAAACCTTCCGACAAGTCTACTTCAGCATCGAAAAGTTCTTCAGCAACTAAAGAAAAATTACCAACACAACGATCATTACCAACGCACAAAATCGAAAGAGAAACAAAAAGTTTACCGTCACAGAAATCATTACCTTCACAACAAACTTTACAACCGCCCGAAATAAAACGCACAAAGAGTCAAGAAATCGAATCGAATAATAAAGGTGCGGCAGCACCAAAACAAAAATCAAAGTCATTTGAAAAATTAGAATTCAAACGGACATCTAGTAAGGAACGCGCTAAATCACAAGAGGACAGTGATAGCGATGTTGCTAAACGAATAGAAAAACAACAAATGCTATATGAAACTGCTATTAAACAAACACTAAAAAGTCCAGTTAAAGACGTACTACCTGTATTTCCAACAGTTGAAGAAACAGTAAGAGTAAGTGATAGCGGCAAACTAGAAATATCTATAGATACAGTAGAAACAGGAAATATATCTTTAGAAGAAGCTATAATTATTACAAAATCACCGAAACGATTAGATAAAAAATTAACGAAAAGTTTGGAACTTAATTTATCTGCGGATAACGCTACAGACACAAATGATGAAAATGGTAAATCTGTTCAAAGATTAGGTAAGAGTCTAGATCTTGAAACTCGTAAAGATGATGAAGAGAAGGTTGAATTTGACTTTAAACCAGATGCGATAAAGGCTTTAGAAGAACCAAAACAACCACTAGTTGGTCCTATGCTTACAGAAACTTCTCCAGATGAACATGCTGTTGAACAAGTAATAGAAGCAGAAGTTCATAAAGAACCTACTGAAACTGAAATTAAAGAAAATATTGTGCTGGAAGGCACAAGCTTAGATATTTGGCTATCTGTTGATAAACCAGATGAGTCCGGTAAAGAAAAAATGGAAAAAATAACTATCTTACAAAAATCTGACGAAAATATTTTTTTTGAAGATACATCGATTGCAAAACCACCCGATTTGGTGAAAGATGTTAAAGAAATTATGAAACACGACACGAAATCATCGTCCGAATCACAAAGTCTCGATAAAACGAGTTTAGGAAATTCTTTAGATATAAAATATATAGACGATTCGGGCGATTCATCACATAAATCAGAAAAAGATGCAAAACTGATTGCTGAGTTACAAAAAAGCATTGCCATCGACAATGCGTTATCTAAAAAGATAGAAAAAATTATTCGCGATGGTGATTCGCAAAAAGATAAACAGGAAGAAGGTAACAAAGATAGTCAGGAATCTTTAATAGATAATACATTGGTAAGAATAACAAGCGAAGATGAATCGCTCACAGAAGTAAGTGACTTGAAATTTGAAACAGCAGACAGTCACTTATTGGGCTTCGACGAACATAAAAACAAAGGCACTTTATTGAAACTAAGTATTGAACGCAGTCGGTCTGAAGACACTACATCGTGGGTAACAGTTGAATGTGACGAATATTTAGGAACAGATTCATTTGATGTTGAAGAAGCACCTCTAGAATCACCAGAAAAAGTCACGTCCGGTGAAGTAGAAACTGTTGAAAATAAACTTCTCGAAGCGAGCAGCGATACACTAGATAAATCAATAGCGAAAAGTGATGACGGCCAAGAATCTAAAACACTTTTACTTACAACCGACATAAGAAGTAATAGAAGTGGACTTTTAAAAATTAGCAGTGATCACTCAAGAAGCAGTGATACTACTGGTTCTTGGACAAGCGGTGAAAAAGACTTAAGCCCAGGAAATAACGTCAGAGAAACGGGAGATGAATCAAGTGTCAGTTGCTCTATTGCAAAAGCCATTGGACTTAGTCAGCATATAGAAAAATTTGAAACGCTTGATCAATTAACTAGTAAACCAGAAAATACAAGTATCGAAAGTACAACAGAAAAATCTCACCGGGGACACGTGCTGGAAAGATCTAGTCCTATTGATGAAGAATCCAGTTCTGCATCGAATGGTTTTACTAAAATAAAAGATGAGGTGAAAGAAAGTAAATCAGATGACTCGCTTGAAGTTAGTGGTGCAGCTGCTAAATTTTCTAGAAACAAATATCCGTTTGAACAAAAATGGGCTAGTGATTCGGAACTCAGTCAACGAATTCATCAAAAAATTAGTAAAAAATTATCTAGCGCTGATAAAAATTCACTTTCATCTCTAGACGATTCTGTGTCGGATAAAAAATGGAACGGAAAAGGATCTCTTGATAAATCAATTTTATCATCTGTAGATAAATTATCAGTAGACTCACGAAATTCTTTCGACACTGAATCGAGTTCAGGCAGTTTAGGTGTACAAGTGCGATTACAAAAATCAGGTGAACTACCAGTTCGAGAACCTACTTCAACGTGGCGACCATTTTTATTAGAAAGTTCTGGTTCATCTAGTTTAGAAGAAGGTTTCTTACCGCCTGATATTGATCAAGAACAAGATTACTATTTAAGTCGACAATCAACAGGAGAATATTCTGAACATTATGATTTAGTTCCGTGCAAAGATGGTGAAGGACAAAAGGACGACGAAAATTACGATTTTCAGGATGAATTAGCGGAATTTCCAAGTCATTTTGGTTATCCATGTATAACATCAGCAATAAGCGGAATGGCAATGAGTTCGTCGGATGTTATAGTCGGTAGTTACGGCACTGGATTTTTAGCTAGAACATTATCACGTATTTCCGAACGAAGTACTAATTCGGAAAACACCAGTTTAGAAGAAGATTCCACAAAAGGTAGTACACAATCGGATAGCGTTAATGATGAATCGTTAATGTCTAGTGATCACCAAGCGAGTTTGAGTTCTGATCCGCCGAGTAATGCGCATGCGTGCGGCGAGGCAGAACAAAAAAAGAGCAGCGCGAATGGTAGTTCAAGCAAAAAACAAAAAGACTCATCTGGCGATAGTAAACACAGTATTGAGCAAAATATTGCAAATGTAAATAATCTTTTGTTGCATCGACAAATGTCTGATGATAGAAGGACATCAGCAGAAATGGCTGATTTATCAATAGATGACATTGAAATAATAACATCTGAACGAGGATTAAAATTGAAGAGACAAGATTCAGATGATACAATAATAGATGAAGAAAATGAAGATATCAAAGAATTAAAACCGTTTAGTAGTCAGGAAAGTGACGACTGGCCTTTACCTGATATTCCAACTCAGTTTGAGAAACCTTCCAGAGATAACCTAAAACAATTGGATTTTTTACACGATTTGCCTAGTCTAGATAGCGCCGAACAACACGCAAAATTAATTGCAATTACACCGCCTCATATTCCGAAAACATTTGGTCAACGTGGCTCGTTGAAAAGTCAAGATTCCGAACAGTGGCCGAGTCCACCGTCTAGTCTATTAGAGACACCTGTTGTTGCTAATGTAGAATCATATTATATGCAACCGGAAGAAGCTTATAAAGTAACTGTAGATTCAACGACAGATCCAACGGGAGAGAATGAATCAAACGCTGATTCTAGTGAAGATAATAAAACATTAGGTAATGATGATTATTGTGATGATAATGAAGAAGAAGAAGAACAAGAACAAGATAGAATAAGTAAGGAAGAAAAGAGCAGTTCAAATTCGGATAGTGTAAGCGGTATACAAAGTAATATTAAAATCGTTTTAGAAACAAAATCGGCTGGTTCGCATAGTTCGAATTCGGAAGAAGATATGAACGTAACATTAAACGATGATGTATTTACTGACGTACTAGTAGATACGTCTAAAAACGAATTACGTCCACCAACTGTACTAAGACGAAGTACAACATCAGATGATTCTTCACATTCGGGAGCTAAAAACGAATTAAAACCTCCATCACCTAGACATTCGCATAGTTCATACTCGGAAGAAGAATGTACCAGTTCGATGGGAACAAATTTCGAAGAAGGCACCGTTCGATTCGCACTGAAACCAACCAAATGCACGCACAGCTCTCATTCCGAAGACACATCCGTTGCATTAAGTTTATCCGAATGGTCTAATAGTACAAATACAGTTAAATTTCAAAATATGTCAGCGAGTAATAATAGCGGCGGCACAAATAAAAGTTCAACGAATACATCAGGCGCATTAAAAAGCGATGATAATTCGCTAACTGATATAGCACATTCGATTTCCGAATGGTCCAGTAGCAATAGTAATACATTAATCGGTCAGCAAAGCGGTGCTAGTACTAGTTTACAATTCCAGAAATTATCGACGAATAATTCGACGGGCGATAGTAGTACATTAACCGAAATGGTTCCGACCATAACCGAATGGTCTAGTTCGGATACCGTTGTCAATACCTTAGTGCCTCACGTAAACACAATTAATATAGAAGGTTGCTTGGAACAATTGCTAGACGATGACGAGAGTTCATCGCAAGCTGTTCTCCCTTCGAAAAGCCCCGAAAATATTCCATCAGAAGATTTAATCACTATGCATATGAAAAAACAATCGAGAGATGAGTTGAAATATTATACGAAATCTACCGAACGACCTGTTACAATTCCAATGCATCACATTTTATCGGACACCGAAAAATCAACAGACAGTACATCAATGGAAAAACCCGAATTCGAACGAAGACATTTTCCATCATCGAAATCCACGGAACGCCCGATGAAAGTTCCGCTAAAATATTCCAAATGTACGCCGTATTATTCGAGTAGTTTAAGTTCGGAATCAACATCGGCTGCAATGTCGAAACCGATTCCAATTATGAAAACAGCAACACTACCAATGACACGATCACATCGTAAATCAATCTCGAAAAGTTTACTACAGAGTCCGCCCAGCGAGAATGATTCGACTAGTTCGGTGGAATCGCCAATTGGCACGCCCGAAACACGCGTTCGTGGACACCGTAGACGACGACAATTCCAAACGAAACGACACAAACAATACGACCGGGAACGGTCGCTAAATAAAGACGATTCACCGCCACCGCTTGAATACGTCGAACCGGAGAAATTTATGTGCGGCAAAGATTTCAGCGATCTGCCCAGCGATTGCGAATACAAGTCCGATATAATTCGACGTATTTATTCGGAAAACGTTGAAGAGGGCTATTTCCCCGATGGCGACTCACAATCCGGTTCGGATATATTTCGAATCGAGAATGATGGTGACTTTGACGAGAGTTTGGGCCGATTCGAGGGCTTATCCTTGGATGGATCTCTGGGCGAAACATTTGACGTATCCTCAATCCCACCTCCTTTGCTCGAAGACGACTTCGAGGATCCTGACCGTGATCCGGAAATTTGATCCGAACCCAACTTAGGGATGCATTTTTAATTATCTCTCGAGTTAAAACTTTTCTAGAAAACAATGTCGTTCTGTCTCACACATACACTTTACATACATACATACAACAGTCACTTTTGCGTACGTGTCGTATTAGAATTAAAGAAGTAAAAGTGCTGTTGTCGTATAACGGCTGATTTATATATGTGCCAAGTTTTTATTGAAACTTATTAAATGAAACCCGAGTTGCCAAATCCCTCTGCGTGATTTTTTTACAATTGGCTTTACTGGTTTTTCTAATGTGATGGTTTTTTAAAAAAATAATCAAAGGTAAAAATAATTAATTAATATTTAAAAAAAAAGAAAAGAAACAAAATACACGCACATTTTAAATGTGCGCTACCGTTTAGTTGAAAAGTTGAATGATATTAAAAAGCATATAATGCTTTTAATTCGTCTTCAGATTTCGGCTTTTGTAAGAGATGTTTGCGGCGCGGGATGATGGCATCACTTTCTCATAAACTTAACACGATATTCTTGTACAAATTCGGAATTAACAACACATATATTTTAAAACTGCTTTAATGTTATCGTTATTTATAAATAAATATTACATAACAATTCTAAATTCATACTACTGAATGCTACAAAGTTTTAAAAACATTTGTGATTACAGTCAGACGAACTATTTTATTTTCAATTTTTATATTTCAAAACTAAAATATCGAAACGAAAAAATTAGACAATCAATTTTATTCACAATAATATTATAAAAATATATTTGCTTTTAAATTTTATTACTTAACGGGATTAACATATTACATAAGAAAAAAATAATCCTATATAAATAAAAATTAGAAAATACAATGATCAGAAAGTATGTTAACGGAACTATGAATTTTATAAAATAGAATTTTAATAATTTGTAACAATATTTATTTTGATCAACAATTAACCGTTTTCATACTTTCTGATTATCACTGAATACTTAAATTATAATATTTAAATGATTGCTTCCTTGTAATAATACACAGAATTATATAAATTTATATATAAAATAGATGAACTATTTTAGTGTAAGATAAACTTTGAATAAAGTGCATGCCATTGTCCCACGATAAAAGTTACGCTTGAACAAAGAATCGAAGTACCGATATAACTGGCCGGGGGCCGGGTGAAGACTGATCTTTCTCTAAATCTGTACATATATTAAACTCGCAGTCGTTTAAAAAAAAATAACATTGAAAAAATCAAACTTAAACTAAACTAAAGTAAAAACAAAACAAAAAGTATATCTATCGTACTCGTTTGTATATTATTATTAATAAAAATTAATTAATTGTTATTTATCACATAATGACGTGTAGTCAATAGAAAAGAACATATTGAATTCAGGATCTCATTCCAAATAGTATATTTATCTGTGAATATTTGCACTGAAAAGTTTGTCAATTTCTTTACTTTTTGTTTTCCATCATTCATTGTGATATTTTTATTCAGTATTCTTTTAGTTTTTTTTAATTTCAATCAAGTATTATTTTTAGATAATTCGTAAAGTGTTTCTAATAGCTGATAAAAATGTAGAGATTCTAATATATATATATTATAATAAAATAGATTTTGTTAAATATTAATAACGCTACAGATTGTTCTGAAAACTGTAATTCGATTCGGTGAAATTTTAATGTGTTATTTATATATTTAATGAATCTGAAAAAATAACTTATAAAACTGAAGATAAAATTTCCATAGTTAATAAGACTATAAGTCACTTTGTACTAAGTACAACTAAAAAAAAAATCATAAATAAAAATGTGTAAACTTGTCTGCTTTTTGATCAGTCACTAGTTTTGAAAAGTTATCTTGTCTTTCGCCAGAGTTAAATCTAATTATGACACTAACAAGTCAAAAGTTTAAAAGAAAATAAGTAAAAATTTAGCACTACAAACTTGACTTGATCATTAATTACTTATTTTATATAAAAAAAATATAAATTAAACTTTAATAACTAAGATTAACAGAATTTTGGAACATTCTGTACAATCAATTATTGTAATTTGACTATTCTACGAGTCAATTTAATCAAATAGTAATAGCAATAAAGAAATTATAAACTTATGATAATGGATCTGTTGAAGCACTTTACGAAACATAACTGTTGTAAATAATTTAATTTTTGTACATATGAAACAAAAAAAAAAACAAATCTTAAATATGAATCCTAAACAAAATTACATTTCTAATTTCGAATTTGAAACTAATTAATATACCATTGGAATGTTAGTTATATACATCTAAATGTACTAGTTTATTATTATAAAAGAAGAAGAAAAAAACACTTCAACGTTAGTCTAACTGTTATTGAAGATATTACACGTGAGCCCGCAAATTATATTTTCTCTTTTCTATGGCATTTCGCAATCAATTTACGTTTTAGCTATCATCAATTATAAGCAATTTAACAACTGATGATTAATTTCGCTACAGATGACATGCCTCATCAATTACTTGAAACTATATATATTTCGAACATTTTTTCCGATGACAATCGTAATAACCTGATAATTCGTTATTTTCAATTCGTTTATGCTTGCGTGTAATACCGTGTTTTTATTTTCTAAAGAGAAACATTTATTATGTAGATAAATTATTATTAACATTTTAATCATAAACAAAAGGTACCAGTGAAAAAGTTATTAATTATTGCATGATTATATTACTTTTGTTGTTATTTTTTTATCATAATTATTACAGTGTAAAATGAATTTTAATTTGTTGTGCAATACCAGATATCGTGAAAGGATATTATGTTCGTTTTAGATGGCATAATTTTTGCTGTTTTATAAATGTTTGTAAACAGTATAATTATAATTTATTAACTAATAATTTATAGGATATTTTAGAGATTTTCTACTAATACAAATATCTATTACCTTTTATAAATTCTCATATGTATAAATATTATTTTTTTATTTCTAGTTATTTTTATAAGTTGGTGTTTATAAAAAAAATTGTAAAAATCAAAATTCCTAATTGAAAAATTGCAGAAAAACTTATGACATCTAAAGCTGATAATAATGAAACTATGATCAAAAATTATTAGCGTATTTTAAAATAAAATTGATTTGTACGATTTTCATATAAATGTTTTATGAATGAGGGTATTGATATTGATACTGAGCGATGAATGTGAAGCTCAAATGTTTGTTGATATAACTCGATATGTTTTTCAGTAACAAACAATACTATTTGATGGATATGAACAGTGTTTTTCTTGACATCTATTTTCTCAGGTTTCTCAAAGACCACCGTTACTTTTTCTCACATAGTATTTAAAGATTTATTTATGAATTTGAGAAAATGTGACTATTTTTTTATATGTTGTTAACCAAACTTTGTGGCCTAATGAATTTGAATTTTGTTGTTTACATACAGCGACCATTATTCTCGTGAAAGAAAAATTGTTTTCTCGATTTTTAATGTATAACTTTATTGCTTGTTAACTCATTTTCTTTGTATCATAAACGAAAACTAAACTTATGTAAACATCTTAGGTCGTTTTATTGGAAATAAAATATACGATTTGCTTAAAAATGGGAATCATTATTTCATTTTTATTTCATCATTTTTGGGGTCTCAGTTTGTTTTATAAAATATATAGTTATCATGTGGATTTTTGCTATTGTGAGTATTTTTTAAGCGCAATTTTTGTCTATAGATGTTGCATGAAATTGTACATTTTTTTAATTATTTTGTACAACAAAAATAAACAAATGTATTTATTTGTACAGTTTTATTATACGCTTTGGATTTTATTTAGGTTATGCACGTATTTTTACAAATACAATATTATTTTTGACACAAATACACACACACACATATTTATTTTTTATTTATATGTAATATAATAATTTATATGTAAAATGTGAAAATATTTGTTAATAACAATAATTTATTTCTACAGATAATCACAATTCAACAATGAACGCAAACGCAACAATATTATCGGAGAATAATAACTCATTTTATGCATCAACGCCAAATGCGAAAACAATAAATGGCAATGATATCTCATTAAATAATTCGCAAAATATTAACAAAACCAAAGCTAACGAAGATATTAGTCCTGTTAAACAATATACGCAAGAAGAAATTATGAATTCTGTCAATGCAAACACAACGACAAATGGTAATTTTATTAATGCCGAAGTTGAAAATGAAATTAAGAAAAAGGTAAGATTGAATTTAAATCATCTCTATTATTAGGGTTTATTCCAACTCAACATCAAATCATTTTAGAATCAGCTCAGAACTGCGCTTGCTTTGTACAGTTCCGAACTGCTTCAGATAAAACTATTACTTTTGGATTTGATTCGGAATTTCACTCATCTGAGCTCTAAACGCATTTTTATTACTTAATAACTTTAATTAGTTCACGTTATTAATAAAAGTATAAACAATGTATAATGTAGAATATTAATTTTCTCATAAAATGTCAGTTTTAAAGTTTGCTTGTTTTTATATTAAACTGATTATTTTATTAGCGAAATATAAAAATAGTTAAAGAAAATGGATAAATATGCTAAGTAGTAAAAAAAATAATATATAAATCACAATTGAGAAAGCTATTATCGCCCAGCACTCTTATTTTCTTGCTCTCGTGAAATAGTACAGCTTAGTTCAGTCAACTTTAGTACATAATCAGTTTTCATAATTCCTAAGTGGAACATAGAGGCTATATGCTCGAGAAACTATGATCGTATAGTTTCTTAACAATAGTGTAAGGTTGTTAGTTTACAGCCAAACAAGATACCTACAACTTATAGTGGGTTCTGAACCAGGTAGATGCAGCCGAAATACACTTTAGTATATACTTACTATTATTTAACGTAAAATACTATTTAAAACATAATTGATAAACATTTTCATTGTATGTTAGGAGTATTATTTATTAATAATTTCCTTTGAAGTATTATTAAGTTGAATAAATTATTTACAGTAATTTTGATGTTTTTCAGCCACGTTGGGCAACAGACAAAGCATATTATATAGCTAAAGAACTTTTAACAACCGAACTAACTTATAAGAAAGATTTAGACGTCATTAATGTGGTAAGTTTCAACTTTATTAATCAGTGTTTTAATTCAGCGGTACAATTTATTCCATTTATTAACAACACTATCTGTGTAAATTTTATTCTCCTCTAGTGGTTTCGAGAAGAAGTAGCCGCTGAGAAGCCAACGGAATGTAATTTATTATTAACACTAATCAATCCACTAGCGAATGCACATGGACAATTAGTGCGTGACCTAGAGCAAAGGTTACAGGCATGGGAAGGCAGAGGAGGTTACAAAACTGATTTGCAGAAAGTTGGTGACGTGCTGTTAACGCATTTACCACCACTATTACCAGTGAGTGCCAGTTTTTTTTTTTTTTTAATTATTATTTTTTACCGAATTTATTTTAAAATGATTTTAAAGCCAAATACTGAAGTTAGAATTTACTTATCTATGCGTAGATCGTAAAAGATTATCAGCCAGAACTTATTTTAATATAATGAGTTCTGAAAGATATTTTTACTAATTTATTTGAAGTTAATTTCTATTATTTATATTTTATAATTTGATTATGTAAATATACAGTAAAAATTTGAAAGTATATATTATTATTATCTTTCCTAATCAAAGTTGAAATTTTTTTTTTAATTGTTTACAAAATTATTATATGTAAATACAATTTCTTATTATATAAGTATAGATTGCGTTAATATCGTTTTAAAAATGAGAATTTTATTGAGATTATATTTATTAAAAAATAAAATATATTTTATACTAATAAATACAGTAAATCATCCAAATAATAGTAAATAATTTTCTTTTAACAATTTAATATAATCTTACTTTGTTTTTATCCATAAAATATCAAAGATTTACTGTATTTATTTGAAAAATAGTTAATGTGTAATATATAATAGAATTGAAAATGAAATGAAGGGAACAAAATTTTTGAATTTAGTTGTATGAAGAATATATTGATGGGCATTTAATTGTTTTGGAACGTTTGGACGCTGCATTTAAACAAGATAGCCGATTTGAGCAGCTGTATAGAGATTTTGAATTGCAAAAAGTTTGCTATTTGCCTCTTACAACATTCGTACTCAAACCGCTTCATCGATTGTTGCATTACAAGAATTTACTTGACAGTAAGTACGCATTAATTATATCGTCGTATCATATTTTAATTAATACAATAATTAACGAAATCATTAATTTTTAAATATGGGTATTTTAGAATTACTTAGTTGAAATTGAAAAGCTCGTAAAATAAAAGTAATCATTTAAAAATTATATATGTTACAAATTAATCAATTTTAGTGGTTACATAAAACTCAATAAATAAAGAAAATGTATTGTAAATAATGTAAGTTTGAGAAAACAGGCATCAAAGTTTACAAACTAATAGTAAAATTTCAGTTTTTGTTTAACTACTACAGCTTAATTGATATTTTTCTCTAATACATTTTGACTTCGTCAAATTTAAAATATCTAAATTGCGCTGCTAAAAATAATGATTTACATGAACTCAAATTGTGTACAGAATTTTTATTGATTTTTCAAATTTTTCTTTGTTACATTCTAGCTTTGTTCTGTTATCAAACTTACGTAACGAAATTTTTGATAGTAATTTAAATATACATTATTTTTTATTCGTTTTTTTCAAAGAATAATAATTATAAAATTAGTTCTTTTTAGAAATCTAGAAAAACCGCAATGTGTGTAGCTAATATTTAACGTAAAATAATATTATTTTCATTTGTTGTAATCTTTTTTTTTGTGTTGTTGCAACAAGAAAAAAGCCGTTTCAAAAGAGAATTACAACAAATAAAAATATTAACAATTAAAATGTAAGAAAAAACAAATATAACTTGAAAACAATATTATTCTCGAGAAATATTTACAAAAATATCTGTGTGATCTGTGTTTCAGGATTGTTGAAACATTATGAGGCATCTCATCCCGATTACGCGGATTGTCTAACTGCGAATGCCACTTTAGCCGAATTAATAGCACCCGTTTCGGAAATGCTAATGCATTCCGAAAATCTGGCAGCGCTATGCGAACTACAGCGTGATATTATCGGTTTCGATTCGCTCGTACAACCGGAACGAAAATTCATACGACACGGATGTTTACTGAAACATTCACGAAAAGGATACCAGCAGAGGATGTTCTTTTTGGTTAGTGAGAAAATCAAATATATGTAGAATAATTTTGAAAATCAAATCAAAATCAATTTGATTCGCGGTTTTCAGTATTTTGTCAGTTCGATTTTCATTCCGGTTTAACTTTAAATGTAACTAGTACTGTTCGGTTTAATTCAAACAGTTCAGATTTTTTTTTAAGGTACATAATGCAAAAATAAAATTGCAAATTAGATAAAAATAATTTCTAATTATTAATGCAATAAAAAATTATCGACCCAAAAAAATCAACTAACTTTATGAATTTTTTTCTGCGAAATTATAAAAGATATCGAACTGCGGTTTTCTGGGTAGTAAAGAATAGACTTTGAATTTCTTTCGGGAATTTTTATTTTACTTTTGTTTGTAAATCATCCGAGTTCTAAAACTTTCTTCAAAGCTCTACAAAACCCGGACGGCTGTGCGGTAACAATAATAACTGCTGCAAATCAAAAGGCACCCTTGAAGTATGATATATTATCTGGTTTTTGACCCATTTTTTCCACAAATATTTATTCAGGACAAAATGGCGACATATTTGTAATTGTAATATGACAAAAATTAATAAAACTCGGCATATACGCCAGTTCAGACTTTTTATAAAACCAGAAAAAAATGACGGTTTCATTTTCAACCATGTTTAAAAGAAATGTAAATGAACGAAGTTAAAAATCTTTAATTCATACTTTTCAACAATGATTTTTGAGTAAACTTTTTTATAAGCATTCTGCATCTAATATTGTATCGGTTTATCAGTTATTCAGGAAAATCTATTTATTTGTTTTGATTTTTCTCAGTTTTCCGATATTTTATTATACACATCACGCTCGCAGGCAGCTTTACAGTTCAAAGTTCATGGTCATATGCCACTTCGTGGTGTTATGTTGGAAGAACCAGATGGTGATATTGCTTCATTCGCTTTTATCATATATGGTAAGTATTTAAAACCATATTTTCTCTGTTTAAATCGAGACAAGAATAATATTTTTTCCATTTTTTTCTTTAATCAATCTGATGAGATATTTACACGTCTATTTTATTACGTGAGTTTTTTTAATGTTATATCATTTTCAATAACTTTTTTGCACAAATTACATTTTTTATATTTTAAAAAAAATTTCAATAATAAATATTTAAGTTCATTACATACGTATTATATAATAAAATATCATAATGTATTTAATGTAAATTTAATAACACTTGAATAATATTAAAAATTATGTTATGAAGTTTTGAAATGCATACATTTTATCAAGTGTAGCAATAAATTGTTTCAATTAAATCTTGTATTTGTAAGGTCAATGAACAAAATCCGAAAAGTCAATAATTAAAGTAAAAAATAACGGTGTCAATTACGTTAGTAATTGACATGAAATGCAACGATTTAAAGTTTTAACGAGATATTTAACGTATTAAATGAAAAGTTAGTGAACTAGACTTTTTATTTTAATATTTTTTTAAAAAAGAAACTTTTGCAACTAATTTGTATTTGCAATAAATCAAATTTCTTTATTTTTGTAACTAATTATATTTTATCACGGTATTAAGTTTTATATTTTATTAATAAATATATTTCTTAAGCCTCATTCAAACTACCGTTTCAGTTTTACACACAAACACAAGAACTTAACCAATCCAAACATTTGACACATTTTTAGTTTTTACACCAAGTATTTGGGGATTGGTCAAATTTTTGTGCTTCTTTGTGCTTAGTTTTGTATTTATTAGAAGAAATTTTTCTATATTTTTACAAGTTCTCTCTAATTTGAAAAAAAAAGTACTATACTAGAAGGTGTCACTAAAACATTGTTAGACTTATAAGTCAATAACATTTTATGCAACTGGCTCTGAAAGTGCCTTATACAAGTGATAAAGTTTCAAAAATAATTATTTTTGTTATGATTATCTAGGCGGTAATCGAGCTTTAACCGTGGCAGCCAATTCCCAAGATGAGAAAGACCGCTGGGTGGAAGATCTAACACGAGCGATTCAACTCGCCCGCGATAAAACGGATGCGAAGCTCACCTATTTGAGCTTAAAAAGTTGTAGTTAGTATAACGTTTATATATATATATATATATATATATATATATATATATATATATATATATATATATATATATTTGTTTGATGTTTGGTTTGTGTGTTAGGCTCCTCGGATGAAATAATGGATCAGTGCGGTACTGATATGGCAACGCAGACAAAGCCATCGACACAGCGAAGTAATACGACGGTACATGTATGCTGGCATCGGAATACTAGTATTAGTATGCAAGATCAGCTAGTTGCCGCTGAAGTAAGTTCATATACACGTTTAGAGGTTACCACCTCTTCCGGAGTCTTAAAAATAGTAATGTATTGAGTCATTATAATCAAAATCTCCGGGTCAGTTGACGTAAAAACGTGGTAACCCTATATACGTTTAGTTTTCATTACTAACTTTATTTATCGTATATTTAATCGAAGAAATTCATTTTTATCACACAAGAGCAATAATATTTTTTTTTCTCTTACTAATAAATAATAAAAACATTTGATATAGTTTGACAGTTCTTAACTATTTTTATTACTTAATAAACATTGAGTCACGTGATTCAAGTTATATGATTTATCGAAAGCTTGTAAAAACTTCCTATTGTTAAACCTTTTTGTAAGTTAACTAACTCGTTAACTTCCCAACTGACCAATCTGTGAATCTAGTTGTCTAGTTTATTCACTGATTAAATTAACAATGCTTTATCCAACCGACCCTTGATTATTATTGTATTCATTTTATATTTATTTTGTTTTCAGAATCAGTTATCGGGTTATCTACTGCGCAAATTTAAAAGTAGTAACGGCTGGCAGAAGTTATGGGTCGTTTTCACCTCGTTCTGTCTATTTTTCTATAAGAGCTGCATGGATGAGTTTCCATTGGCGTCACTACCTCTCCTAGGTTATTCGGTCGGTGCGCCAACAACACAAGACGCTATCGGAAAAGATTTCGTATTCAAGCTACAGTACAAAAATCATGTTTATTTCTTCAGAGCTGAATCCGAATACACATTTAACAGGTAAATATATTTAGTTCGAAAGTTGAATTATTTTATTTTTGTAAACAACTAAATAATTCAATTTTTAATCTTTTTTTATAAATAAAAATCATCTATTATCTTGAATTAAAATTCCACTAATCCATTTCGTATTCGATCCCTTCTAAGTTATACCACATACCCCACGGAAATATCCTCATTATTATATTTTTGAATTTGTAAAATTTTGAATAACGTTTATATTTTTTTTTTTTTTCAGATGGATGGAAGTAATAGGCAGTGCCACGCAAAGCACTTTAAGACGTTACACATCGTCACGAAGACAGATTACGTCAAATGAGAGTTCACCCGATAAATAATGAAAATGAAGGAAAAAAATTAATTAAGAACACACACAAACACTTTCCTAGTCTTCTGAAATAAGAATTTTATTATTAAGAAAGGAAGTTCTAGTTTATTTCAAAAAAATAATAAATAAATCATGTTCCAAACATTAGCATTATTATATTAAAATGATTTTTTAATTATTATTATTATTATATGTATTTCATCTAGCAATTTTACAAATTAATTCCACACGTTTTATGTTTTATTTTAATTTTAATTTATTTTTATTAATTAATTAAGACATGCAATTGTCTTGCCAATTTGTTATTTTATTTTTTTTAACTGTTTATTCCGAAATAACGAACATATAACAATTTTAATTTTACTAAGATTGTCTAAATATTTGTTTTACACGGTAATAATTTTTGTACTTGATTATTATCGTCTAAAACATTCTTGAAATATTATTTAGAACAATCTGTACAAATAATTCGTAATTTAATTTTATATTGGATAGATCAATTTTATCTAAAAACTTTTTTCTGTCGCACAATTAGATTTAACTATTCTATAAATACATTCAAATTTAGAAGATAAAAAGATGAATTTAATGTAAAAATTTCTTGTTATTTTGCAATTTTGTTCAAAGTTACATTTGCTTACAAGCAATAAATTTTACTCTCTAAACTTACTTCGTTTATAAATCAATCAAATTAATAGATTCAAACGAATATATTTATATATTCATTAGAGTTAAATCTAATTGTAGTACAGATTATAGTTGTTGATATTAAATTTTAAGAATGTAATTGAGTAATTTTTAATTAAAAGAGTTATATAGTAGCTGTAGGATAAGAAAGGATAGGATGTTGAATTTGGTACATTCTATTAGTAATATTAATTAACAGAGAATATAAACATGAAATAATATAAAAAAAATTAAACAATAACATACACCAACAAAAGCAAAAGAAAAAATCCATCTACTGTCCTTTGTTAACATACAAACACTGTAACAAAACGTGAGAAATGTATGCGTGCCTTATTAATTAAAACGATTGTTGTTAATTAAAATAAAAATGATTTTTAGACAATTGTACATAGTTGTACATAAGTATTAAGAAAGGAAAAAAAAAAGTTTTAACAGTTGGCAGCTATTTTACTGCACTAGAATAATTCATAAACATATTTTTGTTAAAAATATTATTTTTTTAATATAATTACACTCACTGACCTTAATTTGGTACCTTAATTTAAGTGTTAGATTTAGATTTATTTAGTGTAATTGTGAATATCATTTTTAAAATGTAATTGTCTTATCAGTAGATGATTTCCGATTATTTTATCAGAAAAAAATAAGAATTGAGTTAAAACTCAATACGGACCAATTTTCTCGTAGAGATTTTTGTTTCTTTGTTAATTTTTAATAAATCAATTGTGTTTTATTTTATTTGTATATGAACATCACATTTGTGTATTAATAAAGTATGTTTTATTCGATTTTTTGTTGTTTATCATTTACCTGCATTCCTATCGAAATAAACCCTCCCCGAAACACTTTTGTTGCTCTAACATTTTCAACCCCCAACTTTGTACGAGCCCTCGGGGCTATTTGCAAAAAAAATCTTTATTCGCAAATATCTCGAAAACGGCTGGGAATTTCGCAAAAATAACAAAATTTGCCGTCCCCTTACGAACGCCCGATAAACCAGGTACGTACTACAACATATTCAAAAATCAACCCCCTAGGACACACCCTTATTAATTAAGCCAACCCCTAAAACTTTAAAATCTTTAATCGCAAATATCTCGAAAACGGCTGGGAATTTCGCAAAAATAACAAAATTTTGCCACCCCCTTACGAACCCTTCGATAAACCAGGTACGTACTACAACATATCCAAAAATCAACCCCCTAGGACACCCCCTTATTAATTAAGTCCAGCCCCCAACAAAACTGATAAAAATATTGAAATTGAAATTTTGGTGAAATGTATTTTTTCTTATTGTTGAATAAAGTTCGTTAAAAACAGATGCTATGTTGTATTTATGTTTTTCCCAATTTCATCCCTTAAAATTAGTTAAAATCTTCAATTGCAAATATCTCGAAAACGGCTGGGAATTTCGCAAAAATAAGAAAATTTTGCCACCCCCTGACAAATCGCTAGATAAACCAGGTACGTACTACAACATATCCAAAAATCAACCCCCTACGACACCCCCTTATTAATTAAGCCAACCCCCAAAACTGTGATAAAAATATATTAAAACCCCAATTTATTTATTGTTTTCTTGATCCAATTTTGTTAAAATGTTTCATTTCTCGCTTTCTTGATACAAATCTTGCATTTTACGCTTTCCTGATACAAATCTTGCATTTTACGCTTTCCTGATACAATTTCGTTAATACCCCTTAGCTTATACATTTCCGCAATGCACTGATGTTAAACTGGTTGCCAATAAGCAAGTGATACATTTTGATACATTGATACATTTTAATACATTAATACATTTTGATACATTAATACATTTTGATACATTGATACATTTTGAAACATTTTTACGAGCCCTCGGGGTTGGCTTAATTAATAAGGGTGTGTCCTAGGGGGTTGATTTTTGGATGTTGTAGTACGTACCTGGTTATACAATTGTTGTTAGGGGGGTGCAAATTTTGTTATTTTTGCGAAATTCCCAGCCGTTTTCGAGATATTCGCGAATAAAGATTTTTTTTGCAAACATTAATAATTAATAGCCGAGGGCTCGTAAAAATGTTTCAAAATGTATCAATGTATCAAAATGTATTAATGTATCAAAATGTATTAATGTATTAAAATGTATCAATGTATCAAAATGTATCACTTGCTTATTGGCAACCAGTTTAACATCAGTGCATTGCGGAAATGTATAAGCTAAGGGGTATTAACGAAATTGTATCAGGAAAGCGTAAAATGCAAGATTTGTATCAGGAAAGCGTAAAATGCAAGATTTGTATCAAGAAAGCGAGAAATGAAACATTTTAACAAAATTGGATCAAGAAAACAATAAATAAATTGGGGTTTTAATATATTTTTATCACAGTTTTGGGGGTTGGCTTAATTAATAAGGGGGTGTCGTAGGGGGTTGATTTTTGGATATGTTGTAGTACGTACCTGGTTTATCTAGCGATTTGTCAGGGGGTGGCAAAATTTTCTTATTTTTGCGAAATTCCCAGCCGTTTTCGAGATATTTGCAATTGAAGATTTTAACTAATTTTAAGGGATGAAATTGGGAAAAACATAAATACAACATAGCATCTGTTTTTAACGAACTTTATTCAACAATAAGAAAAAATACATTTCACCAAAATTTCAATTTCAATATTTTTATCAGTTTTGTTGGGGGCTGGACTTAATTAATAAGGGGGTGTCCTAGGGGGTTGATTTTTGGATATGTTGTAGTACGTACCTGGTTTATCGAAGGGTTCGTAAGGGGGTGGCAAAATTTTGTTATTTTTGCGAAATTCCCAGCCGTTTTCGAGATATTTGCGATTTAAGATTTTAACTAATTTTAAGGGATGAAATTTAAAAAAAAAAAAAAATACAACACAGCAACTGTTTTTAACGAACTTTATTCAACAATAAGAAAAAATACATTTCACCAAAATTTCAAAATATTTCCTTCAAAATTAATTTTGTGTGTGTGTGTGTACTTTGACAACTTAATCACATAGTTAAACACGCGTTTTAATAAGAAAAAATACATTTCAACAAAATAGTGCAAAACCTTCGAGTACTTGAATGGATGACACAAGACTAGTGCAAAACCTTCGAGTACTTAAATGGATGACACCAGACTAGTGCAAAACTTTCGAGTACTTGAATGGATTGATACTAGACTAGTGCAAAAGTTTTATTATAAAATATATGTGTAAAACTAAAAAGATTTCACATTCACATTTTAAGTTATAAATATTTATAGTTACATTTTATAATTTATTTCGTTTTTTATTCTCCTGAACTTGCATATTCATGTTGTTGGTTTTTCATTTTCCTTCTGCAGTTCGTTTTTCTTTAGTTTACGACGCGTTTCGATCTTGCGATCATTACATTTTATAATTATAAATTAAATTTAAATTAAGTAAACATTTTCAAATAGCTTGATAAAGTTACACAAAATATATATATATATATATATATATATATATATATATATATATATATATATATATATATAATTAAGAGAATAAATATTATAATACTGCGATGTTACCGATTCCATTGTTTTCCTGCAACGATCGTTCGATGCTGGATCTTCTTCAAGAACTTGATCAATTCATTCTGGACAAAAAAGAAAAAGTAACGAGTAAAGATAGACAGAGAATTGTGTTTAAATTAAATTAACGTCAGTTCACACGGTTCTAATTTGCTATGTTCAGACACGTAGCTCAAATAGAAAACATGTTGAAGTTAATATTGAATTTATTCGTTTAATACAACTTATACTTATTGTAACTGACTGTTCGGAAAATTACATAAGGAATGTTGAATTAATAATTCAATAATAAATTTAATATTGTTAATTGATTTATAGAAAATAAAAAATAGTATTTTTTTAACTGGCTCTATTTTCTATCGAGCCGATCTTAAAAGTACCGAAAAAATACCTGAGATATAATATCCTATGTAGAATAATATATATTTTTTTGAATTTTTTTGTATTTATAATTTGGCCAAAAAAATATATATTATTCTACATAGGATATTATATCTCAGGTATTTTTTCGGTACTTTTAAGATCGGCTCGATAGAAAATAGAGCCAGTTAAAAAATATACTATTTTTTATTTTCTATAAATCAATTAATAATATTAAATTTATTATTGAATTATGAATTCAACATTCCTTATGTAATTTTCCAAACAGTCAGTTACAATAAGTATAAGTTGTATTAAACGAATAAATTCAATATTAACTTCAACATGTTTTCTATTTGAGCTACCTGTCTGAATATAGCAATTACAACCGTGTGAATTGACGTTAACATATTCGATTCAAGTTGACTTTACCTGTTGCATTTGGTGGCAAACAAAAGGCTATATTCAGACAGGTGGTGGGAATACAAAAATGAATAATTTTACATTCGATTTATTCGTTTAATACTACATATTTATGGTAATTAATTATTAGAAAAATTAACTAATTTATGTACAATTCATAATTTCATAACAATTTTTATATATTTACAGAAGTAGCATATAAAAAAAATTAATCAAATATTTAATTGTCAATATTTTCTTTGTTTATTATTATTTTGATTGCCAAAAAATATATATGTTGTTAATTGTTATTATAGTACTTATGTATTAATTTCAGAATTTATTTATGTGCAGTTTATTTGTAAAAAAATACTTTTTATCATTTTCCTTGAATAATGCGATTTTCTCTTATCTCACACATGTTTTTTATTTGAAAAAAAATATTATTAATCTTTATTATAATTAACAACACATATATTTTTTGGAAATCAAAATAATAATAAACAAAGAAAATATTGACAATTAAATATTTGATTAATTTTTTTATATGCTACTTCTGTAAATATATAAAAATTGTTATTAAATTATTAATCGTACGTAAATTAGCTAATTTTTCTAATAATTAGTTACCATAAATAAATATGTAGTATTAAACAAATAAATCGAATGTAAAATTATTCATTTTTGTATTCCCACCACCTGTCTGAATATAGCCTTTTGTTTGCCTTGAAATGCCCTTAACAAATCCACTGAAACAATTTTGTTCAAAATATTCACTTCTTTCAGAAATTCAAAATATATCTGATAAAAGTATATATACATATGTAAAATTCAATTACCAATTAAATTTGAAGTGTTTCACTAATTAATAGCGAGGGATTGTTTTGCAAGACATTCTTGTTTATTTGAAAATAGTATTATTAAATCATATTTACATCAATTTGTAAATAAATATTTCATTGTATTTCATCAAATTATAATATTACACTAGCATATATACAAAATAATGCATTACATTTGTGCCTATTATCAGAATAAATTAGTTTCTAACTATTGAATCATATAATATATATTATATTCTAATATGTTACTAAAAATTCATCTTTCTTAGTGTGGGACGGAACAACGTTCACTGAAAGTTCTTGTTTCTTTTTTTTTCCTCTTTATATTTACCAATTCTAATTTATGATACAAAATCACACTTATTCAATAACTGTGTTTCTTTTTACATGCAATCAACTATTAACTTTAGCAATAAATATTATACACAGCTCGACATATTTATTTTACAAATAATTTATTAATTATTTTTGAAAACAATGAATGAAATCAGAAATTTCGATTAAATATAACAAAAAAACAAATATTATGATCGGCCTCTGATTCGCTAACAAACTTGCTAAATTTTAGCAACGTTGCTAACAAACATAAGCCAATCATATTTGCTGACACTAAATATAAAAATTAAAATGAGAACTCTTATATTTGTTTCTATTGGTTATAGTTGTTAGCAACGTTTTAGCAACGTGTTAGCAACATTTTAACTACGTATTTGTATAAAATGTCAAGTTGTATGTGAAAGTGAATCAAAAATTGGATTACAAAATTTCACCTTAATCTAAACTAGCTAATGCCGCTATTCTGATCGTTAAATTTCGCTTAAATCTTTCAAATTAAATAACTTTAGTAAATTTCAATTCTGATTCAACTATTTAAATACTGTAAGTGTTAAACTATAGCGCTAATTTGGAAATGCTGTAACTGCTAAATTAAATACAGAAACTATAGAAATAAAATCCTTAAAAATCTCAGTTAAAGATAAATGTTCAGAATTGATTTATTTAAATTTCTTTAAGTTAAAGTTCTCAATTAATTTAAAGCACATTAAATTTAAATATGACGACTAGAATAACAACATAATATTTAAATAAATTTGTTACTGAGTTGTACATAAATCTTGCCAAAGTTAATAGTTTAAGATATAATTAAGGTGATACACATTCTGTACAATATTTTGATTTTTAATTTAATCTGTTACTTTTTTGATATATATATATATATATTATATATATATTATATTTTTTCATAACAAAGTATACACATTATATACCGGGTGTTCGTTCGTCAAGTTCGTATGGGCGTTTTAACATGTAATTTCGATAATTTGCGATATACTTCTTTCTCGAGTTAAATTCGGAGAAATACTTAGAATACTTTTTGATAGATCATAAAAAGTTTTATAATTTAGTTTTAGTTTTAATTTGCTAGCATGTGCCGTTTGGACGCTAGAATTTTCTTTCGATTTTTTGGTTTTTATTTTTTTTTTTCTCAAAAACTATGAGGTGTAGGAAAATAAGCATGATATGGAAAAATGCGGAATAATGTGTACTATAAATGAGTAAAGAAACCATTATTCCTAGGACGCATTGTTTAGTAGAAAAAAATTAATAACTGAATTTTTGAAAATAAAAACCAAATTCCAATATTTTGTATAACGTTCAAATTACAAATATTGATCAAAGTAGTCGAAAATTGTATCCAATAATTGATATATCTAATATTAAAGTAGAAATTAAAGTAAGAAATGATTGTTCTAAAGATATTCAAATATTAACAGGCGTTCAGTAACAAATATTTGTACTACGGAAAATCAGAATTCATATGATATACAAGATGTTTTAAACGAACCAGTAGTTTAAAACAACGTTATTCAAAAACTACTAATTCATTTTAAATTTTTTCCAACTTTTGCCTATCTCCGAGAAGAATTTACTATTAATTTTATGGAATACTTGGATTTATCTGTTAGCTAACTTCTAACTTTTGATTCCAATAACGAATAAATATTCGTTATTGGAATCAACGTTGTTTAAAACTACTGGTTAATTTAAAATATCTAGTTTATCATCTGACTTCTGATTTTCCGTAGAACAAATATTTTTACTGCAACATCTGGTAATATTTGAATATCTTTGATTATGTGAATATCTTTGATATTCAAATAATCAAGGTTAGGTTAGATTAGAAATCCAAGAATTCCATAAAAGTAATAGTAAATTCTTCCAGTTGGAAGAAATTCCAAATGAATTAGTAGTTTCTGGATAACGTTCCTGTAACGAATATTTCATTTGAAGATTGTCCGGAAGTAGTTATATCAACAGAAGATCAATATTTTGATAATAATACTAATAAGACTTTTGCCTATGGTAATAATCTTGAAGATATTCCATCCAAATGTCATCTGTAATGACCATAAACATTGATCAACTTGAAAATGAACCAAAGAATGTTATTAATTCACAAGAAATTTTTAACTCAATGGCAGATTTGTTACGGATTCGGATTATTTCGAATCCAAAGACAATCTGAAAGATGAAATTGGATGAGTTTTTTTTCTATTTTGTAAAACAAATAAAAACGAACAAAAACTATAAAAATTAATTATAATGTTATTAAATTCCCTATCAGGTTCGTTATTGTTTTTAACAATGACGCGTTTCGACTTTGCAGTCATCTTCAGATTATTCTGATCTTGGTCCGTGTTGTGGTTCACTTGAACCATAACACGGACCAAGATCAGAATAATCTGAAGATGACTGCAAAGTCGAAACGCGTCATTGTTAAAAACAATAACGAACCTGATAGGGAATTTAATAACATTATAATTAATCATAACGCAGGTTCAGGACCAAAGAACAAAAGTTTATCTTTTGACATTAATATTAACTATAAAAATACTGATACTAAGAAAATATGTTCGAAAGCTAATACAATTTAGGACAAGAGTTAGATCGAAAGATCAAAGAAAATTCGATATTTGATAGTTTACTTTGCACTAAAACCAGCGCTCAAACTCAAAACACCTAAAGCTATAAATAGATATATTAAAAGATTCGGTACTATATTAAATAATTCATCCAAAGTCAATCCCTTGACAGATTTTCAAAAATTCAGTTTTTAATTTTTTTTTTTCTACTAAACAATGCATCCTAGAATAATGGTTTCTTTACTCAATTATAGTACACATTATTCCGCATTTTTCCATATCATGCTTATTTTCCTACACCTCATAGTTTTTGAGAAAAAAAATGCAAACTAAAAAATAAAAAAAAAATTCTAGCGCCCAAACAACACATGCTAGCAAATTAAAACTTAAACCAAATTATAGAACTTTTTATTGTCTATCAAAAAGTATTCTAAGTATTTCTTCGAATTTAACTCGAGAAAAGAAGTATATCGCAAATTTGAACTTGACAAACGAACACCCGATATGTTTCAGTTCATCAGAGAAGCAAATTAAGGCATTTTGTATGGCAGCAGGCCTGGCAAATTCCCAAAATTTACTCACAATTAAAACGTCAAAAATAATTTGGCCTAGTTTCACATTCAAAACTAAGTTAATATGTTTTGATTCAATTTTTTTTTTTTTTGTTTTGTCAGACCCCAAAGCATTTTTGTTTCAATTTTTGAAAATTTTTCGTTATCACAGTAATATTTGCCTGTCTGGTAAAATGATGAACAAGTTTCGTTAAAAGGCCACAACAAACGGATAATAACAATTACCCTTTTTTTTTCAATTTCAGTTCTTGTTAAAAAAATTATTGTATGTGAAAAATTTCGTCAATTTCCAGAAGATATATTTCAAATTGAAATAATAATACAAATGAATCCTAAATTTCAAAAAAAACTTGTCTCTCAGAAAACAAAAATTTGAAGATCTAATAAACAGTAGAATATTTTAACTAAGATTTGTAACCGATAAAAATATTGATAAACGGTTAACCAGTATTGAACTATATTTTAATATCTGTTTTTCATTCTTTAACCAGTTTTTTTTTTTTTAATATATTCTACACTGGTTTTAACCGGTTAATTTTATAAAATAATACATTTTCTTTTGTGAAACTGTAAATTTATTTAAAATATTTTTCTTATGTAACCAAAATAGTAAACAGTATTTATTTTCAGAAAATCAAAATTGAATAATTTCTAAAATAATCTTTCTTTAATTTACAAATAAAAATGCAGTTATACAATATGAATTTGTAAATTAGTAATAAAATCTTCGGTTAAGTTTACCGGGTTTGAAAATACCGATAGTTAACGCTTGTAAAATATTTACAAAAATACTGGTTAACTAGATTAATTAACCGGTTATTTTAACTGGTTTCATGTCAAAGTTTAAAATAAATCATTCTTATTAAGAACGATAATTGTAATTTTCTGAAAAAATCTGAGAAAAATTCGTTTAAAAATTCAGAATTCATATGTAAATTATTTGTCTTACTTATAAAACAATCAATACATTTTTTAAAAAATACAGACATATAAATTAGATAATAAATATGTATTAGGCTTGTTCCAACTAAATTCTAAACTGATTCGAAATTACTTTGTTGTAGGTTGGAACAAACCTACTATTTTTATTTTGCCTTGTAGCGATAAATTAGTATTAAGAACTGAAAATTTCACAAGTTTCACCATCACAAAAACAAGATTTGTTAATTCGAAACAGAAACAAAAATAGAAATATAGCATTCTAATTGCAAAATTGATCCCATAAAAGTTTAAGCTTTACTACAAAAGCTGATTGTATCAACAAATTCTTTGTTTCAACTACATAACAACCCCCCACGTATAGAATAAATTAACATATATAACTATGAAAAAAAATAGGCTTAATAAAAAATAAAAAAACAGCACAATTAAAACGTAACAAAAATAACACTAAGTTTTAAATGGATTTCATTTTGTTTGTTCAATTAGCTTTGGAAAGAAATTCTAAGGGTCCAACATTCTCATTATAATATAAACTAGCAGTTAATTTATACAACTAATCATAGAAAAAGAATTAATTCTAATCGTATAAGTGAAATTATTTTCTTAATAGAATATATATATATATATATATATATATATATATATATATATATATATATATATATAAACCAAATGTACAATTTTTAAAGTTTATTTAAAAATTAAATCTAAAAAGACAAAGCGCTGCAAACTGAATCACAGCAGCGAAAAAAACTGGTTTAGTAAATTAATTAAATTTTCAAATCGGTTTCAATTCAGCTTTTAATAATATATCTAGTATACCACAAAGTAATTAGTAATAATTTTGTAAGATTAATTACTTGATTTTAATTAGAAATACTTTTCGGAATAAATTATGCAATAAAAATACGCAATTTTAAATATATAAATTTTAGGTGTTGATATTTCAAATGTTTTCAATTTCCTTGTATTTCAATTTTCTTTTGTGCCCAAAGACAAAATAGTGAAAATCCCAAAATGAAACCAATTTACAGCCTTCGTAATTTTCTTAAATTTTAATTGTCAATAAACAATTAAATTAAAATACAATAAATAACTTTTTTAGATTTAATTTCTAAATTTTTGGTCATGTTTACTCCCGAAAAATTTTCTAGTTTTGTCACGGAATTATTATTTACGTATTTAAAAAATATATAATTTAAAAATAAATGACTCAAAAAAAAAAACTGTCAATTCCCATAAAAATGGAAACATTCTGTGTTCGCTAAATCTAATCATTTATATTTTCCGTAAAAAATATAAGAAAAAGCGCGCATTACAATTAGTTTTAAATTGTTAATTTAAAATAATAATTAAAAATATATTTATATTTATATTGATCAACTTACAAGCGACAATTGAATTTTATTTTTAAATGATAAAGTAAAAAAGTTAATTCAAGTCAAAGAAAAATGTCATGGAAATTGTGTCAATAAATTCGATTAGAGCAAATGTCACTTGTAAATTTACTCACTGGATTATAATAATAATAATAATATAAATTTGAGAAATGTTGTAATTTCAACGCGAAGACTTTTGTTATGAATATACGGGGGGATGGCTCATAAAAATGGATTATTCGATGAGCCCCCTGTGCCTGGTGATACACCCAACTGAAATTAAAATATTAGATATTATAAAACTTTAATTTACAAAATATTTCCTCTTACAGTTGAAACAATATTATACTAATCATTATAAAAACAAAATATGATGTATTGTTTTACATATACAGTGTGTAAAGTTTCCAATAGAAAACAAAAATTTAATATGAGTTTTATGAGAAAAAGTTATTCTTTATAAAAAAATTTGCTTCTATCAAAACCCCTTATAGTCAAAGAAAAATCCGGTAATCACTTAAGATAAGATCAAAAACTTGATATTATTTCGAGTTGTTGATTTTAAATATGACTAAGTCCGAATGTTACATCAGTATCGTGTTACCCATGGATTACTTGCTAATAATAATAATAATTATATTTTGGCAAATTAATAATAATAATAATAAATTTAAAAGTAAGTCTCTTGTTTGACAAATATTTTTAACATTTTTCACACGATACTGATGTAACATTCGGACTTAGTCATATTTAAAATCAACAACTCGACATAATATCAAGTTTTTGATCTTATCTTAAGTGATTACTGGATTTTTCTTTGACTATAAAGGGTTTTGATAAAAGCAAAAATTTTTATAAATAATAAGTTTTTCTCATAAAACTCATATTATTTTTTTTCCCTATAGGAAACCTCATCACTTTTACACACTGTATAATATTTATTAATAATTAAAAAGATCAATCAATCAATCTAGTGTACAAATTAATTAAAATCTGTAATTAATTCTCTCTATTGTTCTATAAGCTATTTATAATATTTCGTCGCTCTTTAAAAAATTGATATAATACTATAGAGCTTATAGAAACGATACAGAAATCCAGCACAAAAATGTTCTAAAAATCTTAGAAATAAAATCAACGAAAAATCACCATAATCATACTGAAAATTTGTACAATCTGGTGTAGAAAATTTCAGATAGTAAAAAAAAGGTGTACATACCGTAAAAGGATTGGGCGATGTCCACGCTTTCTGTCCAACACCATTCATACCAAACTGACTAGAATGAATTGTCGGCGATTGTTGCTGATTGAAAAGCATTGATTGAAAATGATTTCCATTAAATCCATTCGCAATGCCATTGAACTTATTCGATGGTGAGGTGCCGCCATTGTTAAAGGCATCAGCCGTACGAAATGGATTTGCATTATTACTAACACCATTACCAAATGGCGATGTTCCGAAACAATTGTTCGCTATCACTGTTGCATTCGAATTCGGATTGAGTCCTCCGTTATTTAGCGGTGTAGTAGTGTTTGTGCTGGCAGCACCGTTCGGAGACCATGGTGAACGTGATGAGAATGGATTGGAGATATCGGAATGAGATGGAAATGCTGCTGCAAAGTTACCTAAATCAAAAAATTAATAATATTAATATTAATATTAAAAAAATGACGTAAAATTTGAAGAGTCGGTAATTATTGCTAGACCTATTAATCTTAGCGATATATTAATTAGAGAATCTATTGAGATTTATAAGGAGAAGAATAGCTTAAATAGGCGCTTATCTCATCGGACTGGCGTAAATGATTGACAGCCCCCAAAGTGGAAAGTATCCGTTTTATAGTGAAAAGTAATTAAAAATACTGATAATATTTTTTTTGTACATTATGTTTTTTCAAAGTTAAAATATTTTTTTTAAAAGTTGAATAAATTTAATTATAATGGAATTATTTTTTTTTTTTCGTACAATATATTTGTTATGAGTGCAAATTGTTTTTATTAAATTGAATATGATCTAAATTAAAGTGAATATATTCTAAATTATAATGCAGTTAATTCCAAACCTTTAATTAATTAATTTATATTATGTAATATTCTTCTTCATCAATATAAATAATTATTATAGGTATGTACTTAATTTTAGTTGTATAATTTTTTTTCTATGTATTAATTAGTTGGTATTAAAAGATTAGAAAATGATCTACTGTGGCGAAATTTAAATAAAAATAATATTATAAAAATAATATTATTTTTATTTAGTTGGTATTAGAAATTACTATAAAATGTACATACTTATAAAACAAAATCTTTCCAAAATAAAACAAATATAGAATATATATATATATATATATATATATATATATATATATATAAAATATTCATATATCATATAATATTAGTGTTAAAACATATTTTGTACATTTCTACCGGAGGTTTCTTAAAGGTAGATCCACTGACCTTGTGATGGTGATCCGTAGATGGATCCAATAGATCCACCAGTTGTAGAAGGTGATCCGTACAAAGGTGACGGATATCCCGATCCATTAGTACTCGGCGATGTGCTCCAATCGAGCGCCGTTTGATGATTCTGCTCGACATGCTGTTGCTGATGATGCTGCTGCTGTTGCTGCTGTTGTTGCTGTTGCTGCTGTTGCTGCTGATGCTGCTGTTGCTGATGCTGCTGTTGCTGATGCTGCTGATGCTGCTGTTGCTGATGATGCTGTTGACTCTTCAAAGCATTGTCCAGATCTTTAAGCGCGGCGTATCGGTCTTCCGAAGGTGGCGATACGATTTTATTCATCGGCGAACTAGATAAGATACCGCCGCCATTTATACCATTTGTTGCTGCTGCTGTTGGTGATGTCATGTCTGGAAAAATTATCAGTACGATTTTTATATATCTAATAGAAAATCAAATGGAAATATTTTGAAAAAGAAAACATACTGCAGCGATATCTGAATGCATCCTATTTTTTTAAAAAACAAAATAGATAAAACGAAAATAATAAATGACAGAATAAGGGTCGGTTGAATACAACAATGCTTTGTAAGTTACTGACCGAGAATGAAGCTCTTCGAAATAAAGTTAACAACGAGGCCCGATTGCATAAAGAATTATTAACTTAATCAATTTTCAAACCGCCTTATTGATTGGTCAGTTGAAAAGTTAACAAATTGCTTTGTTAAACCGGACTCATTGATTAAGTTAACAACATTTTTACTAGTGGCTCTAGAAATAATATGGAATTTAATTCAGGACCAACTAATTCAAATAAATAATTCAAAAATAAAGTAGAAATGAAAGCAATGCATTGAGATACCACTGAATTAATATTAATATTGCTGTGCAAAATAAATCATTTATCCAGATAAATTGAAAAAAACAAACGCGTTATGGCAAAATTTATTTATTTTAAGACAAATCAATCCGGCATTAAATTGTTAGTCAATGTTCAAATAAGAATTACAGAAATTATCAATTGTACAAATAAATTAAAGTCATAATAAAATCAATTGAAAATTTTCTTAAAATCATATAAAAAATCTTTAGTCTTAGAAATTTCGAATAAAATCTTTAAAATTACCACAAACTCAACAATCATACTTCAAATGTGTTCAATCTGGTGTACAAAATGTAAGAAACTTGTTTCCCCTCTGGAAATTATATAAAATTCAGATTAAAAATTTGAAAACAAAAAACAAACAAATATTACCTTCTAGTTTCTCAAAATCATTTATAAATTTTTTTGATCAAAACATATCTCAAATAAACAAATTTAAATTTAATTTATCAAACATTAGTTTTTCTTTCAAAATTATATACAACAATTTTTGACATTTTCTTCAATTAAAAGAAAAATGTAAATGTAAATAATTACTCAATTATATTAAAAATATCGATTTTTAATTAAATTCGAATTTTTGCACAACAAAATTATTTTCTTAAAATAAAACCATCAATAAAAAATACAAAAATTCTAGCAAAATTTGTAGGTACTGTATATTTTGCAAACAATAAATATATAACAAAAACAAGTAAATATCATAAAAATAAAATGCATTTTCATGAATCTACGCAAAATAATTTTGTCGTAAATGCAAAAATATTATAATTAAACGTTATCGTGTACTTGAAAAACATAAAAATTAATATGTATCAATTCTGGAAATCCGAAAAAAAAAACACGATAACATTATACTAACAATAAGAATATAGTATTTTTTTTAAATCAACTTATACAGTATCTAAAAATAACAAAAATATAATTAATTTATCGCTGGAAAATAAAGAAGCTGTAAATAAATAACGTATAATCGATAATGCTGCAATGTAAGAAAATATAAATTCATGCAAAATAAAACAAACCATCAATTACAACAAAAACAACAACAAAAACAACAACAACTTCACTCACTCCATCGATTTGTAATTGCATATCGCGGCAATTGGTTACTCAGCTGGTTCATCAGAAGATCGTATGAATTCGAATAACTAGGATATACCGCTGGAGATGATCACCAAACAAAATTCAATTTAAAATAACAATTCATTAAAATAATTTTATAATAATTCTACTAAGAATATTGCTCGATATTGTCGATTTATAATTAAAATTAATACAGAACTAAATCCTGAAGCCTTTTTATTCTAATCATCTAAAATTTAGATCATCTAATTCAAAACATCGAAATACAAAAGTTAAAATTTGCGATTATGAATCATCAATTTTATTTCCAAAATCGTATTAATGTCATTTTCAAACTTTTTAACTCTACATTTTCTCATAAATATTAAACCATTATTAAAAGTATAATATACACAAGTATTGTTTCTAAATAAATTTCTCATTTAATTCTTAATCAAGAACAAAACCATAAAAAAGAAAATTACTTACTTGCCGAATTATAGATAACATTATTGTCGAAATTAGCAAAGGAAGGCTGCGATACAGGCACTGTATTTGCAAAATTTCCATTATTATTATGATTATTATTAAACTGCGTTGATGAGAAAATATCAGCATTATCGAAATTCGCTATAAATTCATTCTCCATAACTGACATATTCGTATTCCCCGTTCCTGTTGCACTATTCCCGTTCGTAAAATGATGACTTGTCGTTTGTCCGGGCATTGGAAGATTCGGAATTGTTTTAACATCAACTGGCGGTGATTTCTGTTGTACGGGAGCTGCAGGTGCTGAAGACACTGTACCATTCCGGAGGCCCTTATCGTGATAGAAACGTTTCCGTTCGTATTTATCGATCATAAAGTCTTTGATCTGTTGCTCGTCTTTGGTTTCGGTGTTCGTATTCTGATCGTACAATGCCAGCCAGGTTTCTCGACAGTAATCGTTGCCGCGTGATTTTACAAGATCGATTTCGTCTTGAATAAACGATGCCATTGAAATGGATTTAACGCGATGCGGTGGTGTTAGACCACGTCTGTAAAAACAAGAAAAGAATATTAATTTCTCTAATTGTCGAATTTCTTTCTACGATTTCATCTTGGTGCTCGAAAAATTTGAATCAAATTATGTTTATATGACAAATGACAGTGCTGTGTGAAGTTATGTACACTACTGCTGATAGAAAAGTGTTGCTCTTTTGAGTAATATATAATAGTGCAATTGATATTTTATTATTATTATTTGTTTATTTATTTATTTATTTTTATTATGTTTATATATTTAATTACTATTTTCGACTTAAAATGTGACCCTTTAAGGGTCACGGGTTTCCTAGTATTCTTTTAATTCATTCGTATCGTATACACTGTACAAAAAAATAATAACAAAATTACAGAAAAATAGTGATCAAATTTTACTATAAAACAATCTGTAATTTCATTTTACCATAAATATTTTGTATTTCTACCTCAAAATTCTGTTCCTGAATGACTGTGTATGACTCGCTGAACATTTTAACATCGAAATATATTGTATCTATTATTATCTTAAATAATCTATAATTATAATTCACTTTCATTGTAATTTACAGTAATTATTTGAATCAGAGCTTAATTACTTAATTAAAAGTAAATATATCAGATAGTATCATAGCGCAAGTACATACAAAATTTATTACAAAAATATTCCTACATTATACAATTTCGTTCATTATGGAACTTTGTTCAATTTTTCTATTACAAATATATTATTACTATTTTCTATATTCATAAAACATTAGGGTTCATTCATTTCGTAAAAACCCAGGAGTGACAGGGGTATTAGTTTTTATTTTGACGATTTGTAATTCGATTTCTTATTTTTGGTCAAATTGAGTTATTGCTATTTTTTTTTGCCAATATTTGTTTGTTTTTTTATCTATTTTAACAATCCAATTGGTTTCATATCCTTACTTATAAACAATTCAGTTCAGAAACTTTAAACATTATTTCTCGAAAGTGATTTTTGTGATATGGAACAAACGAGAAATTGACTGACGAATTGTGACACTATAAATTATATATTAATTTAATTCAATTTTTTTTAGCTAAAATTTATCGCAAGTTTGATTTTTTTCAAAACCTCAAACCACATCTGATTATTTACAAAATTAAGTTTGAAACAAAATATTTGTATTAGAATAAAACTGTTTGAGGTTAAAGTTCTGTATTAGTATTTATTTAAAATCGACGTTTCGACGATACGCAACGTCCATCATCATCAAGATAGATGATACAAATGTCATTACAGTAAATATAAAGTCATTTGTATCTTTTTTCCTGATGAAGACGTACGTTAAGTTCGTAAAAACGTCAATTATAAATAAATATTAATACAGAACTTTAACCTAAAGCAGTTTTATTTTAATATGAGTTCTGAAGATTTTTTACTATGTTAAAATATTTGTATTATTCTGTATTAATATACAGGGTGTTTCTAAGTTAATTACAACTTCAGAATAAAAAATAAAATATTTTGAATGTAAACAAAAATATTTATTACTTTGAAAAGTCTGAAATAATTATTATAATTTAGCTTCTAAAACGGCATATATGAATAAATATATTATTTAACAAAAGTAAGAAAAAAAATCTTGAAATATAAATAATAAAGTAACAAAAGATTTATTTTTCTAGTACAACTAAATTAACGGAATAATATAAAATGCTGGTTACTGATAAAATCTAGTTGAATGTATTATTTATGCAGCAACACAAATATTTATTTTTTACATCAATAATATTTAAATATTTACTCTCCTGTAACATGGTACCATGGTCACTACGATAATTAATGTTATAACTAAAAAATTCTATGCCAATACTTGTTATTGCAATCAACCTCAAGCAATTACATTTCATTTCTTAGAATTCAAATAAAAATTGTATTTATTTTTTTTTGAAATTTCTAATAAATCACATAATCTACTTTTTTATATTGTACATTTTCATATTCCTTTATTTATATATGTAATAAATAATGAGGTATATATAAATGAATATTAAATATATTAAAATTGCAATTTAGGCAGTTTGCACGTCAGGTTATGTAAATTAACGCCAGTTGTAATAAATGCACGTCAGTTAGATTAGGTTAGGTTTTATTTGTTTCATTTGTTAGGTTTGATTTTATAAATTAATGTTTAACATGCTATTTTAATGTGCATATCAAATAACGCTTGTAAATTTCTATTAATGGTTGTTACATTGTCATGTTACGGCGTTAATTCACCTTTTTTTCAAAGATAATTATTTGAAAATAAGTTCTACATCTCGTAAGATTCGTAGCGTTACGAGATATTTTGTCTTTCTCTAGTAAATAAAATTCTTTTGATAGAAAAAAATACGAAAAGAATTGCTGTATTTATTTCGTCAAAATTCAAGCAAAGTTTTATGTTAATACAAATAAAAAATTTCAAGATATTGAACTCTGTACACTAAAAAATCAGAGTAAATTTACAATAATAATCATATTAATTTTACTACGTATTTAATTATAATTTAAAAATTAATAATTTAAATTAATATTAAATTATTTTATTTTAACAATTGTTTTGACTATAAATTATTATTAGTTATACTGCAAATAATTGACTGTTTATTATAAATATTTACATACAAATCTAACAATTATTTTAAAAAAATAGAAATATATTGTATATGCATTTATGTAAATTAACAATAACATAAGTAATATACAAATGTATTATATTTTTAAATTGTTAGAGTATTTTATATTTAAAAAAAGAATTATTGTAAAAATATATTCTGCTGTAAATATACATGATAATCGTTGATAACAAAGTGGTCAATAATAATCATTTAATTTTTTACAGTGTATATTATAAGAAAGTGGCTATTTATACATATGGTATGTATACGCAATTGGGTATTTAATTATTTATACATACAGTATTTTTACGCAATTGGCTATTTAGGGTAGGTTAGATTAGTAGGTTGGTTTAGGTTTTTTTTTCCGTATGTATAAATAGCCAATTGCGTATACATACCGTATGTATAAATAGCCTCATCCCTATTATAAACCGCAGATTATAAACATAAAACTAAATTATGCAAAAATAAAACAATAAATACAATACCAAAAAAAAAATTAAATATATACAACTACACAAAATGACAAATACCTTTCTTTTTTTTTGTTTTTTTAATCACACACTCAATTTTTAATTAACAATAGACGAAAAAAAATCTAATTAAATACACAAAATGTCCGAAAAATCAATTGATTGATTCGATCCAGTAAGCAGCTTATCGAAAAACTATGTGAAAGATTTTTCAAAAAAATCTATAACGATTAGAACAAGTGACGTTTTGTTTAAATAACTAAGTAATGGGGGGCGGTATACTGCAACAAAATTACTGACACAAGTAAACACATACGTACACGCAAATAGATCTAATTCAAAAGACACATAAATGCACACGTGCTGATAAAAACATGTAGATAAGGTCACTGGCTACACGCTTAATAGATCCCTCGGCCATATAACTTTTGTTTACATTCTGAATCAGTTATTGCGATTTTTTTTGTTTGTTTGTAGAAATTGGACATTACATTTTATATACAGTGTGGTTGTGATTAATTCAAATTCAAACTTATGCTATGTAACACCAGTCAGACTTCAGGCTCATTCAAACTATCCTATTTATAACAAAATTAGTGTAAAGCTAGTTATTCTGAGCCAAATTATTTACTAACTATAGCTGAATTGCTATGTTGACACCAGTTATAGATCTCTGTAAATTTATGTATAGTACAGAATTTCAGCATAAATTTTAGTTGAATATATGTTTTCATTTTTAATTGTTTATTGGTCAATATTTAAGAAAAATTATAAAAGCATTTGAAACACCTCTACATTTGATATGTGACACTGTATCTCAAAAAAGATAGAACAAAATAAAACGGCTTTAGGTTTGAATTCTGTATTAATATTTATTAATAATCAACGTTTCGACGAACTCAATGTTTCATCAAGAAAAAAGATACAAATGACATTTACAGTAAATAACAATACACAAAAACAAAAAAAATATATTCCATATATGAAATTAAATTTAATTAAATTAAATTAAACACACTGTATAAAAAAATAAATAAATAAATTGCGTTTATAGAATCCAAATCACGTTCTCGGTTGCTGTTAGTTCCGTAATATAAAATTTTTGTTTTATAATTTTATAAATAAATTATAAATATTTATTGTTCATCTTCAGGAAAATAATATAATAATAATTAATATTTCGTGTTGTACTGGTCATTTTATACGCTACAAAACATCTTTTAAACTTTCATTTTTTTTTTTTCATCAAGTTTACGTAAAAGTAAGAATGTTTTTCCTGGAAATGCGGAATAAATTAGAAATTCTTCATTTAATAATTTAATAAATTTGTCTACTAAATTAAAATATGCGCATTTGTTTATATATTAATTGTATTATAAATAAATATTACATACATACATACATACATACACAATCACGCCATGTATCTAAAAAGGTGTGGCACAAACTCTTTTCATCATTCCGAAATCAGTCGCCTCCAAACATTCCTATTCAAACAAGCAACTTTCGCAATTTCATCCACATTCCACAATTCCTCCTCTCATACATGCTCTTTTATTCCTACTACTTGGAAACTTTCGCTCACGCAAGCCACTCTAATTCATACCACTCCAACTACTCATCGGACGTCCACGCAAACGTATACCATCATAATAATTAGTATGTGTTTTAAAACAAAATATACAATAAACAAAAATTGTCAGATGATTATTTGAAGGTAAAAAAATTAAAATCTATAAATCCTGGAAAAAATTAAATAATAAAAACAAAATCAGTAGAATTACGCGAAAAAACTAATTAACTCAAAAATATTATTAATGTATTTATTTAATTAGAAAAATGTATCTGCAAAAAAAATAGTTAAACAAATTATTAAAACTACTTAATGATAAATTATATATATCATAAGGAAAAAACTTTTTGTAATTCCCCACCAAATTATTAAAAATCAATTTCTGAATTCTGATAATTAATATTATAACACAATTTTTTTGGAAATGTTATTTTGTTATTTATAAGATTACACTTCTCTGCAGTGAAAAATAAATTAATTTTTGGAATATTTTGTATTACGTTTCAAATTTTATTTATCTAATAAATATAGATCTAAAAAAATAAAAAAAATATGTAATACGTATTGAAAACTATCGAATTTCAAAGCAAACAATCTACAATCGTCCGCGATGCGTTGATGTTTTATAATACGGGCACGGCCTACCAGATGTAAATTGCATATTATTGTGTTCATCTACAATCGGAACAATTTTTTCGATTTTTTTTAACGATAAAATTTATATAAATATCCAAGTAGGCGTGCATAACAAAATAGAGTTATTTGCATTTAATTTACGTGCAGAAAACAATTAGTTCGGCCGTTAAAAACGCACTCTGTATTACAGACCGCCGACTCGAAATATTCGGATTTTATTGCCGATTGCGATAATTTATTTTTAAGGGAAACGGAACTTTATAACCGCGGTTTTGGATTTACGATACACATACCAGATGTGTGGTTTCTGGTTACTAAATTGCGTGCAATATAATTGCGACTGTTCCGATTTTTAACTGTTATTTTATTTTGAATGTGACGTCATTGCTACACTTACATACGTACATGTGCTGTTTTTTTATGATTGTATTTTGTTTTATGACGTTTTGTTGTTTAGCTATGTATATATGTCATAGGAATATTCAATAACAGGTTTTTCTTTTGCAAAATTACTAGTATTTTTGTAAATTTTTCTTCTTTTTTTTGAATTATTGAAAATTCTAAAATGTTTTTTAGAATTTTCAATAATTTTTGTCTGCAAAATCAGTATGAGTTAGGGAAAAAAGTTACTTAGCTATTATGTAGCTAATTTACTAAATTTTTTCAGATTTTTTTGAGCAAATTTTGAAAAAAGTCTTATTTTGAAAAAAAATCCAAGGGTACCCCCTTGACAAATTTTCAAAAATTCAGCTTTTAATTTTTTTCTACTAAACGATGCATCCTAAAATAATGGTTTCTATACTCAATTATAGTACTCATTATTCCGCATTTTTCCATATCATGCTTATTTTCCTACACCTCACAGTTTTTGAGAAAAAAAAAATGAAAACCAAAAAATCCAAAAAAAATTCTAGCGCCCAAACGGCAAGTGCTAGCAAATTAAAACTAAAACCAAATTATAGAACTTTTTATTGTCTATCAAAAAGTATTCTAAGTATTTCTCCGAATTTAACGCGAGAAAAAAGTATATCCAGACTATATATTCTCGATTATATAATATGCTTTTACTCTAATAAATAAAAATAACTTTTTTCTCTTACATTGATTATATTATATAATTTTAATTATATAATTGTGCATTACATTTTTTTTTTAATACTTTATAATGCAAGTAAAAGAATTATAGTTTAAGTATAACCTTGCTTATTATATACACATAATTTTTTATTATCACTTTTAATTGAATGGTTTTTTTTCAATAAAAGATTTTCTTATAAATAACTTCATACAAATGTTTTTTTTTTTTATTCAAAATAATTTGCAATATGATTTATAAATACCTATTTCATTTTTTTGTTTCTTTTTATAAATTTATAACAATATTAGTTAAACTTAATAAAGTATTTTTTCCAAATTGTTAAAAATAAAAAACTAAAACATGAAATATTGCTTACATCAATTTTTTGCTGCCATATACTCTATCTTTAGTAAATTGGAAGAAAATTTATTAAATGTCTAAATTGTATTCAAACACATAACAAAAAATTATAAGATCTACAGATTGCTTGTTAAACAAAACTGTCGTTTTAGTTTCACGGATAAGCACAATGATTTGACCAATTAAATCACACTTTTAGTTTTTATGACAAATGTTTAGATTAGTCAAATATTCTTGTGCTTGATGCTTTAATGAGAATTACATATATTTATTTTATATCAGTAAAATTACATAGAAAATTTAATTAAGTGTTGTAGATAATCCATATTAGTATTAAATATAAACATAAAAACAAAACTATAAAACTCTTTAGTTATGAACAATTAAAATTTTACTACCAGGCAATAGAATTACAAAATATGACAGTTAAAAAAAAAAAATATATATTTTTGTAAACAAATATATTATTTAAATGCAATTAATCTTCAACATCAGATCAACAATAATGAGATTATTGCACATTTTTTTTTTTTACACCAAAAATAAATACAGAAATATCACAAAATTGTTAGAAATATAACTTAGAAGTAATATTTTCTCAACATAGCAAAAATCTTTCAGATCTCATTATATAAAATAAAAAATAAAAAAAAAACAATAATCTAGTTACTTATTTTGTTATACGTCTAGTAACCTATTTCTTAACTGAAATGTACATCTGATTTAGAAATAAATATATAAAGAAAAGATTTGTCTCAAATTTTTAATTTATTAAAACTTCATGCTACTCAACAATAAATAATATCTTATTTCTATTTTCTTTTTACATATTTACTGTAAATGTCGTTTGTATCAGTTTTCCTGATGAAAACGAACGTTGAGTTCATCGAAACGTCGATTATTAAGAAATATCAATACAGAACTACAAGCTAAAGCCATTTTATTTTATTATTTTATAGCTTAACAAGCCGATTCAAGGAATTAGTAACTTTTTAGGGAAAAATCTCAACATTAGAATATTATAATGTTTTTTCCTTACTAATTTATTTATTTTTTTTGTTTCTAGGAAGTGCAGAATTTCCATGGCCACCCATGATAGACAAACGTGTAGTCTCGTGCCAGCCAGAGACAGTTGATTGTATATACTGCACGAGATATATAGTTTGCTTTGATAAATATTTATCACAATATTCTCAATGTCACTATTTTTACAATCAGAACAAAGTTCCATTTAGCGCTTCTCTGTTCCTCCGTTCATATAGTATTAAAATTCATTTATATTTATGTGATACGTGAACAGAACGACAAGTTTCCCTTTAATTTTAATGCGAGTAATATTACGTTAGTCATTCTTTGTCATAGTGAAAAATCAACTTATGTAATATGAAACTAAACAATATGTATTGATTGTAAACAAAAGATCGCTTAATTGAATCTATTATCATTTGTATGTATGTATGTATGTATGTTCATTTGATTGACAAAGTAGTAATTAAGTGGGTTTTTTTTTTTTATCTTGGGTTAAGATATAAATTTTTATTGAAGAAATATAGTCAAAACAAAAAAAGTTAGACTATCATATGCAACTATTTATAGCATAATTATTGTATTAAGCTTAAACATTTGTGGCTGAGGCAAAGCCGAGGCCAAACAATCTAGACGAAACACAAAAAGAGCTTTCTATACCGAGTCAGACATATACGATTTTTTTTTTCAAGCGTTCTAAACAAACTCGGATCCTTCGTCTATCGCAGGCGAAGGACCCGAGTTTGAATCCCGGGGAAGTCAACACATTTTTTTTCAATTTGTAACTAATTTAAATTAGTTCATTGTGATGACTAAATCATTTTTTAAATATTAGATTGTCGTCACTGAGTAAAAAAAATGTATTATTTCTTTAAACGCATAATATCTTAAACAGAAAATAAATTTTTATAACGTCCCCACATACACTTATTTCAATAATACAGATATATTTAAAAAAAAAAAAATGCTTACATATTTGTATAATGCGTGAAAAATCTATATAAAAATATCAAACACATACATTTGATCGGATATACAAAAACCCAATTATCCGGAACTAAAATTATCGGAATTCGGTTGCCAGGACTACCAGAGATACATAATTTCTACAAATATAAAATAGGAAATAGTTTACGACTACTGATTTCTAGTAAAATTTAGTGATTCATTTCATATTTATGTGATTATAAACTTCATATACATAATTAAATCAATTGAAGTTGCTGTTGGCACTCGGTGAAACATTGTAAATGAAATAAAATAAAATAAAACACTCGGTTGAAGTTTCACAAAATTAAAAAGTTATAAACTTTATTAGCTAATTTCGGCAGTTATGCCATCATCAGAAGTTATAATACAAAAAAGTATAACAAGTGTCTATATATATATATATACATTTTATCCATACATATTGAAAACAAACAAAAAAGAGGGGGGGAATTATTTTGAAAATTTATGTAGAAAAACATCTGTAAAAGGTGAATTTAACAAACTAAGTTGATCGTTCAGTAATTTTGCATCTGTACCTAACGCTTTCTTAATTTCAAAGTTTTCCAAGAAGGTGAGTTTTAATCCTTTACAATGTAAATGTAAAATTTTCAAGTTTTCTATGGAACAATTATGGTTAAATTCAATTAAGTGATTTGCTAAATTAGAATTGGTTTTACCATGTATAAAGCTATTAATGTGCTCTTTAAACCTAATCTTAAAACTACGGCCTGTTTGGCCTACATAAACAGAATTACAGTCATTACATTCTATTTTATAAATACCTGATTTATACAGTTTGTTGTTACACATTAACTTATTATTAACAAAAATATGTTTTAGAGTAAATTTATTGTAGAACGCTGTTGTTATATTTAATTTTCGCCAATTCATAGCTAGACTAAAACTAAGATCTTTGACATAATTTAATTTTTTATAAATTTTATTAGAAGGTTTCTCCGTTGTTACAGGGTATATATCTTTTAGAATTTTTTGTTTGTGTTTCTTATTTACTAAGGAAGTGACAGTTGACTCTTTGTAACCATTGTTTTTAGCAATATTTAAAATAATTAAAAGTTCTTTGTTATAATTTACTTTATTCATCGGAATATTGACTAGTCTATAAGTTAAACTATGAAGTGCAGCTAATTTTGTACCCCAGGGGTGATAAGAATTTGCCGGGATTATTACATCCGTAAAAGTATCTTTCCTAAAAATGCTAAAATCCAATTGACCTGCAGTATTATGAATTGTAATGTCTAAAAAGTTAATCTTGCTATCAATTTCTATTTCCATAGTAAATTCTAAGTTCTTATCTGCTGAGTTTAATAATTTAACAAGTTGTTGTAGTTGGCGTTCAGTACCTGTGACCAGGCATATCACGTCATCTACATATCTGTACCAAAAATGTATATTTTTAATTAAATTGTTATTATAGTTGAGAAATTTGTTTTCAAAAAAATTCATATAAATTTCAGCTAGCAAAGGGGACAACGGAGAACCCATGGCTAGACCCTCATTCTGTTTATAAAAACTATCATTAAAATAAAAATAATTTTGACTTAAGCAAAGTTTTAATAGTATTAACAGTTCTGAAGAAATTAACGAATTAACGTTATTCTGAATTAAAAGATCATTAACAATCTCTAATAATTTTTTCGTCGGAATACTTGTGAAAAGACTTTTGACATCAAAAGATACTAATTTGGCGCTAGGAGGTATTTTTAAATTTTGTATTTGATTAATCAACGTTAAGCTGTTTTTTACACCGTGTGTTGAAGAAAAATTAAGAAGTTCTACAATTTTAAAGTTCAGAAATTTACACAATTTGTAAGTAGGTGCATTAATGAATTGAACAACCGGTCTGATGGGAATATTTTCTTTATGTAATTTGGGTAACCCATATAAAATTGGAGCTAAGGGGTTCATTGTTAATAATTTATAGTATTCATTTTCCGGAATGAGATTTTTACATAATTTTAAAGTTGATTTAAGATCTGTTTGAAAAGTAGTCGTTGGGTCCGATTTGAGTCTAGTAATCTGATTATTATTTAAAAAACTGTCAACTTTTTGAATATAATCAGCCCTATCAAGAATCACAATACTATTACCTTTATCTGCATTTGTTAAGATTAAATTATTACATTTAATTTTATTTTTAATTGATTTTATACACTTCTTTTCAATTAAAGACTGTTTATTTACATTTTCTTGCGGTGTTTTCAACCGAGTGTTTTATTTTATTTTATTTCATTTACAATGTTTCACCGAGTGCCAACAGCAACTTCAATTGATTTAATTAATAATGCAAGTTTAGCAAATTTAGCTGTGTTTTACAAAAAAGTGCTAACTAAATTCACAAACAATAACAACAGTTTGTGGTTCAACAAAATGTGTCTAAAGAAAAAAGTGTTTCCAAAATATATTACAATCCACAGTAAAAACAAATCCGAATGTTCCCACAAAGCGGTTTATTTGGCGAAATTAGAGTGGCTAAAACTAGAGATTAAAAATAAATATTCTAGAAGGTATAATCTTAACTTACATCTTAAATTAATTCACTGTGAGTTAGCCGCTAAATCTCATCCTATTTGGTTCGACATGATTGACAGAAAAGTTCGTGAAATAGTTAAGTCCGAGTGTCATAAACGGTACTTAGTGCTAAATAAAAAACTAGTTCAGTTGTGCAGTGATAATTTTAAAGTTAACACACATACGTCTTCAGAGTTAAACATCTTTCCCCCAACTACATTTAAACCAAGGCTTGTTAACCTCTCAAATACCACACTCAATAATGAAGAAACTAATCTTTTAGAACAGGGACTCAACTTTGCTCCACATTCAAGAAACACAAATAATGAAGTTATAAAGTCAGTAATAGATTCAGATGTTGCACTTTTTAATCTATCCCCTGAAGACATAGCAAGTTCCTTATCTACGTTCAAGAAATACTTGAATAAACCGCAAGAAAATGTAAATAAACAGTCTTTAATTGAAAAGAAGTGTATAAAATCAATTAAAAATAAAATTAAATGTAATAATTTAATCTTAACAAATGCAGATAAAGGTAATAGTATTGTGATTCTTGATAGGGCTGATTATATTCAAAAAGTTGACAGTTTTTTAAATAATAATCAGATTACTAGACTCAAATCGGACCCAACGACTACTTTTCAAACAGATCTTAAATCAACTTTAAAATTATGTAAAAATCTCATTCCGGAAAATGAATACTATAAATTATTAACAATGAACCCCTTAGCTCCAATTTTATATGGGTTACCCAAATTACATAAAGAAAATATTCCCATCAGACCGGTTGTTCAATTCATTAATGCACCTACTTACAAATTGTGTAAATTTCTGAACTTTAAAATTGTAGAACTTCTTAATTTTTCTTCAACACACGGTGTAAAAAACAGCTTAACGTTGATTAATCAAATACAAAATTTAAAAATACCTCCTAGCGCCAAATTAGTATCTTTTGATGTCAAAAGTCTTTTCACAAGTATTCCGACGAAAAAATTATTAGAGATTGTTAATGATCTTTTAATTCAGAATAACGTTAATTCGTTAATTTCTTCAGAACTGTTAATACTATTAAAACTTTGCTTAAGTCAAAATTATTTTTATTTTAATGATAGTTTTTATAAACAGAATGAGGGTCTAGCCATGGGTTCTCCGTTGTCCCCTTTGCTAGCTGAAATTTATATGAATTTTTTTGAAAACAAATTTCTCAACTATAATAACAATTTAATTAAAAATATACATTTTTGGTACAGATATGTAGATGACGTGATATGCCTGGTCACAGGTACTGAACGCCAACTACAACAACTTGTTAAATTATTAAACTCAGCAGATAAGAACTTAGAATTTACTATGGAAATAGAAATTGATAGCAAGATTAACTTTTTAGACATTACAATTCATAATACTGCAGGTCAATTGGATTTTAGCATTTTTAGGAAAGATACTTTTACGGATGTAATAATCCCGGCAAATTCTTATCACCCCTGGGGTACAAAATTAGCTGCACTTCATAGTTTAACTTATAGACTAGTCAATATTCCGATGAATAAAGTAAATTATAACAAAGAACTTTTAATTATTTTAAATATTGCTAAAAACAATGGTTACAAAGAGTCAACTGTCACTTCCTTAGTAAATAAGAAACACAAACAAAAAATTCTAAAAGATATATACCCTGTAACAACGGAGAAACCTTCTAATAAAATTTATAAAAAATTAAATTATGTCAAAGATCTTAGTTTTAGTCTAGCTATGAATTGGCGAAAATTAAATATAACAACAGCGTTCTACAATAAATTTACTCTAAAACATATTTTTGTTAATAATAAGTTAATGTGTAACAACAAACTGTATAAATCAGGTATTTATAAAATAGAATGTAATGACTGTAATTCTGTTTATGTAGGCCAAACAGGCCGTAGTTTTAAGATTAGGTTTAAAGAGCACATTAATAGCTTTATACATGGTAAAACCAATTCTAATTTAGCAAATCACTTAATTGAATTTAACCATAATTGTTCCATAGAAAACTTGAAAATTTTACATTTACATTGTAAAGGATTAAAACTCACCTTCTTGGAAAACTTTGAAATTAAGAAAGCGTTAGGTACAGATGCAAAATTACTGAACGATCAACTTAGTTTGTTAAATTCACCTTTTACAGATGTTTTTCTACATAAATTTTCAAAATAATTCCCCCCCTCTTTTTTGTTTGTTTTCAATATGTATGGATAAAATGTATATATATATATATAGACACTTGTTATACTTTTTTGTATTATAACTTCTGATGATGGCATAACTGCCGAAATTAGCTAATAAAGTTTATAACTTTTTAATTTTGTGAAACTTCAACCGAGTGTTTTATTTTATTTTATTTCATTCATATACATACTTTACCTTATCAAATAGTGTGTTATTTCCGAATTTTAATTAAAGAGAAAACTACAAAATATTGATAAAAATGAATATTTTACATTTTAATGTGTATACTCATTAAATTTTCAAAACTAATCTACATGCTACATACATACCTAATCATATAATTTGAATCATTTGATTTAAATCACAATTTTAATATTAATCAATGATTTAAATCAATAAATAAAAATCTAAAAATAAAACAACGTAATTCTTGTTAGCGCTAAAATAATCTTTCCTAAATTTTTTATTAAATTCTGATAAATTAGTGTAACCAAAATAAGAATTTAATTTTTTTAATATTTTTATCCGAAAAGTTGGCAATACTGTCTAAAAATTTTGTTAACACTAAAAAAATCTTTCCTGAAAATTTGATAAAATTCTGATAAATAGTGTAACTAAAATAAGATTTTTTTATCTACTATATCTATTTTTCTATATATATATATATATATATATATATATAAATTACGTAATTCGTATAAAAACTAAAAAAAAAACCCGAATATTTAATTAGATTGTATCCAAAACAAAATTTTAAAAATATTTCATCAAAATCGATTTAATCGTCTAGAAATAATTGCAATAAAAAAACAGACGACCGAACGAGGGCGATAATAAATACAAACTAATTGTACATACAGATTCGTCATCTGGTGATTATATTTCTGAATTTTTATATAATTTTTTTATTAACTTTTGACAATATTATAGTACTCTGTACCCGCCATAATACCATTTTATCTTCCAGTCAAAGTGGTAAAAAATGCACAAAAAGAAATAATTTTTGTAGTACGGTCCTGCAACAGTAATGTCGTACTTGGGTAGATGAACTATATATGCAATAATTCATCATCTGCTTACGTCTGCCAAATGTTAAATACGTATATGGGCAACCATAGAAATTATTGGAAAACAACATAATCATGAATCCATATTAAAAACGATAATTAAACATTATACATAGTAAATAACTTTTTCTCTCTGTCTCTTTTTTTTTAACACAATCTTGCTGAATAAATTGACGCAATTATCAAAGAATTATTTTTACTACATAAACGGAAAATGACAGCTGTGGAAATGAGATTTTTACGTGGGATATGTGGTGTAACTATAGGAGAGATCGGGTACGAAATACGATTAGTGTATGATGAGTGTGAAATTGGAAAAAAAAAGTTGTAGCAAAAGTGTTAAAAGTCAGTTAAGATGGTTCGGACATGTTGAGCGAATGTCTAATGATATATGTTTGCTAGTGGACGTCCGATGAGTAGTTGGATTGGTATGATTGAGAGGGTGGCTTGCGTGAGCAAAAGTTTCCAAGTAGTAGGAATAAAAGAGCATGTATGAGAGAAGAATTATGAATGTGGGTACAGCGAAAGTTGCTTGTGCTGGATATAAGAATGTTTGGAGGCGACTGATTTCGGGATGATGAAAAGAGTTTGTGCCACACCCTTTTGGGTACATGGCGTGATTGTGTATGTATGTAGGATATATAATACAAATACAATAACAGCACATAGAAACAAGTTACTAGGTAACAAATACAAGTACATAGCTAGATTAAAGTTCCTTGTCTGGATAGGGATATTTAGAGAAAGCTGATTTCAAAATAATGGAAATAGATTTTGCCACAATCTTTTAGGAACATGGTGTAATTATGTATGTATGTATGTGTGTATATATTTCGTCTACGAAGATTTGAAATATAACCTAAAAATTCATCAACATGCGATTTTGCCATAATACGGTCAGTTTGAAACTTGATAAAACTTTTCAACTAGAAATAAATTTTGGTCAAACATGTTTTGGAAAAGTTGGCACGCAATTATAAGTAAATAAAGAAATTAAACTTATAATATTATTTTAGAAATCTACGAAAGAGATTCGTTTTACATTTTAGCCAAAACAATTTTGACATTTATTTGAAATTTTTAAGTTTAAAGTTTAAATTCTGATAATATCGTATGTTGATAATTTACGAGCAAAATTGATAATAAAAGTCAGACATCATTGAGAAAAATTCTTATCGCAGTTTTTCAGGGTCTTTCAAAGAATGCATTTCCGCCAAATTCTTAATACTATTATTCCATTAATACGGAATTAGGCAAAAGATTGGAAGTGATTCACGAAATAAAATTACTACTAAAATTACTCATACATACATACATACATACACAATCACGCCATGTACTCAAAAGGGTGTGGCACAAACTCTTTTCATCATCTCGAAATCAGTCGCCTCCAAACATTCCTATCCAAACAAGCAACTTTCACTTCATCCATATTCATAATTCCTCTCTCATACATGCTCTTTTATTCCTACTACTTGGAAACTTTCGCTCAAGCAAGCCATCCTCTCAATCATACACCACTCCAACTACTCATCGGACGTCCACGCAAACGTATACTTTCAAAATCATTCAAATAAAACTTTTTAACTAAACGTTCATTAGACATTCGCTCAACATGTCCGAACCATCTTAACTGACTCTTAACACGGGACAACTTTTGCTACAACATTTTTTTCAATTTCACACTCATCATACACACTAATCGTATTTCGTACCCGATCTCTCCTATTTATACCACATACACCACGTAAAAATCTCATTTCCACAGCAGTCATTTTCCGTTTATGCTTTTGCTATTACTCAATAAGTTTAAATGAAGTGTTTAAGATAAATATTGATTTAATATGATGAGTGTGAAATTGAAAAAAGTATTGTGGCAAAAGTTGGTGTTAGTCAGTTAGTATACTTTCATACAGTGTATTGTTGAACAATTAAAACCTCTAAGATTTTTAATTAAATTATATAAATAGCTTCCCTCCCTCAACACAAAACTAATATTTTAATATAATATTACTAAAATTTGCAGACATAACTATTTCTTTTCATGAAACCAGCACGCAATTTTACTAATAATATAAAACTTCCCGAAAAGTATTTTTGAGGTCGTGATAACGAAAAACATTCATCAAAAACTTTTAAATTGTTGATTAATTTTTCGGTTAACACGTTAAGGTTAAGGCGCAAAATTTGTGTGCACGCAATAAACTGCTTTTTCAAACCAAAAAAAAAAATAAAAATAAAAATAAAAACGTCTCCGTGTGAGTCAAGTTCAGCTGAAATTATATATTGTGAGCGTTTTGGTCGCGACGGATATTCGAAAATAAAAAATTATTATAGCCAACTTTGAATAGAACAATAGTTTTAGTTTTGTGCACGCTTTGCCATGAGTGAAAGTAGGTTATACAGATGTGTAGTCACGGATATATTATATTATATATATATATATATATATATATATATATATATATATATATATATGTACATAGTCTATTCCAAAAGTATTTGAACTTTTATTCGCCAAAAAAAATCTTTAGATATTGAGTCACAAAGAATCCAGACAGATTATTATTATTATTTGCACAAGTATGCAAACTTACTGTGCAAAATTTAACATAAACAAAACTAAGTTTGAAAATTTTTGAGACAAACCTTTGTAAGTACAATATAGCATACTCTATACCAACGGTGGGCAACCCCCGGCCCGCGGGTCAACTACGGCCCGCGAAAAGTTTCTATCCGGCCCGCGAGATTTTCAAAAGAAATTATATAAATAAAAATTTTTTTGTTGTAATTCGTCTAGCTTTTGCTAACAAAATCTTTGCAGCACCAGTTTTCACATTAAATAAATACTTTTTTCATTTATACATGTACCTATATTTATTGTTTTATGATTAATAAGTTATTTTTTCCTAATTCTTTGTAATTTTTCGAATACAATAAGAGAAATAAATGTAGTAATTAACTTCTTTTTTTTTCATTTATTTAATATTTGCAGACTAAAAAATTACAGGTCACAAGAAGGTGTCAATTAACTACTACGGCCCGCGGGAAAAACGTAAAATTTATTCTGGCCCGTGTTATAAAAAAGGTTGCCCACCCTTGCTCTATACTATAGTAACTATATAGATATTATATGAAGTGAATTGTCAGTACGGAATTTCAAATTTGTACTTTGTACAACTTGAGTTTATTTCTAAAAGACAGAACATTTCTGCAGTAAATATTTCTCTTGGCAAAATTTCTAGGACAGTTTATATATATATATATATATATATATATATATATATATATATATATATATATATATATATAATCGAAACGTATGTTTCGTTTTGAAAAAACTATCGAAATAGAAACATGTGATATATTTTAGGATCATTGATAAAAAAAAAATTATAACTTTATCTTTACTATACTTAAAGATTTTTTATAGTCCATTTTTACTATTTGAAATAAAGTTTTTGAATCTACATACATATATACATACACAATCACGCCATGTACCCTAGCAGGGTGTGGCACAAACTCTTTTCATCATCCCGAAATCAGTCGCCTCCAAACATTCCTTTCCAAACAAGCAACTTTCGCTTCATCCACATTCACAATCGGAATCTACATTATAATAATTAAAGAAATTAAAGTGAACCAAATACCGTGAACACCCTATATAAACTTGAAATAAAAATTTTAAGCTAATACAAATAATAATTCAATGAGAATAGAAATTAAAAATTTGTTAATAAATTCTCAATTAAAAAGAAATTTGCCAAATTCCACGGAATTCATTAACACAAAATTTGTTTTATTTTCAAACGCTTTCACTTTATTCTTAAATAAACAATTAAAATACGAAAAACTCATACATCTATTCGTATAGATTATTTACTTAGAAATTGAAAAAAACACGTCTGTCTGTCTAAGAAGCAATTACTGAAGAATATGAGCAATAAAAAAAAAGGAAAATCCAGTATTTCCAATTATATGTATTCTTATAGTAAAACAAGATTACAAACACATGGATACACCCATATATAAACCCACTTTGATATCATCAATCGGCAACACTGTATAACAATAAAATTATATAATTTTTGCGTGTACTAATTTCGGATAAATAATGTAGCCATAATTGATTTCTAATTGATTTTTTTTCTGTTAATATTAATTGATCTTGCAATTAGTATAGACGGAGAAAAGGCATTCTTTGGAGTAAAGAAAATCATTTTCATTCCAATAAATATTTTTTTCAATAGTGGCAAATAAATATCTATTTGATTTAAAGGTATAGTTATTTATTACAAACAAATAATTATTTAAAATAATGAGCTTGTATATTTACTATGTTATTGAAATTTATTTATTAATATCAAAGAAACGTTTTTCTCCGTGTAATATTAACAGCAGATTGATAAGATTAATAGAAATTTCTAAAGAAAATCAATAAAATTTATATGATCTAGTTACTTATTTGTTACGTCTAGTAACTATGTTCTGTTAATTTACTGTAAATGTCATTCGTATTTCTTTGTTAGGTCGAGTAGTTCTAGGACTACCTTTGTAATAACCCAATTACAGATTATAGATTCGTTGCCGTAATTAATAATGTATTTATTTATATAACATGGGGGTACAAGCAACACACGATATCCAACTCCTTTATCAGGACGAAATCAAATTCAATACCACAGCTCAACTGTGGTGCCCCCTTTAAGGGCTGCGTAGGTCCACCCCCCCCCACCCCCACACCCCGCTCACGCGATCCAACAAAATATTTTTCGCGGTCAGAATGTCCACGTAACTTGAGCTGTTTTTCGATCGACAGATGACCTAACCTAACCTAACCTATCCTAACCTAATTCAATATCAACTAAGTTGGAGTTTGATTTCTGAGCTTAGGTTTGAGTTGAATTTACTGGAAGTTTAAGGTCAAAGTGCATATGATATTCGGAGAAATGTAATATTGCACTTAGAAAATAAAATTGATTTTTTTGATATTTAATTTCTTGTTGTGTGCAAAAGGGTTGAAATTAACTGCACTATAATTTAGAATTTATTCACTTTAATTTAGATCATATTCACTTTGATAAAAACAATTTGAAAAAAAAAATAATTCCACTATAATTAAATTTATTTAACTTTAAAAAAAATATTTTAACTTTGAAAAAAAATATTATCACTTGTATTAATTACTTTTCACTATAAAAACGGATACTTTCCACTTTGGGGGCTGTCAAACATTTATGCCAGTCCGACAACTATCATTTGCGCCGATGAGATAAGCGCCTATACAGGGCCGTTCCTGGAATGATAGCCGCCCAGGTGCAAAAAAGAAATAGCCGCCCTTAAAAATTAACATGATTTATTTTACTATTAATTTTATTTCTAAAAGTGGACCACGGCCGCCCTTTCGGCTGGCCGCCCTAGTGCGGATGCACCTTTTGCACCCCCGCCAGGAACGGCCCTGCGCCTATATTGAATAATAACATAACTAAACAACCTAAACCTACCCTAAGCCAACAGTGACGCAGATGATAGGATTTTCTAGCGTTTATAGTGTAACATTCGGACTTACAATTAGTCATATTTAAAATCAACAACTCGACATAATATCAAGTTTTTGATCTTATCTTAAGTGATTACTGGATTTTTCTTTGACTATTAGGGGTTTTGATAGAAGCAAATTTTTTTATAAAGAATAAATTTTTCTCCTAAAACTCATATTAATTTTTTTTTTCCCTATAGGAAACCTCATCACTTTACACACTGTATATAGAAGTAATGACATTAAAATGCTAAAAATATCCAAATCACCTACCCAACTACATTCTCATTCATTCATTTATCAATCAAATCTATAATTTCAACACAAAGCAAACAGTTGGGCATTTTATCAATAAATTTTATCGCTCATTTCTATCAGTTAACAGGTAGAAAAAAATCCGGAAATATTGATTAAAATTAAAAAACAAATTGCGTTGCAATATATATATATATATATATATATATATATATATATATATATATATATATATATATATATATATATATATATATATATATATGAACTTGTGGTATTCAAATTACAATACAAGAGCTAAAAAGTAAATCGTTCAAGGCCATACACCGCGCAGATTTTTACGTTCGCGAAAAACTTTCGCCAAGGAAGTTCAATGCAAGCTGGAGGCTAATTAGCACTCATTCACACCTTAACTATTTTTGGCAATTCGTTGACAGATTTCGAATTTCATTTAAGGAGAATATTTACAAATTATATCATATACAAGGTGTAACAGAATAACTATTCCTAATTTTCAGAAATGATAGAGGGCAAAAGAAACATTTTTTATTAATAAACTAGTGTCCAAAATTTTTTTTTTTTCTTATTTTTTTTTTTGCGGCAGTCGATTGTACATCGTTACAACTTGTGTATCGAAAATGGTGGTCGTAACTTCGAACAATTTTTATAAAGTTTAATGCGCTATTATTTCTAATAAAATGTTCCTAAACTTAAAAATCGAAGACAAATTTTGTCGGGACGCAATAAGTCATTGGTTTACTAGTGTTTAAACAAAATGTTAGAAAATCAATCAGTAATTTTACAATTATTCAGAAGTTTATGATTTTTTTTTGTCGATTTTTTATATGCTTTAAAAGTTGATTTACACTAAAAAAAATTAGAAATTTTTTGAAATTCAAAAAATCCTACATACATAGGCAATATAGTGAAGTAATTACCATCAATATTTGAATAAACTTTTGAAGAGAAAAAAAATAGTGATTAAATACCGTAATGTGAATAAAGCTTTAAGATGCAAGATATATATTTATATTTGAACCACTTACAAGAAACTATTAGAAAATTCAAATTTCTTGTTATATGTGTTCAAGTGCATATTTTCAAGTGCTTACTTACACAAAAAAAGTTTAATATGTAAATGTTCTAACTTAAGTTGATATACTAGATTATCTACATTTTCTTATTATAGTACAGTTACTCTAAATAGTTTATTACACACTTTGTAATTATTGTTTTTAAGATGCAGCTATAAGATAAAATAAAAGAAATTAAAAAATAATTTACCAGAAACAGACCCGGACTAAATTTATTATGTAAATTTACAGACGTCACAAAAAATTTTTTACATAATATAAATATAATAATTACTTAATTAAAAAAAATAGACTAAAAAGTATAAAATAATTTCTCCTAGTCCCATACAGATTTATAACCCCGTAGGGAAAAACATGGGACAACGACAGCTACTCCCTACACTCCTTACAATTAATAACCCCTAGACTTAACGATAGAAAAATTAACAAAACTATATCAAAATAGAATTAAGAATTTTGGAGATTATTAAGATATATGTTTGAAAATTATGTTAAAAAATATGTTAGTAATTATTTCTCCATTAGTTGGCAACACTGTGAAAAAATAATATCTAATAATTCTTGTGAGACATTTTGAGAATCTATTCTGAATACTTGAATAAAATCGGAGAAATAATACAGTCACAATAGTAATATCAAAAAATTTAATAATTTTTCTTTTCGAGATTTGGCAATACTGTATAAAAAATAATATCATGTAATTTTTGTGAGTACAAGAATCTTTTTGAAAAATTTAATTAAATCAAATAAATAAAAAACCTATAATATAGGTATAATTATATAAATTTTGTTCGATGCAAAAACAAAATATATACATACGTAAATTGTTTAAAATATAAAAGTTGTGATTAGAAATTATTATATTTTACATTTACGGCAGTAAGTAATTTTAATTAACTATAGTTACATAAAACTTAATTATTTGATTTATGACTTCGCGTTTTAGTTAATTATGGTCGAATTTTCTACACATGAATGAATATTATTTGGTATTACAAAGTATATACTTATATATTCAGGGACAATCAGTCAAACTTGACGTTAATTTTACGTAAAAATATCGACGCGTATTTTCACCGCATTTTTAAAAGTCATTTTTGACAAAAAAAATATATTAATTCAAACATATAACCTTTTCTTTTCATTACCTTCCCATCAAAATTTAATCATTATTATATTTAATTGAAAAATGTTATATTTAATCTGAAACTGATAAAAGTATATATGACATTATATTATCTATTTCATTCGCATATAATTTAAATATATATTATATTAAAAATTGTTCTATTTCGTTAAAATGAAATTTAATTATGAATGTTTTCATTTATATTTTTATCACTGGCATGTATAGGTACCTTCAGTCAATGTTGACGTTATGAAACAAACAACGAAAACAGACTTAGGTACTTATCTCATTTAAAAATCTATTTTAAAAATACTAAATAAAAAATATATATAAATGTCAAAGTGTCAATGTCAAGTTATTACTATTTTTATCGCAAATATGTAATATTCTTTTAAACTAAAAGAAATGTGATTAATTTTAAAACATACGATTAATGGAAAATTTCAAATTCTAAATTCAGTCAACTTAATTTAGTTTGATTTCAAGTAATATTACAAATAAAAAAAATACTGATTGAAAAAAATTTATCTAAGATCACTTTAAACGATAATTTTTTAGATGTTTTTCAATATTTTTTTAAAAATGCTTAAGTAAGTGTATATGCATATAACTAATAAAATAACAAGAATTATAGATATTTTACGAGTCGTTATATGCAATTTTGTTTATATTTATAGATACATAATTTGTGTTGAAGCAAAAACATTTAAGTCAGTCGCAAATTTATGTCAGTAACAACTGTGTGAAGTGTGTGTGTGCGCAAGCAATGATTTCTTCCTAAAGGCACGACTTGAACTTTCCAGAAGATGGTGCGATCTCTTTTCATTTCGAAAATGCAAAGAGAATGGAATACATTACATTCCAATCTGGAGACAAAGTAAGCTGTCTGATCTGTAATCTAGCTACGTATAGCTAGAACTACAGATAGAACTGCAAATTCTTTAATAATTTACTGTACCAAAAGGTGTGGACAATCAAATCTCAGACTAAAATTATTCTGCTTTGCTATGAAAATAATAGTTTATCTATGTATTAAATAATTAATCTATGGTTTTAATTTTTCACCTATAAAATTCATTATTGAGCTATAGAAATATTTATCGAAATATAAAAATAATTATCGACCTATGGAAATAATCAAATATCTACTGATATAATTATCGATCTATAAAATTTCATCTATAAAATTAAGAAAGTATGGCTATTTATACATACGGTATGTATACGCAATTGGCTATTTGTACATACAGTATTTTTACGTAATTGGCTATTTAGGATAGGTTAAGTTAGTAGGTTGGTTTAGGTTTAGGTTTTTTTTTTACTATAGATAATTTTTAAATTATTAATAGGTAAATGATTGATTTTTTTATAAGTAAAAATATAAAATTTCATAGGTAATATTTGAATTATTCATAGATCATAAAATTAGCATCCCTTAAAATATAATAATTTGGTTCAAAATAAAAAAATATTTTTTTTTTGTTTTTAGATCAATTTCAGCTTTAGATCTCTGAATTTGCACATCAGATTGTGTAAGTAGTTTACACAACCCCCCACCCCCCTCTTTATATCAATTCCAAAGACAACTTGAAATTCTTCAACAACTTGAAATAATCATACACACGGATCCTAACCTAATCTAACGTTAACCTTCTCGGACAATATTCGAGCCTAAAGAAAGGAAAACGAAAAACAAAACAGGAAAAAAACCAGCCTATATCAAGCTGGTATAGCGGTAAGCATGACAATCAACGAACCGCGGTAACATTGTCACTGTCATCATTGAGTGACTCTCAGCTCATGTCAGACATCTGTCCATTCAACAGCTGACGTTTAACGGTATTATTACTTGTGGTGTGTGCTCGCAAATCCAACACACGCGTGCACGCATTTATTATCTTATGGGTACGCATGCTGGTTATATATTATTTATCTATAGGTGTACGTAATCGAATTGTAAGCCAGGTGCGGGCGCTACGCCCCAAACATTCGGCGCTCTGCACCTGTTTAAGGGCAGGGCAGGGCAGGGCAGTTCAACATACCACACACCGGAAAATAATATAGATTATTTTATTTTTGTCTATTTGTACAATGAGGTTATGTTCGCTAATAAACAAATTAATGAATATGGATAAAAAATATTTGACCTATGAAAAAAAAAACATATGATCTACCGAATAGTACCTATGAAAATAATAGTTTACCTATGTATTAAATAATTAATCTATGGTTTTAATTTTTCACCTATAGAATGAATTATTGATCTATAGAAATATTTATCGACCTAGGAAAATAATTATCGACCTATGGAAATAATCAAATACCTACTGATATAATTATCGATCTATAAAATTTGATTTTAGAAATACACTTTATGTATTTTGAATGTATTAAATGCTTCTGTTTATATTTTGTTTATATGGCACTTTTTTGCTAAATAAGTTTTCTATTATTATACAAAATTTATTAGTAGCAGTTCAAAAATATTAAATGCAATAATTAAAAATGCTGACTTAATTTTATTTTTAATTTTAATTTTTCAGACATATTCGATTAATAAATAATATTTAAATTTTTTAAATACATTATATTCTTGGAATACAGAATATACATACATTCCTTAATGTAATTATTGTTTATATATATATATATATATATATATATATATATATATATATATATATATATATATAATTACTCTATTGTCTTGTTTCTATCAAACATTATCAATATTCTAAAATCATTATAAAAAAAATACAAATGATGTAATAATAACAAAAAAAAAACTTAATACAAATATTTATCTAGTTAATATTCATAAACGTTGCTTATATTTCTAAAAGTAATTATTTTTTGTATAAATAAATATTTTAAATTTATTTTATTGTCAATAATACGACCTAACAGTTTCAACACAAAAATCTTATTTATCTTAAAATTGAGGTTACGAATATAAATACGTCAAAACTCAATTTACGTATAACGCAAAATTATTTTTATATTGTTTTATTGAAAAATTCAAACGCAAAATATTTAAACATTAAAGAAATGTATAGACTATTAATACAGTATAATTATACCTAATAATATTACCTCAGTTGTCAGGAATTTTGTCATGATATAAAATTACCTTTTTTTTTTCATGTTATGCATATAAATGCAATAAAATATACAGTCAAAGTTTTGTAGTTTCACAAAGGAAATAAATTAATTTACAATTTTTTTCAACGAGAAATTTGACAGCATTGAGTAATAAAATTTACGATTCTTACAAAATTTATTCAAATATGATATAACAAAAAAAAATGCGTTCATTGTTCATACAGTTGTCATTGTAGCGTATTTATTTACGGAACATTACGAATACCTACTTATGTAAGAAAAGAAATAAATACGGTATATTCACTTTATATAGTAATTTTCATGAATCATACCTCGATTTTCTTTATTTGTCATACGAAAACAAAAGACATTTACCTTTTCATAAATATCAACTGCATATGAATAAGTTATTCTAGAAATTATTGAATGAATTATGCAGAAAGTATGTCTTTGTATGTAAAATTTAAATTACGAAGAAAGCAATATTGACAAGCTAAAAATAATTTACTATGTACTTGAATTTCACGTACATTTCTAAATAATACGATAAATAAATGATTTAACAATACAATACTAAAAATAGAATGCAAGCGCAAGTGTATCGTTTTTATTAGGGCCAAATAGTCGATGGTAAAATGATTTAATTCGAATTTATAAATTATAAAGAGCACCCATAATAAATACCAGAGCACCGAACCAGATAGGCTATTTCCTGTGTCTGCTATGGCCTGTTATGTTTTATCAATATGAAATCAAGAAAAAAAATCTACTACTACTGGTAATGCTGATAATACGGGCACCAAGAAACGATAGCAAAAAAAATTCAATAATACAAAAACAAAATGAAGAGAGAGAATACGGTTATCAGAATTGCAACACAATTCTATATTTATAAATCCATGCATATACCGAACGAATGCACTTTGTCGTTATAAGAAAATAAAAAGGACCATAATGTATTTTCCAAATTGAGTCACTTGTGATTACGTTTACATTTCGATAATACGTAATCTATATAAACAAAATTTATATTGACTACTAGATATTGTTCAGATAGTGACAAAAATTGACAATAACTATATAACCAAAGTTATTATGACAGTTCATTATTATATGATTTTATACCAGTTATACTAGCTAATAAATAGTACTCCTATAATAATTCAATGACCCGAAAAATACTATATTGCACGTAATAGGGGTAACAATAGATTAATAATTAACAAAATAGAACACCTGTCAATAATGGTATAGAAATAAAAGTTTGACTTACAGCATTCCCGAGCACTTGGTGCACACAAAAGATCCTATTGTCATATTCACATAAGTCGGTCCACGTTGATTACAATCAAAACAATGTTTATTTCCAGGTAAAGACACTAATTCACGTAAAATTTTTAAATTTTTCTCATCCTGCTTCTTACGTGCAGAAGCCATGATTTGATTTTGGCTACTATAGCGCCGCCACAACGAAACTGGTAAACTCGGTTTGTAGAATGTCGGTAATTCAGATTACTGAAAGGTCAACTGTTCGAGATGATTCAGTTTTCAGAGCATAGATTACTATACGGCTTACGCTATTATCATAGCCCTACAATTGCAAGCTAAACCCCATATAATATAATTAATTTGTGCTCAAGTAAAAGGTTTTGTTGCAGCTAACAATAAAACATTTAAAAATGCCAGACGTTAAACGTCTTTTTAATGAAGGTCTGGAGCAAATAATCTCAGAAAATTGGTCAAGTTGTATTGATCATGTTGTGAAAGAGGAAGAAAAATTATATGAACTCCATATGAACTCGATAACATTGTGGAAGAAATGCAGCTGAAATTTATGGTGAATACTGGCTCTTCTAGTGTAGAAATTCAATTTTCAGATTCTGTCTGATGTATTTTATTATATACATATTGATTGTTTAAAAATTACTATTATTATTGAAATATATTATTTTTATTAGTTTCATATAAAATTTCAAATATGAATTGGATATTTCAAAATTACTGTTATTTTTAAATATATAAATGTTTCTCTATTGATTATCTTTTTAATATTTGATTAAATACAAAAAATAAATTATTTTTTTAAAAACAAAGTAATATTTCAATAAATATTTTAAAATACAAATGATTATAACTACATATGCATAATTTTTTTTTCTGTTATGCCTTATTTATATATTAATATATATATATTCTATGTTGTTATGTGTGCTATGTTCATTTCGAAGCCTATAATTTAGCGGCTAAAAGTTAACAAATAACGTTTCTTATCATCAGATAATCAAAAATGTTCGATTACGAAAACGAAGACGAGGAATCGCAAGATATCATCGACTTATACGATGGTAAAAAGAATGTTAGCGTAATTTTCATCGATGTTTGTTCGACAATGTTCAATTCGGACGAGAAATTATTCAAGGTATGTCTAACAGCTATCTATAAAATAATGGATCGTATGCTTTTAAAAGCGTATCGTCGTAATCTAGCCGTGTGCTTACTACAAGATGAAAATCCTGTTTTAATACCATTGGATAACAACGTAATCGAATCAGTTAAAGAGATTCGTAGTCTGCTAACAAAATCAATCGATGAATTACGTCAACAATTCGAACGTACCAGTGCTGTGTCGTTACGGAATTGTTTAACCGAAGCGATTAAACAGTTTGCGAATCTAGAAAAAGTTAACCCTTACGTTATTGTGCTGACAAATGACGATAATCCGCATAAGGGTGATGAAGATGAGAATCGTGGTGCGATTAACGTGGCTTTAACACTGAAAGAGTTAAATGTTAAATTAGTTGTATTACCACTGAGCGAGAATTTTGATTACGAAAATATTTATAAAGATTTATTGCAAAATGCGAATGATATGGCATTGGATTTATTCGAAGAGAATTACGAACAAGCTTATAACGATGTCGATAAATTAATGGAGATCTTAGATTGTGTTATACGAACGAATATGAAAATCCGTCGACAAGAGTTTTTCATCTATGATAATAATGAGAAAAAGGTAAAATTCTGGGTGCAGATTCGTCGTTTCGTTAAAGACTCGCATTTATACAAAAACGCCCATATTTCACGTGCAACTAACAGTAAAGTTCGGTTAGAAACCGACTCAAGCAATCTTCAACCAGATAAATTACAATATGTAATGGGTTATACTCATATTATATTCGATAAAAACGCTCGTCTGCATCTGGAACAACCGTTTGGGTTCCGATTATTATACGTAAGCACCGAGAAACAATATTCAATTCATCGTTTACATAAAATCGCATTCGTACTACAAAATGATGAAGTTAGCGATGATGATACTCAGATCTTATTCGATCATCTCTGGGATTATTGTCACGAGAAAAGCCGTTATTTGGTTTGTGGTCTTCATATTCCCGGTCATAAACAACATCCACGGATCGTCGAATTAATTCCCGATCAATTTCAGGTAAGGGTTAACACGATTTAAATCAATCGAAACACACAAAAAATCATTTAAATCAAACACGTTTTTTTTTTCATTTAAAATTTCATAATAAAGTTCGTGTAATGGCTATCAAACAAATAGATTACGAAAATAAATTGAGATTAAATCGTTTAAAATATGTTCATTTGTCTAATTTTCTATTATGTGACTAAATAAAAATAATATTATAAAAAATCCCAAAACCACACTTAAATTAAAATAAAGCTAAATACGTATTTCGGAAGCTAAGCTTCCATCTTCAGTAGCTAAATAAAATCTACAAAAATCTTACCTGTGATCCAACACTTAAGCACTTTGGATCACAGGTAAGATTTTTGTAGATTTTATTTAGCTACTGAAGATGGAAGCTTAGCTTCCGAAATACACGTACTTAGCTTTATTTTAATTTAAGTGTGGTTTTGGGATTTTTTATAATATTATTTTTATTTAAATTTTATTATGTGTCTGATGACTTTTAACATTTACATAATATTCTATTAACATTCTAAGATAAGCTTTGATTTAAATCGGATTTTCTTGATTTTCTTTTAAAAAATCATCGATTTTTTATTAATTTCAGGGCAAACCTTGCTTTATCGGTCACTATCTAGCACATTTCGGACAGATTAATCTCGTCACAACCGATTCGGAAACACCAAAAACGATTGAACCAATCAGCGAGAATGATCGCGGATTAAAACTAATGAGTGATATGATTGCAAAAATGCAAATACATTATAATCCGTTGCAATGGAATAGTATCGCGTACGATCGGAAAGCCGCTTTTATTAAGGCGAATCTGTTGGACACCGATGTGGAAACGGTGGAGTGTTCGATACCGGACGAGGATGATGTTAGCAAACAGCTGGGCGAAACTGGGCTTGAATTGGGCGAATTAATGCAGGGATTTTATCAGAAGCAGGCGGCGAAAAGGAAAGTGCCCGCAAAAGCTGTTTCGAAACGAGGGCGCAAGATTTAAATTTTTTAGTGTTTTTGTAATATTGTTTAATAATAAATAATTTTCTTTTCTATATATATTTTGTATTTTTATTTACATTTTAACCAAAATAGCATGAAAAAGAGATGTTTTATTAGTAATAAATAAACTTTTTTTTTATAAATATTAACGCATCATTTAAATTTAAATATTTTATATATATTATTATTTATTTATTATTATTTATTATGTATATATATATATATATATATTACTTATTCTATGATAGAAACAAGAGTGACAAATGTGACATTTCCCTAGAACTTATTACAAATTACATCAGTTTCATCTACTAGATTTATTTATTTCATTATCATAATTTATAAATTAAGTAACACAAATGCCAATTTACGACTTTTTCCGTAACATTTTCGGATTACGAGACAATAACAGGTAAATAAAAACGTAATTGTCAAATTCATTTATAGGTTAACATATTAAGATATTATATTTAAAATATTTCTTATAAAATAAAGTCTTATATACTTATAATTATAAAATATGGTTCTTATAAAATTTTCTAGTATTTTTTTTTTCTAGAAATAATTACAATGATGAACACGACAACATGAAAAATCACTCTAACAATGATTTTTTTGAACGCACTTGGAGGTATTTACATGAATAATTTATTTAAATGTTTAAACCCAAATAAAACGATAAAATATTTTTCTAGAGATAATAATGAATCCGGCGAAGATCGAATGGGTTTCAATATATTTTCCGATCCGATCGAGATTCATCGATATTTCGAACACCAAATGAATGAAATACTGCATTCTTTCTTTCATTTCGGATCGTTCGGCGCCGATTTTAATAACGGTCCATCGTTAATGCCACCACCAGAATCATCCGAAACGAATACGGAACGAAAAAACTTACGAGATTATTTCGTAAAACCGAAAAACAACTCCGAAACTTCAAGATCTGATACAGATCTGGACGGAAAGTAATGAAATACAAAAAAAAAAAATGAAATTATTATAGAAAATATAATTTCCATGTTTTAGAGTAAATATAGATCAATTAGACGATTTGCTAAAAGACAAATCCAAAACAAAATTAGTTCCATTTGATGAAAAGACATCGGTTATGCCAAGAACTCGCATGTTTGGTCAAAGTATTACGAGTAAAACGATTCGCAGATCGGATGGGGTAAATATTTTCAAAACTAAATTTATTATGAGTGTTTTCCACAAGATTTCTTTATTTATCACAAGCTTTCTATAATTTATCGCAAGGTTTTGTTTGTTTTTCACATGGTAATGACTGTTTTTATAAAGTTTCTAACTTTTTTCACAAGTTCATGACTATTTTTCACATGATAATGAGTGTTTTTACTACTTTGACTGCAAGGAAAAGTAGTAAAGCGTTTGGTACGGTGTCTGTAACATTTTCAAAAAAAAAAAAAAATGTATAGAAATCCTTCATATAGCCTCTAGATGACGAATCTGAACTTAGTTTATGTGGGTGTATGGATGTGCGTCGTCAGCTCGCCGCTCGCTCGCTCGCTCGCTCGGTCCTCAGACAAAATTTTGTGATCGCAACTCCTCCTAGACGGTTCAACCGATTTTAATGAAATTTTCAGGATAAATTTGTCTAGTGCCCAAGATGGTCATGTGGTTTTGGTTTTTTCCAGTGATGCCAACTTTCCGAGAAAAAAATTACTAAAGTTTTTAAAAATTCATTGTGGCTACATTATTTATCCGATTTTGATCAAATTTTCAGGAAAGATTCCCCTAGTACCCACATACATTACGTAATTTTAATATAATACAGTGTTGCCAACTTTCCGAGAAAAAAATTACTAAAGTTTTTAAAAATTTATTACGGCCATGTTGTTTAACCGATTTTGTTCAAATTTTCACAAAAGATTCTTCTGGTATCCATATAAATTAGATAATTTCAACAAAGTACAGTGTTGCCAACTTTCTGAGAAAAAAATTACTAAAATTTTTAAAAATTTATTGCGGCCATGTTGTTTAACCGATTTTGTTCAAATTTTCACAAAAGATTCTTCTGGTATCCATATAAATTAGATAATTCCAACAAAGTACAGTGTTGCCAACTTTCTGAGAAAAAAATTACTAAAATTTTTAAAAATTTATTACGGCCATGTTGTTTAACCGATTTTGTTCAAATTTTCACAAAAGATTCTTTTGGTATCCATATAAATTAGATAATTTCAAAAAAGTACTGTGTTGCCAACTTTCTGAGAAAAAAATTACTAAAATTTTTAAAAATTTATTATGACCACTTTATTTAACCGATTTATGTGATAATATCAAAGTAGTCTATATATGGGTTTATCCATATACTTTTAATCTTGTTTTACAAGATTACGACTGATTTTCACAAGATTATGATTGTTTTTCACAAAGTTATAACTGTTTTATCACAAGATTACTATGTTTTCACAAGATTACGATATCAATATTATAACTTTTTATTTTTGCTGATTTTATTTGTTGCAGACAATCGAATCACATCACACCGTCAAAGATAACGAAGGCAATGAACAAACAACAATAACAAAACAAATCGGTGATAAACGCTATAAAATAACAGTGAAAACCGATAAAAATGGTGTCCAGGAGAAAGTTGAAGATATGATAAATATCGATGAAAAAGAATTACCACGATTTATGGAAGATATGAATCCGAAAACACATCAACAGGACGATCCAAATCAATGGTTCCCGTTTGATAAATTCTTCAAATAAACATTGTTAAATTAGTTTTAATATATGTATTATATATTATGTAAAATAAATGTATTTACTTTATATACTCAAAATATTAATTCGAAATCAAATTAAGACGATTTAAATAAATGGTTTCCTTTTGATAAACATTGTTAAATTAGTTAATATATATATATTATGTAAAATAAATGTTTTATAGTATTATTATTTATGTATTTATTTTATATATTTAAAATATGAATCCAAAAAATCAAAATATTTGACTAAATTGTTTTTTCGAAATTAGAACTTGTTGGGGAGTTAAAGCGATTTTTACAAAGTCGTGTCTAGAGTAACCGAAAATGTTTGAATCCTGGCCCGCAAGTGTAAACCAATGTTTTTTTTAAACACGAGTCCAAAAATAACCGAATTGCCACTCACCACTGCAATCAATTTGGTTGAAACTTCCTAAAATTGTAGACCAAATAAAGCTCTAAAACATATAAAAACCATGGAACATATTTTATCTAACCGAAAAAAAAATCTCAAACTTTACCTATTTTCGGAGTGCTCTGTCCATAAATCCAATGGGTTCCATTTGATAAATATTCCAAAAAAACATCACTTACATTCAATTAATCAAAATATATATATATATATATATATATATATATATATTACGTAAAATAAATGTGCTATAGTATAATTTATTTATTGATTTATTTTATATAGTACATATAATCGATCTTATAAATATCACAAATGATTGTTATATAAACAGATTTTTTTTTTGTTGTTTTAATTTATTATACATTAATAAAGCAACAAAAAAAACCTAAATGGTATTTCAAAACTTGGTGTTTTATATTTATTTTGAATGTATATAATTTTTATCCTCGGAATAAAATAATTTCTTAATCTCTTAACTAAACAAATTAATAATAATTAATTACACAATCTCTGTACACGGATTAATATTTATTTACAAGGTGATAAAATTATTTTAGGCTTTCGTCCATTTTATATACAAAACACGCTCCGATAAAAATATGTTTTTTCTTTAGTCCAAACATTGTAATTAGCCCTATTTAGTACTAATATTATAAAAAAACCAACAATTATTTTACGTTATAACTAGGAAAACATAATATACACATATTTATAGAAATATATATGTACTGGGTGATTTTTTATTGTTCATTTAGGAATTTCAAAAAATGTTACAAAACACTCAGAAATATTAACTAGTGCTAATAAATATTGAAAATATCGAATGAGCAGTGATTTTTTCTAACTCGAGATCAAATACTTTTATTTTTATTTTCGAAATTTTTCGTATAAAAACATTTATCTGCTCAAACTGCATTTTAAGTGAAGAAATGTGCAAAAAAATAACATATATATATATATATATATATATATATATATATATATATATATATATATATATAAGGGTTCTCTTACATTTACACCTTTTTCCGACCCAAAAAAACGACCAAATTTATGAATTTTTTTCTGCGAAACTATTAAAGATATCAAATCGCGGTCTTTTGGAGGTGAAAGAATAGATTTTGAACTTTTGTTAGGATTTTTTATATTTACTTTCGTTGGAAATTGTCCGAGTTTGAACACTTTCTACGAAACTTTGCAAAACTGGACAGCTATGCGGTCCGATTTTGCAATGTTTCATAGAAAGGGTTAGAACTTGGACAATTTCCAACAAAAGTAAATATAAAAATTCCTAAAACAAGTTCAAAATCCATTCTATCACCTCAAAAAAAACGCGATTTGATAACTTCAATAGTTTCCTAGAAAAAAATTCATAAAGTTGGTCGATTTTTTTGCACGGGGATATATATATACACCTTTCTCGGCCTAAAAATTGGACTAACTTTATGAATTTTTTTCTGCAAAACTATATAAGATATCAAACTGCGGTTTTCTCGAAATAAAAGAATAGATTTTAAACTTTTTTCAAAAATTTTTTTTTATATTTTTGTTGAAAATCATCCGAGGTCTAACACTTCCTACAAAACTCTACAAAAATGGGCCGCATAGCTGTCCACTTTTGCAGAGCTTTGTAAAAAAATTATAACTCAAACAATTTTCAACAAAAGTAAATATAAAAATTCCTGAAACAATTTCAAAATCCATTCTATCACCTCAAAAAAACCGCGATTTGAGAACTTCAATAGTTTCCTAGAAAAAAATTCATAAAGTTGGTCGATTTTTGTCAGACCGGTAACAGTAATAAAACAAAAACTCATATTTATTTAAAAATTAAAACCTAGGAACCATAATATTTTTTTTATATATATATATACAAAAATAATTTATGTTAATATAATTATCACCTATTATTATTTTAACAATATCTCGTATTTATAATTTTTTCTTTTATATATTTATATAAGAACGAATAATTTTTATAACTTTGGTTGATTATTACTAAAATGACGGTTAAGTTAGGTTAGGTTGCATAATTTTGTTTACCTATAAAAATATAACTACTGCAATAATATATTATAATATATAATATAATATGATCCCTACAAAAAGCGTTCATTTCTATTTACAAATTTATTTTTGAAAAAAAACAAAAAAACTCAAATATTCAACAACCATCAAAGCTTTTTCAAAAATAATTTTCCATGCAAAATCACTGATTCATTCTCGCCTAGGGACTGTAATAAAATATTTTAAAACTAAAGATTAAATATATTTAGTGACTCCTAAACTGTAGATTTTTGAAATGTGTGCATTTCGAAAATAAATAAAAACAATTTTGTTTTTGTTCATATGATCATAAAATTTGGCAACAAATTTCACAAAATTTAAAAAAAAAATAAAAATAAACGCAATATTACTTTCCATAAAATTAAACAAACAAAAATAAATAAAAATAGATTTTTCAGGTACGAATTTTCCATATGAACAAATCAAACTGATCTAAAGGAAATTTTTCTCGTTCGTAGCACCGATTTTTATTGGAAACTTTTACAACAAATATTTATTAAAATTTTCAACAGTATTTTTTTTGTTTTTGTTTAAAAAAGTCAAATTTTTAATTGACACGATGGCGTTAGAGCGATTTTAGATTTGTCAAATGGTTGCAGATAAAATTCGCGTTTCTACATTTCTGGAAACAAAAACACAATTAGCTGTTAGTATTTTATAGCTTTCGTTGGAGCTTACAAAACGTATAATTTTTACATTTATTTTCAAAATGACGGCCTTTTTAAAAAAAACTGCCTAAAATTAACCCATTTTGTTTTTTTGGTTTAAGGATAAAAATTATACATTTTGTAGATTTCAATGAAAGTTATTTGTGTTAAAAGTTCCTAAAATTGACCTTCTTTTTTTTTGGTTTAAGGATAAAAATTATACATTTTTGTAGATTCCAATGAAAGTTATTTGTGTTAAAAATGCCTAAAATTGACTTATTTTGGTTTAGAGATAAAAATTATACATTTTGTAGATTCCAATGAAAGTTATTTGTGTTAAAAGTGCCTAAAATTGACCCATTTTTTTTTTGGGTTAGGAATAAAAATTATCTAATTTTATAGATTCCAATGAAAGTTACATGTGTTACAAAGTACTAAAATCTAATTTGTTTTTGTTTCAGAAACTTTATTGTCCAATAAAATCGACGGTACAAACGCGAAATGCGAAAATAAAATACCTGGGAATTAATGTGATAAAAAAAATTATCGCTACCCTATTCTTGTCCGAAACCTTCCGTCTCCTCAATCGCATAATTCAACTTCTCAACCAACTGATCATAACTCTTATACGGCGGCAAATCCAGCCGATTAAAGCACGTGTGCGATCGGGGCAACCAAGTATCTTTCCCGACTTTTTCTATACAAAACCGCTGTGGTCCATTACTACCCATCAATTCGGCAAAACCACCCACTGGGACACGACAAGTCCCAGTGACAAACTGCAATAATCTCGCTCTTTTTTCATTATCAGCTTGACGAACAAATTGCCAAAACCACATAACTTGCTTGCTCGTACGCGTGTAATGACGATAAATGGCATTACGTTGCCAATCATCTACATCAATCTCCTGCATTCCACACAACATCAATTCTAATTCACGTTCATCAAAATACTTCAACCATTCCAGTGGCACCACTTCATTAAAACCATCCAGAAACGCTTTGGTTTGTTCTTCAATACCACGCGTCATCCTCCATTCGGTCATCAACCGCATATATTCCTCCTTATTCTCTTCCGTAACCCTCAACTTATCACCATTCTCCTTCAACTCATGATGTATCACCTGCCCCAACACCTCAAAATCCACACTATGATACAACTCCAACCCGCATTCTTCGATATTATTCTCTCGTATCCAAACCAACGAATTATAAAACTCCGGATCAATCGATTCAATATCTTTCATCGTTAGTTTCTTATTCAACATGCGCTTATAAAACGGCATTGTAAAACCTGAGTAAATAAACCTTCCGTGATACAACGCCATTGCAATGAATCTTCCGATGAATTTAAAATATAATAAATGATCTGGATTCACATATGAAGCAGGATTAATTTGTAGGCTATAATTATTCTTATTTGCATACTCAAATAAACAATACATTGGATTTAGGACTTCGTGTGAGAGTAAGAAAAACCATTCACGTGAAACACCTCCGTAATCTAAACCTTCTTCACCTCGAAAGATAATATAAAGTCTTCTCCGTAGCTCATAAGCTGGTAATCGCATTATCTGGTGGTAGCTATCTTCAAAGAGGGTTTGTCTTGTAACTGTTATTTTAATATGACTCGCTAGTGCATTACTTTGACATAGGTAACGAAACTGGCTTAGCTTCCAACGGAATGATCGTTCGTAAGCGAGTGGTACACCGTAGACGCCTTTCGGACCTTTTGGTGCACCAGGTCGTGGATCTTGGAATGTGGTGGTACGCGTGTTATGATCGACGAAATATCGAACGTTATCCTCGGTGACTCGCATTTCCCAGCCGGGAGGTAGTGGGGTTTCATCGCCGTCGAGTTCTTGGCCCTGGGTGCGTGGATCTTCCCACTGAGTGGTGCGGTTTTTGTGGTTTACGTAGTAGACACGGCCTTCGGGTTGAACGCGACGCTCCCAACCGGAGGGTAGTGGACCGAGGGCGTCTTCGTCGTCGAGGGTTGTTGCTGCAGCTGCTGGAGCGGGGGTTGGTGGTGGTGGGATAACAACTGCTGGTGGTGCTGGTGCACCAGAGGTGCTAGGTAGGGTTGTTGTACCTCCTCCAGCTGTATGTTGAGGATAGAGGAAACGTTGATTACCTGTGTAGTTTAACAGTGTTTATTAATGATTTATTTATTTGTCTGCAAATTTAATTTTAATTTATGTTAAATATACCGGGTGGTTCGATAATTTGCGATATACTTTTTTCTCGAGTAAAATTCGTAAAAATACTTTTTGCATTTTTCTATATCATGTTTATTTTCCTACACCTCATAGTTTTTGAGAAAAAAAAATAAAACCGAAAAAACAAAAAAAAATTCTAACGCCCAAACGGCACATGCTGGCAAATTAAAACTAATACCAAATTATAGAACTTTTTATGCCCTATCGAAACGTACTCAAGTATTTTTTCGAATTTTACTCGAGAAAAGAAGTATATCGCAAATTATCGAAACTGCAATGTTAAACGCCGTTACGAACTTGACGAACGAACACCCGGTCTAAAATTGTACTTATTTTAATTTTTAATATCATTAAAGACTTTATTTCTTTTGATTCATACGATTAATATTTATTTCTTTGACGTTTGAAAATAAAATTACAACGCAATGCAAAATTAATTAATTAATATTACAAAATATTAAATTAAGTTAATTACTTATAACAAATATTTTAATGTATTTAATTAAATTTGTCGAGATAAGAATATATTTAAAACTTATCATAATATTTATAAAACAGTGTATTTTTTACATTTTTAAACAGATTATTGCGACATTCATTACAAAAAAAAAAACTTATGAATAATATCTTCATTACGAGAAGAAAAACCATTTTACAATCTTGATATAGAAATAATACAAATTAGTTTTAGCTAAAGTCATAATTAAATATACATTATTTTATTATTAAACAATAAAACACTGATAAAATTTCTTAAAAAAGAATCCTGATTTTATAGTCTGATTATACAATCTTACAAAGTGGGTTTTTTTTTAACGTAATAAGACAATCAAATTTATTTTTTTTATTTTAATTAAGAAACAAACACGTAACTAATTAGTTCATTACAAATAAATTAATGGCGATTTAAGCAAAAATAAAAATACTAGAAGTGTTTTTTAGCATTTTTTTCTGGAATTGGAATAAAGATTTTACCACCGAGTTATTCGAAGAACATTTTCAAATTTTTTCTCTGTTCTATTAACGACGTGGTTTGAGTTACGTGAACGTATGTCTTCAGAAGTCTTTCAGGACTTCAAATCTATGGAAAATAGATGAGATTATCTGGAAACGTTAGACAATTTTGAGGATAAAAAGTTGAAAATTAAGAAAATGTAGCCATCTGGAAAAATGGTCAATTTTTGACCCTTTTATGTGCTTAAAAAAAATAATTTATTCTTCCATAAAAAATGGCTGAAAATGGTCCAAGTTTCAATAAATTATCTCCGCTTTAATTTAAAAAAGAATTACTGGAATTTTAAATCATTTTGAGGTCAAAAACTTGGAAATTAACAAAATGATTGCCATCTGGAAAAAAGGTTAATTTTTGACCAAATTTTTTCCACACTTTCACTGCTTTAAAAAATATTTATTCTTCCATAAAAAAAATGATCCAAGTTCCAACAAATTGTCTCCGCTTTAATTTAAAAAAGATTGGAAAAATAATTTTTGCGTTCAGTTGCATGAAATAACTATTGAATGACTTCGAATTCAACCAAATCGTTTTACAAGGATAATCTACAGACTATAAAAACTATAAGAAATCGAAAAAAAAATAAGGAATGCCTTCCTAATAATATAAAACAAATAAACGTTGGGTTAGGTTAGGTTAGGTTTTTTTGTAGTAAATTGAATTAAAATATAGATGAGGCTATTTATACATACGGTATGTATACACAATTGGCTATTTATACATACTAAAAAAAAAACTAAACCTAAACCCAACCTACCCTAAATAGCAAATTACGTAAAAATACTGTATGTATAAATAGCCAATTGCGTATACATACCGTATGTATAAATAGCCACTTTCTTAAAATATTTGAAGGGTACAGGGGAAAAACGATCTAAGTCACATTTTTATAAAAACGAGTAAAATTTAATTGAAAATTTGAGATCATGGGGAAACTAAAGTCACAAAACTGAATGCAAATTAGATTTGAGAAAAATATTCTACATTATTTATTTAATACATCAATGAAATAATAAAATATATATTTTTTTAATACTAACAAAAAAATAAGCATCACGTGAAGTTATGCAAAAAAAATTTACGGAAAAAATTATCTTCTTATATCATCTTTAGGTGCAGATTTAAGGGACCTAGATTGTTTTTTTCGTAAATTCCAAGTATAAAACTCATTTTTGCTAAAAATGTGACTTAGATCGTTTTTCCCCTGCACCCTTCATTTGTTTTTGTACTAAACTGAATCGAAAACTAAACCATACCTTGCGTCATAACATGAGCCCGTTCACCCTGCCACTGCTGAAAATGCTGCAGCCGTTCCGTATTCGGTCTCTGCCACGTAGTGGTCCTCGTATTATGATCCACATAATAAATCCTTCCACGTGCATCTCTCCGAATCTCCCATCCAACAGGCAACGGCTGGGGGCGTTCCCATGACGTGCTACGCGTATTATGGTCGACGTAATATCGCCGGCCGTAGAGATCGTAACGCATCTCCCAACCGGGAGGCAGTGGTTCTTCGGCAACTCCTGCAGCAGCTGCACCGCCACCGCCGTTGCGGTGATTTTCTGGACTCACAGGCACTGGGGTGCCGTTTACAATACCTTTGGGAGACATAGAGATTTTTTTTTAACGATTTTTTGACAAATTTATTAATTTGCTACTCTAGATCCTGCAATTCGCTAATATTTTTCGACAAAATTTTCTACATAAATCCATTTTTATTGTCTATTATATTTAAAAAGATAGTGTCCATAATTATATTAATTGGTGTCAAACGGAGTAGTAAATAAAATGTAAAAGTAGTAATTTTGACAAAAAAAAATCTAAAAAATATAATAGTTACAGGAACTGGAATAATATTTTACATAATCATTAAATATTATTATATATTATGATTTTTTATTTTAATATTTATTTTGTGTTACACTGTAAAAAAATCAATGTAAATTTATATGATAATCATAGTCATTTTACTATGGTTTTTTTATTGTAATTTTTATAATGATCCTATCTTGGGTACTAGTCAAATTTATCCTAAAAATTTCATTAAAATCAGTTGAACCGTTTAGGAGGAGTTGCGATCACAAAATTTTGACGAACTAAGTTCGGATTCGTCATCTAGAGGCTATTTTTTTTTTAACCAAACGCTATACCACTTTTCCTTGCAGTCAAAGTGGTAAAAACACAGTAAAATTACTAAGATTATCAATGTTACATAGATTTTTTTAGATAATTTAATTAATCAATCGTTAAAATAAAATTTAGTAAAATTAAAATTGATTTAAATTATTGATTATTATTATTAAAAAAAATCCAAATTGATTGAAATTGTGATTTAAATCAGACCCAATCCAATTCCAAAACCTCAGATAAAATTGTGGTTATGTTTCTATAAATAATCTGCGCCAGAAAACTTTAAAAAGATATTATATAATTCTATAAAAACATTTCAACTCAAATTGAAAGCAAATTTGTAAATTTTGTAACCATGTAACCATTTTCCTAACCAATTTTGGCGGTTAACACAATAAATAAAATATGATTAATACCGTTTGTAACCAGTGGTGTTGTAGCAGCTGTTCCATTCGGTACAAGCGGTGGTTGTACCGGATAAGGTGGTTGTCTATTCAACATCGCTTGATTCAATCCTGCTGAAGCAACCACTGCATCAGTCGTCCCGTGCAACCTCATTCGTACTTTAACTCCATTATTAAGTACACTCCTATTTGGACCATTTGCTACAGTAGCAGCTGATTCACCACTAGACATATCCAATCGTAAACCATTCAACACCGCAATTAATTCACCAACTTTACTCGATTGCGCTGAATCACTCTTTGCATCACTCATTAGATCTAATGTCACTTCGAGATTTTCACATTTGCCATTGTAATGCGTTAGGATCTGATAGAGGTTGAATTTCTTTTCGCCAACGGTTACATCTTTCCGGAAACTATTATGATCGAGAACACGAAAGGTTAGTTGCGAACGAGGTAGAACCAATACGGTAAATTCTTCATTCCATTTCGGTTGGTAAGTGTTTTTTACGATTTCGGTTTTACGTGGATTTTTCTCATCAATTGATAGTTCAACGTAGGGATTTGGTTTTAAAAAACTGCTACTACCGCGTAGATGAGCACATTCAACTGGAACAAGCAAAATTATAATAATGTAATTGAATCAATTGGAAGTTGTTTATAAAAATAATATTATCAAAAAAATCCCAAAAACCACACTTAAATTAAAACTAGGTAACCCCGTGACCCTTGAAGGGTCACGTTTGAAATCGAAAATAGTAATTAAACATAATAAACATAAATAAATAATAATAATAATAATAATAAAATATCAATTGCACTATTATATATTACTCAAAAGCAACACTTCTATCAGTAGTGTAGATAACTTCACACAGCTGTTATTTGACATTTGCATTATAAACATAGTTTTTCAAATTTTTGAGAATCAAGATGAAATCGTAGTAAGATGAAACTTGCCTATTCTCAAATATGGAATGAACTAATTAAAATGACTCCCATCAAAATCGGTTCAGAGATTTAGGAGATGCTGGAGAAACATATATACATTTGACAATTAGGGAGATTAAAATAAAGCTAAAAACGTATTTTGGAAGCTAAGCTTTCATCTTCAGTAGCTAAATAAAATTTATAAAAAAATCTTACCTGTGATCCGAAGTACATAAACTCTTAAGCACTTTTCAAAGATCACTCAAGATCTTTGGCAAGTGCTTAAGTGTTTATGTACTTCGGATCACAGGTAAGATTTTTTTCTGTAAATTTTATTTAGCTACTGAAGATGGAAGCTTAGCTTCTGAAATACCATTCGTATTTAGCTTGATTTTAATTTAAGTATGGTTTTGGAATTTTTTATAATATTATTTTTATTTAAATTTCGCCACAGTAGATCATTTTCTAATCTTATAAATTAAATAAAATAAATCATATATTGTTACATCTGATGATGGCGTAACTAATTTGTGAAACTAAAAACCGAGTGTTTTATTTTATTTCATATATAATACGTAAGACTGTAACAAAAAAAAAAAATAGCGAAATTACAGTAATATAGTAAAATTTTACTATAAAAAATCTGTAATTTCATTTCACCATAAATATTCCGTATTTCCACCTCAAAATTCTGTAATGTTTAACAAAATAATCACATTCTTGCAAATTGTATCAAATACTTAATGTAAAATTACATATTATTGATATAACTTCTCAAATTATATAAAATGACTGCATGCATATTAAATATCTGTAATAATTCATCGAAATAATGAGACTTATTACATATTTTTGTGTAATAATACTAATAAAATATTTTAATTGTAATTCATTCATTTCAAAATACATCATTTATAGGTAAATTTAGAAATGTATGTAATAATATTACAGAATTAAACAAATTTCAGCTATTTATGGCAAAATTCCTGACAGCAAATTTACTAAGAGAAAAACTAAAAAAATTTACGAAAATTCTTGACAATTAACTAAAAGAGACTTTACTAAACAAAATACATATGTACTATTCCATCCCGTTGGTAATAATCACATTACATAATGTTTATAATCGTTCTGTTATTATATATTTTTAAACCAATTATGAATAAAATTACAGCAGTTGAGTGATTGTAATTATAACCTAGAAATACTGGTGCATCATAGTGTCTCATAGTTTATAGGGCAAAATTACATAATTATTTTACATTGTAGTAATATAAAACATATAAAATAAACTTACTTGTAACACTCAATTGATGATAACCAGACGATGGATCCGTACTTTCTGCCATTTTGGCAAACGATTTTCCAATCCAATTTATTTATAAAACTATAACCAAAATATCTTCACATCCTGTACGAGACAAAATGAACTTTAGACTTTCAAAGCGATTAAAACTTAATAAATCGTTAATTAAATCCATATGTGTGTATAATTTCACAATTATTAGCAAAAGAACTATAATATATATAATAATCACACCTGTCGTGATATTCCACTTGACTGATTTAACATCATTGTGTAAAAACGCTTAACAATTCACTTTGATTTCACTTTTACTAACACCAATTTTAGCATCCAACAAATCATAAACAGTAACAACCAGAATTTTATTATTAATATCAAGGAATGAAACGACAGAAATTTATGTAAACCATTTCGCGATGACACTTGTGTCACTTGATTAGTTTTTATCTATTTACAATCGAAATATTGGCAACCACGCCGTGACGTCACCCTTACCAACACTTCTATTATTATAATTATTTAACGTGCACCTAATAATATTATTATTTTATCGATATTATACCCAAAAAACTGTGATAAACGCGATAAATTATCTAGTTTGTGCATCTAATCTGTTTACTCCATTTTGACAGAAATCAGAAACCAAGACGTTTTTAGGGTTTTTGCGATTTTCATTCAAACTGGCGTTAATACTAATATATTAATAATAAAACCACGGATTTATTGCACATTATTAAAACTACACAATTAATATATAAAACTTTTTATCCATAATTATTTAATTTTACATTTGCAAACAAAAACATCGAACAATATTTTCTTACTTTACTTCTCCGCCCGATGGCGGCGCTATTAATCAATTTCACAATTTCGTGGTTGGTAATTCTGAAATTCTCTGTCAATAGCTTCCTAAAACCGCCAAATAAGAAAATGTTGCTTAACAAAAATTGTACAGTTTGAATTTCTATGTAAATTAAATACACGTTTTCAATTGCTTATTGTGAAAATAAAAAAAAATATATTTCGCGGCAACTGCGCGTCATTACTTTCGGAGGCTATTAACGACAGATAACGAACTTTGAGGTACTTAAAACGCTGTACCAATCAATGTTACTCAGTAGTTTGTGTGGTTTCAATGTGTTTTGTACTTAAATTTATAATATAATTGTGTATGTTTATGTTATACATAAGGTGACCAGATCTCAGGATTTCACCCGGAATCTCAGGGTTTCAACATCTGTTCTCAGGGTTTTGTTAAAAAATCTTCGGGTTAGGAATTTTTTTTTAGTAAATTATTTTAAAATAAATTCATATTGGTCCAGCTATTTAAAAATTTAATACTCAATTGTTAAGTTACAAATAAAGTCCATTTTCTAATTAAAATTATTTCAATACATAATCTTGTTTTCGAGAAAATAAACATTTTTCAGATAAAATATTTATATTAATTCAAAATGAAAAAATCATAAAATAAAGATTGTAAGATATGAATAAGATAGCAAATTGAATGAAAAATACAAAAATATAGTTTTTTTGCCTAGAACATTCCAGAAAAAGTGATCATTTTTATGTTTTTGTTTGAATTCACTATGTTGATTCTGATTTTTTTCAATCTCCGGGTTTACCTAAACTGCAATCTGGTCACCTTGGTTATACAATAAGAATTAGATATAGAATAAGATTAGAATTTATTAGATATTAGAATAAGATTACAATTAATCGTTTGTTAAAAGTGCACCTGTTGCCCAATGGAATCGGAAAATAAACAAAATAAGAAAACCAATCCTCGTCAAAATGCCAATATCTTATCAGCGGTTACATTTTGGTAAGCAAAATATTCAGTAATTTATAAACAATTTTACATTTAGGTCAGAAAAATATTACGAAAGTAATGTCTGTGATTTTTACCTTTCGCTATCAATCAAACAATCGAAAAGTTTACAAATATTATTTTTAAAAAATGATAATATTTTATTACAGAAAGTTTAATTACTTTAATATAGTAAAAAATCTTTTCCAACTCATTATACGAAATAAAACGGCTTTAGGTTTAAGTTCTGTGCCGTTTTATTGTTTAATTACTTTGATTACACAAAAAAAAATATTTGAAATATATGACCATTTTGATTACACATCCTTGATTATAGATAAACTTGTTTTGAAAGTTTGTATTCATATTTTAAATCAATAAAATCGAGATAAAATTTTACATACTTTTTATTTACTTATAAAATTAATTGTATAGGTGGATGTTACCGATATTTTATGCCGGTTACAAAAAAGAATTCGAGTTATCAGATATATTTGAAACGCTCGAAGATCACCGATCATGTAAGATGGGTGATATGTTGGAAAAAGCATGGAAGAAAGAAAAATTATGGGCAGCTAAATCAAAACGACCACCGAGTTTCTTCCGAGTTTTAATTCGAAAATTTGGACCAATCCTAGGAGGTTATAGCATAATTATTGCCATTATTGAGTTGGTTGTTAAGTAAGTACATTATACATTCATTGATAAAGTTTCTATTTTGGAAAATAAATATTTAGTATATAAATAATGTAATTTAACATATACTATATAAGTATGTTTATATCTTAATAAAACGTTATTATCTGGTTAAAATTAAAAATTATATATCATAATTAAATAACCATTAGATTGCATTAATAATGAAGAATTTTCGCATAAAAAAATAAAATAAAAAATGTTATAAAAAATTCGTATGTTAGATAATGTTATATATAATTTTTGTTTGCAAAATCAAAGTTCATATAAATTATAACAAAAAGTTGTTATATATAAAAAAAATTGTTACATAGGTATATGTTACGTATAACTTTTAAAATAACATTTTTATTTGTTTTTTCTTATTATCTAAAAAAAAAATGTATTTACTTTTTTTTTTACATACGAAAGTAAACTTACCTATAGTAAAAGAATATTATACTTATGATTTTAAAAATTAGCAATCCTCTCACATATTTCTCTGTTACTTTTGAATCAATTCTATTGAATAATTTTTTAATAGGATGGTCCAACCGATTGCACTGGGTAAATTAGTAATGTATTATTCTACTGATATGAAAGACAGGGATGAAACCGAAGCGTACATTTACGCTAGTATTTTAATAATAACAAGTCTTATATCAGAAATTGTATTCCATCCGTATTTGATGGGTATATTGCATACAGGCCTTAAAATGACTGTATCATGCTGTTCGCTGATGTATCGGAAATCTTTACGTTTAAGTAAAACATCGTTGGGCGAAACAACCGTCGGACAAATTGTCAATCTCATGTCGAATGATGTAAACCGATTGAACGCATTCTGTTTGTGGATACACGATCTTTGGATTGGACCAATTGCATGTGTGCTTGTTACGATTATTATGTATCAAGAAATTGGTATTTCGTCCATATTTGGAACGCTATACATTATTGCTTACATTCCATTTCAAAGTAAGTACAAAACAACAATCTTAGAATTATAAATATTTGTAATAAAAGTACGACACTTTTATTATATTTATATCACAATAATATCAACTTGTCATAGTTAGATAATGTCTAGCACCATTTTTTTTCAGTCGACTCGAATCGTTTTGACAAATTAATAACAACTGCTGACGTACAAGCGACAATTGGAATTAAATTTACTTAATTTTTTTCTTGTTTACTTTTTAAAACAATTAAAAGTTAAATGAAACAAATATACATAGCGTATATTAAACAGTTAATAATTGAAAACTGCAATTCATCTTATAAATAGTTTATAATAAATATTACTCTATTATTATTTAGTTAATAAAGAAATATTTCATCGATGTTCTTTTTAAATATATTCGTAATGAGTATCTGTTTTAGTAAAATATTTCAGAAATTTCAGAAATTTTATGTAAATTTAAAAACTAATGTAGATTTTTGCCTATACAGGTTGGCTGGGAAAACGAAGTGCTGTTTATAGATTACGAACAGCGCTCCGAACTGATGAACGATTACGTTTTATGAACGAAATTATAAATGGTATTCAAGTTATAAAAATGTACACATGGGAAAAGCCATTTGCGCAATTAGTTGCACTTGCCAGAAGGTAACGAAATGAATAAATTAGAAAAGTTATTAAACAGCAAGTCATTACAGTACACATACCATTATTTATTATTGTAATCTCGTTTTTGTAAACAAATACGTAATGATTTATTTAGGATTTTATAGAATATACATTTTCATTTATTATCAAGATTTGAAAACATTTTTGAAAAGATTTGTACTTATATGATAATATAATTATTTGACACTTAATTTACACTTATCATTTCTATCTTAATATACAATTTTTGTCTTTTCCATTCAGGATATATTTAATATTTTTTTATACTTACAATATGCTTTTATCACCTACATCTTAAATTTTACATAATTATATATTCATTTCCACTATGATTAAATATAATTTAAAAACATTAAAACAAAAGAAGTATTGGAAAGTAAAAATAATTATATATTTTTAGGAAAGAAATAAATCAAATTCGAGTAGCTTCTTACATTCGAGGAGTCAATGTATCTTTTATTCTATTTACCACACGAACAGCAATATTTATTAGTATACTTGCTTACGTTCTATTCGGTCATACAATAACCGCATCAAAAGTTTTCGTTGTTGCAGCATGCTACAACATTTTAAAAAGTACAATGACCGATTTCTTTCCGTACGCTATTGCACAAATTGCCGAGGCATATATTTCCGTTAAACGTATGGAGAAATTCTTACTAAAAGAAGAAAACAATTCTATGCTTGAGCATAATTCTTCAGAGATAAATGGTAAAAAAATTGAAAACTGGGAACAAAATGGCATTGAAAAGTCAAATGTATTAAAAGACAATCAATTGTCAATTAACAATGTAAAGAAATCATCAAACGGTTCAATTAATTTGAAAAATGTCACCGCCAAGTGGAATAGTGAATTAACTGAAAATACCTTAACAAATATTAGTTTAAATATTGCGTCTGGAAAGCTGGTAACTGTGATAGGACCTGTTGGAAGTGGAAAAACTAGTTTATTGCACATAATTTTAAGAGAATTTCTACCGAGCGAGGGAGTTGTGGAAGCGAATGGCGTTGTTTCATATGCATCACAAGAATCATGGCTGTTCTCAGGCAGTGTACGACAAAATATCTTGTTCGGTCAAACCATGGACAAGGTGCGCTATCAAAAAGTCGTGCATTGTTGTGCTTTAAAACCAGACTTTGAGTTACTACCTCATGGAGATAAAACAATTGTTGGAGAACGCGGAGTGTCTTTGAGTGGTGGACAAAGAGCTAGAATAAATTTAGCACGCGCTGTTTATAAACAAGCTGATATTTATTTACTAGACGATCCTTTATCGGCTGTTGATACCCATGTCGGAAAACAATTATTTGATACTTGTATTAACGGTATGTTGATAGAGAAAACTGTGATATTAATAACACATCAGTTACAGTATTTAAAAGAAGTTGAGCAGATTGTTATTCTGAATCGTGGTGTTAAAGAAGTGGAAGGTAGCTACCAGCAGCTGAAGGAATCTGGTTTAGATTTCGCTAAATTACTGGAAGAAGATAAGGAAGAAGAACAATCTGAAGGCAAGCAACTTACGGAAAGAAGGAAATCAATTCTCAGTGTTCCTTCTACGGAAGAGAAACAGTCGGATGAACCTCAACAAGTGGAAGAGCATCGTAGTTATGGAAACGTTGGTGGAAAAGTATACAAAGCTTATTTCCAAGCTGCCGGCAATAAACTTGTTTTAGCAATCATTGTATTATTCTTTTGTATATCCCAAATCTTCTCTAGTGCTAGTGATTATTTTTTAAGTTACTGGGTGAATTTGGAAGAGGATCGAAACAAAAATAATGCTACAGCATCGGAAGATGATTTCTGGGACTTTTCAAGAGATACCTGCCTATATATTTACAGCGGATTGGTATTACTTACAATCGTAGTAACACTTGCAAGATCGTTTTTATTCTTCCAAACTTGTATGCGAGCTTCAAGAAATCTACACGATAATATGTTTACTAGCATTACTCGAGCTACTATGCAATTCTTTAATACCAATACGTCAGGAAGAATACTAAATAGATTTTCAAAAGATATGGGCAGTATTGATGAACTTATACCAAATACATTACTTGATGTTTTGCAGGTATGTATTCTATTATTTTTGTGTTTATAGAAATTTATAAATCAAGCAATACCAGTGTGGATAAATATAAATATTATTAATTATTATTATTAGAAATTTATATTGATATATTTAGAAGAACTTTGATTTTTTCTTTTTTGTAATGACATATCAAAAAAAAAGTATTAGATATATTTTAAGTTTGTATTGTTTTATATATTATTTAACATAAATTAAATGATAATTTTTCTGTTACAGATTGGTTTATCATTACTAGGCATTATAGCACTGGTTGCCATTGTCAATCCTTGGCTTTTAATTCCTACAATTACAACTCTTATAATGTTTTACTTTCTACGGTCAGTTTTCTTGCCGACTAGTAGAAGCTTGAAACGCCTAGAAGGAATAAGTAATAATTGTAAGAAGCAATTAAAATTATATTTATTAATTTTTCTTTGTGTATTAGCAAACAGTCCAGTGTTTGGTCACCTCGCAGCTTCACTACAAGGTTTAACGACAATTCGTGCATTTAATGCGCAGGATATTTTACAAAAAGAATTTGACAATCATCAAGATTTTCACAGTACAGTCTTGTACGTTTATTTAGCAGCCTCCAGAACCTTTGCGTTGTGGCTAGATTTCTCATGTACAGTATATCTCACTATTATTACGATCGTCTTCTTTTATATTGGAACAGGTATGTAATTATATTATTTTCTAATTGATTATCGAATTATGAATTTTCTAGAAAACGGTGGAAATGTTGGTTTAGTTTTAACACAAGTAATGGGAATGCTCGGTATGATACAATGGGGCATACGACAGTCATCCGAATTGGAAAATCAAATGACAGCAGTCGAACGTGTCGTTGAATACAGCAACATCGAAAAGGAACGCAGTTTAGAATCGGAACCAAATAAAAAACCACCATCCACTTGGCCAACCGACGGACGTATTGAATTCCGCAACTTGTACTTATCTTATACACCCAGTGATCCACCCGTACTTAAAAATCTTAATTTCCAAATTGAATCGCGAGAGAAAATTGGTATAGTTGGTCGAACCGGAGCGGGAAAATCATCTTTGATTGCTGCACTATTCCAGTTAACAAACACGGACGGATCGCTAATAATTGACGCTGTTGATACGAAGACTATTGGCCTGCATGATCTACGATCGAAAGTAGCTATTATTCCGCAAGAACCTGTTCTATTCTCAGGCACTATGCGAAAGAATCTGGATCCCTTTGATGAATATTCAGATGAAGTTCTATGGCGTGCTTTGGAAGAAGTTGAACTGAAGCAGGCTGTCAGTGATTTGCCAGGAGGATTGAACAGTAAAATGTCAGAAGGTGGGACAAACTTCAGTGTGGGTCAGAGACAGCTGGTCTGTCTTGCCCGAGCAATTGTACGAAATAATAAAATTCTGGTGCTGGATGAAGCCACAGCTAATGTAGATATGAAGACAGATGCATTAGTACAAAATACAATTAGGAATAAATTTGCGGAATGTACTGTGCTTACGATAGCACATCGACTTAATACTGTAATGGATTCGGATAAAGTTTTAGTTATGCATTCGGGACATATGGTTGAATTTGATCATCCGTATGTTCTGATGATGAAATCAGATGGATTCTTAACGAGGATGGTTGAACGAACGGGACCAATAATGGCACAAACTTTAAGGAATATCGCTAAAGAGGTAATGATTATTGATAATTAAGATATATCGGTAATATTTTCGTTAATGGGTCAGTTTGGAAAAACTTGCACATCGTACATAAATTATTGAAGCCCGATGATTATTTTACAAAAATCTCTACATATATATTGAAATTGAGTTAACAAAATAGGATCTCTAATTATATGCCATTGCTGTTTTAGTAAATGAGGCTGGCTGATTTTTTAAATTTATATAAATACATTGAAATAAAATTTAAATTAAGAAAAACCAGACATATTTCTGGTACATTATAATTTGACATATTAATTTTTTACTAATAATTTTTTGTTGTTTCAGAATTATAAGGTGAAATTTCCAGATCAGTTTGTAACATAACGTAAATTTATTTATTTAGTTCCTTAATATAAATCGTATCTATTGTACTTATTCAAAAAGTACTTTTACTACTGTATTTCTGATTTACAAATGTTAGTTATTTTTTTAAATTATTTATTTATGTCAAAAGTTTTATGTATTTTATATATTTGAATACAATAAATACCTATAATATTATATAATTATTTTTCTTAAAATCCTATCTTAAACCTGGATAAATACTTTTGATTTTGTTTAAATATTCTTTTTCCTAAACAAAATCGCTCACTTATTTGCAATTTTATATAAAGCACATTTTGCTATTTATTTGTAACTCATATAAAGTTTCAATATAAATACTTAAAAATTAGAAATATAAATTCATGTTTCGGATAAAAACTACAAACTGTTTCATTCAATATTTCCAGAAATTATAAAAAAAATTAGGCCAATTGCCTATACTAACAATATTTATCTAAAGTTAAATATTTCCTTTTCGAGTTTATAACTTAACATTCAAAGTAATTGAACAATTATAATAAATGAATGCGCATCGAATATTTCGCATAGTTTTGAGACAATCATATAATTAATTGTAACCTTGACTTAAAAATTACTTACATTATTATAAGATAATATAAATTCGCATTAAATGTCACAATGTTAGTAAACCAAGTAATTTTTTAGCGGCAGACAAATATTATGCAAATCAATAAAGCGGTCTTCGTTCTATTACAACATTGAAAATAATGTTGTGCAATAACTGTGCAAAAATTAACTACAGATATCAACAACCTCTCATATACTTAAAGCGCTGTACCATTCTATGCCGCTCAGTAGTTGGTTGGCTTTGGTGTGAGTGTTTCGTACTTAAATTTATAATATAATTGTGATTGATATGTTACACAATAATTATTAAAATACGGGTTTATTAAAAATACAATTAACAATTTTTTTTTAATTTCCACCTCTTGGCCAATGGAATCTGAAAATAAACAAAATAAGAAAACAAATCCTCGACAAAATGCCAGTATCTTATCAGCGGTCACATTTTGGTATGCAAAATATTCAGTGATTCATAAATTATTTTATATTTAAGGTAACGTCTGTGCATTTCACACGATTTTCTACTTTCGGAGCTGTCAAATTGACATGTGCGGCAAGTAACCTTCAATATCCGGGAAATTTAACTATTCGAGAATTTTATAAACATTGGTTTATTATGAAATAACATTGAATTTTTCAATTTATAAATGACCTTTAGTATTATCCGTTACTTCCGCATTTTTAATTAATGTGATAACACTTACCTTGTAATATTGTTATTTTCTCATCTTTGGTTACTTTGATTTCAGTTATGAAGTTTTTTGAAAGTGTATGTCCATACTTTAAAATCAATAAAAATTGATTAAAATTTTACTACTGCCTTATTTCATTTAATATTAATTGTTTATAGGTGGGTGTTACCGATATTTTATGCCGGTTACAAAAAAGAATTCGAGTTGTCCGATTTATATGAAACGCTCGAAGATCACCGGTCATATAAAATGGGTGATATGTTGGAAGAAGCGTGGAAGAAAGAAAAGTCATGGGCAGCTAAATCAAAACGACCACCGAGTTTTTTACGGGTGATAATTAGACAATATGGACCAATTATAGGAGCCTATAGTATACTTATTGCTTTTATCGAGCTTGTTGTTAAGTAAGTACATTATACATTCATTACATTGTAATTAATTATTGTAATCTATTGATAAAGTTTCTATTTTGGAAAATAAATATTTAATATATAATTATAATGTAATTAACATATACTATGTATTAACATATGTATTAACATATACATTATACATTCATTGTGCACTTTCATTAATTAATGAGGAGTTATTATAATCTATTGATAAACCTATATCTTGAAATATAAATATTTGTTGTCGTAAATAAAATTCATATTGCAATTAAAATTAAAAAGCTTTAGGTTTATGTTCTATTTTAAATTAAAATTCGATATATTATCATCAGCAAAATAAAAAATGACATAAATAATAATAATGAGTTTTTATTTACTGTGAATCAGTTACATATAAAAAATTCATATGCATTTCATAACAATGAATTTTTTTTATGAAATTAAATTTACATAGTTTTATATAACAAAATAAATTAATAATAAAACATATTAGTTATGTTTAAAATAAATAGTCATTATTATTACTAATTTCTTTGTGAGGCATGTTTTCGAAAGAGGTAGTTTACTATAGTTAAATAGAATATTTTCATTATTAATTTTATTTTTATTCAAAATTTGTTATTCCTGTCAATATTCTTAAATATTAGAGAGAATCTGTAACCAAATTTGCAAATATGAGTATTAAATACAAAATGCAAACTTACTTAATTTTAAAATCAAATATTTTTTAATACCAGGTCTATGAGATCAAATGAATTTAATAAATATGGAGGAAATTTTATTAAATATATGTATATTTTTTAACAGGATGGTCCAGCCGATTGCACTAGGCAAATTAGTAACGTTTTATTCAACAGATATAAATGAAAGAAACGAAACCGAAGCATATATTTACGCCAGTATTTTAGTAATAACAAGTTTTATATCTGAATTTGTATTCCATCCGTATTTGATGGGTATCTTTCATACAGCTCTCAAAGTGACTGTATCATGCTGTTCGCTGATGTATCGGAAATCTTTACGTTTAAGTAAAACATCCTTGGGCGAAACAACCGTCGGACAAATCGTCAATCTCATGTCGAACGATGTACAACGATTGAATGGATTCTGTTTATGGGTGCACGATATTTGGATTGGCCCAGTTGCGTGTGTCATTGTTACAGTTATTATGTATCAAGAAATTGGTATTTCGTCCATATTTGGAACGCTTTACATTATTGCTTACATTCCATTTCAAAGTAAGTATTTTAACAAGTATTTATTAAACAATATATGTATAATATTAGAGATGAATTTAATTAACTTTTGGTATCTGGCAGTTTTGAGATATTTTAATTCTAATAATTTTAATACAGCAACTTTTAATCTGCAACTGTTCTTGTCAGACTATCTATGTTTAGAATATTGTATAAACAATTTATTTATCTACATTCTAGCGGAAATGATTAGTAAACTCATAATACGATAGAATAATAATGCTTATAACAGTGAAATAAAAGCCAATTGGCTTTTATTTCACTGGCTTATAATAATAATAACGTTAATTTGCTTTTGTGTTATTTGATATGTACAGTTTTATATATCGCGTATAATGGCTTTTTGTTTAACTTTAAACTTGGTATTCGCATGAAATAATCGAATTGCATTCTGAATAATCTAACTTAAAAATAGAATATTTTGCTTTTAAATAATTGTTATTATCAATAATTACTATTTTCAATAATAAGTTATTTTTTAATCTGCATATATAATTTACTTAACTACCGATATGACAGAACTTGTTTTTTCAACAAAATAAGAATTCATTGTTTTATTTAAATTTACAAAACAAAATTTTTCTAAATTTTATAATAAAATTACGGCACTTTTATTATATTTATGTTAATTTGTCATTTTTTAAATAATATCTAACTCGAATAATTTCTGTAAATTAATAACAGTCGTTGACGCAACAGCGACAATTGAAATTAAATTTGCTTAATTTTTTTCCTGTTTACTTTTTAAAACAAATAAAAGTTAAATTGAATAAATATTTTATTATAAAGTGGTCGTTAGCAACATCAATACAGTTTTTCTCTTATAGATTGTAAGAATTTAAAATTGATAACTAATTTGAATATTTTCTATACAGGTTGGTTAGGAAAACGAAGTTCTGTTTATAGATTACGGACAGCGCTCCGAACTGATGAACGATTACGTTTTATGAATGAGATTATAAATGGTATTCAAGTTATAAAAATGTACACATGGGAAAAGCCATTTGCGCAATTAGTTGCACTTGCCAGAAGGTAAATAAATAAATAAATTAGAACAGTTTGCTAAACAGCATAGCTATATCATTTATTATTGTTATTATTCTATTTTTTTTTTATTACTAAGCGTTTGGAAATAGTTTAAAATTTATTTTTACATTTAAAAATTAGTATGATAATATTCCAAAATGATAATTTAATCTTTTCTTGGTACACATTTTGTTTAGGTTTTTTTAAAAGTATTTTTAAATAGTTACTTTTGTAAACGCCCAGTTTCATAAACGATAAATAAATTTATTTCATATAAGTAAATTTTATTATCATTTTAAATAACTTTGAAAACAAATGTTATTTCAATAATTTACTCCCAGATAATTATTAATATTACTAATTATTTTCTAATAGATTAAATTTATTCCCTCTTTTTAATATGAAAATCTAATTTAACGCGTTTATAAAAACCGGGCCTAAAAGATAATAATGTTACCAAACAAAAAATAATCATGTGTAACAGAAACTTACTTCGTTCAATCAGCTGCTTATGTTTAACATTTCTATTTTGCGATACAACTTTTCCTTTTTCCGTTTATGATAGTTTTTATACATACTTTATATTGTTCTTTACATTTGAAAATAAAAATAATAGAAAATAAAAGCAATTATAAATTTTTAGGAAAGAAATAGATCAAATTCGAGTAGCTTCTTACATTCGAGGAGTCAATATAGCATTTATTCTATTTACCACACGAACAGCAATATTTATTAGTATACTTGCTTACGTTCTATTCGGTCATACAATAACCGCATCAAAAGTTTTCGTTGTCGCAACATGTTTCAACATTTTGAAAAATACAATGACCGATTTCTTTCCGTACGCCATTTCACAAATTGCCGAAGCATACGTTTCCATTAAACGAATGGAGAAATTCTTACTAAAAGAAGAAAACAATTCTATGCTCGAATATAATTGTTCCAAAATGAATGGTAAAAAAATTGAAAACTGGGAACAAAATGGCATTGAAAAGTCAATTGTATTAAAAGACAATCAATTGTCAATTAACAATGTAAAGAAATCATCAAATGGTTCAATTAATTTGAAAAATGTCACCGCCAAATGGAATAGTGAATTAACTGAAAATACCTTAACAAATATTAGTTTAAATATTGCGTCTGGAAAGCTGGTAACTGTGATAGGACCTGTTGGAAGTGGAAAAACTAGTTTATTACACATAATTTTAAGGGAATTGCTACCGAGCGAAGGAGTTGTGGAAGCGAATGGCGTTGTTTCATATGCATCGCAAGAACCATGGCTGTTCTCAGGCAGTGTACGACAAAATATCTTGTTCGGTCAAACCATGGACAAGGTGCGCTATCAAAAAGTCGTGCATTGTTGCGCTTTAGAACCAGACTTTGAGTTACTACCTCATGGAGATAAAACAATTGTTGGAGAACGTGGAGTGTCTTTGAGTGGTGGACAAAGAGCTAGAATAAATTTAGCACGCGCTGTTTATAAACAAGCTGATATTTATTTACTGGACGATCCTTTATCGGCTGTTGATACCCATGTCGGAAAACAATTATTTGATACTTGTATTAACGGTATGTTGATAGAGAAAACTGTGATATTAATAACACATCAGTTACAGTATTTAAAAGAAGTTGAGCAGATTGTTATTCTGAATCGTGGTGTTAAAGAAGTGGAAGGTAGCTACCAGCAGCTGAAGGAATCTGGTTTAGATTTCGCTAAATTACTGGAAGAAGATAAGGAAGAAGAACAATCTGAAGGCAAGCAACTTACGGAAAGAAGGAAATCAATTCTTAGTGTTCCTTCTATGGAAGAAAAACAGTCGGATGAACCTCAACAAGTGGAGGAACATCGTAGTTATGGAAACGTTGGTGGAAAAATATACAAAGCTTATTTCCAAGCTGCCGGCAATAAACTTATTTTATCAATCGTTGTGATATTTTTCTGTATGTCGCAAATCTTTGGTAGTGCTGGTGATTATTTCTTAACTTATTGGGTGAATTTAGAAGAAGAACGAAGCAAAAATAATGCAACAGCATCGGAACATGATTTCTGGTACTTTTCAAGAGATACCTGCCTATATATTTACAGCGGATTGGTATTACTTACAATCGTAGTAACACTTGCAAGATCGTTTTTATTCTTCCAAGCTTGCATGCGAGCTTCAACGAATCTCCATGATAATATGTTTAGTGGTATTACACGTGCTACTATGCGATTCTTTAATACTAATACGTCAGGAAGAATACTAAATAGGTTTTCAAAAGACATGGGCAGTATTGATGAACTTATACCAAATACTATACTTGATGTTTTGCAGGTATGTAACTGATAAAAAAATAACATAATTATCTAATACGTTACCGTTATCGGTTTAATATCTAATATTTATTCTATTTATCACAGTTTAAAGTAGATTTGATTTTAATATTTTTGAAATTTAAAAATAATAAATAATAAGTTGTCTTTATTATATTTCGAAAACGATAAATGTTTCACCATTGAATATATAATCTTATTAGTTATTCAATGGTTTCACAAATTATTTATATGTGATCAATCATTTAAGATATAAATTAAATGGTAATTTTCTTTTACAGATTGGTTTAGCACTAATAGGCATTGTAGTACTAGTTGCTGTTGTTAATCCTTGGCTTTTAATTCCAACAGCTTTTACACTTATAATATTTTACTTGTTACGAAAAGTTTTCTTGCCGACTAGTAGAAGCCTTAAACGTCTAGACGGAATAAGTAATAATTGTAACTGTAAATAATATAGTATATCACTTATTAATTGAATTTTTCTTTGTGTATTAGCTAACAGTCCGGTGTACGGTCACCTCGCAGCTTCACTACAAGGTTTAACGACAATTCGTGCATTTAATGCGCAGGACATTTTACAAAATGAATTTGACAATCATCAAGATTTGCACAGTACAGTGTGGTATGTTTATCTAGCAACGAACAGAACCTTTGCCTACTGGTTAGATTTCTTCTGCACTTTTTATCTCGCTGTTATCACGATAATCTTCTTCTATATTGGAACAGGTATTTATTTGACAATTATATCTGGAACTGTATTTGATTAAACTTGATCGAAATATGAATTTTCTAGAAAACGGTGGCAATGTTGGACTAGCCTTAACACAAGTGATGGCAATGCTTGGTATGATACAGTGGGGTATACGCCAGACATCCGAACTGGAAAATCAAATGACATCGGTTGAACGTGTCCTAGAATACGGCAATGTCGAAAAAGAACGCAATTTAGAATCGGAACCAAATAAAAAACCACCATCCACTTGGCCAACCGACGGTCGTATTGAATTCCGCAACTTGTACTTAACCTATACACCCAGTGATCCGCCCGTGCTTAAAAATCTTAATTTCCAAATTGAATCGCAAGAGAAGATCGGTATAGTTGGCCGAACCGGAGCGGGAAAATCGTCGTTGATTGCTGCATTATTCCAGTTAACAAACACGGAAGGATCGATAATAATTGACGGTGTTGATACGAAGACTATTGGCCTGCATGATCTACGATCGAAAGTAGCTATTATTCCGCAAGAACCTGTTCTATTCTCAGGCACTATGCGAAAGAATCTGGATCCCTTTGATGAATATTCAGATGAAGTTCTATGGCGTGCTTTGGAAGAAGTTGAACTGAAGCAGGCTGTCAGTGATTTACCAGGAGGATTGAACAGTAAAATGTCAGAAGGTGGGACAAACTTCAGTGTGGGTCAAAGACAGCTGGTCTGTCTTGCCCGAGCAATTGTACGAAATAATAAAATTCTGGTGCTGGATGAAGCCACAGCGAATGTAGATATGAAGACAGATGCATTAGTACAGAATACAATTCGGAATAAATTTGCGGAATGTACTGTGCTTACGATAGCACATCGACTTAATACTGTAATGGATTCAGATAAAGTTTTAGTTATGAATTCGGGACAAATGGTTGAATTTGATCATCCGTATGTTCTGATGATGAAATCAGATGGATTCTTAACAAGGATGGTTGAACGAACGGGACCTGTTATGGCAGAAACGTTAAGGAATATTGCCAAAGAGGTAATAATTGTTAATTATTAAAAATTTATCAGTAATATTTAAGTAAAATATAAAATTTTTAGTCAATAGTGTATCATAAATTATTGTAACTGTGTGATATCTATATTTTTATAAATATTAGTGCATTTCTTCAAAAATAATTATAAATATTTTAAAACTTCCAACTTATTGTCGAAATTCTTATTTTAAAATTGCTTACGCCTAACGAAACGGGGCCACTGATTATATTTCATTGCTTGTCTGCAAAGTGGAACCTCTGATTTTTTTATTTTATCACTTTTTTACAAAATTAAACCACTGACTTTTCTAAAATTGAAACACACTTAGAATAATGTTCAGATTAAAAAGTAAAAATATTTGTGGTATGTTATAATTAAATTTGCTGTTTAACATTAATCTTTTAATAATAACTTTTTTCTTTTTGTTGCAGAATTATAAGGAGAGATTTCCAGATAAGTTTGTAACATAAATATATATTTGCTTACAAATAGTTAATATAAAATTTTGTGATTTTTGTAATCATATCTTTTGTACTTATTTAATAAGTACTTTAATTAATTAAATATTTTTGTTTTATAAATGTTAGTTAATTTTTTATACTATATATTTATTCTAGAAGTATTATATATTTTCTTATATTAGAATACAATAAACAGAATATCATGAAATTAAAATGTATTTTTTTTATTTCCAAACTGAAATTGCAGTTCTAGTATCATTGTGTAATATATATTTTTATATGGTAAATATTTTTTACTAATTTTTTAAAAATAGTTTTAATATTGTTTTTCGAAATATGATCTTTTTAAATAAATAATAAATATTTATTTCTAATATTTTTTTCTGTAAATGTAACTTATGTTAAAAATTACCGCCAAAATTTACTTGAATTCTTTTTGTTGATACTAGAAAAAACTTGTGTATCTTGAAAAAAAAAATTTATATCGTTTTACTAAATTAATTTATCTGCAGACGACATCCAGATATTTTCAATTTCTTAACAAGTAGAAAATTTTAGGTTTTTAACAAATTAAAATATCTTAAGTAATAGTGTCTTTTTTTGTGATTTATTTTATAAAGTAATAATTGTTATAAGTGCTAGTAAAATTAACAATTTTATCTCATTTTCATCATCATTTCATCTATAGAAAACGAAATTAGAAAAATTTCTTTCTTTAAGAAGAGGTAAGTAATTATAATTCATACATATAAAGTGATTAAAAATAGTAATATTTAGTAATATTTTTATTTGTTTGCAATAAAAATACAGTACAAAAAATGACACAAATTAACAAGTCCAATCTCAAACATAACAAAGTTACACTAGCTCGTAAAGTTTTCGTTCATTACCATTACATTGAGATCAACTTAAAATTTGCTCGCCAATAAGTGAATAAAAATCAGAATTTGCGAAGATTTTTGCACCAAATATTTTATTTGTATGTAGTGAAAACATTAAATTTATTATTACTAATATCTAAGAAGTGTAATTTTTAGAATTTTATGAAAATAACGTAGACTTTTTTGTTCAGCATTACATCCGTTATTTTAGATAATTTTTTCGTTTTTTTGTTTGCTCAGGATTTATATTTTTCATAGAAGTCTTAAAATAATATGGATGCTAGTCCTACAAAAGTAAAACCGAAGAGTCCTCGAGAATCTGCAAATCCATTGTCCGTTGTTACATTCTGGTAAGTTCATTTTTTTAGTAAAATTATGTACTAATGGAATTCAAATATTTAATTAATATCATATTATATATCATGTATTCATAAATCTAAGTTACTTTTTATTTCAACGTTTATAGTAATATTTTTGTAAAAAAATACATGTAACTTTTAGGTTTTTTGTAAATTTATTAGTTTTAAAATTATTTTACAAAAAACTGAATTTACGTAATTTGTAACTAATAATAAATATGAAATTGTTCATTAAAAAAATCGATTTTAAGCATGAGGTTTTTTTTACAATTTGTGATCAAAAATATAGTTATTACTTCAGTAATTAAAAAAAAAATTATAATATATTTTTTTAGATAGTAATATAATTAGATTTATATTTATATTTATTTAAAAATTTGAGCATTTGGTGTCCCTGATCAACGACCTTACGTTGTAAAATTATTTCTGTAAATAAATGTCTAGGCAATTTCAATTAGAGTTTTAAAAATGTACTACTTTCTTTGCGAAGGTGGATATTGAATATTTTTAAGAAAGGATTCACACACGAACTAACTGAAGATGATCTATATGAACCACTTAAAGAACACAAATCAACAGTACTCGGCGATAAATTGGAGGTGGTATGGGATGACGAAAAACAGCGAGCCCAAAAATTGGGACAGAAACCCAGTTTGCATAAAGTTATTTTCAAAGTTTTCGGAGGAAGATTCATGCTACTTGGACTTATACATGCTTTTCTTGAAATCGGAATCAAGTAAGATCAAAATGTCTCCGACTTAATCTTTTTTTAAATTTTTTGCTTTATTATTCTTTCATATGAGATTAATAAAATGCTTGATTTTTCAAATAGAACATCTTGCATTTTTTAAAAGTATAAAATATTAGGGAAAGAAAAGAAAATTCGATTATGAAAGATCAATCTGTTTATATAGCTCCGTGATTCTCAAAGTGAGCAAGAAAAGATTCCGGGGGCAAAATAAAAATAACGCGTAACGCGCAAACATTATCTCTATATAAAAATATCTATATAATTAAGTAAATCTTTGGGAAATTCTATATTTTATAGAATGTCTTTTTATTATTAAAATAAACCGGCTTCAGGTTAAAGTTCTGTATTAATATTTATTAATAATCGATGTTTTGACGAACTCAACCTAAGTCTTTATCAGGAAAAATGATACAAATTACATTTATAGTAAATAACAGAACATAGAAACAAGTAACAAACTAAGTAACTAGATCATAAAATTTATAAATTTTTAATTAATGGAAGCCAAATTTTATTTAAATCAGTTACTAATCACACTGATTGATGTTATATTTTTTTTATAAATTTCTATTTGCTTCCCTTATCAATCTGTTGTTAATCATGAAAATATTCTAACGCATGTTTATTTTAATATAATGAATTCTGAAAGATTTTTTACTATATTAGCGTAAAATCAGAATATAGGAATCTTATTAGAATATACTTCAGATATTTTGTTCATTTTGTGGAAAATGTGAAATAATAATTCAATGTCTGATTATTAGAATGTTACAAGCGATCTCGTTGGGTGGCTTGGTGTCCTATTACGCACCTGACAACACGGACATGACAATAAATCAGGCGTACATGTACGCCGGCATTGTTATCGGTTGCACCCTGGTGACCGTGCTGGTTAGTCATCCGACCAACATGAGTATTCTGCACATCGGTATGAAGATCCGTGTCAGCATATGCTCGCTGCTCTATCGTAAAGCATTGCGTCTGAGCAAGACAGCTTTGGGAGAAACCACTGTTGGACAGGTTGTCAATTTGCTGGCAAACGATGTCAATCGATTTGATGGAGCTGTTCTACTGCTCCATAATCTGTGGGTCGGCCCGCTGGTTACGGGAGTCGCTACTTATTTTATGTATGAAGAAATTGGTCTGGCTGCCTGCATTGGTGTGACGTGTATTCTGATTTTTATTCCGTTTCAAGGTATGGGACAAATAGATTAGTTTCTAATACTTTTCATACTCGGTTTCGTAATCGAGATTAAATTTGAAAATCTATTTTACAATAAAGAGTAAAATTAAACACCGAGATAAATAACTCGTTTGTAGAGATGGAGTTAAAATTTAAGTTCGTGACGAATGTTTTATGAATAAGTCAATGATCTACTTTCATTCGTACGGAATTCGTCTTTTACTTAACGTAAAATTTTCAATCTCTGAATGCATCTTGAAGCTTGGATTAAAGTAACATTTCTGCTTTTAAATAAAAATAAAAATAATATTATAAAAAATCTCAAAACCACACTTAAATTAAAATAAAGCTAAATACGTATTTCGGAAGCTAAGCTACCATCTTCAGTAGCTAAATAAAATCTACAAAAATCTTACCTGTTATCCAAAGTACATAAACACTTAAGCACTTTGGATAACAGGTAAGATTTTTGTAGATTTTATTTAGCTACTGAAGATGGAAGCTTAGCTTCCGAAATACGTATTTAGCTTTATTTTAATTTAAGTGTGGTTTTGAGATTTTTTATAATATTATTTTTATTTAAATTTCGCCACTGTAGATCATTTTCTAATCTTTTATTTCTGCTTTTGTTTTATTAACTCGAATTAAATTTAATACTTGCGTTTATAAAGCGTACATTAATCTTGTTTATTAAATGGTTACTTTAACACAACTAATAAAATAATCCTTAATTATTGTTGAAGAAGGAAAAATATAATTTATTCGTCATTTTCCAATTTCAATTTTTGCTATTTCTTAAAAAATATCATTATATCTAACAATTTATTTACGTAACATCAGTTAATAATAGTTTATTGTTGATTTAGGTTGGCTAGCTAAGAAAAGTTCTATACTACGTTTAAGGACTGCAATTAGAACTGATGAACGTTTGAGACTTATGAATGAAATTATTAACGGAATCCAAGTTATCAAAATGTATACCTGGGAAATTCCTTTTACCAGATTGGTCGAAGATGCGAGAAAGTATGTATATTCCTTTTTTTTATCAATAACATTTTTTTCAAATTTCGAGGATTATATTTTCCACAATCTGAATTTATTTCTAGGAATGAATTAACACAGATTCGTGCAACATCTTATATAAGAGGAGTAAATCAATCATTTCATTTATCCACAACTCGTACTGCAATATTCTCAACAATCCTCGCATATCTGCTTTTCGGTCATAATATTACAGCCCAGAGAGTATTTATTTTAACAGCGTGCTTCAATGTTATTAAACAATCAATGACCGATTATTTTGCAATAGCCATTACACAACTTGCCGAAGTAGATATTTCAATTCGAAGAGTTTATACATTTCTTATGTACGATGAATCGTATCGTCCAATTGCTTATAAAGATTCTCTTAAAGAATCTTCTGATAAAAAAGAAAACATAACAGATAGTTTAGTGCGGTTGGATTCTGGAGGAGCAGTGAAACGAAAACGAAAAGGAGTTATAATGAAAAATGCTTCAGCAAAATGGTTACCGAATCTACCAGAAAACACATTAACTAATATTAACTTAACTGCCAGTGGTAAATTGGTAGCTGTTATTGGACCAGTCGGTAGTGGAAAAACCAGTTTACTTCACGCAATTTTAAAAGAATTACCGTTAACTGAAGGTTCTGTAGAAGTTAATGGAACTATTTCATATGCATCTCAAGAGCCATGGTTATTTGCTGGTACAGTAAGACAGAATATTTTATTCGGTAGACCACTGAATAAAGAACGCTACAAAACTGTTGTCCACAAATGTGCATTAGCTAAAGATTTTAAACTATTTCCTCACGGCGATAAAACAATAGTAGGCGAAAGGGGCATCTCTTTAAGCGGTGGACAAAAAGCGAGAATTAATTTAGCACGAGCTGTTTACAAAAAAGCAGATATCTATCTTTTAGATGATCCATTATCAGCGGTAGATACCCATGTTGGAAAACAATTATTCGATAGTTGCATTAGTAATTACTTGAGAGATAAAACTGTTATATTAGTCACGCATCAACTACAGTATCTGAAGCAAGTGGATCAAATTTTAATCTTGAGTAATGGTTGTGTTGAGGCAATGGGTAGTTACGAAAAACTTAGGGCAAGTGGACTTGATTTCGCTCAATTATTAGATGAACTACCTAATCAAGATGAAGAAATAAAGAAATGGTTTACAATGCGACGCGGTTCAGTGCATAGTATCGGATCAGTAGATGAAGATAAAATTGAACCTCCTAGCGAATTACAAGAATCTAAGTGTAGCGGCAGTGTCACTCCTGGAATCTATAAATCTTACTTCACTTCTGGTGGACGATGCATTACTATTATGATGTTAATTTCGCTTTTCGTATTGGCCCAGCTGTCTGCCAGTGCAGGAGATTATTTTATTAGTTATTGGTAAGTTTTCTATCATTGCATCGTTTATTAAATGTCCAAAATTAAAATGATTTCGAGAATTATTTACAGGGTGAATTTAGAAGAATCGCATTACCGACACAAACTAGAGAGCAATGGAACTTATGTTGAAACACCTAATAAATTCTGGTCATTCCATCGCGATTATTGCATATATATTTATTCAGGCATAACAATTGTCACAGTTCTAATAACATTATTACGATCATTTGTCTTCTTTAATATCTGCATGAAAGCGTCGAAAGGAATGCACAACAATATGTTCTCTAGTGTTACGGGTGCAACAATGCGATTTTTCAATACAAATCCTTCAGGAAGAATTTTAAATAGATTCGCTAAGGACATGGGAGTTGTTGATGAATCTATGCCCAAAGCAATGATTGATTGTTTGCAGGTATATTATTATTATTACTTTTGTTTAACAAACAAATTATTTCCATTGATAATTTGATAATATTTCAGATTGGTCTTTCCTTATTTGGTATCTTTATAGTGGTAGCAATTGTTAAACCGTTATTGTTAGTTCCAACAATTTTTGTTGTTTCTATTTTCTACTTTCTGCGTACGGTTTATTTACGAACGAGTCGTAGTGTCAAACGTATTGAAGCAACAAGTAAATATTTTCAATATTTTATTTTGCTTTGTTTATAACAACGATTGTTTTTTTGTTTGTAGCACGCAGTCCTGTTTTTAGTCATTTGAGTGCATCTTTGCATGGTTTAACAACAATTAGAGCATTTGGCGCCCATCAAATTTTAGGAAAAGAATTCGACGCTCATCAAGATTTACACAGTAGCGCTTGGTATTTGTTTATAGCTTCAGCAAGAACTTTCGCATTTTATTTGGATCTCGTATGTGTACTTTACATAGCTATTGTTACCATGAGCTTCCTTGTTATTGGAAATGGTAAATTATAAGAGTAAGATAAAATTAAATTTATATATATAATGTGATTTATGTTTTTCTAGAAAAATATGGTGGCAATGTCGGTTTAGCAATAACTCAAGTCATGGGTCTAATGGGAGTTTTACAATGGGGAATAAGACAGTCATCAGAATTAGAAAATCAAATGATATCTGTGGAAAGAATCGTTGAATACAGTAATTTACAGCAAGAACGGCCAGCCGAACAGCCGTTTGATGATGAATTATGTTTGAATTGGCCGGTAAATGGTAAAGTTGAATTTCAAGATGTTTATCTCTCGTATTCACCAGACGATCCTCCCATTTTACGCGAGCTAAACTTTACAATTCAACCGAAAGAAAAAGTAGGAATCGTTGGTCGTACAGGCGCAGGCAAATCATCATTAATCGCGGCGCTTTTCGAATTATCCGAAATTGAAGGTGATATACTGATCGATGGTATTAATACAAAGGATGTCGGTCTGCAGAAACTACGTTCGAAAATATCCATCATTCCACAGGAACCTGTTTTATTCTCGGGAACGATGAGGAAAAATCTAGATCCATTTGATGAGTATTCCGATGATGTTTTATGGAAAGCTTTGGAAGAAGTTGAACTGAAGCAAGCTGTCAGTGATTTACCGGGAGAATTGAACAGTAAAATGTCGGAAGGCGGAACAAATTTCAGCGTGGGACAGAGACAGCTGGTCTGTTTAGCTCGCGCAATTGTACGCAATAATAAAATTCTAGTGTTGGATGAAGCAACGGCCAATGTTGATCCACAAACCGATGCGCTTATACAAAATACAATTCGGAGTAAATTGGCTGATTGTACTGTGCTAACAATTGCGCATAGATTGCACACTGTTATGGATTCGGATAAAGTGCTAGTTATGGATGCTGGTACGATGGTTGAATTTGATCATCCCTATATATTATTACAAAATCATAATGGGTTCCTCTTCAAAATGGTGCAACAAACTGGACCTTTTATGACTGAAACTCTTAACAATATTGCGAAAGATGTAAGAGTATTTTCAACTTATTTTCTTAATATTAAATTATTTAAAAAATTATGGTAAAATTGCAAGACAAAATGAATGTAATATGATTTTTCTGTTACAGAATTACATGAAATCGTATAAGGATCTAAGTACGAGCAATGAATCAGTATAGAGTATCAAATTTTTTAATGTGTATTTTTTTAAATCAGGATATTTCTAAATATCAGTATTATTCTTTTGTTGTCTGTTACTTTATTTATGAAATTTTTAAATAAATTAAAAAAATATGTTTTTTTAATATAATAATTTATTGTAAATAAAATATTTTCAATATGTATACAAAAAAATATTTCATTATTTACATTTTATGTTGCTGCACTCGTTTCTGCTTCCGCTTCCGCTCCCGTTTCCAATTCTTCAACTACCTTACCATTCTTTGACCCATTATCCCACATTCCATCACAAGAAAAATGATGCTTTCTTTCGATGAAATATAAACATACATTTAAAATTGTTTTTGGAAGTAAAATTTGATCACGCGTTTCTGGATTTTCTTTTAATTCTTGCATCGCTTCAGCTACTTTATATCTATGATAGATAAATGTATTTTTAATTAAATTTAATTAATTCTTTTTTAAGTTAAAACCTACCTGGGATATAAAAGAATAAGTGGAACTTTACTAATATCACTTTTTGTAAAATGTCTTTGCAATAAATATCGATAAGTATTTTGTACATTTGTTAAAGGCACATGATACCAGTGCGGATTTTTAAGTAATTGTTTTCGTATTTCCTGATGGTTTTTACCGAATTCAAGCGACATAAAATTAGTAATGTCGCATCCTTTCGTTTTGTCGTTTCCTTCTTGAATGTATTTTTCGAATACCGTATCGGAACCGCATAAAATATTAAGGCTAACACATTTGACATTTAGTTTTTGTAAATGTTCCAAACGGAATTTCGCTTTATTTTGACAGAAAATAAGTCGAACGATTCTGTTATTGTTGAACAATGCATCAAACTCGGGAACATTTTTTATTTCATTTAATCGGAAACGAACTGTTTCGGGAGCTAGTGTATAGATTTCGAAACATTTTCTTATCGCTTCTTCTGAAATATTAAAATCCTACAAAAATTGCTATAGTGCATGCAATTCAGTTGTTTTGTCAGGATTACCAACTATATTGAAATTTATTTTATACGTTAAAAATAAAACTAAATCCAAGAGCACCTATTTAAATTCTATTATTACACGGTTATTAAAAATCTCTGAAAATAATTTAAAGCTTTTCAAAGCTTTCTTAGATTCTGTGTACTTATCTAACTGAAATTTTAAATATAATAGTTGGCAAACCCTAGACTAAATATATATAAATTTACTTTTAAATGATTATGAATTTCCGTAACATTTCTAAGTGGTGTTGATATAATTTTTGGACATTTAAAAAATATATCTTTGATATTAACGCCTGCTATAGTTGGAAATTCACGCATTACATTTCGAACTGAATCGGCAGTTATTTGCAACAAATATCCATGTTGTAATATTTTGCTGTCCTTAAAATTTAATTCATTATTTAATAAATTTATCATTTTCGATAATAACGCAAAACTTTTGTACTGATATTCATCATAAGTCTTCATTACATGATCTATTTCAGCAGTACTACTACTTTTAAATTTCCATTCTGAAATAAATAAAAAAATTATTAAAATAAAAAACTTTAGATTTAAGTTCTGTATATTTTTAATTAAAATTCAAAGTACTGAACGTATCCAAAAAAAATATACAAATGACATAAATTATAAACAAACAAAACATTGAAACAAGTTACCACGTAATAAAACACAAGAAACTAGATTACAAAATTTATATAAATTATTAATTAAAGAAAACTAAATATTATTTCTTATCTATCTGCTATTGCACATGTATTAGAATATCTGGTAAAATTTGCAGATACTAAAATTACAAGACTTAACAGTAGATTGATAAGAGAACAATAGAAATTTAATTTGACTTCCTTTAATCAATAATTTATAAATTTCGTAATCTAGTTTTGTTATCTAATAACTTGTTTTTATGTTTTGTTTATTATTTTGTCAAATTTTAATTAAATATTATACAGAACTTAAACCTAAAGCTTTTTTATTATAATATAATGAGTTCTAAAAGATTTTTTCTTTGTTCATTTTTTTTATATAATTATTCTGTAATTTTTGTTACTTAATATTTTTTAAATAATTTAAATTTACCAAAACATTTTTTAAGAAGAACTTTATGTATATTAATAATATTATCTTCATCAGTAAATAAATTATCGGTATTTAATTTTAGATTCGGATCAAAAGATGACATTAATCTCTTTGGAACATTTGTATCTTCTGGAATAATATTATGAGCCTTTAATAAAGATATTGGTTTCTTTATAATAGTACGAAATCTAGAATGAAATATATAATTAGTTTGATAAATATAATTTACTAAGTGAATCGAAAATTACCGTAAAAATGTCGAACCAGTAACTTCAGTAAAACCAGCTTCTTTCAAAAATGTAATATTATGTTCTATTGTATTAGCATGTATCGCTAATAAAGCTGGAGTGTTGTAAATATCCTCATTTTGCATGCCAAATTTTTGTAAAATTTTTATAGTGGAACTCATTTTATCGTTGTCGATAGTTTTTAAATATGGATATTTACGTAATAAGGTAGCAGATCTGTTGTAAGGTATTGCTATAAAGTTTAATTTTTAACAATAATATTAACTATTTTACACTTTTAATAAACTAACCTAAATTTTGCTGTATTAATTCTTTTTGTTCCATTTTCTCCTTTACAGATTTTTCTATGATTTTTTCAGAACTTGTAAGGTTGCATTTTAATCTTATATTTATTTTATTTATGTGTTGATTAACTTTCATTAAATTATTGAAAATTAAAAAGGAATTTGAAAATTTTATCATGTTTACAGATTTGACGTGGTGACTTTTGACAAACGCATGCATATTTTTAAGTAGTAAAATAAAATTGTGTACATGATCATTGAAATGTCAAAGTAACATAACCCATTTCGAATTTATTTTTTATTTTACGTATAATTTTTCTGCATAAATAAAAATCTACATTAATTTCTCTATTAATAGATTTTTTTTAACAAACATGTTTTCGATGTTAGCAAAACGGAGTGTACAACGTTTACAGAATATTTACAATATTGCTACAGTAAATAGTGTGATAAGTTTTAGAAATTGTTCGACAGATAAAACTGGCGAAAATAAACCAAATAAAGAAAATGAGAAATCATCAGACGATATCCTTGGAAGCATCGCTTCAAAATATAAAATATTCCGAAATGAAGATGCATCCGTTATTTTAGATGTCAACGAAGAAAATTTCTCCGAATTACAAACCGAAGAAAGAGTAGAATTAGAGTATGATCAATACGGAGGTTTGAATCTTGAAAGTGAGTGATACAAATTGTAGTTATTAATAAATTTTAAATATTAGTTTTAAATTTTCAGGAGGTTTGGCTGGCGTATTTGAAATAGAAGATTTAGTAGAAGCATTGAAACGAGAAAACGCTCAAGATGTTTTTGTTGCGGCTCTGCCTAAAGATTTAAAATATGTCGATTACATATGTGTTGTAACAGGACGATCTTATCGTCATATGTTAGCAATTGCACAATTTATTCGCAAACTATTTAAAATTAAACGCGATTCTAAAGATATTTTACCAAAAATTGAAGGAGAGAATTCTAGAGAATGGATAGCACTGGACTTAGGTTAGAATTTTTAATATTTATGCCCATTTTCATAATAAACACTTCAGGGTTGGCCTGATTTTAATCATTTGATTAATTATCTAGATACACCTAGCCCAAAATAAATATTAAAATAAAAAATCATATAATAAAGTTGCTTGTTTGGATAGGAATGTTTGGAGGCGACTGATTTCGAGATGATGAAAAGAGTTTGTGCCACACTCTTTTGGGTACATGGCGTGATTGTGTATGTATGTATGTATATTAAAAATTATAATATTCGAAATATATTAATTAATATTTAATGATAATGCAATCTATAATGATAGGTATGCAAAAGGTATTACAAATAAAAATTTCGATATATATTTTTAGTTTTTATTTTCAATATTTAGTAAATTATAAACATAAAAAAATATTATACTATATTATATTAAATCGTGCTACTCCAGGTCCTGTAACTCCTATATTTTCTAGATTTTGTCAAATTTTCAACGTAAATTTGTTGTACATTTTATCTACTACCCCGTTTGACACCAATTATATTCATCAATATAATAAACATTACTTTTAAAGAGATGTGTGCTAGGTGGTAAATAAACTGTAAAATGTATTTACATAGAAATTTTGACTAAAATCTAAAAAACATAGAGTTGCGGAACCAGAGAAACAAGTTTATGATAAATATGTTATATATTTATATTCATAAGTGCATATAAAAATAATTAATAAACTCTTATTTTCGGAAATTGTAAAAGAAATTGCCAACAGCCCAACCCTAAAACATTTTAACTAAAGTCGATTTTAAGCCGACAAAAAATCAGTGAATAATAGTTAATATTTTATTTAAAATTTTAGGAAATATTGCGTTACATATTTTTTCGAAAGAAGCACGAATGAAATATGATTTAGATTCGTTATGGTCATTAGGAGAGGAATTTGATGACGAATGTAATAAACCAGATGATCCTATTGTTCAATTATTAGAAAAACATTCAATTCGTTTGAAAGATTTGGAACCAGCTGATTTTAATAATTAGAAAAGGTAAATTATATTAAAAAAAATGTAGATATTGTTTCGATAATAATTATGATGTTTATTTATTACTGTGTATCTAAATAAATTCATAATTTTTTTAAAGTTATTGTTATATATTTTTACACAAAATAAAATTATACAGAAAAAAATATAAATTACCGGAATAAGTACGTACGATATTTATAATATTTTACCTGTTCTAGGGATTAGTAATATTGTATTCTTATCAAAAACTAAATAAATATATGTTATCTAATCTTATCTGACAAACAAAATGTTGCATGTTGTGTATATTTTGATTCATCAAATTGAAATTACCATTGTTTCAAAATGAGAAATAGAACTAATCGAAATTATACAAAGCCAGCAACATTATTTCAATATCGTTTAACAAATAAACAACAAGTGTATACGAATTATTTAATTCCGGCGTTGTTTACAAGTTTTGTATATATTTTTCATTTTGCGGGCGATTTGTGTCTGACAATACAGCATTATCGCGATGAAAATTATCGTTTTGCGTCTGTCACTTTCTTGTGGATGTTTGTACCCGTTTACGGATCGCTTTTCTTTATACTTTCCGATACGAGACTATGGCCGCAAGAAATTGGTTTCGGATGGGCAAATATAAAATGGATGCTCATTAAGTTTTTGCAGCATTCGTTCTTTCCTGTTTGGGCTATGTACAGGTTAGAATATTTATATATATATATTATCTTTACTAATAAAAATTACTACAAAGGGTTAGAAAATCATTTTTAATTTAAGCTCAACTTAAAATTTTTTGTTTATATAGGGTTACCACTCTTTCTTTGAACAAAACTCTGAAATTTACTTATAAATATATTAGCTAAAAGCTGAATAAAGTTCATATTATTAATATTAATTAAACAGTTACCAGTTAAATATTTCATTATAATTTACAAATGTTATAAAATTAAAAAAATCAATATTTGAAACCATGATAATGATTAATGTCTTAAATATTGTGTTTGATCAGTTACAGATTAAAAATGAAATGTATTAAAGTATTTTGCGAAAATTATATAAGGCTCTTTTTCTGTTTTAGTGACATACTAACATAATATAAATAGAATCACACGTAGTGAATAAGATCATATTTATTATTATTTCAATAATTAAATAAATAAATTAAAAGTAAATCATCCAGATGGATTCTAGTAGTTTTTGATTTTTTAATTAGCAATACTTGTTCCTATATATGATCCTATTTACCTCATTTTACAAAAAATAATTGTACAATTTCGAGAAATAATGTTTAAATCGGAAGAGGGTGTGATCCTATCAGTTTATTTTAAATATATGTTTAAATGTGAATTATTTAGATTTGCAGAACAAATATTTTGGTCTCTTGAAGCAGTACGATTTACTGCCGATAATGAATTTGACGGCTTATTAAAAAAAGCTAACAGAAATAGTGTATTTGAATTGTATCATTTTCTACAAGCATATTTACAAGCAGCACCGCAAATTTTGTTTCAACTACACGTTATTTTACAACAAAGGTCAAATTTTGTAAAAACTACAGGTTGGCCAATAACATTTTATTTTTTTAATTATGTATTACAATGAATATTTTTTACAGTTGATATGCAAGTATTTAGTATTATATTATCATTAATTAAAATGGCTTTAACAACAATGAGTTATCAAAGATTCAAATCGCAAAAAGTTAGTGGCAAACAATATCCATGGATTAAACCAAGCCAAATAAAAAATGACGATTATCAAAATTATATAAATCAAACAATCGAATCGTCTCAAGAACAACAACAACAAACATTGCATGAAGAAAGAAAACTAAATACTGACGAAGAATACGAGACAGAAAATTCGGAACCGGAGGCTGATAGAATTAGGCCAGCGCCAAGTTCGCGAAGAAATTCCGGACTATCTGTGTCATCTTCGCAATTCGATGAAAACGAATTGCGTAAGAAAGAAACAACAGGTAGAGATCAATCCGATTTTGTTCTGCCATTTAAAATTATAACTTATAGAGCATTGCCGGAAGATGATGCAGCCGGTAAATTAATTTCATTTTTCTGGTGGTTTTGTTTTATTTTGCCACGAATGCTGGCACTATCAGTTTTCGCATATTTTTTCGCCAAAGAAATCTGGTGGATTACAAGCGGTCATTTTGTAATTGTTTTAGGATTTTTATTGTATGATGCTTTTACAACAGATATTCCGTATTATAGAGCACCGTTTTTATTATTTACCGCCTACGTATATATATTTTGTTTGATAGAGTTTAAAATTCGATTTAAGAAAGTGAAATTCATATATTATGGCTATTTTATAATAGTTTATATGGAGAATTGTATTATGACTAGTATGTGGTATTATAATATAGAATTTGATAATGACTGGTGGTACAAATATATTTTTTATTTAATTGTAGGAAGTTCAATATTAAGTTCTATATCAATGTTATTTTATATTTTTATTTTAAAACCAGCGAAAGTTACTATTAACAAAGAAATGCGTGTTAGTAAAGTATTATAAATCTATAATCAATAATTTATAACATAATATATTTGATTTTATATAAAAATTATATTAATAAATTTATTATATGTCATATTATGTATTATATGTTTTATTTTTGTTATAAAATATTTATAAATTTTATATATCATGTACAAAATTTTATTTCACAGTATGAATTTGGTGAGACAGGAATGTATAATATGACTAATTTCAGAATACTTGAAATTTCAAGAAATGTGAATAATAAAAGTAAAGCGTAATTTTATTTCCAAATATTGAACTGTTTACGAATTTATTCTTATTTTTTTTAATTTTCCAATATATTAATTTGGCTGTTTGAATTTTCGGAATAATATCTATCTGATTTTTGATGTGTCAATAATAAAAAGAACATTTCTGCCAGAATCCATTTTTGCTCGCCATATCCTTTTCGTCAGTTTTTATTTCATTAGAAAACGTGATCCGTGTTGAGTGTTATGTGGTTCTGTTTGTGGACACGGGCAAGTTATTTTATTAAAAGCGAAGTGGAAGTAATGTGTTAACAAAGAAAAAAACTATAAACTAAAATTAGTGAACAAGAAGCACGTGAACATATCTTAAGTCGGAACCGGCGTTTTATTCCCTGATTAGTTGATTAACGTATTGCTTAAAAATGGCGTCCGATCCACAAGTAAAGAATCGAATGCAAGTTTTTAAGAACAAAGGAAAAGATCAAGATGTAAGTAATAATTATGTCAATCGTACAAACACAATATTTATTTATTTTCATAATTTTGGAATGTCATGTTGCAATAGAAATATCTTTTTTTTCTATGTGTGATGAAAGGTCACAAAACTTATCACATGTACCGATTTGTTTTAAAATATTTTACTATCTTAATGTTTTCTTTACTTTATCTCTAAATATTTATTGTAATATGCAGCATTAAATTTTGAAAAATGCGTATAATTTGCAACAATGACCATTTTCATCTAATGGACGTAGAATCAGTAATGACTTTTAAGTAACTCCTATTCCTTTAATTTATATACAGTTTTTAACGAACTATTTATTTTAATAATGTGGAAATTATGAGTTTAAACAAAGTAACATGACATAGTTTCATATTTATTATTGTTTAGTATATATACGTAAATATGAATGTAAAAATTCTTGTAAACTAGCAAAATAGTTCGGAAATTATTTTGAACCCAATTATGTTGGAATTGATGGTTACAAAAAAATTAAACGTATTTTCACCTCACTTTTAAAAGGGATTTTTGTCAAAAGTAGTTTGACATTTATTTAAAATGACCTTTAGAAATTTTATAACAGTTCATTAAAAACATTTTTAATAGAAAAGTAATGTTTTTCACGAAACAAATGAGGTGAGAATATAATATATTTATTATTGTTATTGTGTGAATTAATTATTGATTGTAGAAGAGATTCGATGTGAATGTGATTATGTTTTTTTAGGAAATGCGTAGAAGACGAAACGAGGTGACAGTGGAACTTAGAAAAAACAAACGCGAAGAAACACTACAGAAACGTAGAAACGTACCAATAGTAGACTCAACAGACGACGATGATATTGAGAAAAATCTAGCCACGACAAATTTAGAACAATTAGTTGCAAACGCTGCCGCCGTCGATAATCCCGCATTACAATTAAATGCCGTACAATCGGCAAGAAAACTCCTCTCATCCGATCGAAATCCGCCGATCGATGCATTAATAGCTAGCGGTATTCTACCAATTTTAGTCCGATGTTTAGAGCAACATGACAATCCCTCGTTGCAGTTCGAAGCGGCGTGGGCGTTGACGAATATCGCATCGGGCACATCGGTGCAGACGAATAAAGTCGTGCATGCTGGGGCTGTGCCCCTTTTCCTCCAGTTGCTGCACTCGGACCATCAGAACGTGTGCGAGCAGGCTGTTTGGGCGCTGGGTAATATTATTGGCGATGGACCATGTCTGCGCGACTATGTTATCGAATTGGGCGTTGTTAATCCGTTGTTATCGTTTATCAAACCGGAGATTCCGATTTCGTTTCTACGCAACGTCACCTGGGTGATTGTAAACCTGTGCAGGAATAAAGATCCACCGCCACCGATGCAGACGATAAAAGAGATATTGCCCGCTTTAAATGTTCTCATACATCATACAGATATGAGCGTAAGTCATTCATTTATTACCACGCTTATATTAGCTCACTCTGTTGTTGTCACAGTCAAATCTTGTAACCAATTTTTAGACCACTTCCTATCATTTGATCTCACTGAAATTTTGCATGTAGTTTCATTCCAGGAGACAACACAATATTATATTAAAAAAAACCGATTGCAAGATATGACACGCTTATATTTATTTTTTTAATACAACTAATAACATCTGTCACATGAACTATTTTTTTTGTTCAATTAACAATTGAATAATGTAAATGACAGATACAAATTTTTCCTCTTTTTAGTGCATTTAAATAACGTGGTTTTTAAAAAAGTTTTTTTTTTATATTATACTTATCATTTTTCTTGGTTTTCTGTAGTTTTTTTTCTTTATTTGAGAAAAAGTTATAAGTGTATTGTTTATTTAGAAGTATAACATCACTTGGAGCAGTACGAGTCTATCTAAGAATTTTTGTTATATTAAGATATTTATGGAAAAAGTATATTTTCATTATAGAATTAGTCCCAGCTTGTATCACTATTTAATTCAGCGACTTAAGTCGATTTATGTGAAAATATTCTTCATATAAACACTAACAAAAACTTGAAATCACTGTTAACTTGAAACCGAAGGGTGTACAAATTAATTAATTAATACTTTAAAATCATGGTAAAATCAATTAAAGATTTTCTTAAAATCATGAGAAATTTCGAGTACAATCACTACAATTTTAGAAATTTTGTAAAATCAACTAAAAATTACTACAACCTAAACAGTCATACTCAAAATTTATTCAATCTGATGTAGAAAATTTAAAGAAGTGATTTCCTCTTAGCTTAACATTTAAACACATGAAGATAATCTAGTTTTGCTCTAAGCTGACGATTTGCTATCGATTTATTTACATTCTTTATTTATAAATGAATTTTAATGAGTGTTAAAGTTAAAAATAATATAAAAAATCCCAAAACCACACTTACATTAAAATAAAGCTAAATACGTATTTCGGAAGCTAAGCTTCCATCTTCAGTAGCTAAATAAAATCTACAAAAATCTAACCTGTGATCCGAAGTACATAAACACTTAAGCACTTGTTGAAGATCATATTGATCATATTGAAGATCTTCAACAAGTGCTTAAGTGTTTATGTATTTTGGATCACAGATAAGATTTTTCTAGATTTTATTTAGCTACTGAAGATGGAAGCTTAGCTTCCGAAATACGTATTTAGCTTTATTTTAATTTAAGTGTGGTTTTGGGTATTTTTTATAATATTATTTTTATTTAAATTTTGCCACAGTAGATTATTTTCTAATCTTTTAAGTGTTAAATTTGTTTACTTACTATTTATATTAAAAAAAATTGAATAATCAAGTAATTTAATAAAAGAAAAAGTACCTACATAACTATAAAATATTTATTACAATCAGTTACATAAGTTAAAACCATTATCAACTAACAATGTATTTAAGTTGTTAACAATTGTTGATAATATCGTCTGTTAGTTAGTTAATTAGATTGTTTTTGGTAATTAATTAGTGAAGCATTTGAAATGTTTTTGATTTTTTTTTATCTATCAAGGGCATTGACCTATTTATGTATTTGGCCGGATTACAAAAATTTATCTTTTATGCACAAGTTTTTGTAAAAATTGCGAATGATAAACAAAATAAAAACGCATAAAATAGACAAAAAGCTTTGAAAATAAATTGATTTGTTACAGATTACATTTTAATTTTAGTTTTCTAACAATATTGCAGATTGTATTTGGGGTATATATAAATTAACATAGAATAAATGTATATATGTATATATATATTTTTATCATTATACTTAAGTATTCTACGGTTAACTATTCCACATTATATTCGAATTGGAAAATACCAGTTCTAAATCATAAAAATTCAATAATTTGTTATTGTCAACAACGTCAAATAAATTTTCTAATAGTTACTTATATTTTTTTTTTATAATTGCATCAATTATTTTTACAAATGATGTAGAACAAACAGTTGGTTAAGTTAAGTATGCTTAAAAAAAAATAGAACACATGTTCAATATTCTTTGAATTATTGTTGTCAGTTGTAACGGAAGTTAAAAACAAATTAACTATCATAGTACTGTTAATAAAGGTATAATTAGAAAAATGTAAATATCTGTAAATAGTAATTATAAGAAGCTATTATTAATATTTTCTTATATTTATCTGGAAAAATACGTATTCACAAAATGAAATAAAGAATTATTTTCAATTTTTTAAATTAGTATTAATAGATAAAGTGGATTTTTTTCGATTGTATTAAGTTAATAAAATCAAATAAACAACTATTCAGGTTAGGTTAGGTTAGGTTAGAGTAAATTTAAATTTAATCAAGAGTACGTAGCAAATGTTAGAATTCTTATGATCTAGTTACTTATGTGTTACCTAGTAACTAGTTGCTAGGTCTTGTCGAACATCGTTTTTATTTTAGTAACACAATATTTTTCGATACTGATCAGTTTTATTGTCCTGCTTTAGCTGTAATAATCTTAAATTGGAACACACAAATATAAATTCTCCTCTCTTAAATTTGCCATAGATATTAGTGGACACAGTATGGGCGCTAAGCTATCTGACCGACGGCGGTAACGAACAGATTCAAATGGTAATTGATAGTGGTGTCGTTCCGAAACTTATACCGTTACTCTCGCACAAGGAGGTTAAAGTTCAAACGGCAGCGTTACGTGCGGTTGGGAATATTGTCACCGGTACCGATGAGCAAACCCAGGTTGTACTCAATTGTGGCGCCCTATCACATTTTCCCGCTTTATTAACGCATCCCAAGGAGAAGATCTGCAAGGAAGCGGTTTGGTTCTTATCGAATATTACCGCCGGCAATCAAGCACAGGTAAGTTTCATTTAATACAATACATAGACAATCATGTCATCTCCGGCAAAAATTCTTTCCACTATGCCGACATTATTTTCCGTCAAATATTTCTATCCAGACAAAGTAAACTTTTGCTTCATTCACATTTATGATACCTAGAAATGCATGCTCTTCCATTCCTAACATTTGCAGACGTATACCTTTAAAATATAACTCACTCCCGGGAAAAGCGGGAATTTTGTTACGCGGGAATTATATGCTAGGAATTTTTTCGTTGTGCGTGAATTTTAAAAAAAATTAGTAATATTTCAAGATTTAGAACGAAGGATGCGATCGATTCATACAATTTCAGAAGAAATAAAGAAAAAGAAGATGGAATTATAATTTGATGATTGCGATAGTTCATGTTCCATGCTGTAATTGTGATAAATAAATATAATATATGCAATAAATAACTTTGATTTAACACTTCTTTAACTTTCTTTATCGTTAAATTTGCATATTTACATACGGGAATTTTACCACAAAATTAGTGATATGTTTTAACTCATGGCTAGTTATTCTAAAACTACTTAAAAACAACGATAAGGTTTTTGAACGAATCCGGGTCTGGGTCGGTTCTTATTACCTTATTGTCTGTATATGTTTTTTTTTAAATTCATATTTTTTATGTGCAAACATGCGAAGTAACAAAGTTTCATCGAATATTATCTTGTAATATTTAAAACTACATTTAAATTGCAGAAACAAATTACAGTGTATTAGTTTTCGTACTTAATCATCAATTAAAATCAATCATACATTAAAAATTTACTCAAACTAAATATTTACCCACATTCTTTCATACCTACATTTGCATTCATACAAATATTCTATCACTATACTCATTTTTACTCCACAGGGGATTATTGCAACCTATACGTTATTCATTTTATTGGCGTAATTTATTGGCTTTACAATAATGAAAATGCCATGGAAGTTTGCACTTAACGTTACGTTATTTAATAACGTATAGGCTGCTCTAACTCCTTATTCATTTTCATCTAGCTCATGTGTGCTGTAGTGCTCAAATGTTTCGCGGTGTTGAACTGGCATTGCTGCAATCGCAAACGCCTGCATTTGGCCACTCGTATACATGGTTGGGTTACATAGCAAATCTTTTGCACTAATAGTATGTATCAATGTTTTGTGTTACACTCTTGGTAACAATCAATCTTATGATATTATTTACAGCTCTTTCAAATTTGCTAAACAACCACAATACATGCAACTCATAATTGCTCTTACAATCAGAACGTCTGGTTTTAGCACTGCTCAGACCAGAGCACCTACATTATAGAGTCACAAGCACCACTTCTATTTTTTGACTTTATCGGATAAAGTCCCTACCAATCACATTCACATATACATCTTGGCAATCACACTTCATGAACATCATCTCTCAAAAACCATTCGTACTGAACATTCGTTACTCACTACATTCAAATTGCAGATTTGCTCTATGCATTCATATTTTATATTATAATGCACTGTAATTGTTGCTTGTATATTTGTATATTTTAAAAATTTATGGACACTTAATCTAAGATAGATAAAAACTACGAAAAATGTTTGAAATAAATAAAAAAAAATTATAATAACAATTTATATTTTTGGTTGCATTAGTTGGAAAGTAGTTTTGTTCAGGATCACAAATTTTGCGGTAAAATGTAACACTAATTTCGTGATAAATAGAAAAGTCTCCTGTTAAATAACCTTGAAAACAATTTCAACAATTTATTACCAGATTATTATTATTAACAATAATGACAATTTCTTTAAACAAATAAATTAAATTCATTCATCTTATTTAATTTGAAAATCTACAAAGTAAATGTAAAGTAAATTTAACCAGTGTTTCTGAAACTGGGCCATATAATAATTAGTTTTTATCAATTGTTATAGTGTAAGAATAGTAATTTTGCTCAGTTAATATTATATTAAAATGTTTCATTAGTTTTGCAAAACAGAGAACATACATTTTGATTTCACGTGAAAAATATAATTTATATTTTTAATGACACAAAATCAATTATTAGAAATATTGACTATTTTGCTGATTTTATTAATGTTAATTATATTATAAATATTATTTGCATTATTTAAATTCAAAAAACAAAAAGATAATATACTTACAGAAATTTCTGGGCTGCTATGCCAATCTTATCTTCGTTGCAGACATCCATCCTCAGTGGTTGATGACTGAATGACAGGTTCTGCAGGATAATTTGGTGTAATCTAGTTCATCCCCTCCACTGCTCCCCTCCACTGTTCATCTAATCTACATCATCATTAATATTGTTATAAAACATATAATTTTAAATATAAAATAAATAAAATAATTTAAATATACAGGAAAAAAGCGGGAATTATATGGGAAATTTATTTCAACTTTCCGTTATACACCCTGACATCTTAACTTGACTAACACCAATTTTACACTCTTCATACTCTAAACAATTTCGTATTCGATTCCTTCTAGTTACACCACATATTCCACGCAAAAATTTCATTTTCATAGTAGTTATTTCCCTTTTATGCTTGCTTTTACAGCCAAACCCAGCACTCATTACTATACATTAACGTAGACACCAAAAACAGTAAATCCTAGAATGTACGCGCCAAACTTAGAATTTACCAATTTCATATGGTAAAACTACGAAAAAATGTATCATCAATATAATTTCGGACTTCTGCCACGCCACTAACTAACCTAACCTGGCCACTTTGGCTTGGTAAAAGCCCAAAATTTTCATTTTTCGTACATTTACTACACGCAAATCCTTACAACCAGCATTAACTCTTCTTTCAATCTTAGAAACTTCCCAAATAAACAACTTCATCTATCTGCTCTAAACGTGCACGATTCAACACAAGATTCATATCCTTACGTAATAAAACATTAATTCTATCAATCATCCTTCTCAGATGCTCTTCAGATTCACCTATAGCTTAATAATATCTTTAAAATAATTCTAGTGCCATAAATTTCAAAAATTCCCGAATTTTTACAGGTACAAGCGGTTATCGATGCCGGCTTATTGCCGAAGATAATTCAAAATCTAAGCAAGGGCGAATTCCAAACGCAAAAAGAAGCTGCGTGGGCGATTAGTAATTTAACGATTGGCGGTACACGTGAACAGGTGGCACGTTTGATCGAAGAAGGCGTTATCGGACCGTTCTGTAATCTATTGGAATGCAAAGACGCCCAGGTGATTCAAGTCGTGCTTGATGGTATTAATAATATGCTAAAGATGGCTGGATCACAATGCGACCAGCTCGCTAATATGATTGAGGAATGTTCCGGTTTGGATAAAATCGAAAGTCTACAGAATCATGACAATGTACAGATCTATAAGCTGGCTTATGATATTATCGAACAGTACTTTTCGGGCGATGTAAGTATATATTTATACAGAATTTATTTTTATTTAAGTGCTGGTGTGTGATAAAGTTATGTTGATAAGAAAGAAAACAAATTTTATATCTTCACTTTTGTGTTTTTTTTTTACATTCCACTCAGATCAGTAAAACTTTTAAATGAGCTGAACTGAGCTGAGTTTTTCTGAGCTGAGTTGTATTGATAAATAAAACAGTTGATTTGAAAGTGACGTTTAAAATCGTAAGTTCCACATAGTGATATAACCTAAAATATTAGATGTATTTGGATTGTTTGCGTTGATAATATTTATTGCAACTCTATTGTTTGATTTCACAATAAAATACTCAAATATAACCAACCAGTATCAAACACGTTATCATATCTTAAACTAGGAAAATTTGAATTGCGCATGTGCGCACACTTGAATCTCAGTTAAGCACTAGCTAAATAAGCAACTCAGTATCAGGGTAAGGGGGGAAGCAATTCACTCACTTCGAACTCAGTTACGAGACGATAAATAAAACAGCTATTATTTCAACGGTTACTGATATTTGCTGATCGGAGCTGTTAAAAAAACACAGCTATTGAATAACCTAATAACTAACTAACCTATGCCAATCTAATATTTTGATGCGCTTATTCAATGCTGATTTTCTGCGCTTATCCAACGTTTTTGGGTACTCAAAATGCGCTTTTTTTACTCTACGAATACTTTTTAAACATGGTATTGATAATTAATTTAGTCTAATTATGTTTCTCATAAAGTTCTAATGTTTTCTTTACATAATAATATATAATAACGGATAATATTTTTTTGAAACAAATGTTCGAAATATTAAATTGACAAATTTGTTTTTTATTTATTCATTTATTAATACAATAAAATAACATATTGAAATTAAAATATACAATTATTAATTTTTATATTTTAGGCTGACTACGATCCAAATTTGGCGCCGCAAGCAGCAGATTCCGGTTTCTTGTTCGATCCGAATACGACAGCACCGAGTGAAGGCTTCAAATTTTAAAAATGGTGCACCTAACCCCCCCGTTCCTCCCCCTCTCTCCCAACCCCAGCCCCCTCACTCACTCATATTATCTCGACGTTTTTCTTTAACGTAACAATCAAAAACATCAACAATTGATAAATTTTAAAAAAAAACAAACAACAATTACGTATCTGTCGTTTAAGTGTAGGACTTATTCTCAAAAACAAACAAAAAAAAACCTTACCTGATCATTATCGATCCAGTTAACTTTTGCTTCCAAAAAATCAAATCGGAATAATTAACCAAATACCGGTTAACTAACTACTACTATCTTTTAACGGAATAGGAATATTACTAGAAATGTTTAACTGATTCGAGAGTATATTATATAATTATAAATATATATTAATACATAATTAATTATAAAAAAAAATAACAAATACACTTACTTGTATTTACTGAATATAATTGTGTTTAGGATCTTTTAATTTTAAAAATATTCCTATTCACGGATTTGTGATTTTTTGCGCGGTAGCTGATGGAACGGTTCCATATATTTTTGTTGTTCCTTTTTTCCTCCTTTTAAACTATTTTTTCTTTTTCTTCACATAAAATTAGCATTTCGCTTTTTTTTTCCAATTTAATTTAACTTGACAAATAAGTTATAAATAATATTTTCACACAAAGACTGTTTTAATAATGTTTATTAATGTCGAAAGCAGAATTTTAATTGTTGAATAATTAATTGCATGGGGAATATATTTTTTAAAAATTAAATTAAGTCTCGAGCTTTGCCATTTAATTTTTTTTATTTTTCGTAATTGGAAAATAACTGATTCGTTTTTGACTGGCATTCTTAACGAAATTCGTTAAAAATAATGGATTGTTACATAAAACGAACCGTTAAAAATAAAATTAATCAGGTTTTAGTCATCTTTAAAAATTATTCTTAGAATTAAAAACAAAATTTGTTACATGAAATAAACTATTAAAATTAGAAAATGTCTTGATTGTAAAATTTTAATTGCTCTGGAAAACAAATTAATCATTTCTTAAAAACAATATTTGTAGAAATAAAAGTTTAATATTTCGGACTCAAAAACCATTATTAATAAATGTTTTTGAGGTTATATTCTGAGTTGGAACTTTCATTTCTATAAATAACAAAAAAGAAATTGTTGAAATACTAATGTTAAATAAAATATTAAAAGTAACCGCCTGTTAAAATAATAATTCGGAGATTTCGTAAGAAATTTAGTTGTATATATCAAAGTATTGCAGAATCTTTGTGTTCTTATTTTAACAGAAGTGGTTATGAAATATACCTAGAAAATTCAATTTTTAACGGTTTATTTTTTTTTTGTGTTATTTTTAACGAAATTTATACTCGGACATTTCCAGCCTCACTTTTGACTCAAATTCATAAATAAATACGAAAATTCAAAATATTGCGCATGGCAACGTAACGTGGTACTCAGAGATATATTTATATTATGGACTTGAAAAGAAAATAAAAATAGTAATTATTTTGATTAATTTAATATTATTAGGGACAATGTTTCTTATTAGAAGAAAAAACATTTTTGTGAAAATTATTTGTATATATATATATTATCTATACATTTTTATTAGTGTGTATAATTTGAGTAAATAATTCAACTTTTTTTCTTTTTCTTTTTTTTTGAATGTACCATGTGCGAGAAATCATCAAAAATATGACTCACACACGTATAATTTTTTTTTTTTTGGCGGGACAGTTCCTCTCCTTATTCCTTTTGTCTATTGACTTAATACCTCTCTCCTCAGCTCGCCAAAACACTCAAAAAAGAAAATAATTTGTACATACGCGAAATATAATGTGGTATATAAAATAAATTTCATTTATAAATAGTATTTAAAAAGACTATTTATCCTTAGTTTAATTAGAAAACTATTTTAATTAAAATTCATTTCATGCGAGAAAAATAATAAAATTTGTATACAAATTATTTAAATTCTGTTTTTTTTTTTAATTATTATTATTATTATTATTAATAGATTCTTTATAAACTATTATAGAAATAAAGTAAATATAACAGTTACGCTTATATTTTAGTCTTTGATAGCAATTATACAAAAAAAGATGTTGAATAATGAGTTGATTATTCAATATACACACACCATTTTGTAACGAATAGCAACAAATTATTATTTATTTTATTCTTTTATTTTTGACATCCAACTTTCAATTTTTATAACAAAAGTTGAAAGTGAAAAGTAATCAATGTTTCGGTTCACTAAGCGTGAATCATCAACAGGAAAAGACAAATAAAATTTCCTGAAGAAGGTTTACGCTTAGTGAATCGAAACGTTGATTTTCTTAAATACATTTATTACAAAACCTAAAGCCTCTACAATTTAAGCAATTTTTAAAGGTTTTTACTTCGTTTTTGTCCTGATAACGACTTCAATATTCAGAAGTCGATCAGAAATTTTGTTGAAATTTTAAGTTTCTTTAATTTTGCTGTTAATTTATTACTAATTCATTAAAATATATATATATTTTTTTATTCAAACGTGGAAAAAATTATATACGTATATTATTGTGCATTCACTTCAGACTTAACACACGATTTATAAATTATTTATTCGTTTAATTTATGTTATCTCTTGATTTTAATTTGTAAATTAAAAATCTAGAATTATTATATTTAATAAAAGTATTGTTTATTTTTATTAAGAATATTATATATTATATAATTTTATTTTACATTTAAAAGAATTTTAATATAATGAAGATTAAAAGTAATAATGTTAGAAGCGAATAAGGCTAACAATGCTAAAATCGCAGTATTATTTATTTATTCGTGTCAAACCATCAATTTTATATAATAATAAATTTTAATATAGAAATGAAATAAAGATAAATAATAAATAAATATTCTGCAGGTTATAGTGTAAATTGTGAGTCCGAATGTAGCTTAATTATGTTAATTATCATTGAATTTTGTGTGTCGAAGTTATTACTTTGTGGATTGACTGTGACTAATTGTTGTGCGTCCAGTCCAATATTCAATTATTTTTATCACAATAATATAAATTAAACGAATAAATTTGTAGATAATACTGTGAGGTAGGTAATACATGTTTTTAAGATCGGATTGCTTTGCAATAGCACGTTCCCGATCTGAGTAGTTTTTCAATATGGCCCTCTTGGAGTTTAATCTGTGTATCAGATGGAAAACTAACGGCTAGATGAATATCACCGCGAGACAAAACAATACTTTGTCCTGCCATTTCATTTGCTTTTGGCGGCAACATTGCTGCAGATAATGGTGCTCTGCACATCAAACGGCTGCTACGACTTCTTGCCTGTTTCTTCGGGAGTAAATCAATCTTCTTTTCGGGAGTTTTTCGAATAATTGGGGCGGACGCTCTTTCTCGAGGTTTTTCAACAATTTGTACTTTTCGACAAGGTACTGACTGACTTCTACGACGAGAAATTGGTGGTTTCGGAGGAGGGAAAGGCATTCTTTCTTCTGGAATCTAATAAAATAATTACTTGATTGTATCATTTCGTTAGTTTCTAAATTTTGTATATATTTACGTTAAATAACAAACTATATATTATTTTTTCTTGCATGTATTTTAAGAAAATTATGTATTTTATGTCAGATAAAATACGATGAATTTCATTATTTTCATTTTTACATGTTCAATATTTCGAAGTATAAATATTTCAAATTTGTTTGATTTTAATTTAAAACCAATATGATTCTAGTTTTTTCTTTGACAATTTGATAATAAACTTTTGGAATTTATTTATAATAAAAAACAAAAATTGTACCTTCAGTTCTGGTTGTTTCTTAGGAGTACAAGCTACACAACGTCCTTTTCTGGTTTTATCATCAATGATTGAAGGCGATTCTATTTTCGCAATGAATTTTCCACTAGGAGGTTTATCTCGAATAGTTACTCTATTTAAAAAACTGAATATTTTTGTTAGTCAATTAGTATCTATATTAATTGTTTTATAATTAGTTTACTTTGGCTGTGCCTTGGTCCAATTATTGTCGACTCTGCTAGTGCTCATTAAGTTTCGGAGTCTTTGTAAGAGTTTCAGATTGTCTTTTTCAATTTTATCACATCGTTCAGTTTCTTTCTGTTGTTTTTTAAGTTTACAGGAAACATGAGCTCGATATGCCGGTGGCCTATTATCAATAGCTGGTGAAGCAAATTGTACCTGAAATTTATATTTTGTGAAAGTTGTTTAGCGAAATTGACAAGATACCTTTTGACGATGATACTCATATCGTCTTTGTTCCCACGGTCTTACTAATAATTTATCACGTCTTGAGATCATTTATATTGACTGATATTGTTCGGTTTAGAGCCTGCCCATTTATGGATTATTTGAGCATTGTTATATGACTTTGTTGCCGTAGTAACGAATTTCGCGCCATGAATAATAACTATTCACAAAATTTTTTGTTAATTAATTAAATAATTTTAAAAGTATGAAATTGTTTGGAAAAAAAATATTTTTCGGGTTAAGTATATATATATATATACACACGATATAAACAAATGTCTTTTTGGAGGTTAGATTTAAATAATAATAGTAAATAAAAAGAAGTTATTTGCTTTGAAAGAGGAGGTAATAATTAGTTGTGAATTTTTGAATAATATTTGCAATAATTAATCCCGCGTTTCGGTGTGGGATATTTTCGCAGTCGCTTTTCTTGTCTAGCAGCGCCGTCTAGTAATACAAAACTTGACCTTGCGCGTTTTGCTGTTGCTGAGAGGAGCTTTGATGGAATGTGGCTGTCGTGCTAAGATATTTGATTTTTTTTCTTTAATTAATAGTAAAAATCTAGATTAATTTGAAATTATTTTGGTGTATGACATAAACTTGGAAACATAATTAGGCTAGTCCGTTAATGTGTTCGTGTATACTAAAGAAATCCGTTGGTATCTGGTGTGGCAAATGTTGGCTTTAGTAATTTTTCTTTTTATGACATTACGATTTGCGAATGTCAATAAATTCGGTGACAGCCATGGACGTTGACTCTCCTGCGGGAGGTAGTACGTTAAAACGATCCAGTAGTGCCCCAATGATCAACGATATCAATAATTCAACCATGACAACTTCTCCGTCAACTAATTCTTCATCGAGGTACTAATTTTATATTTGCCTCTTCTTTAATGTAGTACATTTGTATAACGATAAAACAAAAATTACAGAGAAAATTCATCTTTTAATCTATTTTCCGCAATTCAACCGCGTACGAGAAGGTTTAGCGCCAGTTGCAGTCCAGTGCCTGGTTCACCTGTATGTTTTAAAATAATTTCATTTTCTATTTTATATTTTTGATAAAACTTTGAAATAATGCAGGGTTCTGCACCTCGAGTTCCACCGCGTATTAGTCAAATTCGTCAGGAAGAATGTGTTGAAAGAGAAGTTGCCCATGAACGAAATATTCATAGTCAAATGCAGATGTCACAGTCATGCGAAGATTTAACACTTGTTACCGATTCGGTTGGCTGTAAAAATGACTCTGATATGAAGGCAAAGGATAAAATGATGCCGCTACACTTAAATCTTGGATCTTATACTCAACCTCTTTGTTCTTCGCCTTCACCAACTCGGATTAACTTTCAGTCTTTTTCACCCGTCGCAGGTTAGTCAGACTTTTTATAAGATTATTTACAATTGTATATTCTAAGGAATGAGATGCAAGGGAGGCATTTTTATTTTATGTACGCTTTCTTTCATTTTTACCTAATTCACCTTTATTAATAATTTGTAGCTAAGTAGATTCACAATAAATTTCATTACCTTAATTTGATTATTGGCTAATAAACCATATTAAAAATATCAAACATCTAGCTTCATTATTAATAGGAATTTATATTACATATTTAAAAGAATTGTCCAAAAGTAACTATCCCGTTTAGCGATGTAGATGTTATATTTATAAAATTGTTTCATTCTAATATTGTAGAATATATGTAGTTTAATAAAAACTATTTACGAAAGGAATATTTTTACTAATTTGAAAATAAAGACTCATTTAAAATACTTTACTTATCACAAAATTAGTGTTATGTTTAGCGCGGAGCTAGTGATTATGAACCAAACTATTTACTAACTTACAAAAAAAAACACAAATGTGCGATTTTAGTTTAATTAGTTGCTGGTTTTATTTCATCTAAAAAATAAGATTATTAATGTGTTTAACAAATTGGTATTGTTGTTGTATTGTTCAGTTTGAAATCATTAACATTACGGGTAAAACATCAAACTAATTTCGAGATAATTAATTTTGTCATCCTATTCAGATAAAAATAATATTATAAAAAAACCCAAAACTACACTTAAATTAAAATAAAGCTAAATACGTATTTCGGAAGCTAAGCTTCCATCTTTAGTAGCTAAATAAAATCTACAAAAATCTCACCTGTGATCCAACACTTAAGCACTTTGGATAACAGGTAAGATTTTTGTAGATTTTATTTAGCTACTGAAGATGGAAGCTTAGCTTCCGAAATACGTATTTAGCTTTATTTTAATTTAAGTGTGGTTTTTGGGATTTTTTATAATATTATTTTTATTTAAATTTCGCCACAGTAGATCATTTTCTAATCTTTTATCCTATTTCAGAAATATAATTTATCTTTGATGCTATATCTGAATGTATTTATTGAAAATTTAATCTGTTATAATTGATAATAAAAATATGAATATCCTACAATTTGAATTTAATCTATAGGTATGCAAATTTGGAAGACACTTTCACCAAGTCCATCACGTAAACAAACCTATCTAACTCGTCGAAGTTTAAGTCCGATTGCGATGCGTCAAAGTCCGTTAGGTTCCGTTAAACGAAAACTGGACGACGACAAATCGGATATGTACGTTTCGCCGCGTGCAAAACGCTTCAACAGCTACAATTCAAATCCAAACGATCGGGGCGGACTCCTAATGGCACATAATAGCACATCGAGTCCCTTGCCCGGTTCGTTAAGTTCGGTCGGCACGCCCGAATCACTATCGAGCGCCGATTCGCCCAGTTTTATGTTTCGACCAGTTGACAGTCCATCGCCCAATAGGCCTATGCAATCGACGGGCGATGAGCCGATGAACGAGGAACGAAGCGATGATTCACCCCCGAAACTTGATCAAATTATGACCCCCGTGGACCAGTCGCCTAGTTAATTTTTTTCTTTTTTTGCTCTTGTGGAATTTCACCTAAGGCCATTGTGTAGGTAAAAAAATAATGTAAATTAAGGTCAGTGCTTCGATTCCATAGCAAAAACAATAAAGTAACAAAATGGCGATTTATTTCGTTTTATGAAATATTTAATGTTTCATATTATGAAATTAATTATACTGTAATTTGAACGTATATTAAATTCACAGCCTTTAGAAGCCATAAAATGGCTACCGAGCCATTGAGCTACTTTATCAATTTAGTGACTTTAGACCAAAGTATTGAGAACAACTTGCAGACAGATTTATCTGCATCAGCAATGGGTTTGTGTTAAGCTGACAAATTATAACTTAAAAACAATTTTTAGAAATCGAAATTTATAATCACAAGTTGTCTATAGAGTTCCGACGAAGTAGCACATGAATTTGTCCTACGTTTGTCGAAAGCATATGGAATGCTAGAAGAAGATTACAATTTTGCTATGGAATCTAGTTACAGTTTAAAGCCAAGTATCTCACGATAATGAATAAACAGCTACAATTCTTAAATTATCAGTATGAGCAACTTTGAAAAATTTATGGAATTTGCTTACTAACATTTAGGAGATTTTATAATTATTGTTACTGTTACCAATTATATATATATATTTACTTTAGTTTTATTTATTTATTTTTGTTATATATATATATCTATCAAATTTAAACGAATATAATATTTTATTATATTAATTGGATTTAAAAAGTTGCCTGGCTGAGAATTCTTGTCGTGTTATACAAGCTTCCGAAAGATGATATTTCAAGAAAAATCCATTCTAGTTTCGAATGTTTTTATTTATTTATTGTAATTGTTTGAAAAATTCATTTAAACTTATTTATTAATGTCTCCGAATAAGAAAAAAAAAATATAAATTATTATTGTTAATATTTTTAGGTTTACGTTTATCCGAAATATATGAAGGTATACTAATTATTATAAATTAATTTAATATCAATAACTAAATATAATTTTATTTTAATAATTTAAAATATTTTTTAATAAACAATATTTTTTTATTTTTAATTTATTTAAAATACTCATTTATTATTGGAATTTTTAATATTTTACTTAGGTCAGATACCTCATTCAGAAATATATTAAATTTTTTCTAATATATTTTAAAATCAATTTAGGATTAGTTCACAACTATTTCAGCTTGCGAGATGTTTAAACAAACAAATCGATAATCAATTAAAAATACTTACAATGTGATCCATATTTAGATTGGAATACTTTTTAAAAATAGAGCTTACGTTGTAAACGCCATTTTAATTTGCAATTAATGAATTTTTAAAATTGAAATGAATGGATTTTATTTGAAATTATTGTTATTGAGTGCTACATTTTTCGGTCTTATTCAGTACATATATATGCAATACAATGCAAACAAAATATTTAATTGATTTTATGAAACACAATTACAAGTGTTAATTATTTTTTTCCTTTGAGATTTGCTTATATCATTTCAAATGATTTTTGCCATTTTTTTTTATATATACATATTTGTACATATATATTTACTTTATTTATATAATATTAATGTAAATAGGTATTTTTATTTTGTATCGTAATTATTATGTAACGGAAAGAAGCTTTAGTTACTAATTCCATGAATTCACTTAATTATATAATCGGTTTTTTTTTTTAAATTAAAAGTCACTTGAACCTCGGATTTTTTTTTATTGAAATTTGTTAATTCAATAAAGATTACAGAGTTTGGAAGTTATTTAATATTTGAAAAACTATTTACTGCGAATAGAAAATATTGTAATATAAATTTATAAACAAACAGATTTATTGGTATATTTTGTTCACATCTGTAGGATTTGTAGTTTTACGGAATATGTTTTGTGCGTCATTTAATATTCTTATTAACGCAGTAAATAATCGATTTTAAAGTGACTTTAATTTAAAATCCGATTATAGTTTTTTTCTCTTGAAAGTTTTGTTGATATATTGGAATAAATATTAAAAAAAAAAAATAATGTTAAAGTGAATTCATGTGGATGAAAAAAAAACAAAAAAATCTATAGACAACCGTATTTTCTCTCTCTAGTCCACATGCTGACAACGCTTACAAATATTGTACGCGTGGTTGCCATGGATACAGCTTCGATTGTTGTTTGTTTATTGTTATAATCAACGTATGTGTGTTAGATTTAATTATTATAAATAATTGTTTACAAAAAAAATAATGGAATTGTGAATCTATTCTTTGGGGCACATGATTTGTTTTCTTGTTTTCAAAATTTAATCACAGTTGACAGTTTTGGTGAATAATAGTGAATTTTGATTTTTTTTGTTAGAGATATTATCTGATTAATATGTGCATTTCTTACATGAACATTCCTAAGAGAAAGTATCATTTTTACATAGAAAATTCATAATAAAAAAAATATTTTTTAAATACTTTGTAAAGTTTGTTCTTAAATTGATAGACAGCATTTTTCTTGAAAATAGAATTAGAGTTCTATTGAGGAAAATTAAAATGTTACTTGTAAGAAACATGAAAGAAAAAAAAAGATTAGTTTCATTGAAAAGTGAATTAGATATATATAGATATGCAATGAATGACATTTTTTGAACGTAAAATGGCGCGTGTGACAAATGTAATTACTATTCAGATGTCTGCGGAGTCTACCGAATTGTTTTTTAAAATATATATATATTTATAGAGTTGAAGTGTTTATTGTAAGTCTTCCCAGACTAATGATTATTATATTTATAACTCCTTGTATATACTATAATATTAATATTTAGAATGAGACTGATGTATCTATACTCGAAATCAAAATATTTTTGGTTAATATTACCATATCAATAAAAATTTTATTTGTATATATATACATTATATAGTTGATATTTCACTAAGAAAGTGCACAAAATTAAATTTGTGCCAAAGTAAATTGCACCCTTTTTTTTGCTTTCTTGATAAACCTGTACATCATATTTCAATGAAAATCATACCACACATTGTATTCATTATATAATGATTTAGTAATGCAAAACTGTTAAATAAATACAATATTATATGAATAAAACAGTAGAGTCATTAAAAAAATCTTTATTTTATTCGCCTTTCGTTTTGATGCATGATTCCAACCGAGAATACAGTTCATACTCGCGCAGGCGTAATATTCATAGACTAGAAATGAATCTAAGGTTTTATTTTTTGTATTTTTATTTTATTTAATAATTTATGTCAATTTTAATAATTTATTAATCAATTTTAATTAATTGGATTAATGTAATAATAATAATAATTTCATTTAGTGATTTCAACATCTCTTTAATTGGCAACTATAAAGTTAGATGAAATATTAATATTTAAATAAATATTTAATATTTGTTTGAACAATTTCACAAATCTACAATTGAACTTTGTTCAAAAATGTATAAATTATAAAGTTAGTTACTATATAAAAACATTTTTGACATCTGTTATGATTTTTATTTTATTGTCTTTATCTTAGGATAATATAGTTTTGATTTATTTTGTGCATTTTGTTGATATTTGGCATTATTAAAATAAATATTTACACCGAACGATAGTTTGAAAATTACTGAATATTGTCCATTTAGTGATTTTGACATTTCTTTAGTTGGCAACACCAGTTACCAGGTTTGACGTTTGACGTTTCGCTGTCCTGTGATTTTTATCGAGCTATTTAATTTCTATTTATTTTGTGAATTTTGTGGATATTTTGGCATTGTTAATGTACGATAGTTTGATAAATCCGATGAATATCGATTGATTGATTGGAAAATGTGAGTAAAATATCTAGAAATTATTATGTTATTTTTATCATCTTTGTCTGGAGATAATTTCGATTTGCTTTGTGATATTTTGTGAATATTTGCATTATGAAAATTAATATTTACACCGTACGCCAGTTTAATAAATCGATAAATATCGATTGATTGATTTGAATTAGCAATATTAGTTACTAAAGACGCTATTGACGTCTCTTGTGATTGTAATCGTAACCGCATATATATGTCACGGGTATAATCTATGTTTAAACATAATAAGTAATATTATTTCTGTAACAACTAGAAAAATTCGTGGTATTACAAAGTAATATAAAATTATCTATTTTCAGGGCCTTGACGAAATGCAATTTTGGACCCCGATTCGGAATTATACCTATATCGAATTAGCTGGTTTGGAAACTGGTTCTGTTGAAGATATTCTTGTAGGCAAATTCGTGGAAAATGCCGCTCCAGAAATTAATTACCATATCAAAGTAAGTGTCACCATTAAATTCATTGCTTCGGAACCAATACAAAACCTAGTGTACAAATTTATTAAAATCTTAGTAAAATTATGGTAAAATCATTAATAGTTCGTAAATATATTTAGAGTATATTTACTTAAATATGTATTTGAAGAAGAATTAAATAATTTGTATACGAGATTCTATAATTAATTAAAATTCGTTATATTCTTAAAAATTTCGATATGAAATCGAGTAAAATCATGGTAAAATCTTTTACAATCTTACTTATAATGAATAAAATCAACGAAAAATCGCTTAAAATCAATGTAAAATCAATACAAATTCACTTAAAATCATTTTATATTTTATAAATTTAAATATTTTCTTTCGTGCTTTAGAATA